>CAWUFW010001134.1:2400000-3128459 GCA_963921515.1 Calotriton arnoldi | reverse complement strand
GTATGCATGGGTCAGAAGCTTGAACTGGCATCTTTTCTGTACGGGGAGCCAGTGGAGTTCCCTGAGGCAGAGGGCGATATGGGCTCATGTAGGGAGTACCAAGACAAATCTGGATGCGACGTGCTGTATGGTGCGTAGTCGTAGACGGTGAGCTGCGATCCCTGTGTAGAGAGCGTTGCTGTAGTCCAGTCGGCTGGAGATGAGGGCCTGGGTGATATTGTGTCTTGAGCTCTGGGGTAGCCATTTGAATATTTTAAGAAGCACGTGGAGAATCAAGAAGCAGGAGGAGGAGGAGATAGATTTGACCTGAGTCGTTGATGCTTAGGTTCCTAGCATGGTCAGTAGGGGTAGGAGTAGGTCTTCTCATTTTAAATTTACACCTGCACCTGCTGTAGGCTGTTAATATTCTCGTGAAACATGGTGGTTGTCTAGTTACTTCTGGTTTCACAAATAGTTATAGCTGCATTTTACTATTTGTTCATTGCATGGCTCATGAGGCAGCAGCTAAATAGTTTGTTGTGCTGGTTATGTTTCTATCAAAAACTGTACTTGTAATTTGGGTTTTAATGTACGGTTTAACATTCTCATTTGTGTATGGGTGATAAACTAACTTATCTTGATTGATTGATAAACAATTAATAAGTGATAAACCATTCATATTTAGATATAAATCAATTACAGGCAATATAAAATCCCATCAAATAAATCAATAGTATAGAAAATATCAATTTGTTATGAAAACACTTCGGAAAACTATCTCTCATGCTGACTTTTTTCATGTTTGTTACAAATCTAACTTGTAGGTAGTCACAATATTGGACGTATTCCACCACAAACCATTCCCAACTGATTATTGTTGACTAGGCACCTCTTTACAAAGTATTGATACCTTTGACCATGACAGACTGATTAGCATCATCTTTACTTCACAGAAATTTGTAATGCAGTCAGGTATGAATGTGAGCATGCTGTGTAAGCAAATAGCAGAAGGAACAAATGATGGATGGAATGCTGAAGAATGCAAACATTCACCCCCGGTAACAAAGATCTGGGTTTAATCCATCCTGCTTTTGCTCACCACGCCACCCCAGTTTGGACCCAGCCATATGCAAATCAGTCTTGACCCTGTGCCTCATGGGAACAGTCCAACCCGAACTGCCAAGCCAGGTCCTCCCCGGACCGGAAATAAGCATCCTGGGACATGTTTCGGGGCATCACCCCTCATCTGCCAGACTACCTTGATTCCTTTGACCATGACAGACTGTTCAGCAGCATCTTTACTTTAGACAAATCTTTAATGCAGTCAGGTGTGAATGTGGGCATGCTCTGTAAGCAAATAGCAGCATAGGAACAGAAACATCCTGTAACCAGGTACTCTCCACAGCTGTCTGTGGCTCCCATGCACCACATTCATTAAAGTACAGAGTGAACACCACTGGGCTAGATGCGCAGCCCTAGTTCACAGGCAAATGATCTGTATATTCTGTATATTCTTCCTTCCTGAAGTGATCCCTGTCACATGCACCTAGAATGGATACAACTGACAGCAACTATTGATTTATATTATTATTGCTTTAAATGCAATAAGCTAGTATGATCAGTCTGGTTTATTAAACAGGCGTTTTCTTTATTTTTAATATTTATACCTGCAGAAGGCTAGCAGTTTGGTGAAACTGGATAGTTGTCTCCTTATTTCCATCGTGCAGTCCTGCACTCTTTGATCTACAGTCTGAAATTAAACGTAACATGTTATTAATGTAGAGAAACATGCGTTGGTGCTTTCTGTAATACAATGGGTTTTTTTAAAATTTACTTTCAGATCATAGTAACGTCTTCATTTGAACAACCATAAATCAAATCAATCAACTGCACCCTTACTTAATGGGTGATTCCTTTTTTTTAGCTTAATTCATGTTGATTCTAGCACATTGATTTTGGCCAACTGAATAAAAACAGTCAACTATTTTGTATATTTGAATTTAATTGTCATCTGAAAAATGTACAGAAGATATAGCTCAACATCAGAATATCTGTTTCTTAGCTACTTAATCTGCAAACCCTTGCTAGATTTCGGTGTTCAGTAGCTCGTCAGCCCTCATTTGACAGCATCTTTAAAATTGAGCCATTTTTATTAATATTTCCCTCAACATCATAATTTTGGATGTAAAACGATGACGCTCAGTTCATAGAGTCATTTGTCTGTGTGGGGCAGACTTGTGCAAATGACTGGATTGAGAGGTTGCTCTTGTAAATAAATGTACTCATGCACAATATTACTTTGTAATGGTATAATATAGAGTGTGAGTAAATCTTTTTGAAGGGGATAGGAAGTCTGCTTGGAAAGTTTAGTAACATCCACAAACTTGAATTTGTGAGTAGTCTCAGACTCTCCCCTGAACCCTTCCACCAAATTACCCCAGAAAAAAATCACTTTACAGAGTGGGAAGGCGAAGAACCCCAAAATGATCCCTGGTGTAATGGAAGGGAATTCTCCAGCAGGAAATAATTTTCTTGTGGAGCAAAATAAAGAAATGATCATTGACAAAGCCAACAGTTTTGGATTTAATGTGTTAGAGCATGCAGCGTAAGCATATTCAAAGCAGCAGGAGAGGCCAGAGAGAAGGACCTACAAGTTAAAGATACAAGTATTCAATAGAACAATATAAATGTATAGCAAACAGTCCACATCAGTTTCACAGCCAAAGGCTACTTCTTCAAAAGAGATAAAAAGAGAAGAAAAATGCAGAGGGCAATGATATATTCATTGTAATCAAGAAAATATGAATCACAAGTGAAAGTAAGTACAACTAAACTTTTCAACTTTAAGTATCTAAAGGATATGTTCAAGGCATACATTAAGTATGAATCATGCTAAGATTAAAAGTGTTAAAAAGTGAGAGCATAAATTAATAGTAATAGAAGTGGCTACTTTCTGCCAAACTGACCAAGACGAAACTCTGATGGCTTCTGTTGGCCTACAACACAGGCTAATCTAGTGCCATGTCATACATATTTTTGGAAGCTCCACCTCTCATACTTGGTTACTCTCTTGCTTTCAATCTTTGGTTTCAGCCTCGTTTTGATGTTGTGCGATCAGTGGGATTGTGCGCAGTAAAGATTTGCCAGCAATAGGTTTGCAAACATTGTAGGAATCATTTCATTGTAAAAGTAACTGAATTGATATTGTGTTGTATGTATTGGCTTATCAGTTGTTCTTGGGATCAGAGTGCCCCTGCAAGATGTTGCTTACATGCATCCCTGCCCTGAGTCACCCAGATGCAAGTATCTTCCGTGGAATACAAAAAAGAGATCATGGCTTTGATAGCCCTGGCAGAATGAAGGGGCCTATGTGCACTGCAAAGTTCCTCTTTGAAATCACCCCCGCTTCAAAAGCACAACTGGGCACAACTGGCTACAAGTTCCCAAAAACATTTGACTCCCTGAATGCGGCAATGAGCACAGTCCTTTGCTCAAGGCCGCTGACTTCACTTCTCCAATGGCATTGGGGAAGTTTTATCACAGCTAAATGAAGAGGGCCTAAACCAATCTGTAGCCTTCACCTCTAGGAGGTTACTTTCCAGGGAACGAAGCTGGAGTGCTATTAAAAGGGAAACCTTTGCCGTGGTCTGGCACTGAAGAAGTTAAGACCAGACCTGTTTGGGACTCACTTCATGATTCAGATAGACCACAGGCCCCCAGGTGGCTAATTCAAATGAGGGGTGTGAATCCAAAATTGTTGACGTGGTCCATCTCCCTACAGGGAATGGACTTTACAGTGGAACACAAACCTGGGGTTGATCACGCCAATGCTGATGGTCTTTCCAGGTTCTTCAGCCTTAGTGATGAGAACTCCCAGGAGGTTGTGTAGCTCTCCCCGGTTTTAGCTGGGAGTGGTCCATGTTAGACCTGGCGTCCTTAGGGTGGTCTTCTCCCAGACTTTTTGCCTGATTGCCTCCCATTTTTGCTGATTATTTTTGTTAGCTTAGTACTCTTGGCACTTTACCGCTGCTTACTAGTGTGAAAGTGCATGTGCTTCTCCCCTAAAACATGGTGTGATTGATGTACCCACAATTGGCACATTTAATTTATTTATTTATCCCTATTTTCAGTGCACTACATGTGCCTAGGGCCTGTAAATTAAATGCTACTAGTGGGCCTGCAGCACTGATTGTGCCACCCACACAAGTAGCTCTTTAAACATGTCTCAGGCTTGTCACTGCAGAAACCGTGCGTAAAGTTTACAATGCCATGTCAACTTGGCATTTAAAACCCCTTGCCAAGCCTTAAACTCACCTGTTGCACAAGTTACTAACTTGTGTAACGATATATCTGTAAGAGACAGTAGTTAGTGATAGATTCCTTACCTTAGAATATCCCCAGGCGTCAGGCTGGATCCGGAAAGTTTTGCGTAGCAGTACCCTTGCGCGTCGGTAGGCGGCGTCGTGCGGCTCCGCGTCCGTCGTTGGCGTCGTGATCGCCGGGATGACGTCGCGGGCAGTACTTAGACGCCGCCCCTGCGCGCTGACGTCAGTTCTGTACACGACTTTCCGCGCCAGGAACGCAGAGCCATGCAAGAAGCTGACACAGGTGTCTGAAAAATACTAGGGCCCTGAAAGGGATGTCCTTAACCCTAGAAATCAGTTCGCAGAACGGGGAGGATGGGTGGGCGGTAAGGAATCTATCACTAACTACTGTCTCTTACAGATATATCGTTACACAAGTTAGTAACTTGTGCATCTGAAAGAGACACGTTAGTGATAGATTCCTTACCTTAGAATAGATACCCCAGCAATACCAACCCCGGTGGTGGGTCTGCGAACAAAGATCAGACAAGGAAGTCCTGGAGGACAGAACGGCCAAAGAAGCCGTCCCTCCGGACCTGACTGTCAAGGCAGTAATGCTTAGTAAACGTGTGCAGCGAGGCCCACGTAGCTGCCTGACAGATAACCGGCAGCGGAACACCGCGGCCCAAGGCCGTGGTAGCAGCCGTTGCCCTGGTGGAATGGGCACGCAGCCCAACAGGAGGCTCCTTCTTAGCCAAAGAATAGCAGGTCTTGATGCACAAGGTAACCCAGCGGGAGATGGTCCTCTTGTGCACCGCCCGACCTTTTTGGCGCCCACGTAGCCAACAAAGAGCTGGTCATCCACCCGGAAGTGTTTTGTGCGGTCGATATAGAAGGAGAGCGCACGTTTTGGGTCCAGACGGTGGAGCCTCTCTTCCTCTCTGGAAGGATGCGGAGGCGGAAAGAAGGTGGGCAAAGTGATGGTCTGCCCAATGTGGAAAGCAGTAACCACCTTTGGCAAGAAGGACGGACGCGTCCGAAGAACAACCTTGTCTGGATGAACAGACAGAAAGGGCGGTTTGCAAGAAAGAGCCTGGAGCTCACTCACCCGCCGAGCGGAGGTGATGGCCACCAGAAAGGCTGCCTTTAGAGTCAGAAGACGAAGAGGACAGTTATGCAGAGGCTCAAAGGGAGCGCACATTAAAAAGGTAAGAACCAAGTTCAAGTCCCACTGAGGCATTACAAACGGAACAGGAGGGAAGAGGTGAGTAATGCCTTTTAAGAACCTGTTAACAACAGGGGACTTGAAAAGGGAGGGCTGATCAGGGAGCCTGAGGAAGGCCGAGATAGCACAAAGATAACCCTTGATGGTACCCAGGGCAGAACCCTGTTGGGCCAGAGAGAGAAGGAACAGAAGGACCTCAGAAAGAGGGGCAGAAAGGGGATCCACAGCCTTTGCTGTGCACCATGCCACAAACTTGTTCCACCTGCAGGCGTATACCACCTTAGTGGAGGGACGCCTGGCTGCCAGAATCACATCACAAACTTCGGGAGGCAAGTCGAAAGGAATCAACTGCCGCCGCTCAATCTCCACGCAAGCAGGTGTAGACTGGACAGGTTCGGGTGGAGGACCGTCCCCTGCTGCTGCGACAGAAGATCCTCCCGAAGAGGCAGACGGATTGGGGGATCTATGCTCATATTGAGTAGCTCGGGATACCAAACTCTTCGAGCCCAGTCCGGAGCCACAAGAATGACTTGGGCCCGGTCGTGCCGAATTTTCTTCAACACTCTGGGTAGAAGTGGTATAGGCGGAAAGGCGTACAACAGACCGCAACTCCACTCGCGACGAAAAGCGTCGCCGAGCGAGTGCCGCCTTGGAAATTCCAACGCGCAGAACTGATGACATTGCGCGTTCTCTTCGGTGGCGAATAGATCTAACCAAGGCTCTCCCCACTGTAGAAAGAGTCCTTGCGCCACTTCCGAGTGAAGACGCCATTCGTGATCCATCATGCACCTGCGGCTGAGTTCGTCCGCCCTGGCGTTCAGAGAACCTGCCAGGTGTTGAACCATCAGGAACATGCCCTGATGTTCCAGCCATGTCCAGAGGCGCAGAGCCTCCTGACAAAGGGTCCAAGACCCCACCCCGCCCTGTTTGTTGCAGTACCACATGGCGGTGGTGTTGTCTGTGAACACCTGCACTACCTTCCCTTTGACAGAGGGAAGGAATGCCTTGAGTGCAAGCCGGATCGCCCGGAGCTCCAGAAGGTTGATATGGAGCCGGGACTCCGCCGGAGACCAGAGGCCTCTGATCTCCGCCTCTCCCATGTGACCGCCCCATCCCAGAAGGGACGCGTCCGTCACAACTGTATGCTCTGGCTGGGGAAGGGAGAGGGATCTGCCCATGACCCATTGCCGGTTCGAGAGCCACCACTGCAACTGTTTTGCAGTCCCCTCCGAGATCTGGACGTGATCGGACAGGTTGCCCTGGTGCTGCGCCCACTGGAACTTCAGGTCCCACTGCAGAGCCCGCATATGCCATCTGGCATGATTGACCAGCAGGATGCAGGAGGCCATGAGGCCCAGCAGCCTCAGGGTCATCCTTACCGAAACCCAGGATAAAGGCCGAAAGATCGGAATCATAGCCTGAATATCCCGGACTCGCCGTTCGGGAGGATAGGCCCGAAACTGCGTCGTGTCCAGAACTGCTCCGATGAAAAGGAGCTGTGGAGAAGGAATCAGATGCGACTTCGGCACATTGATGGAGAACCCCAGCGAGTGCAGGAGTTCGGCCGTAGTCTGGAGGTGGGAGACGACTGCCTGGGACGAGCCCGCCTTCAGCAGCCAGTCGTCGAGGTAGGGGAAGACTGAAACCCCTGCCCGGCGCAGATGAGCCGCGACCACCGCCATCACTTTCGTGAACACCCGAGGGGCACTGGTAAGGCCAAAGGGGAGCACGGTGAACTGAAAATGCTCGTGGCCTACCGTGAACCGAAGGTAACGCCGGTGGGCCGGCAGGACGGGGATGTGGAAATACGCGTCCTGCAAGTCCAACGCTACTAACCAGTCTCCAGGGTCGAGGGCAGTCAAGACCTGAGCTAGGGTGAGCATCTTGAACTTCTCCTTCCGGAGGAAGCGATTGACGTTCCGGAGGTCCAAGATAGGACGCATGTCCTCCTTGTCCTTTTGGGCACCAGAAAGTAGTGGGAGTAGCAACCACGCCCTACTTCTGGGGTCGGAACATGCTCGACGGCCCTCCTGGTCAAGAGGGCCGTGACTTCCTTCTGTAGAAGCACCAAGTGATCCCCTGACATGCGGTGGAATTGAGGTGGCATGGCTGGGGGTGGTCTCGAAGGGGAGGGAGTAGCCCCTTCGGACAATGTCCAAGACCCACCTGTCCGAGGTGATGGTGCGCCAGTGGGGAAGGTGATGGCGGACCCTGCCCCCTACTGGCGTGCCGTGCACCTGAAAGGAGGGACTAGGAGGGCTTGGAGGCCGCGGACGGGTTGGAGGTGGTGGCCTGACCCGCACGCTGGTTGCCCGATCCGCCACGGCGGAATCCACGCCCTCGGCCACGCGAAGACGCCTGCTGCGCGGGCCGGTGGCTGGGCTGCTGACGTGAAGGGGCGCCCCTACCGTGGCCACGATAGGGGCGAAAAGCAGAAGGCAGCGGAGGGCGTGTAGCAGAAAGGCCCAGGGACTTGGCAGTAGCCCGTGAGTCCTTAAAGCGCTCCAACGCATGGTCTGCTTTGGACCCAAAAAGACCGACTCCATCAAAGGGCATGTCCATGAGAGTATTCTGGACATCCCCTGAAAAACCAGTGGTTCTCAGCCAGGCGTGGCGGCGGAGCGCCACCGTCGTTGCAATCGACCTGCCCAGCGAGTCGGCGGTGTCAAGGCCACAACGGATAGTGTATTTGGCCGCATCCCTTCCTTCCGCAATGGCGCGGGAAAGCAGTGCCTGGACCTCCTCAGGGCACTGGGGCAAAACATCCGCCACCGAATCCCACAGAGAGTGGGTATATCGGCCCAAAAGACAAGCGGTGTTAACGGACCGCAAGCCAGCACTGGAGGAAGAAAAACCTTTCTTCCCAAACTGATCCAGGCGTTTGGATTCCCTATCCGGAGGAGCGGTAGGGAAGGCGGTTTGGGAAGCGGAGGCTTGGACAACCAAGCTCTCAGGAGTGGGGTGGGCAGAAAGAAACAGGGGGTCGCCCGGAGCGGGGCGATGGCGTCGTGACACGTTCCGATCCACAGGAGCCCCTGTGTTGGGCTTGGACCAGGCGCCCAAAAGAACGTCTGTGAGGGCGTCGTTAAACGGCAGCACAGTCTCCGCAGAGGAGGCTGCCGGCTGAAGCACCTCTGTC
The DNA here is from genome assembly GCA_963921515.1 of Calotriton arnoldi. Classification (NCBI taxonomy): domain Eukaryota; kingdom Metazoa; phylum Chordata; class Amphibia; order Caudata; family Salamandridae; genus Calotriton; species Calotriton arnoldi. The sequence goes on along the minus strand of CAWUFW010001134.1, from coordinate 3,119,812 downwards.
AAGATGTTAGGCTTGACCGTCAAAGTAGGGAGCTGGAGACGTAAGGCCCCAGCAGCCCTACGCAACACCGTACCAAAATTGGCCCCCTCCTCCGTAGCCACGGGAGGAGACAGCATGCCAGTGTCAGGAGAAGTATCCAGACCACTGGCCTCCCCTAGACTCTCTGTCCAGTCCTCATCATACTGACAGTTGCGAGTCAGAGGGTCATCAGACCCCTCCCAGTCCTCCTGGTCCTCCTCTGGTTCAAAATAAGGAGGAGGAGGGACATTTGGGACCCAAGGTCCCATCGGCGCCGGAGCCGGCGTCGAGCGACGTCGCTCCGGGTCCATGTCCGGAGCCGGAAGGAACTGGGGGACGACGCCGCCCGGAGCCCAGGGCGGCGTCGAGAACGGCACCGGAGACATCGGCGCCGGCGGAGGTGTCGTGAGGTCGACCGGCGTCGATGGGGGTTGTGGAGCCGGGATCGAGGCCGGGGCCGAAGCCGGAGCCGGGATCGAGGCTGGAGGCCCGGGCGACGCCGGAGCCGGAGCCGCCGGCGACGCCGGAGCAACCCCATCAGGGCCCGCGGGGCCCGAAGGCGCACCGGAGGGGCCTGAAGGCCCGAAGAGGCGGGCCATGGCCGACAGGAACTCCTGTACCTTGGCCGGATCCGCCCCCGAACCCGGGAAGGGCGGGTATGACGGGGGCGACTCCACAGGCAAGTCCGGGGCCGCGGGGGCGGGGACGGTGCCGGGAGGGGCCTCAGCCGAGTCGCGAGACCGGCGAGGCGAAGTCCGAGAGCCGACGATGCTTCTTGGACTTCTTGTGCTTAGACTTACCGGACGAAGAAGACTTCGACGCCGACGACCGGTGTGCACTCCGCGAGCGACCCCTGGACCTCTCACGCGACCGGGGCCTCCGTGGAGCCGAATGCCGGGCCTCGAGGAGCTTTCGAGACCGCTCTCGCAAAGCTTTCGGGTTGAGGGCCTGGCATTCGGGACAAGACTCGGTGTCGTGGCCTCGGCCGAGGCAGAAGAGACACTCCCAATGCGGGTCGGTGACGGACATCATCCGCGCACAGGCGCCGCATCGCTTGAAGCCGGGCATCCCTACGACACCTTAAAGATGGAAAAAACAGTGAAAAAATCACCAAAAATAATGGTCAAAAATTGACCAGGGCACTGCTCTTCCCGGATCTGCGCTTGCTGGCGCGGAAAAAGAAGAACTGACGTCAGCGCGCAGGGGCGGCGTCTAAGTACTGCCCGCGACGTCATCCCGGCGATCACGACGCCAACGACGGACGCGGAGCCGCACGACGCCGCCTACCGACGCGCAAGGGTACTGCTACGCAAAACTTTCCGGATCCAGCCTGACGCCTGGGGATATTCTAAGGTAAGGAATCTATCACTAACGTGTCTCTTTCAGATATTACATATATGTCACCCCTAAGGTATGCCCCATGTAGCCCATAGGGCAGGATGCTATGTAACTAAAAGGAAGGACATGTACTTTAACTTGTGCATGTCCTGTAATGAAAAACTCCCAAACTTGTTTTTCACTACTGAGAGGCCTGCTCCTCTCTTAGGTTAACATTGGGAATTCCTTATTACATTTAATAAGCTGTAATTCATAACTGAGAAAAGGTAGAGTGGCAATGTTAAGTACCTCTGGAATAGGAATGGCAAGTCATCTTTAATGGTGAAATTGGATTTGTAGTTACCATCCTGGAAAGGCCACTGCCTGTCTCTAATCACTGGCTTTGCTGGGTAACAATTCACTTTGTGTATTCCCTCTAGACAGTCCCACACATAGGAAGGTTTGGTGTGACTTTATACATCTTCCTGGGATAAAGGGAGGGAGGAGCTGGGCAAAGTTTCACACTTACACCTGAATAGGCTTGACCCTGCCCACACATAAATTGCTGCATACCCCCTGTAGTGAGTCTGGTGCCAGGGCAGAATGAAGGGATATCTGTGCACTTCAAACACCCTTCTTTCAAGTCTCCCCACTAAAAAGGCACAACTGGGTATAAGTACTGGACCTCTGACCCTAGCAAATCAGTACAATTCTGGACCTGAAACCACTTTGCCAAGAAGAAGGACTGCTGTGCTAAGGACTGCTGTTGCTAGACTGCTGCTCTGGAAGACTGCTACCTTGCTGTGCTCTCTGTTGCTCCCAACTGACTGCACCATCAACACCTGTCCCAGAGTGCCTCCAAATGCTAACTGACTAGCCTCCTGTTCTTCAAAGACTCAGGTACATCAAAGTCCTTAAATCTGCTTATGTGCCTGGTTTATTGGAAGGGAACCCAGGTGCTTGCGGTAGTGAACAGGACGCATCTTCTGCTGCTTCGAACAGAACTGATGCATTATTGCTGTTGCGGCAACAGAATTTGTACAAACCACTTGGGGCCTGAGTATCGTCACAAGCATTGCCGCATCAGAACCGCCGCATTGCCGCCACTGCTGAAGGAAGGTTGACACATCCCTTTGTTTCGGTGGAGAAACCCAGCACATCGGCTACAGAACCAATGCACCTCAAAACCGGCGCTTTGTCTTCGGAAACCAGCGCGCCACGATTGTTGCGTGGAGAAAATCAGTGCATCTCCTGGACTGCAGGACTGACACCTACTCATCACATGACTGCACCCCACATCTCGTTTGGACCAAGGATTAAGGTAGTTTTGCTTAGCGGTCCCCGCGCGGGTCCTGTATCCTGCCTGTGCTTAATCGTGATTGAGCTGAACTGTTGTCTTGGTCCAGCGCAATTAATTAACACTGCTAGTACTATTTGCTTCTAAGTGCTATGTTAATACTTAATCTTTAAAAATTCATATCTCGACTTATGCTTATTGGATTTTTGTTGATTTCGTCTTGTTTTTTTTATGAAGTCATACTTTATTTTTCTAAACTTGTGTGGGGTCTTTTTGTGTTTTTTCCACTGTTTTACTATTTGCTGTAGTGCACAAATAATTAACAGATTGCCTCTTAAGCTAAGCCTGACTACTCTCTGCCAAGCTACCTGAGGGTAAACACAGGGTAATGTATGGTGTGTATCTGACTTACCTCTACTAGGATTGTGGTTTCTGCTTGGAAAGGGTGCATACCTCTGCCAATCAGACACCCAATTTCTAACAATTTGTATGTTTTGCTACTAAACGTTTCCTATGGCATACTCCATGTAATCTGCTTGTTAATTCTTATATAAAGGATTGAAACAACAACTATTTCCTGTCATTTTTACGAGAATGTTCATCACCTGCTACTGAACTGAATGAATTTAACAGAAGTGACGGTGCTAGGTAGGGGAAGAAGTAACCTCCGCAGCTGCCAAGTTGGATGTGGGGGGTGAGGGTTAGATAAAGGGACGCGGAGCAGAAGTGTCTGTTGGGTTGATGGAAGTTCAGGCTGTGGTCCGCAGTTGTGTAGGGCCATGTATGCATGGGTCAGAAGCTTGAACTGGCATCTTTTCTGTACGGGGAGCCAGTGGAGTTCCCTGAGGCAGAGGGCGATATGGGCTCATGTAGGGAGGACCAAGACAAATCTGGATGCGACGTGCTGTATGGTCCGTAGTCGTAGACGGTGAGCTGCGATCCCTGTGTAGAGAGCGTTGCTGTAGTCCAGTCGGCTGGAGATGAGGGCCTGGGTGATATTGTGTCTTGAGCTCTGGGGTAGCCATTTGAATATTTTAAGAAGCACGTGGAGAATCAAGAAGCAGGAGGAGGAGGAGATAGATTTGACCTGAGTCGTTGATGCTTAGGTTCCTAGCATGGTCAGTAGGGGTAGGAGTAGGTCTTCTCATTTTAAATTTACACCTGCACCTGCTGTAGGCTGTTAATATTCTCGTGAAACATGGTGGTTGTCTAGTTACTTCTGGTTTCACAAATAGTTATAGCTGCATTTTACTATTTGTTCATTGCATGGCTCATGAGGCAGCAGCTAAATAGTTTGTTGTGCTGGTTATGTTTCTATCAAAAACTGTACTTGTAATTTTGGTTTTAATGTACGGTTTAACATTCTCATTTGTGTATGGGTGATAAACTAACTTATCTTGATTGATTGATAAACAATTAATAAGTGATAAACCATTCATATTTAGATATAAATCAATTACAGGCAATATAAAATCCCATCAAATAAATCAATAGTATAGAAAATATCAATTTGTTATGAAAACACTTCGGAAAACTATCTCTCATGCTGACTTTTTTCATGTTTGTTACAAATCTAACTTGTAGGTAGTCACAATATTGGACGTATTCCACCACAAACCATTCCCAACTGATTATTGTTGACTAGGCACCTCTTTACAAAGTATTGATACCTTTGACCATGACAGACTGATTAGCATCATCTTTACTTCACAGAAATTTGTAATGCAGTCAGGTATGAATGTGAGCATGCTGTGTAAGCAAATAGCAGAAGGAACAAATGATGGATGGAATGCTGAAGAATGCAAACATTCACCCCCGGTAACAAAGATCTGGGTTTAATCCATCCTGCTTTTGCTCACCACGCCACCCCAGTTTGGACCCAGCCATATGCAAATCAGTCTTGACCCTGTGCCTCATGGGAACAGTCCAACCCGAACTGCCAAGCCAGGTCCTCCCCGGACCGGAAACAAGCATCCTGGGACAGGTTTCGGGGCATCACCCCTCATCTGCCAGACTACCTTGATTCCTTTGACCATGACAGACTGTTCAGCAGCATCTTTACTTTAGACAAATCTTTAATGCAGTCAGGTGTGAATGTGGGCATGCTCTGTAAGCAAATAGCAGCATAGGAACAGAAACATCCTGTAACCAGGTACTCTCCACAGCTGTCTGTGGCTCCCATGCACCACACTCATTAAAGTACAGAGTGAACACCACTGGGCTAGATGCGCAGCCCTAGTTCACAGGCAAATGATCTGCATATTCTGTATATTCTTCCTTCCTGAAGTGAACACTGTCACATGCACCTAGAATGGATACAACTGACAGCAACTATTGATTTATATTATTATTGCTTTAAATGCAATAAGCTAGTATGATCAGTCTGGTTTATTAAACAGGCGTTTTATTTATTTTTAATATTTATACCTGCAGAAGGCTAGCAGTTTGGTGAAACTGGATAGTTGTCTCCTTATTTCCATCGTGCAGTCCTGCACTCTTTGATCTACAGTCTGAAATTAAACGTAACATGTTATTAATGTAGAGAAACATGCGTTGGTGCTTTCAGTAATACAATGGTTTTTTTTTAAATTTACTTTCAGATCATAGTAACGTCTTCATTTGAACAACCATAAATCAAATCAATCAACTGCACCCTTACTTAATGGGTGATTCCTTTTTTTTAAGCTTAATTCATGTTGATTCTAGCACATTGATTTTGGCCAACTGAATAAAAACAGTCAACTATTTTGTATATTTGAATTTAATTGTCATCTGAAAAATGTACAGAAGATATATCTCAACATCAGAATATCTGTTTCTTAGCTACTTAATCTGCAAACCCTTGCTAGATTTCGGTGTTCAGTAGCTCGTCAGCCCTCATTTGACAGCATCTTTAAAATTGAGCCATTTTTATTAATATTTCCCTCAACATTATAATTTTGGATGTAAAACGATGACGCTCAGTTCATAGAGTCATTTGTCTGTGTGGGGCAGACTTGTGCAAATGACTGGATTGAGAGGTTGCTCTTGTAAATAAATGTACTCATGCACAATATTACTTTGTAATGGTATAATATAGAGTGTGAGTAAATCTTTTTGAAGGGGATAGGAAGTCTGCTTGGAAAGTTTAGTAACATCCACAAACTTGAATTTGTGAGTAGTCTCAGACTCTCCCCTGAACCCTTCCACCAAATTACCCCAGAAAAAAATCACTTTACAGAGTGGGAAGGCGAAGAACCCCAAAATGATCCCTGGTGTAATGGAAGGGAATTCTCCAGCAGGAAATAATTTTCTTGTGGAGCAAAATAAAGAAATGATCATTGACAAAGCCAACAGTTTTGGATTTAATGTGTTAGAGCATGCAGCGTAAGCATATTCAAAGCAGCAGGAGAGGCCAGAGAGAAGGACCTACAAGTTAAAGATACAAGTATTCAATAGAACAATATAAATGTATAGCAAACAGTCCACATCAGTTTCACAGCCAAAGGCTACTTCTTCAAAAGAGATAAAAAGAGAAGAAAAATGCAGAGGGCAATGATATATTCATTGTAATCAAGAAAATATGAATCACAAGTGAAAGTAAGTACAACTAAACTTTTCAACGTTAAGTATCTAAAGGATATGTTCAGGGCATACATTAAGTATGAATCATGCTAAGATTAAAAGTGTTAAAAAGTGAGAGCATAAATTAATAGTAATAGAAGTGGCTACTTTCTGCCCAAACTGACCAAGACGAAACTCTGATGGCTTCTGTTGGCCTACAACACAGGCTAATCTAGTGCCATGTCATACATATTTTTGGAAGCTCCACCTCTCATACTTGGTTACTCTCTTGCTTTCAATCTTTGGTTTCAGCCTCGTTTTGATGTTGTGCGATCAGTGGGATTGTGCGCAGTAAAGATTTGCCAGCAATAGGTTTGCAAACATTGTAGGAATCATTTCATTGTAAAAGTAACTGCATTGATATTGTGTTGTATGTATTGGCTTATCAGTTGTTCTTGGGATCAGAGTGCCCCTGCAAGATGTTGCTAACATGCATCCCTGCCCTGAGTCACCCAGATGCAAGTATCTTCTGTGGAATACAAAAAAGAGATCATGGCTTTGATAGCCCTGGCAGAATGAAGGGGCCTATGTGCACTGCAAAGTTCCTCTTTGAAATCACCCCCGCTTCAAAAGCACAACTGGGCACAACTGGCTACAAGTTCCAAAAACATTTGACTCCCTGAATGCGGCAATGAGCACAGCTCCTTTGCTCAAGGCCCCTGACTTCTCCAATGGCATTGGGGCAGTTTTATCACAGCTAAATGAAGAGGGCCTAAACCAATCTGTAGCCTTCACCTCTAGGAGGTTACTTTCCAGGGAACAAAGCTGGAGTGCTATTAAAAGGGAAACCTTCGCCGTGGTCTGGCACTGAAGAAGTTAAGACCAGACCTGTTTGGGACTCACTTCATGATTCAGATAGACCACAGGCCCCCAGGTGGCTAATTCAAATGAGGGGTGTGAATCCAAAATTGTTGACGTGGTCCATCTCCCTACAGGGAATGGACTTTACAGTGGAACACAAACCTGGGGTTGATCACGCCAATGCTGATGGTCTTTCCAGGTTCTTCAGCCTTAGTGATGAGAACTCCCAGGAGGTTGTGTAGCTCTCCCCGGTTTTAGCTGGGAGTGGTCCATGTTAGACCTGGCGTCCTTAGGGTGGTCTTCTCCCAGACTTTTTGCCTGATTGCCTCCCATTTTTGCTGATTATTTTTGTTAGCTTAGTACTCTTGGCACTTTACCGCTGCTTACCAGTGTGAAAGTGCATGTGCTTCTCCCCTAAAACATGGTGTGATTGATGTACCCACAATTGGCACATTTAATTTATTTATTTATCCCTATTTTCAGTGCACTACATGTGCCTAGGGCCTGTAAATTAAATGCTACTAGTGGGCCTGCAGCACTGATTGTGCCACCCACACAAGTAGCTCTTTAAACATGTCTCAGGCTTGTCACTGCAGAAACCGTGCGTAAAGTTTACACTGCCATGTCAACTTGGCATTTAAAACCCCTTGCCAAGCCTTAAACTCACCTGTTATTACATATATGTCACCCCTAAGGTAGGCCCCATGTAGCCCATAGGGCAGGATGCTATGTAACTAAAAGGAAGGACATGTACTTTAACTTGTGCATGTCCTGTAATGAAAAACTCCCAAACTTGTTTTTCACTACTGAGAGGCCTGCTCCTCTCTTAGGTTAACATTGGGAATTCCTTATTACATTTAATAAGCTGTAATTCATAACTGAGAAAAGGTAGAGTGGCAATGTTAAGTACCTCTGGAATAGGAATGGCAAGTCATCTTTAATGGTGAAATTGGATTTGTAGTTACCATCCTGGAAAGGCCACTGCCTGTCTCTAATCACTGGCTTGGCTGGGTAACAATTCACTTTGTGTATTCCCTCTAGACAGTCCCACACATAGGAAGGTTTGGTGTGACTTTATACATCTTCCTGGGATAAAGGGAGGGAGGAGCTGGGCAAAGTTTCACACTTACACCTGAATAGGCTTGACCCTGCCCACACATAAATTGCTGCATACCCCCTGTAGTGAGTCTGGTGCCAGGGCAGAATGAAGGGACATCTGTGCACTTCAAACACCCTTCTTTGAAGTCTCCCCACTAAAAAGGCACAACTGGGTATAAGTACTGGACCTCTGACCCTAGCAAATCAGTACAATTCTGGACCTGAAACCACTTTGCCAAGAAGAAGGACTGCTGTGCTAAGGACTGCTGTTGCTAGACTGCTGCTCTGGAAGACTGCTACCTTGCTGTGCTCTCTGTTGCTCCCAACTGACTGCACCATCAACACCTGTCCCAGAGTGCCTCCAAATGCTAACTGACTAGCCTCCTGTTCTTCAAAGACTCAGGTACATCAAAGTCCTTAAATCTGCTTATGTGCCTGGTTTATTGGAAGGGAACCCAGGTGCTTGCGGTAGTGAACAGGACGCATCTTCTGCTGCTTCGAACAGAACTGATGCATTATTGCTGTTGCGGCAACAGAATTTGTACAAACCACTTGGGGCCTGAGCATCGTCACAAGCATTGCCGCATCAGAACCGCCGCATTGCCGCCACTGCTGAAGGAAGGTTGACACATCCCTTTGTTTGCGTGGAGAAACCCAGCACATCGGCTACAGAACCAATGCACCTCAAAACCGGCGCTTTGTCTTCGGAAACCAGCGCGCCACGATTGTTGCGTGGAGAAAATCAGTGCATCTCCTGGACTGCAGGACTGACACCTACTCATCACATGACTGCACCCCACATCTCGTTTGGACCAAGGATTAAGGTAGTTTTGCTTAGCGGTCCCCGCGCGGGTCCTGTATCCTGCCTGTGCTTAATCGTGATTGAGCTGAACTGTTGTCTTGGTCCAGCGCAATTAATTAACACTGCTAGTACTATTTGCTTCTAAGTGCTATGTTAATACTTAATCTTTAAAAATTCATATCTCGACTTATGCTTATTGGATTTTTGTTGATTTCGTCTTGTTTTTTTTATGAAGTCATACTTTATTTTTCTAAACTTGTGTGGGGTCTTTTTGTGTTTTTTCCACTGTTTTACTATTTGCTGTAGTGCACAAATAATTAACAGATTGCCTCTTAAGCTAAGCCTGACTACTCTCTGCCAAGCTACCTGAGGGTAAACACAGGGTAATGTATGGTGTGTATCTGACTTACCTCTACTAGGATTGTGGTTTCTGCTTGGAAAGGGTGCATACCTCTGCCAATCAGACACCCAATTTCTAACAATTTGTATGTTTTGCTACTAAACGTTTCCTATGGCATACTCCATGTAATCTGCTTGTTAATTCTTATATAAAGGATTGAAACAACAACTATTTCCTGTCATTTTTACGAGAATGTTCATCACCTGCTACTGAACTGAATGAATTTAACAGAAGTGACGGTGCTAGGTAGGGGAAGAAGTAACCTCCGCAGCTGCCAAGTTGGATGTGGGGGGTGAGGGTTAGATAAAGGGACGCGGAGCAGAAGTGTCTGTTGGGTTGATGGAAGTTCAGGCTGTGGTCCGCAGTTGTGTAGGGCCATGTATGCATGGGTCAGAAGCTTGAACTGGCATCTTTTCTGTACGGGGAGCCAGTGGAGTTCCCTGAGGCAGAGGGCGATATGGGCTCATGTAGGGAGGACCAAGACAAATCTGGATGCGACGTGCTGTATGGTCCGTAGTCGTAGACGGTGAGCTGCGATCCCTGTGTAGAGAGCGTTGCTGTAGTCCAGTCGGCTGGAGATGAGGGCCTGGGTGATATTGTGTCTTGAGCTCTGGGGTAGCCATTTGAATATTTTAAGAAGCACGTGGAGAATCAAGAAGCAGGAGGAGGAGGAGATAGATTTGACCTGAGTCGTTGATGCTTAGGTTCCTAGCATGGTCAGTAGGGGTAGGAGTAGGTCTTCTCATTTTAAATTTACACCTGCACCTGCTGTAGGCTGTTAATATTCTCGTGAAACATGGTGGTTGTCTAGTTACTTCTGGTTTCACAAATAGTTATAGCTGCATTTTACTATTTGTTCATTGCATGGCTCATGAGGCAGCAGCTAAATAGTTTGTTGTGCTGGTTATGTTTCTATCAAAAACTGTACTTGTAATTTTGGTTTTAATGTACGGTTTAACATTCTCATTTGTGTATGGGTGATAAACTAACTTATCTTGATTGATTGATAAACAATTAATAAGTGATAAACCATTCATATTTAGATATAAATCAATTACAGGCAATATAAAATCCCATCAAATAAATCAATAGTATAGAAAATATCAATTTGTTATGAAAACACTTCGGAAAACTATCTCTCATGCTGACTTTTTTCATGTTTGTTACAAATCTAACTTGTAGGTAGTCACAATATTGGACGTATTCCACCACAAACCATTCCCAACTGATTATTGTTGACTAGGCACCTCTTTACAAAGTATTGATACCTTTGACCATGACAGACTGATTAGCATCATCTTTACTTCACAGAAATTTGTAATGCAGTCAGGTATGAATGTGAGCATGCTGTGTAAGCAAATAGCAGAAGGAACAAATGATGGATGGAATGCTGAAGAATGCAAACATTCACCCCCGGTAACAAAGATCTGGGTTTAATCCATCCTGCTTTTGCTCACCACGCCACCCCAGTTTGGACCCAGCCATATGCAAATCAGTCTTGACCCTGTGCCTCATGGGAACAGTCCAACCCGAACTGCCAAGCCAGGTCCTCCCCGGACCGGAAACAAGCATCCTGGGACAGGTTTCGGGGCATCACCCCTCATCTGCCAGACTACCTTGATTCCTTTGACCATGACAGACTGTTCAGCAGCATCTTTACTTTAGACAAATCTTTAATGCAGTCAGGTGTGAATGTGGGCATGCTCTGTAAGCAAATAGCAGCATAGGAACAGAAACATCCTGTAACCAGGTACTCTCCACAGCTGTCTGTGGCTCCCATGCACCACACTCATTAAAGTACAGAGTGAACACCACTGGGCTAGATGCGCAGCCCTAGTTCACAGGCAAATGATCTGCATATTCTGTATATTCTTCCTTCCTGAAGTGAACACTGTCACATGCACCTAGAATGGATACAACTGACAGCAACTATTGATTTATATTATTATTGCTTTAAATGCAATAAGCTAGTATGATCAGTCTGGTTTATTAAACAGGCGTTTTCTTTATTTTTAATATTTATACCTGCAGAAGGCTAGCAGTTTGGTGAAACTGGATAGTTGTCTCCTTATTTCCATCGTGCAGTCCTGCACTCTTTGATCTACAGTCTGAAATTAAACGTAACATGTTATTAATGTAGAGAAACATGCGTTGGTGCTTTCAGTAATACAATGGTTTTTTTTTAAATTTACTTTCAGATCATAGTAACGTCTTCATTTGAACAACCATAAATCAAATCAATCAACTGCACCCTTACTTAATGGGTGATTCCTTTTTTTTAAGCTTAATTCATGTTGATTCTAGCACATTGATTTTGGCCAACTGAATAAAAACAGTCAACTATTTTGTATATTTGAATTTAATTGTCATCTGAAAAATGTACAGAAGATATATCTCAACATCAGAATATCTGTTTCTTAGCTACTTAATCTGCAAACCCTTGCTAGATTTCGGTGTTCAGTAGCTCGTCAGCCCTCATTTGACAGCATCTTTAAAATTGAGCCATTTTTATTAATATTTCCCTCAACATTATAATTTTGGATGTAAAACGATGACGCTCAGTTCATAGAGTCATTTGTCTGTGTGGGGCAGACTTGTGCAAATGACTGGATTGAGAGGTTGCTCTTGTAAATAAATGTACTCATGCACAATATTACTTTGTAATGGTATAATATAGAGTGTGAGTAAATCTTTTTGAAGGGGATAGGAAGTCTGCTTGGAAAGTTTAGTAACATCCACAAACTTGAATTTGTGAGTAGTCTCAGACTCTCCCCTGAACCCTTCCACCAAATTACCCCAGAAAAAAATCACTTTACAGAGTGGGAAGGCGAAGAACCCCAAAATGATCCCTGGTGTAATGGAAGGGAATTCTCCAGCAGGAAATAATTTTCTTGTGGAGCAAAATAAAGAAATGATCATTGACAAAGCCAACAGTTTTGGATTTAATGTGTTAGAGCATGCAGCGTAAGCATATTCAAAGCAGCAGGAGAGGCCAGAGAGAAGGACCTACAAGTTAAAGATACAAGTATTCAATAGAACAATATAAATGTATAGCAAACAGTCCACATCAGTTTCACAGCCAAAGGCTACTTCTTCAAAAGAGATAAAAAGAGAAGAAAAATGCAGAGGGCAATGATATATTCATTGTAATCAAGAAAATATGAATCACAAGTGAAAGTAAGTACAACTAAACTTTTCAACGTTAAGTATCTAAAGGATATGTTCAGGGCATACATTAAGTATGAATCATGCTAAGATTAAAAGTGTTAAAAAGTGAGAGCATAAATTAATAGTAATAGAAGTGGCTACTTTCTGCCCAAACTGACCAAGACGAAACTCTGATGGCTTCTGTTGGCCTACAACACAGGCTAATCTAGTGCCATGTCATACATATTTTTGGAAGCTCCACCTCTCATACTTGGTTACTCTCTTGCTTTCAATCTTTGGTTTCAGCCTCGTTTTGATGTTGTGCGATCAGTGGGATTGTGCGCAGTAAAGATTTGCCAGCAATAGGTTTGCAAACATTGTAGGAATCATTTCATTGTAAAAGTAACTGCATTGATATTGTGTTGTATGTATTGGCTTATCAGTTGTTCTTGGGATCAGAGTGCCCCTGCAAGATGTTGCTAACATGCATCCCTGCCCTGAGTCACCCAGATGCAAGTATCTTCTGTGGAATACAAAAAAGAGATCATGGCTTTGATAGCCCTGGCAGAATGAAGGGGCCTATGTGCACTGCAAAGTTCCTCTTTGAAATCACCCCCGCTTCAAAAGCACAACTGGGCACAACTGGCTACAAGTTCCAAAAAACATTTGACTCCCTGAATGCGGCAATGAGCACAGCTCCTTTGCTCAAGGCCCCTGACTTCTCCAATGGCATTGGGGCAGTTTTATCACAGCTAAATGAAGAGGGCCTAAACCAATCTGTAGCCTTCACCTCTAGGAGGTTACTTTCCAGGGAACAAAGCTGGAGTGCTATTAAAAGGGAAACCTTCGCCGTGGTCTGGCACTGAAGAAGTTAAGACCAGACCTGTTTGGGACTCACTTCATGATTCAGATAGACCACAGGCCCCCAGGTGGCTAATTCAAATGAGGGGTGTGAATCCAAAATTGTTGACGTGGTCCATCTCCCTACAGGGAATGGACTTTACAGTGGAACACAAACCTGGGGTTGATCACGCCAATGCTGATGGTCTTTCCAGGTTCTTCAGCCTTAGTGATGAGAACTCCCAGGAGGTTGTGTAGCTCTCCCCGGTTTTAGCTGGGAGTGGTCCATGTTAGACCTGGCGTCCTTAGGGTGGTCTTCTCCCAGACTTTTTGCCTGATTGCCTCCCATTTTTGCTGATTATTTTTGTTAGCTTAGTACTCTTGGCACTTTACCGCTGCTTACCAGTGTGAAAGTGCATGTGCTTCTCCCCTAAAACATGGTGTGATTGATGTACCCACAATTGGCACATTTAATTTATTTATTTATCCCTATTTTCAGTGCACTACATGTGCCTAGGGCCTGTAAATTAAATGCTACTAGTGGGCCTGCAGCACTGATTGTGCCACCCACACAAGTAGCTCTTTAAACATGTCTCAGGCTTGTCACTGCAGAAACCGTGCGTAAAGTTTACACTGCCATGTCAACTTGGCATTTAAAACCCCTTGCCAAGCCTTAAACTCACCTGTTATTACATATATGTCACCCCTAAGGTAGGCCCCATGTAGCCCATAGGGCAGGATGCTATGTAACTAAAAGGAAGGACATGTACTTTAACTTGTGCATGTCCTGTAATGAAAAACTCCCAAACTTGTTTTTCACTACTGAGAGGCCTGCTCCTCTCTTAGGTTAACATTGGGAATTCCTTATTACATTTAATAAGCTGTAATTCATAACTGAGAAAAGGTAGAGTGGCAATGTTAAGTACCTCTGGAATAGGAATGGCAAGTCATCTTTAATGGTGAAATTGGATTTGTAGTTACCATCCTGGAAAGGCCACTGCCTGTCTCTAATCACTGGCTTGGCTGGGTAACAATTCACTTTGTGTATTCCCTCTAGACAGTCCCACACATAGGAAGGTTTGGTGTGACTTTATACATCTTCCTGGGATAAAGGGAGGGAGGAGCTGGGCAAAGTTTCACACTTACACCTGAATAGGCTTGACCCTGCCCACACATAAATTGCTGCATACCCCCTGTAGTGAGTAGGTAACTGTAATGGGTGGAGAAATCTGGGTTTATGTGCTACAATTGTCAGGGCCCAGTCTTAGTGATGGCACATTCCTCACAAATGGCTACACCCAAAAGCCATTGTAGGGTAAGTTTAGAGAAGGATGGAGGATTGTGCCTTTTCAAATTCTGATGTATTTTTGATAAATGATTTCCAAGCGTTCTTTGGTGATTTTCAAATGCATAATATTTATTTGTATTCTCATGCATAGGGCACAAACAAAGTAAAGAAACAGCCGACACGTGTTTCGCCCATATGGCCCATCGGCCGAGGGCTTTTTCAAGGCTGAAAAGGGGTAGGTGTAAAGGAAAAGGGTTTATTGAGGGTTGGGGGGCAGGGAAAACGCACATATGAGAGAGTAGTTAAGATTGGGATTGGTTTTAGAAAAGGTGGAAAGTGAAAGTTAAAAGTTTGAGTGACAAAGAACAGGAGAGGGGGGGTGGTAATGGGTAAGGTACAAGAGACCAAAAAAAAAAAACAATTTCACAAAATTATTCATGGTATAATAATCCACAGTTCTGCATGTGAAACATAAGACTAGTATTGAGAGAAATCAGATATGGTCATCAAGATGATATATATATAACATATAGCACATATAACATGAGACCAATATTGAGCGAAAATAAATATGGTCATCAAGATGATACATATATAGTCAGTCATCATTAGGTCACAGTCATATTTTCAATGTAAAATAGATTAGAATGATACATCATTATGTACATAATTCCAAATTGAGCGTTCAAAGAATGGGGTTACAGGTATGATCATTAAAGTGAGTCATGTGCAATCCATCATAAATTAACGTGTAAAATCACAAGGCCCTATATTCGGTACAAGGTTAGTTAGAAATGTGCAATATGCCACAATATGATACAGAATACAAAACCTAATATTTCACATATATTGGGCCCTAGGACTTTAGGTTGCATCATCCTGTTCTGGTAATGTAAGCCATTACTTAACGAACATATAAAAATATGGGAAGAAAGCCGCGTACGATGGGGAAGCAGAAAGGAAAATGTATCTGATATCGTATCTCGGTCAGTCACCCTAAAAGAGTATGAATGTAATTTCAACAAAACACAGTGGCAGGATAATTAGACATGGTTTGGGGCTGTCTACAAGGGTTCATTAAGCAGATACAAAAGAATAAAAAGCACCTTTCAACAAGCAGCGCTTACCAGGGTTCGTGGCAGACGGTCGTGTGTCATGGTTCGTGGCAAACGGTCGTATGTCTTAAATAAAAAAATATCTATATTTAAGGTCATGCAATGACAAATCTCTGAAATGGAGGCTATTGAGATCTAATCCTAGGAAATATCATGTTACAACCTTTATGTGCAATTGAATTGAATGAGGGATGCTGTTTAACACAGGCGAGAGGTGAAAGAGAGCTGCAGTGGACTTCTGGTAGCTATTTGTTTAACCGCTGAAAAACGAAAAGGCAGTTTAGCAAAGGTGGATCAAGTTATACTTATCATAAGTGTGATGACGTGGAGGTCCATAGGAGGGTCCTGTTGAGCATCCTGAGATCTATAGTGTTAAGTAGTATAAAAGAAAGGAAGACGGGAAGGTCCACAACTGCCACCGCAAAAAATCAATAGGTTAATTAATTTTGGGGTCACCACATGTGTATCAGAGGAAGAAGTAGGGGAGCAAATGAAAGAAACACAGCAGGAGGGTTGTTGTAAAGTTTACAGGTATAAGTAGGTAGGCAAGTAAGCTCAGAAGTGTTGTCTGATAAATGATTGGCATTGGTTATACAGTTATAGCGTAGGCAGGCAGACACGCTCAGCAATGTTGTCTGGTACACTGTAGAAAAGACTGGCATTGGCTATACAGTTATGATCAGTTAATACAACCAGTAGTGCATTTCTGCATCTTTGTTGAGTCCTTGTGTCGTGGCGTTCAGACGCATTATATACTCGCTCTCTTTCCGCCTCATGGTAAGCTCTCGATTGCCTCCTCTGGAGGCTGGTTTCATAATCTCCAGACCGAAAAATTTAAAAGTCTTTTTATGTGGGTGAGCTTCTTCAAAGTGTTCAGTCAGTGGGGGTCCCACCTCATCTTTGTTGATGTTACGGTAGTGTTCCAGGATTCTTGTTTTAAGTGCCCTAATTGTACTGCCTATGTAGATTTTATTGCAGGGGCAGATTATGATGTAGATGGTATATGTTGATGTGCAAGTAATCCAGTCAGTGATTCGAAGGGTGGTGTGTGAGTCATGTTTGTATTCCACCTGTTTATTGGCTCCCAATTTGCATGCATTGCAGTCGTGGCAGATGTAGAAGCCACAGGGCTTGGTCAAGAAATTTGTTTTGGGTTTGTTCCGTTTATCCACAAATTCTGATTTGCACAGGATTTGTTTAAGATTTTTGGCTCTCCTGAAGCCCATTTGGGGGAATTTCTCCATCTGGTTGGTTAAAGATGAGTTACTGGTCAGGAGATACCAATGTCTCTTCAAAGTCTTTCTGATACAGTGATGTCCATTATGGTAATCCGTAAGGAACCTGATTTTGTTAGAATTCTCATTTCTTGTGACATCTTTGGGTTTGAGTAGATCATCTCTTGATAGTTTTTCGCATTCTTTGGATGTTTTCTCCAGCAGTTGACTTGGATATCCTCGGTTGAGTAGCCTATTCGTCAGATGGTCTGAACTTTCTTTGTACGCATGGAGCTGGCTACAGTTCCTTCTCATTCTTTGGTACTCCCCTTTCGGGATATTCTGAATGGTTTTTTGTGGGTGGCAACTGTCCGCCCGGAGGATTGAGTTGGCTGAGGTGGGTTTGCGGAATGTCTTGGTTTGTAGTTTGTTGTCCTCCACGTAAATGGTTATATCTAGAAAATCTATTTGGGTGGGAGAAATGGTACTGGTTGTTTGGATATTCCATCTATTAGTGTTAATATTGTGCAAGAATTCTTTAAGTATGGATTCAGGTCCCTGCCAGATGCACAGAATATCGTCGATATACCGCCCCCAATATATTATGTGGGGGGTGTACTTGGTAAATTTATCGTCCCACAGCCAGTATTTCTCAACCAGTCCCATAAGGATGCAGGCATACGGTGGGGCGAATTTAGCTCCCATTGCGCTCCCTTGAGTTTGTAGAAAATATTTGGAGTTGAATGTAAAAACATTGTTTGTAAGGCAGAAATGTAGCATATCAAGAATCATCTCATTAGACTCTAGGAAATGAACTGGTTTGGTAGCTAATGATTTACGAACTGCCTCCATTCCATCCTTATGGCGGATTGAAGTGTAGAGACTGACCACATCAATGGTGGCCAGCAGACAATCGTCATTCCATGGGATATTGTTCAATTTGAGGAGGACATCTTTTGTGTCCCGAATATACGATGGTAGGTCCTTCATGAATGGTTGTAATTGATAATCAATATATTCTCCCAATTTGGAGCATACAGAGTTAATGCCCGCAATGATGGGTCTCCCTGGTGGATTGGTCTTACATTTGTGTATTTTTGGCAGGAGGTATAATGTTGGCATAGTTGGATGTTCTATGTAAAGTTCATTGCGTTCCTCCAGGGTTAATAGATTTTGCATATACCATGTATCTAGTTTCTTTTTTAGATCTTCCTGTGTTTTGAATGTGGGATTGGTGGATAATTCTCGATAGCAGGTAGTGTCTTTCAATTGTCTGTGAGCTTCCGCTATGTAGTCATCCGTGTGTTGTAGTACTATGTTGCCCCCCTTATCCGCTTCTTTAATCACCACCTCTGGGAGATTCCTCAATTCGTTAAGGGCCTTAAGTTCGTCCTTTGGTAAGTTATGTGGGAGAAAGCTTTTTCTTCTTTGGTATTTTCGATGTTCAGCAGTTAGGTCTTGAGAAACCGCTGTGTAAAATAAGTCAATTGTATTGCCTGGTGGTAGTTGGGGGCAGAAAGTTGATTTTGAAGTAATCTTGCTGGCAGTGGGGTAAGCTGTGTCTATACCCAATTCATATGCTAATGTCAGAGAAGTTGTTTGGTCTCCTGGATCATCAGCTAGGGTAGTCAGTAGGTGTATATTCTCTAAATCTTGGACTGACAGGGGACTGGTAATTGGTGTTAAGCTTTCCTTCCGGATAGGTGGTCTATTGTGAAAGAAGGACATCAGCTTGAGTTTTCGAGTAAATTTGTACAGATCTATCATAGTTCTGGTGAGATCCCAAAATGCTGTAGGGCAAAAAGATAAGCCCCTATTGAGAATTTCTGCTTGTGCAGTGGTATTGTGATGGTCCGAGATATTGACCATCAGGTTGAGCGTTCCTTCGGTTCTGTTTCCTGCTTTTTCCTCGCTCTGGTTGTAACTCCTGCGGTTGGTTTTGGCGTTGAAGTACTTTGGGTGTTTTCTGATGGGATTCTGGTATCCTGGTTGGGTTGATTTCGGAATCCTAAGCGATGCCGTCGGACCTCCTCTAAAAAATTGACCCCTACTTTAACTGTGGTGGCTACGGTTTCAGCTCCTGGTGATTCCGCTTCAGAGCTCGTGATTGTATCGTACGCTTGTCTTGTCAATGATGTTGATGCGCCTTTTGGAATATTATCGTAGCGTTTCGCAAAGGTGTACACTCGCCCGAGTTGGTAATCGATCTGATCTCTCCGAAATTTTCTGTTTTTTCTTTGGATCAAATCTTCTTCATATTCGTCGATTATTCTGTTTAATATCTCATAATTTTTGGTTGTAATATCACCCCAGTTGGATTCTTCAATTTTCTTTGTAAATTCGTCTACTTCTTTTTTGTGTTTGATATGTTCTTCTTCTGCTATGTCTATTAGTTGGCGTATCATGTTATTGGAGGCCTCTCTCAGGTTTTCCTCCCATCTCGCAATCTGATCTGGTTTGGTTGTCTCTACAGGAGGGAAGATCAGTATCCGAAGTCCTCTGGGTATTCTTTCAGCTTCAAGATATTTCTTTAAACTGGCAGCTTCCCACCATTTGGTAGTTTCCTTTTTTAAGGCTTTCTCCAAGGCTTGAAAGGTAGATTTTGCAGAGTTGGAATTCAATCTACTTGGTTGCACAGACGTTGCGGACGTAGAGAAAATCTCGTCTATTCTTCGGTTTCGGTGTTCTCTTCGATCCCTGCAGGTGGCCATAGAGCCAATTCACAGATTTGTTTCTGCCGTAGTTATTCTTTTGAGATAGTGGGCAACGTAGCGCATAGAAGACCAGATCTTTTATTGTAGGTAACTGTAATGGGTGGAGAAATCTGGGTTTATGTGCTACAATTGTCAGGGCCCAGTCTTAGTGATGGCACATTCCTCACAAATGGCTACACCCAAAAGCCATTGTAGGGTAAGTTTAGAGAAGGATGGAGGATTGTGCCTTTTCAAATTCTGATGTATTTTTGATAAATGATTTCCAAGCGTTCTTTGGTGATTTTCAAATGCATAATATTTATTTGTATTCTCATGCATAGGGCACAAACAAAGTAAAGAAACAGCCGACACGTGTTTCGCCCATATGGCCCATCGGCCGAGGGCTTTTTCAAGGCTGAAAAGGGGTAGGTGTAAAGGAAAAGGGTTTATTGAAGGTTGGGGGGCAGGGAAAACGCACATATGAGAGAGTAGTTAAGATTGGGATTGGTTTTAGAAAAGGTGGAAAGTGAAAGTTAAAAGTTTGAGTGACAAAGAACAGGAGAGGGGGTGGTAATGGGTAAGGTACAAGAGACCAAAAAAAACAATTTCACAAAATTATTCATGGTATAATAATCCACAGTTCTGCATGTGAAACATAAGACTAGTATTGAGAGAAATCAGATATGGTCATCAAGATGATATATATATAACATATAGCACATATAACATGAGACCAATATTGAGCGAAAATAAATATGGTCATCAAGATGATACATATATAGTCAGTCATCATTAGGTCACAGTCATATTTTCAATGTAAAATAGATTAGAATGATACATCATTATGTACATAATTCCAAATTGAGCGTTCAAAGAATGGGGTTACAGGTATGATCATTAAAGTGAGTCATGTGCAATCCATCATAAATTAACGTGTAAAATCACAAGGCCCTATATTCGGTACAAGGTTAGTTAGAAATGTGCAATATGCCACAATATGATACAGAATACAAAACCTAATATTTCACATATATTGGGCCCTAGGACTTTAGGTTGCATCATCCTGTTCTGGTAATGTAAGCCATTACTTAACGAACATATAAAAATATGGGAAGAAAGCCGCGTACGATGGGGAAGCAGAAAGGAAAATGTATCTGATATCGTATCTCGGTCAGTCACCCTAAAAGAGTATGAATGTAATTTCAACAAAACACAGTGGCAGGATAATTAGACATGGTTTGGGGCTGTCTACAAGGGTTCATTAAGCAGATACAAAAGAATAAAAAGCACCTTTCAACAAGCAGCGCTTACCAGGGTTCGTGGCAGACGGTCGTGTGTCATGGTTCGTGGCAAACGGTCGTATGTCTTAAATAAAAAAATATCTATATTTAAGGTCATGCAATGACAAATCTCTGAAACGGAGGCTATTGAGATCTAATCCTAGGAAATATCATGTTACAACCTTTATGTGCAATTGAATTGAACGAGGGATGCTGTTTAACACAGGCGAGAGGTGAAAGAGAGCTGCAGTGGACTTCTGGTAGCTATTTGTTTAACCGCTGAAAAACGAAAAGGCAGTTTAGCAAAGGTGGATCAAGTTATACTTATCATAAGTGTGATGACATGGATGTCCATAGGAGGGTCCTGTTGAGCATCCTGAGATCTATAGTGTTAAGTAGTATAAAAGAAAGGAAGACGGGAAGGTCCACAACTGCCACCGCAAAAAATCAATAGGTTAATGAATTTTGGGGTCACCACATGTGTATCAGAGGAAGAAGTAGGGGAGCAAATGAAAGAAACACAGCAGGAGGGTTGTTGTAAAGTTTACAGGTATTAAGTAGGTAGGCAAGTAAGCTCAGAAGTGTTGTCTGATAAATGATTGGCATTGGTTATACAGTTATAGCGTAGGCAGGCAGACACGCTCAGCAATGTTGTCTGGTACACTGTAGAAAAGACTGGCATTGGCTATACAGTTATGATCAGTTAATACAACCAGTAGTGCATTTCTGCATCTTTGTTGAGTCCTTGTGTCGTGGCGTTCAGACGCATTATATACTCGCTCTCTTTCCGCCTCATGGTAAGCTCTCGATTGCCTCCTCTGGAGGCTGGTTTCACAATCTCCAGACCGAAAAATTTGAAAGTCTTTTTATGTGGGTGAGCTTCTTCAAAGTGTTCAGTCAGTGGGGGTCCCACCTCATCTTTGTTAATGTTACGGTAGTGTTCCAGGATTCTTGTTTTAAGTGCCCTAATTGTACTGCCTATGTAGATTTTATTGCAGGGGCAGATTATGATGTAGATGGTATATGTTGATGTGCAAGTAATCCAGTCAGTGATTCGAAGGGTGGTGTGTGAGTCATGTTTGTATTCCACCTGTTTATTGGCTCCCAATTTGCATGCATTGCAGTCGTGGCAGATGTAGAAGCCACAGGGCTTGGTCAAGAAATTTGTTTTGGGTTTGTTCCGTTTATCCACAAATTCTGATTTGCACAGGATTTGTTTAAGATTTTTGGCTCTCCTGAAGCCCATTTGGGGGAATTTCTCCATCTGGTTGGTTAAAGATGAGTTACTGGTCAGGAGATACCAATGTCTCTTCAAAGTCTTTCTGATACAGTGATGTCCATTATGGTAATCCGTAAGGAACCTGATTTTGTTAGAATTCTCATTTCTTGTGACATCTTTGGGTTTGAGTAGATCATCTCTTGATAGTTTTTCGCATTCTTTGGATGTTTTCTCCAGCAGTTGACTTGGATATCCTCGGTTGAGTAGCCTATTCGTCAGATGGTCTGAACTTTCTTTGTACGCATGGAGCTGGCTACAGTTCCTTCTCATTCTTTGGTACTCCCCTTTCGGGATATGGCTGGGTAACAATTCACTTTGTGTATTCCCTCTAGACAGTCCCACACATAGGAAGGTTTGGTGTGACTTTATACATCTTCCTGGGATAAAGGGAGGGAGGAGCTGGGCAAAGTTTCACACTTACACCTGAATAGGCTTGACCCTGCCCACACATAAATTGCTGCATACCCCCTGTAGTGAGTCTGGTGCCAGGGCAGAATGAAG
The DNA here is from genome assembly GCA_963921515.1 of Calotriton arnoldi. Classification (NCBI taxonomy): domain Eukaryota; kingdom Metazoa; phylum Chordata; class Amphibia; order Caudata; family Salamandridae; genus Calotriton; species Calotriton arnoldi. The sequence continues at coordinate 3,097,119 of CAWUFW010001134.1, read as the reverse complement.
GGACATCTGTGCACTTCAAACACCCTTCTTTGAAGTCTCCCCACTAAAAAGGCACAACTGGGTATAAGTACTGGACCTCTGACCCTAGCAAATCAGTACAATTCTGGACCTGAAACCACTTTGCCAAGAAGAAGGACTGCTGTGCTAAGGACTGCTGTTGCTAGACTGCTGCTCTGGAAGACTGCTACCTTGCTGTGCTCTCTGTTGCTCCCAACTGACTGCACCATCAACACCTGTCCCAGAGTGCCTCCAAATGCTAACTGACTAGCCTCCTGTTCTTCAAAGACTCAGGTACATCAAAGTCCTTAAATCGGCTTATGTGCCTGGTTTATTGGAAGGGAACCCAGGTGCTTGCGGTAGTGAACAGGACGCATCTTCTGCTGCTTCGAACAGAACTGATGCATTATTGCTGTTGCGGCAACAGAATTTGTACAAACCACTTGGGGCCTGAGCATCGTCACAAGCATTGCCGCATCAGAACCGCCGCATTGCCGCCACTGCTGAAGGAAGGTTGACACATCCCTTTGTTTGCGTGGAGAAACCCAGCACATCGGCTACAGAACCAATGCACCTCAAAACCGGCGCGTTGTCTTCGGAAACCAGCGCGCCACGATTGTTGCGTGGAGAAAATCAGTGCATCTCCTGGACTGCAGGACTGACACCTACTCATCACATGACTGCACCCCACATCTCGTTTGGACCAAGGATTAAGGTAGTTTTGCTTAGTGGTCCCCGCGCGAGTCCTGTATCCTGCCTGTGCTTAATCGTGATTGAGCTGAACTGTTGTCTTGGTCCAGCGCAATTAATTAACACTGCTAGTACTATTTGCTTCTAAGTGCTATGTTAATACTTAATCTTTAAAAATTCATATCTCGACTTATGCTTATTGGATTTTTGTTGATTTCATCTTGTTTTTTTATGAAGTCATACTTTATTTTTCTAAACTTGTGTGGGGTCTTTTTGTGTTTTTTCCACTGTTTTACTATTTGCTGTAGTGCACAAATAATTAACAGATTGCCTCTTAAGCTAAGCCTGACTACTCTCTGCCAAGCTACCTGAGGGTAAACACAGGGTAATGTATGGTGTGTATCCGACTTACCTCTACTAGGATTGTGGTTTCTGCTTGGAAAGAGTGCATACCTCTGCCAATCAGACACCCAATTTCTAACAATTTGTATGTTTTGCTACTAAACGTTTCCTATGGCATACTCCATGTAATCTGCTTGTTAATTCTTATATAAAGAATTGAAACAACAACTATTTCCTGTCATTTTTACGAGAATGTTCATCACCTGCTACTGAACTGAATGAATTTAACAGAAGTGACGGTGCTAGGTAGGGAAAGAAGTAACCTCCGCAGCTGCCAAGTTGGATGTGGGGGGTGAGGGTTAGATAAAGGGACGCGGAGCAGAAGTGTCTGTTGGGTTGATGGAAGTTCAGGCTGTGGTCCGCAGTTGTGTAGGGCCATGTATGCATGGGTCAGAAGCTTGAACTGGCATCTTTTCTGTACGGGGAGCCAGTGGAGTTCCCTGAGGCAGAGGGCGATATGGGCTCATGTAGGGAGGACCAAGACAAATCTGGATGCGACGTGCTGTATGGTCCGTAGTCGTAGACGGTGAGCTGCGATCCCTGTGTAGAGAGCGTTGCTGTAGTCCAGTCGGCTGGAGATGAGGGCCTGGGTGATATTGTGTCTTGAGCTCTGGGGTAGCCATTTGAATATTTTAAGAAGCACGTGCAGAATCAAGAAGCAGGAGGAGGAGGAGATAGATTTGACCTGAGTCGTTGATGCTTAGGTTCCTAGCATGGTCAGTAGGGGTAGGAGTAGGTCTTCTCATTTTAAATTTACACCTGCACCTGCTGTAGGCTGTTAATATTCTCGTGAAACATGGTGGTTGTCTAGTTACTTCTGGTTTCACAAATAGTTATAGCTGCATTTTACTATTTGTTCATTGCATGGCTCATGAGGCAGCAGCTAAATAGTTTGTTGTGCTGGTTATGTTTCTATCAAAAACTGTACTTGTAATTTTGGTTTTAATCTACGGTTTAACATTTTCATTTGTGTATGGGTGATAAACTAACTTATCTTGATTGATTGATAAACAATTAATAAGTGATAAACCATTCATATTTAGATATAAATCAATTACAGGCAATATAAAATCCCATCAAATAAATCAATAGTATAGAAAATATCAATTTGTTATGAAAACACTTCGGAAAACTATCTCTCATGCTGACTTTTTCATGTTTGTTACAAATCTAACTTGTAGGTAGTCACAATATTGGACGTATTCCACCACAAACCATTCCCAACTGATTATTGTTGACTAGGCACCTCTTTACAAAGTATTGATACCTTTGACCATGACAGACTGATTAGCATCATCTTTACTTCACAGAAATTTGTAATGCAGTCAGGTATGAATGTGAGCATGCTGTGTAAGCAAATAGCAGAAGGAACAAATGATGGATGGAATGCTGAAGAATGCAAACTTCACCCCCGGTAACAAAGATCTGGGTTTAATCCATCCTGCTTTTGCTCACCACGCCACCCCAGTTTGGACCCAGCCATATGCAAATCAGTCTTGACCCTGTGCCTCATGGGAACAGTCCAACCCGAACTGCCAAGCCAGGTCCTCCCCGGACCGGAAACAAGCATCCTGGTGTTGTATACTTCATAGGGTGTCCATAAACTGGCTTTCTAGCATCATGTCCTTATATAGGCATAACCCAACCTGCCCTTATATAGGCATAGAATCCCAGACCTTATTTAGGCATAAACTATGCATACCAAATACAGGCATAGCTTCCGACATCCGTCCACCCTAGCGTCTCAACGAGTCCATGAAAAAACAGACCCTCAGGCTGCGGGAGTTTCCCTTGCCCAGGACTATTGATTTCTTCAAGGACTCATACATTATGCATGAACCTCTTATTCCCTAAGGGATTCATTCATGACGTCTTTCGCTACCCAACTCACGTCAATGCTACCATTTTCAGGTATAAATATACATTCCCAAACCCCTGTAAATCAGAGGAGACCTCGACTTCAGAGGAGACCGATTCCCGGCCGGACGCACTGAGAAGACGCTGCCCTTCCTGCTAGCAGAGAGTCCAGCTTCCAGTGATCTAACTTCCCTTGCGGGGTGTTGGAGTTCGAGTCCGGAAAACAGATTCCTACCTCTCTCATTCTTCAGGTATGGAGCAGACTAGAACCTAGAGGGACTCTTGGCATACTAGACTCTTGGCATACTAGGCGTAACATACTCTTGGTATACTCTAGTCAGGTATACAGCACCTACTTCTCCCTACACCTAGGATAGGTTAGGTACACTGGGGTAGAACTAGGGTAGAAACGCATCGTATGAGTACTCGCATTTTTAGGCTGTGTCATTTTATGTAAATGCATATATGCTGAAAAGATAATGCTAACGCAGTATTATTTATTTTTACTGCTCACCTTGTACATCATTTATCTCGCATACTGTCTTGTGATCATAACAGCACATCTAATTTACAACAGAAACAAGACTGTTCAATAAATCCTTTATTGAAACGCCCGTCTGTTATTTCTGTGTAACTCTGAGAATAACTGAAACATGCACGACTGAGCTGAGTGAAATAGTTATCTATTGTTTCTACGACTCTGGGACACATCCTGATTCTGTAAGGGAAACACAGTGGTCATGTTTTGCGGCAGCCAGAAACTAATCCCTTCTTGTCGTCAAGAAGTTTCTAGTGGCCTCTGAGCTAGCTGGCACAAGTAATTAAGTTTAATATACTCGATAGGGACATACCGACCTTAGTCCTATGTCAAACCTATAGGATATATTATTCCAATGCACAGAGCCTATAAGGGAAATAGGAGCTACACTACATGGCGCCCAACGTTTGGTAAGGCAGTAATTCAACGTTAGATACTGAGTAACTCAGCTGTGCACTTTTATTTTTCTCTCAGAGACTCCTACCCTTAAACTCCAAAAGACGTCTGGAGTGGGCAGGGTTAATATCCGCCACGGCTATATAGGGCAGTACCCTATACATTAGCTGTTTGGTTTGCTCAACGTTGAAGGATAGACTGTTCCACAATATTGTGCATCTTATCTTTGTTTCCTTGAAACTAGTTCTGTAGACGCCGGAAACGGTGTAGCTGCGGCTGATCCAGCCCAAGCAGCGTTATTTAACAACACAGGTTTAAATGAAGCCGAAGAGGGTGTCATAGACATTCCTCCTAACTTAAGAAGAGCCATTACTCTAAAACTTATAAAACATGGCCTATCTCCGAGAGGAGGTAGAGCAGTTTTCGTGATTGAGGCACACGAATCCTTTCAGACAGAGGTATTCTATTCATGGGTAATATTTCCTGAATCCAATCCAGTAACTCACTTGTTTAACTTCTACAAAGAAGATGAACAACCAGAGGAATACATTCCTTTCGAGGATATTGAAATTCCATTAACATACCAGGAGCACCAGCTCTGGTTTAAAGGCGCCCTAAAACATCACAGAAATATAACCAGGCTCGGTCCGCTAGGCAGACCAGGAGCAACATGGCCGATTCTAGCCGGCTACACACCTCATCCAGATATCGAAATAATGTCAGACGAGGAACTACTTAATCAACTCACAGAGTTAATAAAAATCTACAGACAATTGGTTCAATATGTCATGCGGACTTTCACAGTCCAACAGCCATTAACACTTCCAAATCAAGCTCCTCCACAGGGGAGTACACTGAAAATTACACCACAGACTCTATACGCAGTCATGGGTAAAATGCCCACTAAGCGGGAGCAAATTACGTTTTGGATAGCTCAAAAAATTACTCAAATCGAAGCAGTATTTCCAAATACTAGCCCACATGAGAAACACAGAATCCTAACCATTAGTTTACTGATGGGGATCACACCACAACTGGAAGACTGCACCACTTGGGGCTCAGTCTTTGCTGCCATCTACACTAAAACACACGGCATTCCGTCAATTGCGGTGATACCAGATGTCCTAAAACAGATTCAAAACGAATATGGGGCAGAGCCTGCTTTAAATTTAGGTATGAAATTACTGAAAAATTTTGAACAGGTCTCAACAATAATATTATCTAATATTAAAGGGGAGGCAGCAGCAGTGGCGATCCGACAAAAACTAAGGGAATTCGATGTTACAGAACATCAAACAGAGCTACCCAGAATTATAGAGCAGTCATATGCAGAATTAGGAAGAGATAGTTTGGGTGGAAGACCAGTTAAACCAAAACTATCTGAAAGTCCTGAGAAGGACCCAATTAAACAAACTCCTACATCTCCTAAAAAGAAGTGGGAATCTAACAAACAAAATTCAAACGAGAAAGGTTCTCAATACCGAGGTAGGTCTCCTCAAAAGGAGCCCTCTGAAAGGAGGTATAACCTCAGGAATAGGGATAATTTGAGAAAACCTGATAGGTATCACGATACTGATACACGTTCCTCTCGTCCCTTTCAGGTCTCATCACAGACTACGGAAAGAAGAGGACGTACAGAACATAGAGAAGAACGCGTGAAATCGAAAGACGACAAACACGCTCAAAAAACTAAAGCAAAACCTCAATTCTCCAAAAAGAAAGTAGCAGGTCTTAAAGTAAGACATGCCGAGAATACTGAGATCGCAACTCAAGAACGGAGAATGGGCTCAGACAATGCTGGACAGTGCAGCAGAAGTCACAATAGCTCGCCAGAACCTGATGGAACTTCTGGAGATAGTGGACTTGAATGAGTACATTACAGTAGAGACTGTAGACACCAGGGTTAGTACTCCACAAAGGTTATATGAAATAACAATCCGGATGGAGGGAGACAAACCTAGACAGGTAAAAGCACTTTTTTTGGAAAAACTATCAAAGGGTTATGATATACTTCTAGCAGAAAAAGACTGGCCACCACAGTTTGTCAGGGAGTGCCCACACGGCGAGGACATGATTATGCCAGCCTTCTCCAATCATATACCAATTCATGTAAAATATACATATGCCAGAAAATGGGCAGTGGCCCAGGCTCCAGCATTATATAAAAATCATGTTGGATGGGATGAGGACTCCACTCACCATAAAATACATCTGAAACTTGAACCAACTGCACAAAGGCAGTATCCTATTAAGCAAGAAGCTAAAAAACAGGTCAGGGAGATTTTAAATCAACTTGAATACCAAGGGGTGATTGAAACTTGCACCTCATCTATGAACAATCCTTTGTTTCCTGTCTCCAAACCAGACAATACATATCGTCTAGTTTTGGACTACAGACATTTAAACACTTGTTCTAAAACTTTTGCAGTGCAAAATGCACACAGCACAGCATTAATGAATAACATTGTGCGTAAAAAATACAAAACCACATTAGACATCTCAAATGGTTTCTTTTGTCAAAATATAGCACCTGAAAGTAGGTACTTAACGGCATTCTCCATAATGGGGACCCAGCGTCACTTTTGTCGACTCCCACAAGGGTTCAAGAACAGCCCAGGTTTATTCTCAGCGAGAGTAACGGAGTTACTACAAATTTATGACAACGAGGCATTGTCCTATGTCGATGATATTTATCTGACAGACGATGACTTAGAACGACACTTGAACAGGGTGAGCACCATTATACTGGGATTCGCCTCTGAGGGCTACAAGTTCAACTTCAAAAAGTCCCGAATTGCCCATCTCAATGTCCTATTTTTGGGATATGAGCTTTCAAGTGAAGGCAAGAGCTTGGCAGCTAACTTTCTAGAGAAATGTGCGCTGATCCAACCTCCTAAGACGCAAAAAAACTTACAATCAATACTGTGATTCCTAAATTTTGGAAGAACATACATTCTAAATTACGCAGAAAGGGTTAAACCTCTCTACGCATTAATAAAACCTGATTTTTCAATCAAAAACTGGACACAGGAACACACAGAAATTTTGCGTTCACTCCAAGCTAACATGTTAGCAACAAATCACTTACAAACACGCGTAAGTCAAAAACATTTGGTGATTCGAATAATTTCGGGTCAATGTGGATTCACTTACTTAACCTTTAATGAGGGTGAGAAAGTACCAATTGCATACAAATCACATTTGTATACACAAGCGGAAATGCGCTTCAGTTCAACTGAAAAAATTCTGACAGCAGTTCAAACAGCTGTAGCAAAAGAAAGAGCCTTAGCCCAAGGGAAACGCATAATTATCGTTACCCCAGTACCGGCTTTAGAAGCGGTCACAAAAGCGAGCATTCCAAATGCTAAAGCTTTACATCCGAGATGGATACAATGGGTTAATTCTCTTGCTGCAACTGATGTTGAATATGTTTTTGATGCAGATTTAAAAACACAGGCATTTCTCCAATATGAACAAGAATGTCCTCTGCCCACTGAGATTCTGCCTCTCGATCAGTATGAATTCGTAATTTACACTGACGGATCCGCACAGCCCGCAACAGGGAGTAAGCAAGCTTACAGTGCAGCGTGTGCTATCGTTAAAGGTCGCATACGAAATGGCATCTTCAGACCTATGGTCACAAAAACTCAGTCACTAGGTGATTGTACAGCTCAGCGAGCTGAACTACAGGCATTCAAACTGGCACTTGAAAGTACGGATCGAGAATTCCTCACACTGATAGTGTGCGAATCCTTTTACTGTATTCAGTCGTATGACTATATACGAACCTGGCTTGAAAATGGTTTTAAGGATGCAAAAGGTGGCACAATCAAGCACAAACTGCTTTGGGAACAAGTAGTTCTGTTGAAAAATGAGCTACCAAAGGCTCACGTGATTCACACACTGAGTCATCAGCGTGATGGCGTTCACGTTGCAGGGAATTCATTGGCTGATGAAGCCGCGAAGGGGCTGTTCAGACGGCTTCCGTAGCTGCGATCACTCGTTCAAAAACAAAAATAGACGGTGAGATAATGTTAGCTGTCAATGCTTCAAGCAAAGGCAGCAGTGCAGCGTTACCGAAAAGTTTCCACTCAGGTACTCTTATGTAATTGATGCGAATAACGTTCCTTTTGCTCGAATCCCTGGAGTGGGGGATAGGGTAATTCCAAACAAGGAACGCAGATTAGGACTTATCCTAGCATCACACGAAGGGATGGCTTCTGCCCATGCAGGTGTTTCTGCGACAGTATCTTTACTAAAGCAAAGATATTGGTGGCCTGGCATTCGGAAACAAACTAAGAACTATGTTTTAGAATGTGATATTTGCCAACAGATGAAAGTCTCCACTGTGAAACGTCCTGCGCAGACACCCCTATTAATTTCAGATAAACCATTAGCTTGTGTTTACCTGGACCACTGCGGTCCCTTGCAAAGGGACGGTAATTATAAATACATCATGGTTGCAGTGGATTCATGCTCTAGGTTCCTATGGTTATGGCCTCAGCGCTCAGCTGACGCTCGAACTGTTATAAAAGATTTGCGAGTCTTTATCGGCACATACGCAATAGGCACGTTTCATTCTGACCAGGGTCCTGCGTTTAGCTCTAGGGCTTACAAGGAGGCCATGGCCAGTCTGGGCGTTGCATTGCGGTACTCCTCTCCATTCCATCCTGAGGGAAATTCTGTTGTGGAAAGGAAAAACCGAGACATAAAGCAGTCTATAACAGCTAGGGTATTAGGCTCGGGTGATGGGTGGGTCAAACACCTAAATAGCGTCCAGCGCTCTCTCAATAATTTGCCAAGAAGTTCTCTAGGGGAGTCACTCCATATGAGGTCCTATTTGGGACAAGAATGTGGGTTCCAGACTTAGAACACGTAGGCACAGTGGTGGACAAAAAGAATTTGATATCAAAGATCGTTTGGCTGTTTTACAGGATCTTAACAAGTTAAGACCGAAACAAAGCAACGTATCCTTACAGCCAACCACCACTGGGGAAAAATCGGCGGTCCCAGCAAGGCCTGTCTGGATTCCAAAAGTTGGGGATCTAGTCAGAGAAAAAATCGCGGACAAGAAGGAATTTGGACCTTCTTACAGACAACCGGTACCTGTTCTAGCTGTTCAAGGAACAAGGACAGTACTTCTGCCGCCCCTTGCTGGAAGAAAGGAGAAAAGATTTGTGTCCATCGACCTCATCAAACCACAACATGTGGCCAATACTAAGCAGTAGGCCTCGTGGACTCCGACCTAGTAGCAGACGCACTCCTCTCGCTACAATTCAAGAGGTTCATACTGAAAGACTGATCACGATCGAGAATTCAGCTGTAATAAATGAAGGACTAAGTAACCAAGCTATGGAACTCATCCCTCTTGACAACCAAGTAACAGTTCGTCCAAATACACCTGTCTACACCAACGTGACACGTGAAGAACTGGTTCCTGTGATTTCAACGAATCCTGATGCAATTCCAACAATTGACAGAACTGCTTCTGGCTATTTCATTCACTTTGATACGTTCTCAGAGGATCCAAGCGAACCTGAAACGACGCCAGCATCATCGAAACTCAAGCAGCAAGTACAAGACTTTATTCACTTTATGAAAAAGACTTATCTGGTTTCTCCATGGATTGAACTCTGGATTATATCTGGACTTTTTGTTTTCCTGCTCTGGCTAGCTTTGGTAACAACTGTAAGCGTGCTCATAGGTGGCAGATACATCCATGTGAACAGTGAAGGAAAGAGACGTAAACGTGCTTTTGAAACCACATAAATCTTCCCATCGTGAAGCAAGAGACTTGTCATCAGTGAATATCACAGCCGTTCCTATACAGGATGGTATAGTGTGGGACAAAACAGACTATGAAATCTTCGGCCCCAGTGAACAATTGAACATTCCACATTTGTTTAAAATTTCACTAAGTGATTTAATAACGTCCAGTACCTATTTAGATGATTGGGACTTAGAGACTGTTCAAGATATAATGTTTGATCTAGAAAAATCTGCTGCATTTTCTAAAAATGAATATTTAGAAGGTTCATCTGATTACGAAGAATTGTATTGTTATAACCACTATGGTCATCATTATTTGCACAAAACTGCATATCCAAGAAATGTGTTTATGTTTAATCAATGGGAACATTGTCCTACACCACCACAAGGTAGTTCGAAAACTTTTGCTAGTAAATTTCCATATTTTTCAGGTTATAATACATCTGATCCAGAAACGTTTTACTATAAAAATGTAAACAAAACAGGACTGAAAATTATGTTAACAAATACAAAACAGATTTACTCTGAAGCATTTATTGCCCAACTGTCTACACAGGGTTTCGACTTATGGAAAGACACAATTGAGACAAAAACTGTCTGGGGTAGTAAAGATTGGCAAGTACAGGGTATAGAAGCTTTATTTAGAGCCTGTATTATCCCTGAACAAATACTGTTTTTGAATGACACCGTCCAACAGACATCTTGTCTTGGATTAGCCAAGATCAAAGAGATGAAAACACCTTCTGTGCCAACACCTGCCAGTGATAATAATACAAAAGCAGTGGTAACAGTTGACAATATACTACAACTCAACAGAACTCATCCAAATTGGAAGAAATGGTTGATCTGGCCCACAGACACAAACAACTGTCAGGAAAGGTTCTTGAACAAAACTCAGGGCTTTACTATTCATAGGCCAGACCCAAGATATGTCCAAAGACAACATCCGGGGGTAGTAACAACATATAGTGTAGGAACATTATGCCTCGATTGGCTGCATAAATCTACACTACAGGATGTGAAGCAACACTTAACCTTACTTGCACACGACGCAGATCTTAGGGAATTCTTGCTTGGACCAAGAAAACCGCGTCAGAAACGTTTCATATATGCCGGCATCTACGCTGCTTATAACGAAGCATGGAAAGTGTCACAGATAGAGGCTGCAGAACGAATACGTGAACTTGATCGTATTAATTTAGAGAAAACACTCTCTGTAGTCGACAATGGGTTAACAACTTTGTCCTCCAGAATTTATTCGTTGGATGGCATTGTATCCTCTGCTATCGACATTCTAGAACAAGATTTGGCTATGTTACAACAAGGTCAGTCTCAATTACGTTCTATTGTGTTATTAACATGGACGCTGCAATCTTTGCGAGCGGGCTATGTGCCTTGGCGTTTCATCAACACGTCGTCTCTGTTTGCAGAATACAATCTAACTGATAAACAGATCGAATTGGCACAAAGAGGAGCGAGGTATACAGTGCTGAGCATTGAAAAATTTGACAAATTACCATTCACAGTGGCAGAAAAACCAGCTACAGAATGGCTTATTCATGGCAAAATAACATTACCTGTGACAACTTTTCAGTTTCAGTATTGCCTCAGACAGATGCAAGCAGGCAAATATGAAAGGTTGGGTAAGGAATACATTAAGACATCTTGGAATTTACCGTATACACATACATGTTGGAGTGGGGATCGTGAAGTGTTTCTTAGCGGTATTAACTGTAAACATGCACTGACCGGTTCACTCATATGTCAGGACATTATTTTACACGGGGCTTGTAATGGTTCTGTGGCAAACTTGTCTTGTCATCAGCACGGTTCACCAGCTGCTGTGATTAATCCAACGTTTGGACAACTTTCTAATGGGAGTTACCTCATGTTGAATGATCAGAGCTGCTGTGGAATGTTGCCCGGCATCCCATATCTAGTAACGGTCAACTCCAGGGTCACTTGCTGTATGCAAGTATTGTTTCCCCCAATAGACACAGTCAGGGAGTCGGCTTTATGGCCTTCACTGAATGTCTCTTTTATAAGATTTGATACTTTAAGCAGAATGAAAGCCATGCTTTTACAGCAAACAGTGCCTTTGACCTCGGCCAAAGAAACCTATGATCTACAAGTTGCAAGGACTTCGGCTGAGATACAGACTCTAATACGTACAAACTGCCCCATACATTTCGTAGAAATGTTATCACGTATCTTCAACATGTCAGATACAACAGGAATTGTACATGTATTTAAGAGCATTTGCACCGGTCTCTTAGCACCGTTCCAGGCAATACTTGGAATCATTCCGAACTTTGCACATTCGGTGTTTGGTGGCATACCATTAATTCTAGCACGTGTTGCGGGAATTCTCTTCATCTGTCTGCTATTGCGCTATGGCCAGCCTCTTCGCAGAAATATCTCCGAGCGAAATGGAGAAAGCTCTCCTTGAAAGAAAGTGTCGTGAGCGAATAGTACAGCTATTGGGCATGACTCGTCTACGGGACCTTAATACCACATGGTTCCTGTCATTCCGACCAATCTGGCAAGATTGCATCTTACCTGTTCTACACTGCCTGTTATGCGGTGAAGAATGCGTGTTGGACGCTTGTCTAACATACCCATCAGCTGCGCCAAAGGACGTCGATACTTTGCTGGTCCCGATAACGGTCCATGCTTCGTGTTGTCCCCAGAGGCTCCCAATACTGATGTCAGCATTCATTGAGATCTCACAGACGCCTCCTGCTGCTGCTGAGGTACGAGAAACAACTCCAGGCACACAGGTAACAACGGACGCGAACATTGCTGCAGCAACCTATGCTGAGGGCGATGCTTCCCATCTTTGTGCGGTCAATCTCTTACATGAGGTGTTCGAACTTACACCAGCGACAGTGGATGATGTTTTGTCTATTGAAGTAGATGACCTAATGTTTACACCAGACTCGTAAAATGACTCTGATTCGGCATACTGTGTTCCAGTGCAAACAGCAACAATTTGGCCTTCCTTCTTCTATGACTTGGAACATTACCAAATTTGAACTTTTTTCCCATTTTTCGAATGATAATGGCACTCCGATCTGCTTAAAGTAAAACTAGCCTTATAATACAGACTTGGCAGTACTTCCAGAGACACTTAGTGATCTTGTGTGTCTAGATCAGTTCATTTAAATTTCATGACAGGAAATGACTTTGATTTTGAACCAACTTATCAATCATTTCTCGTCATATGTAACTATTGCTTTTATTTTTTCATTTCGCATGCGTTTATTTCATACTTTATGCAGGAAATGAAATACACTGCTTCTTGATGTACAGAAACCTTTGCATTTTAAATATGTCTTTTAAAGCTTTTAGGATATGTTTTAATATGCGGTACTCCGGTTTTTATTGTTTAGCATTCTAAATGTTTAGGCATTTTAGTATTGTTGTATACACGAAAGAGGAGTGGGTGTTGTATACTTCATAGGGTGTCCATAAACGGGCTTTCTAGCATCATGTCCTTATATAGGCATAACCCAACCTGCCCTTATATAGGCATAGAATCCCAGACCTTATTTAGGCATAAACTATGCATACCAAATACAGGCATAGCTTCCGACATCCGTCCACCCTAGCGTCTCAACGAGTCCATGAAAAAACAGACCCTCAGGCTGCGGGAGTTTCCCTTGCCCAGGACTATTGATTTCTTCAAGGACTCATACATTATGCATGAACCTCTTATTCCCTAAGGGATTCATTCATGACGTCTTTCAGCTACCCAACTCACGTCAATGCTACCATTTTCAGGTATAAATATACCTTCCCAAACCCCTGTAAATCAGAGGAGACCTCGACTTCAGAGGAGACCGATTCCCGGCCAGACACACTGAGAAGACGCTGCCCTTCCTGCTCGCAGAGAGTCCAGCTTCCAGTGATCTAACTTCCCTTGCGGGGTGTTGGAGTTCGAGTCCGGAAAAGAGATTCCTACTTCTCTCATTCTTCAGGTATGGAGCAGACTAAAACCTAGAGGGACTCTTGGCATACTAGACTCTTGGCATACTAGGCGTAACATACTCTTGGTATACTCTAGTCAGGAATACAGCACCTACTTCTCCCTACACCTAGGATAGGTTAGGTACACTGGGGTAGAACTAGGGTAGAAACGCATCGTATGAGTACTCGCATTTTTAGGCTGTGTCATTTTATGTAAATGCATATATGCTGAAAAGATAATGCTAACGCAGTATTATTTATTTTTACTGCTCACCTTGTACATTATTTATCTCGCATACTGTCTTGTGATCATAACAGCACATCTAATTTACAACAGAAACAAGACTGTTCAATAAATCCTTTATTGAAACGCCCGTCTGTTATTTCTGTGTAACTCTGAGAATAACTGAAACATGCACGACTGAGCTGAGTGAAATAGTTATCTATTGTTTCTACGACTCTGGGACACATCCTGATTCTGTAAGGGAAACACAGTGGTCATGTTTTGCGGCAGCCAGAAACTAATCCCTTCTTGTCGTCAAGAAGTTTCTAGTGGCCTCTGAGCTAGCTGGCACAAGTAATTAAGTTTAATATACTCGATAGGGACATACCGACCTTAGTCCTATGTCAAACCTATAGGATATATTATTCCAATGCGCAGAGCCTATAAGGGAAATAGGAGCTACACTACACTGGGACAGGTTTCGGGGCATCACCCCTCATCTGCCAGACTACCTTGATTCCTTTGACCATGACAGACTGTTCAGCAGCATCTTTACTTTAGACAAATCTTTAATGCAGTCAGGTGTGAATGTGGGCATGCTCTGTAAGCAAATAGCAGCATAGGAACAGAAACATCCTGTAACCAGGTACTCTCCACAGCTGTCTGTGGCTCCCATGCACCACACTCATTAAAGTACAGAGTGAACACCACTGGGCTAGATGCGCAGCCCTAGTTCACAGGCAAATGATCTGCATATTCTGTATATTCTTCCTTCCTGAAGTGAACACTGTCACATGCACCTAGAATGGATACAACTGACAGCAACTATTGATTTATATTATTATTGCTTTAAATGCAATAAGCTAGTATGATCAGTCTGGTTTATTAAACAGGCGTTTTATTTATTTTTAATATTTATACCTGCAGAAGGCTAGCAGTTTGGTGAAACTGGATAGTTGTCTCCTTATTTCCATCGTGCAGTCCTGCACTCTTTGATCTACAGTCTGAAATTAAACGTAACATGTTATTAATGTAGAGAAACATGCGTTGGTGCTTTCAGTAATACAATGGTTTTTTTTTAAATTTACTTTCAGATCATAGTAACGTCTTCATTTGAACAACCATAAATCAAATCAATCAACTGCACCCTTACTTAATGGGTGATTCCTTTTTTTTAAGCTTAATTCATGTTGATTCTAGCACATTGATTTTGGCCAACTGAATAAAAACAGTCAACTATTTTGTATATTTGAATTTAATTGTCATCTGAAAAATGTACAGAAGATATATCTCAACATCAGAATATCTGTTTCTTAGCTACTTAATCTGCAAACCCTTGCTAGATTTCGGTGTTCAGTAGCTCGTCAGCCCTCATTTGACAGCATCTTTAAAATTGAGCCATTTTTATTAATATTTCCCTCAACATTATAATTTTGGATGTAAAAAGATGACGCTCAGTTCATAGAGTCATTTGTCTGTGTGGGGCAGACTTGTGCAAATGACTGGATTGAGAGGTTGCTCTTGTAAATAAATGTACTCATGCACAATATTACTTTGTAATGGTATAATATAGAGTGTGAGTAAATCTTTTTGAAGGGGATAGGAAGTCTGCTTGGAAAGTTTAGTAACATCCACAAACTTGAATTTGTGAGTAGTCTCAGACTCTCCCCTGAACCCTTCCACCAAATTACCCCAGAAAAAAATCACTTTACAGAGTGGGAAGGCGAAGAACCCCAAAATGATCCCTGGTGTAATGGAAGGGAATTCTCCAGCAGGAAATAATTTTCTTGTGGAGCAAAATAAAGAAATGATCATTGACAAAGCCAACAGTTTTGGATTTAATGTGTTAGAGCATGCAGCGTAAGCATATTCAAAGCAGCAGGAGAGGCCAGAGAGAAGGACCTACAAGTTAAAGATACAAGTATTCAATAGAACAATATAAATGTATAGCAAACAGTCCACATCAGTTTCACAGCCAAAGGCTACTTCTTCAAAAGAGATAAAAAGAGAAGAAAAATGCAGAGGGCAATGATATATTCATTGTAATCAAGAAAATATGAATCACAAGTGAAAGTAAGTACAACTAAACTTTTCAACGTTAAGTATCTAAAGGATATGTTCAGGGCATACATTAAGTATGAATCATGCTAAGATTAAAAGTGTTAAAAAGTGAGAGCATAAATTAATAGTAATAGAAGTGGCTACTTTCTGCCCAAACTGACCAAGACGAAACTCTGATGGCTTCTGTTGGCCTACAACACAGGCTAATCTAGTGCCATGTCATACATATTTTTGGAAGCTCCACCTCTCATACTTGGTTACTCTCTTGCTTTCAATCTTTGGTTTCAGCCTCGTTTTGATGTTGTGCGATCAGTGGGATTGTGCGCAGTAAAGATTTGCCAGCAATAGGTTTGCAAACATTGTAGGAATCATTTCATTGTAAAAGTAACTGCATTGATATTGTGTTGTATGTATTGGCTTATCAGTTGTTCTTGGGATCAGAGTGCCCCTGCAAGATGTTGCTAACATGCATCCCTGCCCTGAGTCACCCAGATGCAAGTATCTTCTGTGGAATACAAAAAAGAGATCATGGCTTTGATAGCCCTGGCAGAATGAAGGGGCCTATGTGCACTGCAAAGTTCCTCTTTGAAATCACCCCCGCTTCAAAAGCACAACTGGGCACAACTGGCTACAAGTTCCAAAAACATTTGACTCCCTGAATGCGGCAATGAGCACAGCTCCTTTGCTCAAGGCCCCTGACTTCTCCAATGGCATTGGGGCAGTTTTATCACAGCTAAATGAAGAGGGCCTAAACCAATCTGTAGCCTTCACCTCTAGGAGGTTACTTTCCAGGGAACAAAGCTGGAGTGCTATTAAAAGGGAAACCTTCGCCGTGGTCTGGCACTGAAGAAGTTAAGACCAGACCTGTTTGGGACTCACTTCATGATTCAGATAGACCACAGGCCCCCAGGTGGCTAATTCAAATGAGGGGTGTGAATCCAAAATTGTTGACGTGGTCCATCTCCCTACAGGGAATGGACTTTACAGTGGAACACAAACCTGGGGTTGATCACGCCAATGCTGATGGTCTTTCCAGGTTCTTCAGCCTTAGTGATGAGAACTCCCAGGAGGTTGTGTAGCTCTCCCCGGTTTTAGCTGGGAGTGGTCCATGTTAGACCTGGCGTCCTTAGGGTGGTCTTCTCCCAGACTTTTTGCCTGATTGCCTCCCATTTTTGCTGATTATTTTTGTTAGCTTAGTACTCTTGGCACTTTACCGCTGCTTACCAGTGTGAAAGTGCATGTGCTTCTCCCCTAAAACATGGTGTGATTGATGTACCCACAATTGGCACATTTAATTTATTTATTTATCCCTATTTTCAGTGCACTACATGTGCCTAGGGCCTGTAAATTAAATGCTACTAGTGGGCCTGCAGCACTGATTGTGCCACCCACACAAGTAGCTCTTTAAACATGTCTCAGGCTTGTCACTGCAGAAACCGTGCGTAAAGTTTACACTGCCATGTCAACTTGGCATTTAAAACCCCTTGCCAAGCCTTAAACTCACCTGTTATTACATATATGTCACCCCTAAGGTAGGCCCCATGTAGCCCATAGGGCAGGATGCTATGTAACTAAAAGGAAGGACATGTACTTTAACTTGTGCATGTCCTGTAATGAAAAACTCCCAAACTTGTTTTTCACTACTGAGAGGCCTGCTCCTCTCTTAGGTTAACATTGGGAATTCCTTATTACATTTAATAAGCTGTAATTCATAACTGAGAAAAGGTAGAGTGGCAATGTTAAGTACCTCTGGAATAGGAATGGCAAGTCATCTTTAATGGTGAAATTGGATTTGTAGTTACCATCCTGGAAAGGCCACTGCCTGTCTCTAATCACTGGCTTGGCTGGGTAACAATTCACTTTGTGTATTCCCTCTAGACAGTCCCACACATAGGAAGGTTTGGTGTGACTTTATACATCTTCCTGGGATAAAGGGAGGGAGGAGCTGGGCAAAGTTTCACACTTACACCTGAATAGGCTTGACCCTGCCCACACATAAATTGCTGCATACCCCCTGTAGTGAGTCTGGTGCCAGGGCAGAATGAAGGGACATCTGTGCACTTCAAACACCCTTCTTTGAAGTCTCCCCACTAAAAAGGCACAACTGGGTATAAGTACTGGACCTCTGACCCTAGCAAATCAGTACAATTCTGGACCTGAAACCACTTTGCCAAGAAGAAGGACTGCTGTGCTAAGGACTGCTGTTGCTAGACTGCTGCTCTGGAAGACTGCTACCTTGCTGTGCTCTCTGTTGCTCCCAACTGACTGCACCATCAACACCTGTCCCAGAGTGCCTCCAAATGCTAACTGACTAGCCTCCTGTTCTTCAAAGACTCAGGTACATCAAAGTCCTTAAATCTGCTTATGTGCCTGGTTTATTGGAAGGGAACCCAGGTGCTTGCGGTAGTGAACAGGACGCATCTTCTGCTGCTTCGAACAGAACTGATGCATTATTGCTGTTGCGGCAACAGAATTTGTACAAACCACTTGGGGCCTGAGCATCGTCACAAGCATTGCCGCATCAGAACCGCCGCATTGCCGCCACTGCTGAAGGAAGGTTGACACATCCCTTTGTTTGCGTGGAGAAACCCAGCACATCGGCTACAGAACCAATGCACCTCAAAACCGGCGCTTTGTCTTCGGAAACCAGCGCGCCACGATTGTTGCGTGGAGAAAATCAGTGCATCTCCTGGACTGCAGGACTGACACCTACTCATCACATGACTGCACCCCACATCTCGTTTGGACCAAGGATTAAGGTAGTTTTGCTTAGCGGTCCCCGCGCGGGTCCTGTATCCTGCCTGTGCTTAATCGTGATTGAGCTGAACTGTTGTCTTGGTCCAGCGCAATTAATTAACACTGCTAGTACTATTTGCTTCTAAGTGCTATGTTAATACTTAATCTTTAAAAATTCATATCTCGACTTATGCTTATTGGATTTTTGTTGATTTCGTCTTGTTTTTTTTATGAAGTCATACTTTATTTTTCTAAACTTGTGTGGGGTCTTTTTGTGTTTTTTCCACTGTTTTACTATTTGCTGTAGTGCACAAATAATTAACAGATTGCCTCTTAAGCTAAGCCTGACTACTCTCTGCCAAGCTACCTGAGGGTAAACACAGGGTAATGTATGGTGTGTATCTGACTTACCTCTACTAGGATTGTGGTTTCTGCTTGGAAAGGGTGCATACCTCTGCCAATCAGACACCCAATTTCTAACAATTTGTATGTTTTGCTACTAAACGTTTCCTATGGCATACTCCATGTAATCTGCTTGTTAATTCTTATATAAAGGATTGAAACAACAACTATTTCCTGTCATTTTTACGAGAATGTTCATCACCTGCTACTGAACTGAATGAATTTAACAGAAGTGACGGTGCTAGGTAGGGGAAGAAGTAACCTCCGCAGCTGCCAAGTTGGATGTGGGGGGTGAGGGTTAGATAAAGGGACGCGGAGCAGAAGTGTCTGTTGGGTTGATGGAAGGTCAGGCTGTGGTCCGCAGTTGTGTAGGGCCATGTATGCATGGGTCAGAAGCTTGAACTGGCATCTTTTCTGTACGGGGAGCCAGTGGAGTTCCCTGAGGCAGAGGGCGATATGGGCTCATGTAGGGAGGACCAAGACAAATCTGGATGCGACGTGCTGTATGGTCCGTAGTCGTAGACGGTGAGCTGCGATCCCTGTGTAGAGAGCGTTGCTGTAGTCCAGTCGGCTGGAGATGAGGGCCTGGGTGATATTGTGTCTTGAGCTCTGGGGTAGCCATTTGAATATTTTAAGAAGCACGTGGAGAATCAAGAAGCAGGAGGAGGAGGAGATAGATTTGACCTGAGTCGTTGATGCTTAGGTTCCTAGCATGGTCAGTAGGGGTAGGAGTAGGTCTTCTCATTTTAAATTTACACCTGCACCTGCTGTAGGCTGTTAATATTCTCGTGAAACATGGTGGTTGTCTAGTTACTTCTGGTTTCACAAATAGTTATAGCTGCATTTTACTATTTGTTCATTGCATGGCTCATGAGGCAGCAGCTAAATAGTTTGTTGTGCTGGTTATGTTTCTATCAAAAACTGTACTTGTAATTTTGGTTTTAATGTACGGTTTAACATTCTCATTTGTGTATGGGTGATAAACTAACTTATCTTGATTGATTGATAAACAATTAATAAGTGATAAACCATTCATATTTAGATATAAATCAATTACAGGCAATATAAAATCCCATCAAATAAATCAATAGTATAGAAAATATCAATTTGTTATGAAAACACTTCGGAAAACTATCTCTCATGCTGACTTTTTTCATGTTTGTTACAAATCTAACTTGTAGGTAGTCACAATATTGGACGTATTCCACCACAAACCATTCCCAACTGATTATTGTTGACTAGGCACCTCTTTACAAAGTATTGATACCTTTGACCATGACAGACTGATTAGCATCATCTTTACTTCACAGAAATTTGTAATGCAGTCAGGTATGAATGTGAGCATGCTGTGTAAGCAAATAGCAGAAGGAACAAATGATGGATGGAATGCTGAAGAATGCAAACATTCACCCCCGGTAACAAAGATCTGGGTTTAATCCATCCTGCTTTTGCTCACCACGCCACCCCAGTTTGGACCCAGCCATATGCAAATCAGTCTTGACCCTGTGCCTCATGGGAACAGTCCAACCCGAACTGCCAAGCCAGGTCCTCCCCGGACCGGAAACAAGCATCCTGGGACAGGTTTCGGGGCATCACCCCTCATCTGCCAGACTACCTTGATTCCTTTGACCATGACAGACTGTTCAGCAGCATCTTTACTTTAGACAAATCTTTAATGCAGTCAGGTGTGAATGTGGGCATGCTCTGGAAGCAAATAGCAGCATAGGAACAGAAACATCCTGTAACCAGGTACTCTCCACAGCTGTCTGTGGCTCCCATGCACCACACTCATTAAAGTACAGAGTGAACACCACTGGGCTAGATGCGCAGCCCTAGTTCACAGGCAAATGATCTGCATATTCTGTATATTCTTCCTTCCTGAAGTGAACACTGTCACATGCACCTAGAATGGATACAACTGACAGCAACTATTGATTTATATTATTATTGCTTTAAATGCAATAAGCTAGTATGATCAGTCTGGTTTATTAAACAGGCGTTTTATTTATTTTTAATATTTATACCTGCAGAAGGCTAGCAGTTTGGTGAAACTGGATAGTTGTCTCCTTATTTCCATCGTGCAGTCCTGCACTCTTTGATCTACAGTCTGAAATTAAACGTAACATGTTATTAATGTAGAGAAACATGCGTTGGTGCTTTCAGTAATACAATGGTTTTTTTTTAAATTTACTTTCAGATCATAGTAACGTCTTCATTTGAACAACCATAAATCAAATCAATCAACTGCACCCTTACTTAATGGGTGATTCCTTTTTTTTAAGCTTAATTCATGTTGATTCTAGCACATTGATTTTGGCCAACTGAATAAAAACAGTCAACTATTTTGTATATTTGAATTTAATTGTCATCTGAAAAATGTACAGAAGATATATCTCAACATCAGAATATCTGTTTCTTAGCTACTTAATCTGCAAACCCTTGCTAGATTTCGGTGTTCAGTAGCTCGTCAGCCCTCATTTGACAGCATCTTTAAAATTGAGCCATTTTTATTAATATTTCCCTCAACATTATAATTTTGGATGTAAAAAGATGACGCTCAGTTCATAGAGTCATTTGTCTGTGTGGGGCAGACTTGTGCAAATGACTGGATTGAGAGGTTGCTCTTGTAAATAAATGTACTCATGCACAATATTACTTTGTAATGGTATAATATAGAGTGTGAGTAAATCTTTTTGAAGGGGATAGGAAGTCTGCTTGGAAAGTTTAGTAACATCCACAAACTTGAATTTGTGAGTAGTCTCAGACTCTCCCCTGAACCCTTCCA
Organism: Calotriton arnoldi; assembly: GCA_963921515.1. NCBI lineage: Eukaryota > Metazoa > Chordata > Amphibia > Caudata > Salamandridae > Calotriton > Calotriton arnoldi. The sequence continues at coordinate 3,075,294 of CAWUFW010001134.1, read as the reverse complement.
CCAAATTACCCCAGAAAAAAATCACTTTACAGAGTGGGAAGGCGAAGAACCCCAAAATGATCCCTGGTGTAATGGAAGGGAATTCTCCAGCAGGAAATAATTTTCTTGTGGAGCAAAATAAAGAAATGATCATTGACAAAGCCAACAGTTTTGGATTTAATGTGTTAGAGCATGCAGCGTAAGCATATTCAAAGCAGCAGGAGAGGCCAGAGAGAAGGACCTACAAGTTAAAGATACAAGTATTCAATAGAACAATATAAATGTATAGCAAACAGTCCACATCAGTTTCACAGCCAAAGGCTACTTCTTCAAAAGAGATAAAAAGAGAAGAAAAATGCAGAGGGCAATGATATATTCATTGTAATCAAGAAAATATGAATCACAAGTGAAAGTAAGTACAACTAAACTTTTCAACGTTAAGTATCTAAAGGATATGTTCAGGGCATACATTAAGTATGAATCATGCTAAGATTAAAAGTGTTAAAAAGTGAGAGCATAAATTAATAGTAATAGAAGTGGCTACTTTCTGCCCAAACTGACCAAGACGAAACTCTGATGGCTTCTGTTGGCCTACAACACAGGCTAATCTAGTGCCATGTCATACATATTTTTGGAAGCTCCACCTCTCATACTTGGTTACTCTCTTGCTTTCAATCTTTGGTTTCAGCCTCGTTTTGATGTTGTGCGATCAGTGGGATTGTGCGCAGTAAAGATTTGCCAGCAATAGGTTTGCAAACATTGTAGGAATCATTTCATTGTAAAAGTAACTGCATTGATATTGTGTTGTATGTATTGGCTTATCAGTTGTTCTTGGGATCAGAGTGCCCCTGCAAGATGTTGCTAACATGCATCCCTGCCCTGAGTCACCCAGATGCAAGTATCTTCTGTGGAATACAAAAAAGAGATCATGGCTTTGATAGCCCTGGCAGAATGAAGGGGCCTATGTGCACTGCAAAGTTCCTCTTTGAAATCACCCCCGCTTCAAAAGCACAACTGGGCACAACTGGCTACAAGTTCCAAAAAACATTTGACTCCCTGAATGCGGCAATGAGCACAGCTCCTTTGCTCAAGGCCCCTGACTTCTCCAATGGCATTGGGGCAGTTTTATCACAGCTAAATGAAGAGGGCCTAAACCAATCTGTAGCCTTCACCTCTAGGAGGTTACTTTCCAGGGAACAAAGCTGGAGTGCTATTAAAAGGGAAACCTTCGCCGTGGTCTGGCACTGAAGAAGTTAAGACCAGACCTGTTTGGGACTCACTTCATGATTCAGATAGACCACAGGCCCCCAGGTGGCTAATTCAAATGAGGGGTGTGAATCCAAAATTGTTGACGTGGTCCATCTCCCTACAGGGAATGGACTTTACAGTGGAACACAAACCTGGGGTTGATCACGCCAATGCTGATGGTCTTTCCAGGTTCTTCAGCCTTAGTGATGAGAACTCCCAGGAGGTTGTGTAGCTCTCCCCGGTTTTAGCTGGGAGTGGTCCATGTTAGACCTGGCGTCCTTAGGGTGGTCTTCTCCCAGACTTTTTGCCTGATTGCCTCCCATTTTTGCTGATTATTTTTGTTAGCTTAGTACTCTTGGCACTTTACCGCTGCTTACCAGTGTGAAAGTGCATGTGCTTCTCCCCTAAAACATGGTGTGATTGATGTACCCACAATTGGCACATTTAATTTATTTATTTATCCCTATTTTCAGTGCACTACATGTGCCTAGGGCCTGTAAATTAAATGCTACTAGTGGGCCTGCAGCACTGATTGTGCCACCCACACAAGTAGCTCTTTAAACATGTCTCAGGCTTGTCACTGCAGAAACCGTGCGTAAAGTTTACACTGCCATGTCAACTTGGCATTTAAAACCCCTTGCCAAGCCTTAAACTCACCTGTTATTACATATATGTCACCCCTAAGGTAGGCCCCATGTAGCCCATAGGGCAGGATGCTATGTAACTAAAAGGAAGGACATGTACTTTAACTTGTGCATGTCCTGTAATGAAAAACTCCCAAACTTGTTTTTCACTACTGAGAGGCCTGCTCCTCTCTTAGGTTAACATTGGGAATTCCTTATTACATTTAATAAGCTGTAATTCATAACTGAGAAAAGGTAGAGTGGCAATGTTAAGTACCTCTGGAATAGGAATGGCAAGTCATCTTTAATGGTGAAATTGGATTTGTAGTTACCATCCTGGAAAGGCCACTGCCTGTCTCTAATCACTGGCTTGGCTGGGTAACAATTCACTTTGTGTATTCCCTCTAGACAGTCCCACACATAGGAAGGTTTGGTGTGACTTTATACATCTTCCTGGGATAAAGGGAGGGAGGAGCTGGGCAAAGTTTCACACTTACACCTGAATAGGCTTGGCCCTGCCCACACATAAATTGCTGCATACCCCCTGTAGTGAGTCTGGTGCCAGGGCAGAATGAAGGGACATCTGTGCACTTCAAACACCCTTCTTTGAAGTCTCCCCACTAAAAAGGCACAACTGGGTATAAGTACTGGACCTCTGACCCTAGCAAATCAGTACAATTCTGGACCTGAAACCACTTTGCCAAGAAGAAGGACTGCTGTGCTAAGGACTGCTGTTGCTAGACTGCTGCTCTGGAAGACTGCTACCTTGCTGTGCTCTCTGTTGCTCCCAACTGACTGCACCATCAACACCTGTCCCAGAGTGCCTCCAAATGCTAACTGACTAGCCTCCTGTTCTTCAAAGACTCAGGTACATCAAAGTCCTTAAATCTGCTTATGTGCCTGGTTTATTGGAAGGGAACCCAGGTGCTTGCGGTAGTGAACAGGACGCATCTTCTGCTGCTTCGAACAGAACTGATGCATTATTGCTGTTGCGGCAACAGAATTTGTACAAACCACTTGGGGCCTGAGCATCGTCACAAGCATTGCCGCATCAGAACCGCCGCATTGCCGCCACTGCTGAAGGAAGGTTGACACATCCCTTTGTTTGCGTGGAGAAACCCAGCACATCGGCTACAGAACCAATGCACCTCAAAACCGGCGCTTTGTCTTCGGAAACCAGCGCGCCACGATTGTTGCGTGGAGAAAATCAGTGCATCTCCTGGACTGCAGGACTGACACCTACTCATCACATGACTGCACCCCACATCTCGTTTGGACCAAGGATTAAGGTAGTTTTGCTTAGCGGTCCCCGCGCGGGTCCTGTATCCTGCCTGTGCTTAATCGTGATTGAGCTGAACTGTTGTCTTGGTCCAGCGCAATTAATTAACACTGCTAGTACTATTTGCTTCTAAGTGCTATGTTAATACTTAATCTTTAAAAATTCATATCTCGACTTATGCTTATTGGATTTTTGTTGATTTCGTCTTGTTTTTTTTATGAAGTCATACTTTATTTTTCTAAACTTGTGTGGGGTCTTTTTGTGTTTTTTCCACTGTTTTACTATTTGCTGTAGTGCACAAATAATTAACAGATTGCCTCTTAAGCTAAGCCTGACTACTCTCTGCCAAGCTACCTGAGGGTAAACACAGGGTAATGTATGGTGTGTATCTGACTTACCTCTACTAGGATTGTGGTTTCTGCTTGGAAAGGGTGCATACCTCTGCCAATCAGACACCCAATTTCTAACAATTTGTATGTTTTGCTACTAAACGTTTCCTATGGCATACTCCATGTAATCTGCTTGTTAATTCTTATATAAAGGATTGAAACAACAACTATTTCCTGTCATTTTTACGAGAATGTTCATCACCTGCTACTGAACTGAATGAATTTAACAGAAGTGACGGTGCTAGGTAGGGGAAGAAGTAACCTCCGCAGCTGCCAAGTTGGATGTGGGGGGTGAGGGTTAGATAAAGGGACGCGGAGCAGAAGTGTCTGTTGGGTTGATGGAAGGTCAGGCTGTGGTCCGCAGTTGTGTAGGGCCATGTATGCATGGGTCAGAAGCTTGAACTGGCATCTTTTCTGTACGGGGAGCCAGTGGAGTTCCCTGAGGCAGAGGGCGATATGGGCTCATGTAGGGAGGACCAAGACAAATCTGGATGCGACGTGCTGTATGGTCCGTAGTCGTAGACGGTGAGCTGCGATCCCTGTGTAGAGAGCGTTGCTGTAGTCCAGTCGGCTGGAGATGAGGGCCTGGGTGATATTGTGTCTTGAGCTCTGGGGTAGCCATTTGAATATTTTAAGAAGCACGTGGAGAATCAAGAAGCAGGAGGAGGAGGAGATAGATTTGACCTGAGTCGTTGATGCTTAGGTTCCTAGCATGGTCAGTAGGGGTAGGAGTAGGTCTTCTCATTTTAAATTTACACCTGCACCTGCTGTAGGCTGTTAATATTCTCGTGAAACATGGTGGTTGTCTAGTTACTTCTGGTTTCACAAATAGTTATAGCTGCATTTTACTATTTGTTCATTGCATGGCTCATGAGGCAGCAGCTAAATAGTTTGTTGTGCTGGTTATGTTTCTATCAAAAACTGTACTTGTAATTTTGGTTTTAATGTACGGTTTAACATTCTCATTTGTGTATGGGTGATAAACTAACTTATCTTGATTGATTGATAAACAATTAATAAGTGATAAACCATTCATATTTAGATATAAATCAATTACAGGCAATATAAAATCCCATCAAATAAATCAATAGTATAGAAAATATCAATTTGTTATGAAAACACTTCGGAAAACTATCTCTCATGCTGACTTTTTTCATGTTTGTTACAAATCTAACTTGTAGGTAGTCACAATATTGGACGTATTCCACCACAAACCATTCCCAACTGATTATTGTTGACTAGGCACCTCTTTACAAAGTATTGATACCTTTGACCATGACAGACTGATTAGCATCATCTTTACTTCACAGAAATTTGTAATGCAGTCAGGTATGAATGTGAGCATGCTGTGTAAGCAAATAGCAGAAGGAACAAATGATGGATGGAATGCTGAAGAATGCAAACATTCACCCCCGGTAACAAAGATCTGGGTTTAATCCATCCTGCTTTTGCTCACCACGCCACCCCAGTTTGGACCCAGCCATATGCAAATCAGTCTTGACCCTGTGCCTCATGGGAACAGTCCAACCCGAACTGCCAAGCCAGGTCCTCCCCGGACCGGAAACAAGCATCCTGGGACAGGTTTCGGGGCATCACCCCTCATCTGCCAGACTACCTTGATTCCTTTGACCATGACAGACTGTTCAGCAGCATCTTTACTTTAGACAAATCTTTAATGCAGTCAGGTGTGAATGTGGGCATGCTCTGGAAGCAAATAGCAGCATAGGAACAGAAACATCCTGTAACCAGGTACTCTCCACAGCTGTCTGTGGCTCCCATGCACCACACTCATTAAAGTACAGAGTGAACACCACTGGGCTAGATGCGCAGCCCTAGTTCACAGGCAAATGATCTGCATATTCTGTATATTCTTCCTTCCTGAAGTGAACACTGTCACATGCACCTAGAATGGATACAACTGACAGCAACTATTGATTTATATTATTATTGCTTTAAATGCAATAAGCTAGTATGATCAGTCTGGTTTATTAAACAGGCGTTTTATTTATTTTTAATATTTATACCTGCAGAAGGCTAGCAGTTTGGTGAAACTGGATAGTTGTCTCCTTATTTCCATCGTGCAGTCCTGCACTCTTTGATCTACAGTCTGAAATTAAACGTAACATGTTATTAATGTAGAGAAACATGCGTTGGTGCTTTCAGTAATACAATGTTTTTTTTTTAAATTTACTTTCAGATCATAGTAACGTCTTCATTTGAACAACCATAAATCAAATCAATCAACTGCACCCTTACTTAATGGGTGATTCCTTTTTTTTAAGCTTAATTCATGTTGATTCTAGCACATTGATTTTGGCCAACTGAATAAAAACAGTCAACTATTTTGTATATTTGAATTTAATTGTCATCTGAAAAATGTACAGAAGATATATCTCAACATCAGAATATCTGTTTCTTAGCTACTTAATCTGCAAACCCTTGCTAGATTTCGGTGTTCAGTAGCTCGTCAGCCCTCATTTGACAGCATCTTTAAAATTGAGCCATTTTTATTAATATTTCCCTCAACATTATAATTTTGGATGTAAAAAGATGACGCTCAGTTCATAGAGTCATTTGTCTGTGTGGGGCAGACTTGTGCAAATGACTGGATTGAGAGGTTGCTCTTGTAAATAAATGTACTCATGCACAATATTACTTTGTAATGGTATAATATAGAGTGTGAGTAAATCTTTTTGAAGGGGATAGGAAGTCTGCTTGGAAAGTTTAGTAACATCCACAAACTTGAATTTGTGAGTAGTCTCAGACTCTCCCCTGAACCCTTCCACCAAATTACCCCAGAAAAAAATCACTTTACAGAGTGGGAAGGCGAAGAACCCCAAAATGATCCCTGGTGTAATGGAAGGGAATTCTCCAGCAGGAAATAATTTTCTTGTGGAGCAAAATAAAGAAATGATCATTGACAAAGCCAACAGTTTTGGATTTAATGTGTTAGAGCATGCAGCGTAAGCATATTCAAAGCAGCAGGAGAGGCCAGAGAGAAGGACCTACAAGTTAAAGATACAAGTATTCAATAGAACAATATAAATGTATAGCAAACAGTCCACATCAGTTTCACAGCCAAAGGCTACTTCTTCAAAAGAGATAAAAAGAGAAGAAAAATGCAGAGGGCAATGATATATTCATTGTAATCAAGAAAATATGAATCACAAGTGAAAGTAAGTACAACTAAACTTTTCAACGTTAAGTATCTAAAGGATATGTTCAGGGCATACATTAAGTATGAATCATGCTAAGATTAAAAGTGTTAAAAAGTGAGAGCATAAATTAATAGTAATAGAAGTGGCTACTTTCTGCCCAAACTGACCAAGACGAAACTCTGATGGCTTCTGTTGGCCTACAACACAGGCTAATCTAGTGCCATGTCATACATATTTTTGGAAGCTCCACCTCTCATACTTGGTTACTCTCTTGCTTTCAATCTTTGGTTTCAGCCTCGTTTTGATGTTGTGCGATCAGTGGGATTGTGCGCAGTAAAGATTTGCCAGCAATAGGTTTGCAAACATTGTAGGAATCATTTCATTGTAAAAGTAACTGCATTGATATTGTGTTGTATGTATTGGCTTATCAGTTGTTCTTGGGATCAGAGTGCCCCTGCAAGATGTTGCTAACATGCATCCCTGCCCTGAGTCACCCAGATGCAAGTATCTTCTGTGGAATACAAAAAAGAGATCATGGCTTTGATAGCCCTGGCAGAATGAAGGGGCCTATGTGCACTGCAAAGTTCCTCTTTGAAATCACCCCCGCTTCAAAAGCACAACTGGGCACAACTGGCTACAAGTTCCAAAAAACATTTGACTCCCTGAATGCGGCAATGAGCACAGCTCCTTTGCTCAAGGCCCCTGACTTCTCCAATGGCATTGGGGCAGTTTTATCACAGCTAAATGAAGAGGGCCTAAACCAATCTGTAGCCTTCACCTCTAGGAGGTTACTTTCCAGGGAACAAAGCTGGAGTGCTATTAAAAGGGAAACCTTCGCCGTGGTCTGGCACTGAAGAAGTTAAGACCAGACCTGTTTGGGACTCACTTCATGATTCAGATAGACCACAGGCCCCCAGGTGGCTAATTCAAATGAGGGGTGTGAATCCAAAATTGTTGACGTGGTCCATCTCCCTACAGGGAATGGACTTTACAGTGGAACACAAACCTGGGGTTGATCACGCCAATGCTGATGGTCTTTCCAGGTTCTTCAGCCTTAGTGATGAGAACTCCCAGGAGGTTGTGTAGCTCTCCCCGGTTTTAGCTGGGAGTGGTCCATGTTAGACCTGGCGTCCTTAGGGTGGTCTTCTCCCAGACTTTTTGCCTGATTGCCTCCCATTTTTGCTGATTATTTTTGTTAGCTTAGTACTCTTGGCACTTTACCGCTGCTTACCAGTGTGAAAGTGCATGTGCTTCTCCCCTAAAACATGGTGTGATTGATGTACCCACAATTGGCACATTTAATTTATTTATTTATCCCTATTTTCAGTGCACTACATGTGCCTAGGGCCTGTAAATTAAATGCTACTAGTGGGCCTGCAGCACTGATTGTGCCACCCACACAAGTAGCTCTTTAAACATGTCTCAGGCTTGTCACTGCAGAAACCGTGCGTAAAGTTTACACTGCCATGTCAACTTGGCATTTAAAAGCCCTTGCCAAGCCTTAAACTCACCTGTTATTACATATATGTCACCCCTAAGGTAGGCCCCATGTAGCCCATAGGGCAGGATGCTATGTAACTAAAAGGAAGGACATGTACTTTAACTTGTGCATGTCCTGTAATGAAAAACTCCCAAACTTGTTTTTCACTACTGAGAGGCCTGCTCCTCTCTTAGGTTAACATTGGGAATTCCTTATTACATTTAATAAGCTGTAATTCATAACTGAGAAAAGGTAGAGTGGCAATGTTAAGTACCTCTGGAATAGGAATGGCAAGTCATCTTTAATGGTGAAATTGGATTTGTAGTTACCATCCTGGAAAGGCCACTGCCTGTCTCTAATCACTGGCTTGGCTGGGTAACAATTCACTTTGTGTATTCCCTCTAGACAGTCCCACACATAGGAAGGTTTGGTGTGACTTTATACATCTTCCTGGGATAAAGGGAGGGAGGAGCTGGGCAAAGTTTCACACTTACACCTGAATAGGCTTGGCCCTGCCCACACATAAATTGCTGCATACCCCCTGTAGTGAGTCTGGTGCCAGGGCAGAATGAAGGGACATCTGTGCACTTCAAACACCCTTCTTTGAAGTCTCCCCACTAAAAAGGCACAACTGGGTATAAGTACTGGACCTCTGACCCTAGCAAATCAGTACAATTCTGGACCTGAAACCACTTTGCCAAGAAGAAGGACTGCTGTGCTAAGGACTGCTGTTGCTAGACTGCTGCTCTGGAAGACTGCTACCTTGCTGTGCTCTCTGTTGCTCCCAACTGACTGCACCATCAACACCTGTCCCAGAGTGCCTCCAAATGCTAACTGACTAGCCTCCTGTTCTTCAAAGACTCAGGTACATCAAAGTCCTTAAATCTGCTTATGTGCCTGGTTTATTGGAAGGGAACCCAGGTGCTTGCGGTAGTGAACAGGACGCATCTTCTGCTGCTTCGAACAGAACTGATGCATTATTGCTGTTGCGGCAACAGAATTTGTACAAACCACTTGGGGCCTGAGCATCGTCACAAGCATTGCCGCATCAGAACCGCCGCATTGCCGCCACTGCTGAAGGAAGGTTGACACATCCCTTTGTTTGCGTGGAGAAACCCAGCACATCGGCTACAGAACCAATGCACCTCAAAACCGGCGCTTTGTCTTCGGAAACCAGCGCGCCACGATTGTTGCGTGGAGAAAATCAGTGCATCTCCTGGACTGCAGGACTGACACCTACTCATCACATGACTGCACCCCACATCTCGTTTGGACCAAGGATTAAGGTAGTTTTGCTTAGCGGTCCCCGCGCGGGTCCTGTATCCTGCCTGTGCTTAATCGTGATTGAGCTGAACTGTTGTCTTGGTCCAGCGCAATTAATTAACACTGCTAGTACTATTTGCTTCTAAGTGCTATGTTAATACTTAATCTTTAAAAATTCATATCTCGACTTATGCTTATTGGATTTTTGTTGATTTCGTCTTGTTTTTTTTATGAAGTCATACTTTATTTTTCTAAACTTGTGTGGGGTCTTTTTGTGTTTTTTCCACTGTTTTACTATTTGCTGTAGTGCACAAATAATTAACAGATTGCCTCTTAAGCTAAGCCTGACTACTCTCTGCCAAGCTACCTGAGGGTAAACACAGGGTAATGTATGGTGTGTATCTGACTTACCTCTACTAGGATTGTGGTTTCTGCTTGGAAAGGGTGCATACCTCTGCCAATCAGACACCCAATTTCTAACAATTTGTATGTTTTGCTACTAAACGTTTCCTATGGCATACTCCATGTAATCTGCTTGTTAATTCTTATATAAAGGATTGAAACAACAACTATTTCCTGTCATTTTTACGAGAATGTTCATCACCTGCTACTGAACTGAATGAATTTAACAGAAGTGACGGTGCTAGGTAGGGGAAGAAGTAACCTCCGCAGCTGCCAAGTTGGATGTGGGGGGTGAGGGTTAGATAAAGGGACGCGGAGCAGAAGTGTCTGTTGGGTTGATGGAAGGTCAGGCTGTGGTCCGCAGTTGTGTAGGGCCATGTATGCATGGGTCAGAAGCTTGAACTGGCATCTTTTCTGTACGGGGAGCCAGTGGAGTTCCCTGAGGCAGAGGGCGATATGGGCTCATGTAGGGAGGACCAAGACAAATCTGGATGCGACGTGCTGTATGGTCCGTAGTCGTAGACGGTGAGCTGCGATCCCTGTGTAGAGAGCGTTGCTGTAGTCCAGTCGGCTGGAGATGAGGGCCTGGGTGATATTGTGTCTTGAGCTCTGGGGTAGCCATTTGAATATTTTAAGAAGCACGTGGAGAATCAAGAAGCAGGAGGAGGAGGAGATAGATTTGACCTGAGTCGTTGATGCTTAGGTTCCTAGCATGGTCAGTAGGGGTAGGAGTAGGTCTTCTCATTTTAAATTTACACCTGCACCTGCTGTAGGCTGTTAATATTCTCGTGAAACATGGTGGTTGTCTAGTTACTTCTGGTTTCACAAATAGTTATAGCTGCATTTTACTATTTGTTCATTGCATGGCTCATGAGGCAGCAGCTAAATAGTTTGTTGTGCTGGTTATGTTTCTATCAAAAACTGTACTTGTAATTTTGGTTTTAATGTACGGTTTAACATTCTCATTTGTGTATGGGTGATAAACTAACTTATCTTGATTGATTGATAAACAATTAATAAGTGATAAACCATTCATATTTAGATATAAATCAATTACAGGCAATATAAAATCCCATCAAATAAATCAATAGTATAGAAAATATCAATTTGTTATGAAAACACTTCGGAAAACTATCTCTCATGCTGACTTTTTTCATGTTTGTTACAAATCTAACTTGTAGGTAGTCACAATATTGGACGTATTCCACCACAAACCATTCCCAACTGATTATTGTTGACTAGGCACCTCTTTACAAAGTATTGATACCTTTGACCATGACAGACTGATTAGCATCATCTTTACTTCACAGAAATTTGTAATGCAGTCAGGTATGAATGTGAGCATGCTGTGTAAGCAAATAGCAGAAGGAACAAATGATGGATGGAATGCTGAAGAATGCAAACATTCACCCCCGGTAACAAAGATCTGGGTTTAATCCATCCTGCTTTTGCTCACCACGCCACCCCAGTTTGGACCCAGCCATATGCAAATCAGTCTTGACCCTGTGCCTCATGGGAACAGTCCAACCCGAACTGCCAAGCCAGGTCCTCCCCGGACCGGAAACAAGCATCCTGGGACAGGTTTCGGGGCATCACCCCTCATCTGCCAGACTACCTTGATTCCTTTGACCATGACAGACTGTTCAGCAGCATCTTTACTTTAGACAAATCTTTAATGCAGTCAGGTGTGAATGTGGGCATGCTCTGGAAGCAAATAGCAGCATAGGAACAGAAACATCCTGTAACCAGGTACTCTCCACAGCTGTCTGTGGCTCCCATGCACCACACTCATTAAAGTACAGAGTGAACACCACTGGGCTAGATGCGCAGCCCTAGTTCACAGGCAAATGATCTGCATATTCTGTATATTCTTCCTTCCTGAAGTGAACACTGTCACATGCACCTAGAATGGATACAACTGACAGCAACTATTGATTTATATTATTATTGCTTTAAATGCAATAAGCTAGTATGATCAGTCTGGTTTATTAAACAGGCGTTTTATTTATTTTTAATATTTATACCTGCAGAAGGCTAGCAGTTTGGTGAAACTGGATAGTTGTCTCCTTATTTCCATCGTGCAGTCCTGCACTCTTTGATCTACAGTCTGAAATTAAACGTAACATGTTATTAATGTAGAGAAACATGCGTTGGTGCTTTCAGTAATACAATGTTTTTTTTTTAAATTTACTTTCAGATCATAGTAACGTCTTCATTTGAACAACCATAAATCAAATCAATCAACTGCACCCTTACTTAATGGGTGATTCCTTTTTTTTTAAGCTTAATTCATGTTGATTCTAGCACATTGATTTTGGCCAACTGAATAAAAACAGTCAACTATTTTGTATATTTGAATTTAATTGTCATCTGAAAAATGTACAGAAGATATATCTCAACATCAGAATATCTGTTTCTTAGCTACTTAATCTGCAAACCCTTGCTAGATTTCGGTGTTCAGTAGCTCGTCAGCCCTCATTTGACAGCATCTTTAAAATTGAGCCATTTTTATTAATATTTCCCTCAACATTATAATTTTGGATGTAAAAAGATGACGCTCAGTTCATAGAGTCATTTGTCTGTGTGGGGCAGACTTGTGCAAATGACTGGATTGAGAGGTTGCTCTTGTAAATAAATGTACTCATGCACAATATTACTTTGTAATGGTATAATATAGAGTGTGAGTAAATCTTTTTGAAGGGGATAGGAAGTCTGCTTGGAAAGTTTAGTAACATCCACAAACTTGAATTTGTGAGTAGTCTCAGACTCTCCCCTGAACCCTTCCACCAAATTACCCCAGAAAAAAATCACTTTACAGAGTGGGAAGGCGAAGAACCCCAAAATGATCCCTGGTGTAATGGAAGGGAATTCTCCAGCAGGAAATAATTTTCTTGTGGAGCAAAATAAAGAAATGATCATTGACAAAGCCAACAGTTTTGGATTTAATGTGTTAGAGCATGCAGCGTAAGCATATTCAAAGCAGCAGGAGAGGCCAGAGAGAAGGACCTACAAGTTAAAGATACAAGTATTCAATAGAACAATATAAATGTATAGCAAACAGTCCACATCAGTTTCACAGCCAAAGGCTACTTCTTCAAAAGAGATAAAAAGAGAAGAAAAATGCAGAGGGCAATGATATATTCATTGTAATCAAGAAAATATGAATCACAAGTGAAAGTAAGTACAACTAAACTTTTCAACGTTAAGTATCTAAAGGATATGTTCAGGGCATACATTAAGTATGAATCATGCTAAGATTAAAAGTGTTAAAAAGTGAGAGCATAAATTAATAGTAATAGAAGTGGCTACTTTCTGCCCAAACTGACCAAGACGAAACTCTGATGGCTTCTGTTGGCCTACAACACAGGCTAATCTAGTGCCATGTCATACATATTTTTGGAAGCTCCACCTCTCATACTTGGTTACTCTCTTGCTTTCAATCTTTGGTTTCAGCCTCGTTTTGATGTTGTGCGATCAGTGGGATTGTGCGCAGTAAAGATTTGCCAGCAATAGGTTTGCAAACATTGTAGGAATCATTTCATTGTAAAAGTAACTGCATTGATATTGTGTTGTATGTATTGGCTTATCAGTTGTTCTTGGGATCAGAGTGCCCCTGCAAGATGTTGCTAACATGCATCCCTGCCCTGAGTCACCCAGATGCAAGTATCTTCTGTGGAATACAAAAAAGAGATCATGGCTTTGATAGCCCTGGCAGAATGAAGGGGCCTATGTGCACTGCAAAGTTCCTCTTTGAAATCACCCCCGCTTCAAAAGCACAACTGGGCACAACTGGCTACAAGTTCCAAAAAACATTTGACTCCCTGAATGCGGCAATGAGCACAGCTCCTTTGCTCAAGGCCCCTGACTTCTCCAATGGCATTGGGGCAGTTTTATCACAGCTAAATGAAGAGGGCCTAAACCAATCTGTAGCCTTCACCTCTAGGAGGTTACTTTCCAGGGAACAAAGCTGGAGTGCTATTAAAAGGAAACCTTCGCCGTGGTCTGGCACTGAAGAAGTTAAGACCAGACCTGTTTGGGACTCACTTCATGATTCAGATAGACCACAGGCCCCCAGGTGGCTAATTCAAATGAGGGGTGTGAATCCAAAATTGTTGACGTGGTCCATCTCCCTACAGGGAATGGACTTTACAGTGGAACACAAACCTGGGGTTGATCACGCCAATGCTGATGGTCTTTCCAGGTTCTTCAGCCTTAGTGATGAGAACTCCCAGGAGGTTGTGTAGCTCTCCCCGGTTTTAGCTGGGAGTGGTCCATGTTAGACCTGGCGTCCTTAGGGTGGTCTTCTCCCAGACTTTTTGCCTGATTGCCTCCCATTTTTGCTGATTATTTTTGTTAGCTTAGTACTCTTGGCACTTTACCGCTGCTTACCAGTGTGAAAGTGCATGTGCTTCTCCCCTAAAACATGGTGTGATTGATGTACCCACAATTGGCACATTTAATTTATTTATTTATCCCTATTTTCAGTGCACTACATGTGCCTAGGGCCTGTAAATTAAATGCTACTAGTGGGCCTGCAGCACTGATTGTGCCACCCACACAAGTAGCTCTTTAAACATGTCTCAGGCTTGTCACTGCAGAAACCGTGCGTAAAGTTTACACTGCCATGTCAACTTGGCATTTAAAACCCCTTGCCAAGCCTTAAACTCACCTGTTATTACATATATGTCACCCCTAAGGTAGGCCCCATGTAGCCCATAGGGCAGGATGCTATGTAACTAAAAGGAAGGACATGTACTTTAACTTGTGCATGTCCTGTAATGAAAAACTCCCAAACTTGTTTTTCACTACTGAGAGGCCTGCTCCTCTCTTAGGTTAACATTGGGAATTCCTTATTACATTTAATAAGCTGTAATTCATAACTGAGAAAAGGTAGAGTGGCAATGTTAAGTACCTCTGGAATAGGAATGGCAAGTCATCTTTAATGGTGAAATTGGATTTGTAGTTACCATCCTGGAAAGGCCACTGCCTGTCTCTAATCACTGGCTTGGCTGGGTAACAATTCACTTTGTGTATTCCCTCTAGACAGTCCCACACATAGGAAGGTTTGGTGTGACTTTATACATCTTCCTGGGATAAAGGGAGGGAGGAGCTGGGCAAAGTTTCACACTTACACCTGAATAGGCTTGACCCTGCCCACACATAAATTGCTGCATACCCCCTGTAGTGAGTCTGGTGCCAGGGCAGAATGAAGGGACATCTGTGCACTTCAAACACCCTTCTTTGAAGTCTCCCCACTAAAAAGGCACAACTGGGTATAAGTACTGGACCTCTGACCCTAGCAAATCAGTACAATTCTGGACCTGAAACCACTTTGCCAAGAAGAAGGACTGCTGTGCTAAGGACTGCTGTTGCTAGACTGCTGCTCTGGAAGACTGCTACCTTGCTGTGCTCTCTGTTGCTCCCAACTGACTGCACCATCAACACCTGTCCCAGAGTGCCTCCAAATGCTAACTGACTAGCCTCCTGTTCTTCAAAGACTCAGGTACATCAAAGTCCTTAAATCTGCTTATGTGCCTGGTTTATTGGAAGGGAACCCAGGTGCTTGCGGTAGTGAACAGGACGCATCTTCTGCTGCTTCGAACAGAACTGATGCATTATTGCTGTTGCGGCAACAGAATTTGTACAAACCACTTGGGGCCTGAGCATCGTCACAAGCATTGCCGCATCAGAACCGCCGCATTGCCGCCACTGCTGAAGGAAGGTTGACACATCCCTTTGTTTGCGTGGAGAAACCCAGCACATCGGCTACAGAACCAATGCACCTCAAAACCGGCGCTTTGTCTTCGGAAACCAGCGCGCCACGATTGTTGCGTGGAGAAAATCAGTGCATCTCCTGGACTGCAGGACTGACACCTACTCATCACATGACTGCACCCCACATCTCGTTTGGACCAAGGATTAAGGTAGTTTTGCTTAGCGGTCCCCGCGCGGGTCCTGTATCCTGCCTGTGCTTAATCGTGATTGAGCTGAACTGTTGTCTTGGTCCAGCGCAATTAATTAACACTGCTAGTACTATTTGCTTCTAAGTGCTATGTTAATACTTAATCTTTAAAAATTCATATCTCGACTTATGCTTATTGGATTTTTGTTGATTTCGTCTTGTTTTTTTATGAAGTCATACTTTATTTTTCTAAACTTGTGTGGGGTCTTTTTGTGTTTTTTCCACTGTTTTACTATTTGCTGTAGTGCACAAATAATTAACAGATTGCCTCTTAAGCTAAGCCTGACTACTCTCTGCCAAGCTACCTGAGGGTAAACACAGGGTAATGTATGGTGTGTATCTGACTTACCTCTACTAGGATTGTGGTTTCTGCTTGGAAAGGGTGCATACCTCTGCCAATCAGACACCCAATTTCTAACAATTTGTATGTTTTGCTACTAAACGTTTCCTATGGCATACTCCATGTAATCTGCTTGTTAATTCTTATATAAAGGATTGAAACAACAACTATTTCCTGTCATTTTTACGAGAATGTTCATCACCTGCTACTGAACTGAATGAATTTAACAGAAGTGACGGTGCTAGGTAGGGGAAGAAGTAACCTCCGCAGCTGCCAAGTTGGATGTGGGGGGTGAGGGTTAGATAAAGGGACGCGGAGCAGAAGTGTCTGTTGGGTTGATGGAAGGTCAGGCTGTGGTCCGCAGTTGTGTAGGGCCATGTATGCATGGGTCAGAAGCTTGAACTGGCATCTTTTCTGTACGGGGAGCCAGTGGAGTTCCCTGAGGCAGAGGGCGATATGGGCTCATGTAGGGAGGACCAAGACAAATCTGGATGCGACGTGCTGTATGGTCCGTAGTCGTAGACGGTGAGCTGCGATCCCTGTGTAGAGAGCGTTGCTGTAGTCCAGTCGGCTGGAGATGAGGGCCTGGGTGATATTGTGTCTTGAGCTCTGGGGTAGCCATTTGAATATTTTAAGAAGCACGTGGAGAATCAAGAAGCAGGAGGAGGAGGAGATAGATTTGACCTGAGTCGTTGATGCTTAGGTTCCTAGCATGGTCAGTAGGGGTAGGAGTAGGTCTTCTCATTTTAAATTTACACCTGCACCTGCTGTAGGCTGTTAATATTCTCGTGAAACATGGTGGTTGTCTAGTTACTTCTGGTTTCACAAATAGTTATAGCTGCATTTTACTATTTGTTCATTGCATGGCTCATGAGGCAGCAGCTAAATAGTTTGTTGTGCTGGTTATGTTTCTATCAAAAACTGTACTTGTAATTTTGGTTTTAATGTACGGTTTAACATTCTCATTTGTGTATGGGTGATAAACTAACTTATCTTGATTGATTGATAAACAATTAATAAGTGATAAACCATTCATATTTAGATATAAATCAATTACAGGCAATATAAAATCCCATCAAATAAATCAATAGTATAGAAAATATCAATTTGTTATGAAAACACTTCGGAAAACTATCTCTCATGCTGACTTTTTTCATGTTTGTTACAAATCTAACTTGTAGGTAGTCACAATATTGGACGTATTCCACCACAAACCATTCCCAACTGATTATTGTTGACTAGGCACCTCTTTACAAAGTATTGATACCTTTGACCATGACAGACTGATTAGCATCATCTTTACTTCACAGAAATTTGTAATGCAGTCAGGTATGAATGTGAGCATGCTGTGTAAGCAAATAGCAGAAGGAACAAATGATGGATGGAATGCTGAAGAATGCAAACATTCACCCCCGGTAACAAAGATCTGGGTTTAATCCATCCTGCTTTTGCTCACCACGCCACCCCAGTTTGGACCCAGCCATATGCAAATCAGTCTTGACCCTGTGCCTCATGGGAACAGTCCAACCCGAACTGCCAAGCCAGGTCCTCCCCGGACCGGAAACAAGCATCCTGGGACAGGTTTCGGGGCATCACCCCTCATCTGCCAGACTACCTTGATTCCTTTGACCATGACAGACTGTTCAGCAGCATCTTTACTTTAGACAAATCTTTAATGCAGTCAGGTGTGAATGTGGGCATGCTCTGTAAGCAAATAGCAGCATAGGAACAGAAACATCCTGTAACCAGGTACTCTCCACAGCTGTCTGTGGCTCCCATGCACCACACTCATTAAAGTACAGAGTGAACACCACTGGGCTAGATGCGCAGCCCTAGTTCACAGGCAAATGATCTGCATATTCTGTATATTCTTCCTTCCTGAAGTGAACACTGTCACATGCACCTAGAATGGATACAACTGACAGCAACTATTGATTTATATTATTATTGCTTTAAATGCAATAAGCTAGTATGATCAGTCTGGTTTATTAAACAGGCGTTTTCTTTATTTTGAATATTTATACCTGCAGAAGGCTAGCAGTTTGGTGAAACTGGATAGTTGTCTCCTTATTTCCATCGTGCAGTCCTGCACTCTTTGATCTACAGTCTGAAATTAAACGTAACATGTTATTAATGTAGAGAAACATGCGTTGGTGCTTTCAGTAATACAAAGGGTTTTTTTTTAAATTTACTTTCAGATCATAGTAACGTCTTCATTTGAACAACCATAAATCAAATCAATCAACTGCACCCTTACTTAATGGGTGATTCCTTTTTTTTTTAGCTTAATTCATGTTGATTCTAGCACATTGATTTTGGCCAACTGAATAAAAACAGTCAACTATTTTGTATATTTGAATTTAATTGTCATCTGAAAAATGTACAGAAGATATATCTCAACATCAGAATATCTGTTTCTTAGCTACTTAATCTGCAAACCCTTGCTAGATTTCGGTGTTCAGTAGCTCGTCAGCCCTCATTTGACAGCATCTTTAAAATTGAGCCATTTTTATTCATATTTCCCTAAACATTATAATTTTGGATGTAAAACGATGACGCTCAGTTCATAGAGTCATTTGTCTGTGTGGGGCAGACTTGTGCAAATGACTGGATTGAGAGGTTGCTCTTGTAAATAAATGTACTCATGCACAATATTACTTTGTAATGGTATAATATAGAGTGTGAGTAAATCTTTTTGAAGGGGATAGGAAGTCTGCTTGGAAAGTTTAGTAACATCCACAAACTTGAATTTGTGAGTAGTCTCAGACTCTCCCTGAACCCTTCCACCAAATTACCCCAGAAAAAAATCACTTTACAGAGTGGGAAGGCGAAGAACCCCAAAATGATCCCTGGTGTAATGGAAGGGAATTCTCCAGCAGGAAATAATTTTCTTGTGGAGCAAAATAAAGAAATGATCATTGACAAAGCCAACAGTTTTGGATTTAATGTGTTAGAGCATGCAGCGTAAGCATATTCAAAGCAGCAGGAGAGGCCAGAGAGAAGGACCTACAAGTTAAAGATACAAGTATTCAATAGAACAATATAAATGTATAGCAAACAGTCCACATCAGTTTCACAGCCAAAGGCTACTTCTTCAAAAGAGATAAAAAGAGAAGAAAAATGCAGAGGGCAATGATATATTCATTGTAATCAAGAAAGTATGAATCACAAGTGAAAGTAAGTACAACTAAACTTTTCAACGTTAAGTATCTAAAGGATATGTTCAGGGCATACATTAAGTATGAATCATGCTAAGATTAAAAGTGTTAAAAAGTGAGAGCATAAATTAATAGTAATAGAAGTGGCTACTTTCTGCCCAAACTGACCAAGACGAAACTCTGATGGCTTCTGTTGGCCTACAACACAGGCTAATCTAGTGCCATGTCATACATATTTTTGGAAGCTCCACCTCTCATACTTGGTTACTCTCTTGCTTTCAATCTTTGGTTTCAGCCTCGTTTTGATGTTGTGCGATCAGTGGGATTGTGCCCAGTAAAGATTTGCCAGCAATAGGTTTGCAAACATTGTAGGAATCATTTCATTGTAAAAGTAACTGCATTGATATTGTGTTGTATGTATTGGCTTATCAGTTGTTCTTGGGATCAGAGTGCCCCTGCAAGATGTTGCTAACATGCATCCCTGCCCTGAGTCACCCAGATGCAAGTATCTTCTGTGGAATACAAAAAAGAGATCATGGCTTTGATAGCCCTGGCAGAATGAAGGGGCCTATGTGCACTGCAAAGTTCCTCTTTGAAATCACCCCCGCTTCAAAAGCACAACTGGGCACAACTGGCTACAAGTTCCAAAAAACATTTGACTCCCTGAATGCGGCAATGAGCACAGCTCCTTTGCTCAAGGCCCCTGACTTCTCCAATGGCATTGGGGCAGTTTTATCACAGCTAAATGAAGAGGGCCTAAACCAATCTGTAGTCTTCACCTCTAGGAGGTTACTTTCCAGGGAACAAAGCTGGAGTGCTATTAAAAGGGAAACCTTTGCCGTGGTCTGGCACTGAAGAAGTTAAGACCAGACCTGTTTGGGACTCACTTCATGATTCAGATAGACCACAGGCCCCCAGGTGGCTAATTCAAATGAGGGGTGTGAATCCAAAATTGTTGACGTGGTCCATCTCCCTACAGGGAATGGACTTTACAGTGGAACACAAACCTGGGGTTGATCACGCCAATGCTGATGGTCTTTCCAGGTTCTTCAGCCTTAGTGATGAGAACTCCCAGGAGGTTGTGTAGCTCTCCCCGGTTTTAGCTGGGAGTGGTCCATGTTAGACCTGGCGTCCTTAGGGTGGTCTTCTCCCAGACTTTTTGCCTGATTGCCTCCCATTTTTGCTGATTATTTTTGTTAGCTTAGTATTCTTGGCACTTTACCGCTGCTTACCAGTGTGAAAGTGCATGTGCTTCTCCCCTAAAACATGGTGTGATTGATGTACCCACAATTGGCACATTTAATTTATTTATTTATCCCTATTTTCAGTGCACTACATGTGCCTAGGGCCTGTAAATTAAATGCTACTAGTGGGCCTGCAGCACTGATTGTGCCACCCACACAAGTAGCTCTTTAAACATGTCTCAGGCTTGTCACTGCAGAAACCGTGCGTAAAGTTTACACTGCCATGTCAACTTGGCATTTAAAACCCCTTGCCAAGCCTTAAACTCACCTGTTATTACATATATGTCACCCCTAAGTTAGGCCCCATGTAGCCCATAGGGCAGATGCTATGTAACTAAAAGGAAGGACATGTACTTTAACTTGTGCATGTCCTGTAATGAAAAACTCCCAAACTTGTTTTTCACTACTGAGAGGCCTGCTCCTCTCTTAGGTTAACATTGGGAATTCCTTATTACATTTAATAAGCTGTAATTCATAACTGAGAAAAGGTAGAGTGGCAATGTTAAGTACCTCTGGAATAGGAATGGCAAGTCATCTTTAATGTTGAAATTTGATTTGTAGTTACCATCCTGGAAAGGCCACTGCCTGTCTCTAATCACTGGCTTGGCTGGGTAACAATTCACTTTGTGTATTCCCTCTAGACAGTCCCACACATAGGAAGGTTTGGTGTGACTTTATACATCTTCCTGGGATAAAGGGAGGGAGGAGCTGGGCAAAGTTTCACACTTACACCTGAATAGGCTTGGCCCTGCCCACACATAAATTGCTGCATACCCCCTGTAGTGAGTCTGGTGCCAGGGCAGAATGAAGGGACATCTGTGCACTTCAAACACCCTTCTTTGAAGTCTCCCCACTAAAAGGCACAACTGGGTATAAGTACTGGACCTCTGACCCTAGCAAATCAGTACAATTCTGGACCTGAAACCACTTTGCCAAGAAGAAGGACTGCTGTGCTAAGGACTACTGTTGCTAGACTGCTGCTCTGGAAGACTGCTACCTTGCTGTGCTCTCTGTTGCTCCCAACTGACTGCACCATCAACACCTGTCCCAGAGTGCCTCCAAATGCTAACTGACTAGCCTCCTGTTCTTCAAAGACTCAGGTACATCAAAGTCCTTAAATCTGCTTATGTGCCTGGTTTATTGGAAGGGAACCCAGGTGCTTGCGGTAGTGAACAGGACGCATCTTCTGCTGCTTCGAACAGAACTGATGCATTATTGCTGTTGCGGCAACAGAATTTGTACAAACCACTTGGGGCCTGAGCATCGTCACAAGCATTGCCGCATCAGAACCGCCGCATTGCCGCCACTGCTGAAGGAAGGTTGACACATCCCTTTGTTTGCATGGAGAAACCCAGCACATCGGCTACAGAACCAATGCACCTCAAAACCGGCGCTTTGCCTTCGGAAACCAGCGCGCCACGATTGTTGCGTGGAGAAAATCAGTGCATCTCCTGGACTGCAGGACTGACACCTACTCATCACATGACTGCACCCCACATCTCCTTTGGACCAAGGATTAAGGTAGTTTTGCTTAGCGGTCCCCGCGCGGGTCCTGTATCCTGCCTGTGCTTAATCGTGATTGAGCTGAACTGTTGTCTTGGTCCAGCGCAATTCATTAACACTGCTAGTACTATTTGCTTCTAAGTGCTATGTTAATACTTAATCTTTAAAAATTCATATCTCGACTTATGCTTATTGGATTTTTGTTGATTTCGTCTTGTTTTTTTTATGAAGTCATACTTTATTTTTCTAAACTTGTGTGGGATCTTTTTGTGTTTTTCCACTGTTTTACTATTTGCTGTAGTGCACAAATAATTAACAGATTGCCTCTTAAGCTAAGCCTGACTACTCTCTGCCAAGCTACCTGAGGGTAAACACAGGGTAATGTATGGTGTGTATCTGACTTACCTCTACTAGGACTGACACCTACTCAACACATGACTGCACCCCACATCTCGTTTGGACCAAGGATTAAGGTAGTTTTGCTTAGCGGTCCCCGCGCGGGTCCTGTATCCTGCCTGTGCTTAATCGTGATTGAGCTGAACTGTTGTCTTGGTCCAGCGCAATTAATTAACAGTGCTAGTACTATTTGCTTCTAAGTGCTATGTTAATACTTAATCTTTAAAAATTCATATCTCGACTTATGCTTATTGGATTTTTGTTGATTTCGTCTTGTTTTTTTTATGAAGTCATACTTTATTTTTCTAAACTTGTGTGGGGTCTTTTTGTGTTTTTTCCACTGTTTTACTATTTGCTGTAGTGCACAAATAATTAACAGATTGCCTCTTAAGCTAAGCCTGACTACTCTCTGCCAAGCTACCTGAGGGTAAACACAGGGTAATGTATGGTGTGTATCTGACTTACCTCTACTAGGATTGTGGTTTCTGCTTGGAAAGGGTGCATACCTCTGCCAATCAGACACCCAATTTCTAACAATTTGTATGTTTTGCTACTAAACGTTTCCTATGGCATACTCCATGTAATCTGCTTGTTAATTCTTATATAAAGGATTGAAACAACAACTATTTCCTGTCATTTTTACGAGAATGTTCATCACCTGCTACTGAACTGAATGAATTTAACAGAAGTGACGGTGCTAGGTAGGGGAAGAAGTAACCTCCGCAGCTGCCAAGTTGGATGTGGGGGGTGAGGGTTAGATAAAGGGACGCGGAGCAGAAGTGTCTGTTGGGTTGATGGAAGTTCAGGCTGTGGTCCGCAGTTGTGTAGGGCCATGTATGCATGGGTCAGAAGCTTGAACTGGCATCTTTTCTGTACGGGGAGCCAGTGGAGTTCCCTGAGGCAGAGGGCGATATGGGCTCATGTAGGGAGGACCAAGACAAATCTGGATGCGACGTGCTGTATGGTCTGTAGTCGTAGACGGTGAGCTGCGATCCCTGTGTAGAGAGCGTTGCTGTAGTCCAGTCGGCTGGAGATGAGGGCCTGGGTGATATTGTGTCTTGAGCTCTGGGGTAGCCATTTGAATATTTTAAGAAGCACGTGGAGAATCAAGAAGGAGGAGGAGATAGATTTGACCTGAGTCGTTGATGCTTAGGTTCCTAGCATGGTCAGTAGGGGTAGGAGTAGGTCTTCTCATTTTAAATGTACACCTGCACCTGCTGTAGGCTGTTAATATTCTCGTGAACCATGGTGGTTGTCTAGTTACTTCTGGTTTCACAAATAGTTATAGCTGCATTTTACTATTTGTTCATTGCATGGCTCATGAGGCAGCAGCTAAATAGTTTGTTGTGCTGGTTATGTTTCTATCAAAATCTGTACTTGTAATTTTGGTTTTAATGTACGGTTTAACATTCTCATTTGTGTATGGGTGATAAACTAACTTATCTTGATTGATTGATAAACAATTAATAAGTGATAAACCATTCATATTTAGATATAAATCAATTACAGGCAATATAAAATTCCATCAAATAAATCAATAGTATAGAAAATATCGATTTGTTATGAAAACACTTCGGAAAACTATCTCTCATGCTGACTTTTTTCATGTTTGTTACAAATCTAACTTGTAGGTAGTCACAATATTGGACGTATTCCACCACAAACCATTCCCAACTGATTATTGTTGACTAGGCACCTCTTTACAAAGTATTGATACCTTTGACCATGACAGACTGATTAGCATCATCTTTACTTCACAGAAATTTGTAATGCAGTCAGGTATGAATGTGAGCATGCTGTGTAAGCAAATAGCAGAAGGAACAAATGATGGATGGAATGCTGAAGAATGCAAACATTCACCCCCGGTAACAAAGATCTGGGTTTAATCCATCCTGCTTTTGCTCACCACGCCACCCCAGTTTGGACCCAGCCATATGCAAATCAGTCTTGACCCTGTGCCTCATGGGAACAGTCCAACCCGAACTGCCAAGCCAGGTCCTCCCCGGACCGGAAACAAGCATCCTGGGACAGGTTTCGGGGCATCACCCCTCATCTGCCAGACTACCTTGATTCCTTTGACCATGACAGACTGTTCAGCAGCATCTTTACTTTAGACAAATCTTTAATGCAGTCAGGTGTGAATGTGGGCATGCTCTGTAAGCAAATAGCAGCATAGGAACAGAAACATCCTGTAACCAGGTACTCTCCACAGCTGTCTGTGGCTCCCATGCACCACACTCATTAAAGTACAGAGTGAACACCACTGGGCTAGATGCGCAGCCCTAGTTCACAGGCAAATGATCTGCATATTCTGTATATTCTTCCTTCCTGAAGTGAACACTGTCACATGCACCTAGAATGGATACAACTGACAGCAACTATTGATTTATATTATTATTGCTTTAAATGCAATAAGCTAGTATGATCAGTCTGGTTTATTAAACAGGCGTTTTATTTATTTTGAATATTTATACCTGCAGAAGGCTAGCAGTTTGGTGAAACTGGATAGTTGTCTCCTTATTTCCATCGTGCAGTCCTGCACTCTTTGATCTACAGTCTGAAATTAAACGTAACATGTTATTAATGTAGAGAAACATGCGTTGGTGCTTTCAGTAATACAATGTTTTTTTTTAAAATTTACTTTCAGATCATAGTAACGTCTTCATTTGAACAACCATAAATCAAATCAATCAACTGCACCCTTACTTAATGGGTGATTCCTTTTTTTTTAAGCTTAATTCATGTTGATTCTAGCACATTGATTTTGGCCAACTGAATAAAAACAGTCAACTATTTTGTATATTTGAATTTAATTGTCATCTGAAAAATGTACAGAAGATATATCTCAACATCAGAATATCTGTTTCTTAGCTACTTAATCTGCAAACCCTTGCTAGATTTCGGTGTTCAGTAGCTCGTCAGCCCTCATTTGACAGCATCTTTAAAATTGAGCCATTTTTATTCATATTTCCCTCAACATCATAATTTTGGATGTAAAACGATGACGCTCAGTTCATAGAGTCATTTGTCTGTGTGGGGCAGACTTGTGCAAATGACTGGATTGAGAGGTTGCTCTTGTAAATAAATGTACTCATGCACAATATTACTTTGTAATGGTATAATATAGAGTGTGAGTAAATCTTTTTGAAGGGGATAGGAAGTCTGCTTGGAAAGTTTAGTAACATCCACAAACTTGAATTTGTGAGTAGTCTCAGACTCTCCCCTGAACCCTTCCACCAAATTACCCCAGAAAAAAATCACTTTACAGAGTGGGAAGGCGAAGAACCCCAAAATGATCCCTGGTGTAATGGAAGGGAATTCTCCAGCAGGAAATAATTTTCTTGTGGAGCAAAATAAAGAAATGATCATTGACAAAGCCAACAGTTTTGGATTTAATGTGTTAGAGCATGCAGCGTAAGCATATTCAAAGCAGCAGGAGAGGCCAGAGAGAAGGACCTACAAGTTAAAGATACAAGTATTCAATAGAACAATATAAATGTATAGCAAACAGTCCACATCAGTTTCACAGCCAAAGGCTACTTCTTCAAAAGAGATAAAAAGAGAAGAAAAATGCAGAGGGCAATGATATATTCATTGTAATCAAGAAAATATGAATCACAAGTGAAAGTAAGTACAACTAAACTTTTCAACGTTAAGTATCTAAAGGATATGTTCAGGGCATACATTAAGTATGAATCATGCTAAGATTAAAAGTGTTAAAAAGTGAGAGCATAAATTAATAGTAATAGAAGTGGCTACTTTCTGCCCAAACTGACCAAGACGAAACTCTGATGGCTTCTGTTGGCCTACAACACAGGCTAATCTAGTGCCATGTCATACATATTTTTGGAAGCTCCACCTCTCATACTTGGTTACTCTCTTGCTTTCAATCTTTGGTTTCAGCCTCGTTTTGATGTTGTGCGATCAGTGGGATTGTGCGCAGTAAAGATTTGCCAGCAATAGGTTTGCAAACATTGTAGGAATCATTTCATTGTAAAAGTAACTGCATTGATATTGTGTTGTATGTATTGGCTTATCAGTTGTTCTTGGGATCAGAGTGCCCCTGCAAGATGTTGCTAACATGCATCCCTGCCCTGAGTCACCCAGATGCAAGTATCTTCTGTGGAATACAAAAAAGAGATCATGGCTTTGATAGCCCTGGCAGAATGAAGGGGCCTATGTGCACTGCAAAGTTCCTCTTTGAAATCACCCCCGCTTCAAAAGCACAACTGGCTACAAGTTCCAAAAAACATTTGACTCCCTGAATGCGGCAATGAGCACAGCTCCTTTGCTCAAGGCCCCTGACTTCTCCAATGGCATTGGGGCAGTTTTATCACAGCTAAATGAAGAGGGCCTAAACCAATCTGTAGCCTTCACCTCTAGGAGGTTACTTTCCAGGGAACAAAGCTGGAGTGCTATTAAAAGGGAAACCTTCGCCGTGGTCTGGCACTGAAGAAGTTAAGACCAGACCTGTTTGGGACTCACTTCATGATTCAGATAGACCACAGGCCCCCAGGTGGCTAATTCAAATGAGGGGTGTGAATCCAAAATTGTTGACGTGGTCCATCTCCCTACAGGGAATGGACTTTACAGTGGAACACAAACCTGGGGTTGATCACGCCAATGCTGATGGTCTTTCCAGGTTCTTCAGCCTTAGTGATGAGAACTCCCAGGAGGTTGTGTAGCTCTCCCCGGTTTTAGCTGGGAGTGGTCCATGTTAGACCTGGCGTCCTTAGGGTGGTCTTCTCCCAGACTTTTTGCCTGATTGCCTCCCATTTTTGCTGATTATTTTTGTTAGCTTAGTACTCTTGGCACTTTACCGCTGCTTACCAGTGTGAAAGTGCATGTGCTTCTCCCCTAAAACATGGTGTGATTGATGTACCCACAATTGGCACATTTAATTTATTTATTTATCCCTATTTTCAGTGCACTACATGTGCCTAGGGCCTGTAAATTAAATGCTACTAGTGGGCCTGCAGCACTGATTGTGCCACCCACACAAGTAGCTCTTTAAACATGTCTCAGGCTTGTCACTGCAGAAACCGTGCGTAAAGTTTACACTGCCATGTCAACTTGGCATTTAAAAGCCCTTGCCAAGCCTTAAACTCACCTGTTATTACATATATGTCACCCCTAAGGTAGGCCCCATGTAGCCCATAGGGCAGGATGCTATGTAACTAAAAGGAAGGACATGTACTTTAACTTGTGCATGTCCTGTAATGAAAAACTCCCAAACTTGTTTTTCACTACTGAGAGGCCTGCTCCTCTCTTAGGTTAACATTGGGAATTCCTTATTACATTTAATAAGCTGTAATTCATAACTGAGAAAAGGTAGAGTGGCAATGTTAAGTACCTCTGGAATAGGAATGGCAAGTCATCTTTAATGGTGAAATTGGATTTGTAGTTACCATCCTGGAAAGGCCACTGCCTGTCTCTAATCACTGGCTTGGCTGGGTAACAATTCACTTTGTGTATTCCCTCTAGACAGTCCCACACATAGGAAGGTTTGGTGTGACTTTATACATCTTCCTGGGATAAAGGGAGGGAGGAGCTGGGCAAAGTTTCACACTTACACCTGAATAGGCTTGGCCCTGCCCACACATAAATTGCTGCATACCCCCTGTAGTGAGTCTGGTGCCAGGGCAGAATGAAGGGACATCTGTGCACTTCAAACACCCTTCTTTGAAGTCTCCCCACTAAAAAGGCACAACTGGGTATAAGTACTGGACCTCTGACCCTAGCAAATCAGTACAATTCTGGACCTGAAACCACTTTGCCAAGAAGAAGGACTGCTGTGCTAAGGACTGCTGTTGCTAGACTGCTGCTCTGGAAGACTGCTACCTTGCTGTGCTCTCTGTTGCTCCCAACTGACTGCACCATCAACACCTGTCCCAGAGTGCCTCCAAATGCTAACTGACTAGCCTCCTGTTCTTCAAAGACTCAGGTACATCAAAGTCCTTAAATCTGCTTATGTGCCTGGTTTATTGGAAGGGAACCCAGGTGCTTGCGGTAGTGAACAGGACGCATCTTCTGCTGCTTCGAACAGAACTGATGCATTATTGCTGTTGCGGCAACAGAATTTGTACAAACCACTTGGGGCCTGAGCATCGTCACAAGCATTGCCGCATCAGAACCGCCGCATTGCCGCCACTGCTGAAGGAAGGTTGACACATCCCTTTGTTTGCGTGGAGAAACCCAGCACATCGGCTACAGAACCAATGCACCTCAAAACCGGCGCTTTGTCTTCGGAAACCAGCGCGCCACGATTGTTGCGTGGAGAAAATCAGTGCATCTCCTGGACTGCAGGACTGACACCTACTCATCACATGACTGCACCCCACATCTCGTTTGGACCAAGGATTAAGGTAGTTTTGCTTAGCGGTCCCCGCGCGGGTCCTGTATCCTGCCTGTGCTTAATCGTGATTGAGCTGAACTGTTGTCTTGGTCCAGCGCAATTAATTAACACTGCTAGTACTATTTGCTTCTAAGTGCTATGTTAATACTTAATCTTTAAAAATTCATATCTCGACTTATGCTTATTGGATTTTTGTTGATTTCGTCTTGTTTTTTTTATGAAGTCATACTTTATTTTTCTAAACTTGTGTGGGGTCTTTTTGTGTTTTTTCCACTGTTTTACTATTTGCTGTAGTGCACAAATAATTAACAGATTGCCTCTTAAGCTAAGCCTGACTACTCTCTGCCAAGCTACCTGAGGGTAAACACAGGGTAATGTATGGTGTGTATCTGACTTACCTCTACTAGGATTGTGGTTTCTGCTTGGAAAGGGTGCATACCTCTGCCAATCAGACACCCAATTTCTAACAATTTGTATGTTTTGCTACTAAACGTTTCCTATGGCATACTCCATGTAATCTGCTTGTTAATTCTTATATAAAGGATTGAAACAACAACTATTTCCTGTCATTTTTACGAGAATGTTCATCACCTGCTACTGAACTGAATGAATTTAACAGAAGTGACGGTGCTAGGTAGGGGAAGAAGTAACCTCCGCAGCTGCCAAGTTGGATGTGGGGGGTGAGGGTTAGATAAAGGGACGCGGAGCAGAAGTGTCTGTTGGGTTGATGGAAGGTCAGGCTGTGGTCCGCAGTTGTGTAGGGCCATGTATGCATGGGTCAGAAGCTTGAACTGGCATCTTTTCTGTACGGGGAGCCAGTGGAGTTCCCTGAGGCAGAGGGCGATATGGGCTCATGTAGGGAGGACCAAGACAAATCTGGATGCGACGTGCTGTATGGTCCGTAGTCGTAGACGGTGAGCTGCGATCCCTGTGTAGAGAGCGTTGCTGTAGTCCAGTCGGCTGGAGATGAGGGCCTGGGTGATATTGTGTCTTGAGCTCTGGGGTAGCCATTTGAATATTTTAAGAAGCACGTGGAGAATCAAGAAGCAGGAGGAGGAGGAGATAGATTTGACCTGAGTCGTTGATGCTTAGGTTCCTAGCATGGTCAGTAGGGGTAGGAGTAGGTCTTCTCATTTTAAATTTACACCTGCACCTGCTGTAGGCTGTTAATATTCTCGTGAAACATGGTGGTTGTCTAGTTACTTCTGGTTTCACAAATAGTTATAGCTGCATTTTACTATTTGTTCATTGCATGGCTCATGAGGCAGCAGCTAAATAGTTTGTTGTGCTGGTTATGTTTCTATCAAAAACTGTACTTGTAATTTTGGTTTTAATGTACGGTTTAACATTCTCATTTGTGTATGGGTGATAAACTAACTTATCTTGATTGATTGATAAACAATTAATAAGTGATAAACCATTCATATTTAGATATAAATCAATTACAGGCAATATAAAATCCCATCAAATAAATCAATAGTATAGAAAATATCAATTTGTTATGAAAACACTTCGGAAAACTATCTCTCATGCTGACTTTTTTCATGTTTGTTACAAATCTAACTTGTAGGTAGTCACAATATTGGACGTATTCCACCACAAACCATTCCCAACTGATTATTGTTGACTAGGCACCTCTTTACAAAGTATTGATACCTTTGACCATGACAGACTGATTAGCATCATCTTTACTTCACAGAAATTTGTAATGCAGTCAGGTATGAATGTGAGCATGCTGTGTAAGCAAATAGCAGAAGGAACAAATGATGGATGGAATGCTGAAGAATGCAAACATTCACCCCCGGTAACAAAGATCTGGGTTTAATCCATCCTGCTTTTGCTCACCACGCCACCCCAGTTTGGACCCAGCCATATGCAAATCAGTCTTGACCCTGTGCCTCATGGGAACAGTCCAACCCGAACTGCCAAGCCAGGTCCTCCCCGGACCGGAAACAAGCATCCTGGGACAGGTTTCGGGGCATCACCCCTCATCTGCCAGACTACCTTGATTCCTTTGACCATGACAGACTGTTCAGCAGCATCTTTACTTTAGACAAATCTTTAATGCAGTCAGGTGTGAATGTGGGCATGCTCTGTAAGCAAATAGCAGCATAGGAACAGAAACATCCTGTAACCAGGTACTCTCCACAGCTGTCTGTGGCTCCCATGCACCACACTCATTAAAGTACAGAGTGAACACCACTGGGCTAGATGCGCAGCCCTAGTTCACAGGCAAATGATCTGCATATTCTGTATATTCTTCCTTCCTGAAGTGAACACTGTCACATGCACCTAGAATGGATACAACTGACAGCAACTATTGATTTATATTATTATTGCTTTAAATGCAATAAGCTAGTATGATCAGTCTGGTTTATTAAACAGGCGTTTTATTTATTTTTAATATTTATACCTGCAGAAGGCTAGCAGTTTGGTGAAACTGGATAGTTGTCTCCTTATTTCCATCGTGCAGTCCTGCACTCTTTGATCTACAGTCTGAAATTAAACGTAACATGTTATTAATGTAGAGAAACATGCGTTGGTGCTTTCAGTAATACAATGTTTTTTTTTAAATTTACTTTCAGATCATAGTAACGTCTTCATTTGAACAACCATAAATCAAATCAATCAACTGCACCCTTACTTAATGGGTGATTCCTTTTTTTTAAGCTTAATTCATGTTGATTCTAGCACATTGATTTTGGCCAACTGAATAAAAACAGTCAACTATTTTGTATATTTGAATTTAATTGTCATCTGAAAAATGTACAGAAGATATATCTCAACATCAGAATATCTGTTTCTTAGCTACTTAATCTGCAAACCCTTGCTAGATTTCGGTGTTCAGTAGCTCGTCAGCCCTCATTTGACAGCATCTTTAAAATTGAGCCATTTTTATTAATATTTCCCTCAACATTATAATTTTGGATGTAAAACGATGACGCTCAGTTCATAGAGTCATTTGTCTGTGTGGGGCAGACTTGTGCAAATGACTGGATTGAGAGGTTGCTCTTGTAAATAAATGTACTCATGCACAATATTACTTTGTAATGGTATAATATAGAGTGTGAGTAAATCTTTTTGAAGGGGATAGGAAGTCTGCTTGGAAAGTTTAGTAACATCCACAAACTTGAATTTGTGAGTAGTCTCAGACTCTCCCCTGAACCCTTCCACCAAATTACCCCAGAAAAAAATCACTTTACAGAGTGGGAAGGCGAAGAACCCCAAAATGATCCCTGGTGTAATGGAAGGGAATTCTCCAGCAGGAAATAATTTTCTTGTGGAGCAAAATAAAGAAATGATCATTGACAAAGCCAACAGTTTTGGATTTAATGTGTTAGAGCATGCAGCGTAAGCATATTCAAAGCAGCAGGAGAGGCCAGAGAGAAGGACCTACAAGTTAAAGATACAAGTATTCAATAGAACAATATAAATGTATAGCAAACAGTCCACATCAGTTTCACAGCCAAAGGCTACTTCTTCAAAAGAGATAAAAAGAGAAGAAAAATGCAGAGGGCAATGATATATTCATTGTAATCAAGAAAATATGAATCACAAGTGAAAGTAAGTACAACTAAACTTTTCAACGTTAAGTATCTAAAGGATATGTTCAGGGCATACATTAAGTATGAATCATGCTAAGATTAAAAGTGTTAAAAAGTGAGAGCATAAATTAATAGTAATAGAAGTGGCTACTTTCTGCCCAAACTGACCAAGACGAAACTCTGATGGCTTCTGTTGGCCTACAACACAGGCTAATCTAGTGCCATGTCATACATATTTTTGGAAGCTCCACCTCTCATACTTGGTTACTCTCTTGCTTTCAATCTTTGGTTTCAGCCTCGTTTTGATGTTGTGCGATCAGTGGGATTGTGCGCAGTAAAGATTTGCCAGCAATAGGTTTGCAAACATTGTAGGAATCATTTCATTGTAAAAGTAACTGCATTGATATTGTGTTGTATGTATTGGCTTATCAGTTGTTCTTGGGATCAGAGTGCCCCTGCAAGATGTTGCTAACATGCATCCCTGCCCTGAGTCACCCAGATGCAAGTATCTTCTGTGGAATACAAAAAAGAGATCATGGCTTTGATAGCCCTGGCAGAATGAAGGGGCCTATGTGCACTGCAAAGTTCCTCTTTGAAATCACCCCCGCTTCAAAAGCACAATTGGGCACAACTGGCTACAAGTTCCAAAAAACATTTGACTCCCTGAATGCGGCAATGAGCACAGCTCCTTTGCTCAAGGCCCCTGACTTCTCCAATGGCATTGGGGCAGTTTTATCACAGCTAAATGAAGAGGGCCTAAACCAATCTGTAGCCTTCACCTCTAGGAGGTTACTTTCCAGGGAACAAAGCTGGAGTGCTATTAAAAGGGAAACCTTCGCCGTGGTCTGGCACTGAAGAAGTTAAGACCAGACCTGTTTGGGACTCACTTCATGATTCAGATAGACCACAGGCCCCCAGGTGGCTAATTCAAATGAGGGGTGTGAATCCAAAATTGTTGACGTGGTCCATCTCCCTACAGGGAATGGACTTTACAGTGGAACACAAACCTGGGGTTGATCACGCCAATGCTGATGGTCTTTCCAGGTTCTTCAGCCTTAGTGATGAGAACTCCCAGGAGGTTGTGTAGCTCTCCCCGGTTTTAGCTGGGAGTGGTCCATGTTAGACCTGGCGTCCTTAGGGTGGTCTTCTCCCAGACTTTTTGCCTGATTGCCTCCCATTTTTGCTGATTATTTTTGTTAGCTTAGTACTCTTGGCACTTTACCGCTGCTTACCAGTGTGAAAGTGCATGTGCTTCTCCCCTAAAACATGGTGTGATTGATGTACCCACAATTGGCACATTTAATTTATTTATTTATCCCTATTTTCAGTGCACTACATGTGCCTAGGGCCTGTAAATTAAATGCTACTAGTGGGCCTGCAGCACTGATTGTGCCACCCACACAAGTAGCTCTTTAAACATGTCTCAGGCTTGTCACTGCAGAAACCGTGCGTAAAGTTTACACTGCCATGTCAACTTGGCATTTAAAAGCCCTTGCCAAGCCTTAAACTCACCTGTTATTACATATATGTCACCCCTAAGGTAGGCCCCATGTAGCCCATAGGGCAGGATGCTATGTAACTAAAAGGAAGGACATGTACTTTAACTTGTGCATGTCCTGTAATGAAAAACTCCCAAACTTGTTTTTCACTACTGAGAGGCCTGCTCCTCTCTTAGGTTAACATTGGGAATTCCTTATTACATTTAATAAGCTGTAATTCATAACTGAGAAAAGGTAGAGTGGCAATGTTAAGTACCTCTGGAATAGGAATGGCAAGTCATCTTTAATGGTGAAATTGGATTTGTAGTTACCATCCTGGAAAGGCCACTGCCTGTCTCTAATCACTGGCTTGGCTGGGTAACAATTCACTTTGTGTATTCCCTCTAGACAGTCCCACACATAGGAAGGTTTGGTGTGACTTTATACATCTTCCTGGGATAAAGGGAGGGAGGAGCTGGGCAAAGTTTCACACTTACACCTGAATAGGCTTGACCCTGCCCACACATAAATTGCTGCATACCCCCTGTAGTGAGTCTGGTGCCAGGGCAGAATGAAGGGACATCTGTGCACTTCAAACACCCTTCTTTGAAGTCTCCCCACTAAAAAGGCACAACTGGGTATAAGTACTGGACCTCTGACCCTAGCAAATCAGTACAATTCTGGACCTGAAACCACTTTGCCAAGAAGAAGGACTGCTGTGCTAAGGACTGCTGTTGCTAGACTGCTGCTCTGGAAGACTGCTACCTTGCTGTGCTCTCTGTTGCTCCCAACTGACTGCACCATCAACACCTGTCCCAGAGTGCCTCCAAATGCTAACTGACTAGCCTCCTGTTCTTCAAAGACTCAGGTACATCAAAGTCCTTAAATCTGCTTATGTGCCTGGTTTATTGGAAGGGAACCCAGGTGCTTGCGGTAGTGAACAGGACGCATCTTCTGCTGCTTCGAACAGAACTGATGCATTATTGCTGTTGCGGCAACAGAATTTGTACAAACCACTTGGGGCCTGAGCATCGTCACAAGCATTGCCGCATCAGAACCGCCGCATTGCCGCCACTGCTGAAGGAAGGTTGACACATCCCTTTGTTTGCGTGGAGAAACCCAGCACATCGGCTACAGAACCAATGCACCTCAAAACCGGCGCTTTGTCTTCGGAAACCAGCGCGCCACGATTGTTGCGTGGAGAAAATCAGTGCATCTCCTGGACTGCAGGACTGACACCTACTCATCACATGACTGCACCCCACATCTCGTTTGGACCAAGGATTAAGGTAGTTTTGCTTAGCGGTCCCCGCGCGGGTCCTGTATCCTGCCTGTGCTTAATCGTGATTGAGCTGAACTGTTGTCTTGGTCCAGCGCAATTAATTAACACTGCTAGTACTATTTGCTTCTAAGTGCTATGTTAATACTTAATCTTTAAAAATTCATATCTCGACTTATGCTTATTGGATTTTTGTTGATTTCGTCTTGTTTTTTTATGAAGTCATACTTTATTTTTCTAAACTTGTGTGGGGTCTTTTTGTGTTTTTTCCACTGTTTTACTATTTGCTGTAGTGCACAAATAATTAACAGATTGCCTCTTAAGCTAAGCCTGACTACTCTCTGCCAAGCTACCTGAGGGTAAACACAGGGTAATGTATGGTGTGTATCTGACTTACCTCTACTAGGATTGTGGTTTCTGCTTGGAAAGGGTGCATACCTCTGCCAATCAGACACCCAATTTCTAACAATTTGTATGTTTTGCTACTAAACGTTTCCTATGGCATACTCCATGTAATCTGCTTGTTAATTCTTATATAAAGGATTGAAACAACAACTATTTCCTGTCATTTTTACGAGAATGTTCATCACCTGCTACTGAACTGAATGAATTTAACAGAAGTGACGGTGCTAGGTAGGGGAAGAAGTAACCTCCGCAGCTGCCAAGTTGGATGTGGGGGGTGAGGGTTAGATAAAGGGACGCGGAGCAGAAGTGTCTGTTGGGTTGATGGAAGGTCAGGCTGTGGTCCGCAGTTGTGTAGGGCCATGTATGCATGGGTCAGAAGCTTGAACTGGCATCTTTTCTGTACGGGGAGCCAGTGGAGTTCCCTGAGGCAGAGGGCGATATGGGCTCATGTAGGGAGGACCAAGACAAATCTGGATGCGACGTGCTGTATGGTCCGTAGTCGTAGACGGTGAGCTGCGATCCCTGTGTAGAGAGCGTTGCTGTAGTCCAGTCGGCTGGAGATGAGGGCCTGGGTGATATTGTGTCTTGAGCTCTGGGGTAGCCATTTGAATATTTTAAGAAGCACGTGGAGAATCAAGAAGCAGGAGGAGGAGGAGATAGATTTGACCTGAGTCGTTGATGCTTAGGTTCCTAGCATGGTCAGTAGGGGTAGGAGTAGGTCTTCTCATTTTAAATTTACACCTGCACCTGCTGTAGGCTGTTAATATTCTCGTGAAACATGGTGGTTGTCTAGTTACTTCTGGTTTCACAAATAGTTATAGCTGCATTTTACTATTTGTTCATTGCATGGCTCATGAGGCAGCAGCTAAATAGTTTGTTGTGCTGGTTATGTTTCTATCAAAAACTGTACTTGTAATTTTGGTTTTAATGTACGGTTTAACATTCTCATTTGTGTATGGGTGATAAACTAACTTATCTTGATTGATTGATAAACAATTAATAAGTGATAAACCATTCATATTTAGATATAAATCAATTACAGGCAATATAAAATCCCATCAAATAAATCAATAGTATAGAAAATATCAATTTGTTATGAAAACACTTCGGAAAACTATCTCTCATGCTGACTTTTTTCATGTTTGTTACAAATCTAACTTGTAGGTAGTCACAATATTGGACGTATTCCACCACAAACCATTCCCAACTGATTATTGTTGACTAGGCACCTCTTTACAAAGTATTGATACCTTTGACCATGACAGACTGATTAGCATCATCTTTACTTCACAGAAATTTGTAATGCAGTCAGGTATGAATGTGAGCATGCTGTGTAAGCAAATAGCAGAAGGAACAAATGATGGATGGAATGCTGAAGAATGCAAACATTCACCCCCGGTAACAAAGATCTGGGTTTAATCCATCCTGCTTTTGCTCACCACGCCACCCCAGTTTGGACCCAGCCATATGCAAATCAGTCTTGACCCTGTGCCTCATGGGAACAGTCCAACCCGAACTGCCAAGCCAGGTCCTCCCCGGACCGGAAACAAGCATCCTGGGACAGGTTTCGGGGCATCACCCCTCATCTGCCAGACTACCTTGATTCCTTTGACCATGACAGACTGTTCAGCAGCATCTTTACTTTAGACAAATCTTTAATGCAGTCAGGTGTGAATGTGGGCATGCTCTGGAAGCAAATAGCAGCATAGGAACAGAAACATCCTGTAACCAGGTACTCTCCACAGCTGTCTGTGGCTCCCATGCACCACACTCATTAAAGTACAGAGTGAACACCACTGGGCTAGATGCGCAGCCCTAGTTCACAGGCAAATGATCTGCATATTCTGTATATTCTTCCTTCCTGAAGTGAACACTGTCACATGCACCTAGAATGGATACAACTGACAGCAACTATTGATTTATATTATTATTGCTTTAAATGCAATAAGCTAGTATGATCAGTCTGGTTTATTAAACAGGCGTTTTCTTTATTTTTAATATTTATACCTGCAGAAGACTAGCAGTTTGGTGAAACTGGATAGTTGTCTCCTTATTTCCATCGTGCAGTCCTGCACTCTTTGATCTACAGTCTGAAATTAAACGTAACATGTTATTAATGTAGAGAAACATGCGTTGGTGCTTTCAGTAATACAATGTTTTTTTTTTAAATTTACTTTCAGATCATAGTAACGTCTTCATTTGAACAACCATAAATCAAATCAATCAACTGCACCCTTACTTAATGGGTGATTCCTTTTTTTTTAAGCTTAATTCATGTTGATTCTAGCACATTGATTTTGGCCAACTGAATAAAAACAGTCAACTATTTTGTATATTTGAATTTAATTGTCATCTGAAAAATGTACAGAAGATATATCTCAACATCAGAATATCTGTTTCTTAGCTACTTAATCTGCAAACCCTTGCTAGATTTCGGTGTTCAGTAGCTCGTCAGCCCTCATTTGACAGCATCTTTAAAATTGAGCCATTTTTATTAATATTTCCCTCAACATCATAATTTTGGATGTAAAACGATGACGCTCAGTTCATAGAGTCATTTGTCTGTGTGGGGCAGACTTGTGCAAATGACTGGATTGAGAGGTTGCTCTTGTAAATAAATGTACTCATGCACAATATTACTTTGTAATGGTATAATATAGAGTGTGAGTAAATCTTTTTGAAGGGGATAGGAAGTCTGCTTGGAAAGTTTAGTAACATCCACAAACTTGAATTTGTGAGTAGTCTCAGACTCTCCCCTGAACCCTTCCACCAAATTACCCCAGAAAAAAATCACTTTACAGAGTGGGAAGGCGAAGAACCCCAAAATGATCCCTGGTGTAATGGAAGGGAATTCTCCAGCAGGAAATAATTTTCTTGTGGAGCAAAATAAAGAAATGATCATTGACAAAGCCAACAGTTTTGGATTTAATGTGTTAGAGCATGCAGCGTAAGCATATTCAAAGCAGCAGGAGAGGCCAGAGAGAAGGACCTACAAGTTAAAGATACAAGTATTCAATAGAACAATATAAATGTATAGCAAACAGTCCACATCAGTTTCACAGCCAAAGGCTACTTCTTCAAAAGAGATAAAAAGAGAAGAAAAATGCAGAGGGCAATGATATATTCATTGTAATCAAGAAAATATGAATCACAAGTGAAAGTAAGTACAACTAAACTTTTCAACGTTAAGTATCTAAAGGATATGTTCAGGGCATACATTAAGTATGAATCATGCTAAGATTAAAAGTGTTAAAAAGTGAGAGCATAAATTAATAGTAATAGAAGTGGCTACTTTCTGCCCAAACTGACCAAGACGAAACTCTGATGGCTTCTGTTGGCCTACAACACAGGCTAATCTAGTGCCATGTCATACATATTTTTGGAAGCTCCACCTCTCATACTTGGTTACTCTCTTGCTTTCAATCTTTGGTTTCAGCCTCGTTTTGATGTTGTGCGATCAGTGGGATTGTGCGCAGTAAAGATTTGCCAGCAATAGGTTTGCAAACATTGTAGGAATCATTTCATTGTAAAAGTAACTGCATTGATATTGTGTTGTATGTATTGGCTTATCAGTTGTTCTTGGGATCAGAGTGCCCCTGCAAGATGTTGCTAACATGCATCCCTGCCCTGAGTCACCCAGATGCAAGTATCTTCTGTGGAATACAAAAAAGAGATCATGGCTTTGATAGCCCTGGCAGAATGAAGGGGCCTATGTGCACTGCAAAGTTCCTCTTTGAAATCACCCCTTCTTCAAAAGCACAATTGGGCACAACTGGCTACAAGTTCCACAAACCATTTGACTCCCTGAATGCGGCAATGAGCACAGCTCCTTTGCTCAAGGCCCCTGACTTCTCCAATGGCATAGGGGCAGTTTTATCACAGCTAAATGAAGAGGGCCTAAACCAATCTGTAGCCTTCACCTCTAAGAGGTTACTTTCCAGGGAACAAAGCTGGAGTGCTATTAAAAGGGAAACCTTTGCCGTGATCTGGCACTGAAGAAGTTAAGACCAGACCTGTTTGGGACTCACTTCATGATTCAGATAGACCACAGGCCCCCAGGTGGCTAATTCAAATGAGGGGTGTGAATCCAAAATTGTTGACGTGGTCCATCTCCCTACAGGGAATGGACTTTACAGTGGAACACAAACCTGGGGTTGATCACGCCAATGCTGATGGTCTTTCCAGGTTCTTCAGCCTTAGTGATGAGAACTCCCAGGAGGTTGTGTAGCTCTCCCCGCTTTTAGCTGGGAGTGGCCCATGTTAGACCTGGCATCCTTAGGGTGGTCTTCTCCCAGACTTTTTGCCTGATTGCCTCCCATTTTTGCTGATTATTTTTGTTAGCTTAGTAGTCTTGGCACTTTACCACTGCTTACCAGTGTGAAAGTGCATGTGCTTCTCCCCTAAAACATGGTGTGATTGATGTACCCACAATTGGCACATTTAATTTACTTATTTATCCCTATTTTCAGTGCACTACATTTGCCTAGGGCCTGTAAATTAAATGCTACTAGTGGGCCTGCAGCACTGATTGTGCCACCCACACAAGTAGCTCTTTAAATATGTCTCAGGCTTGTCACTGCAGAAACCGTGCATAAAGTTTACACTGCCATGTCAACTTGGCATTTAAAACCCCTTGCCAAGCCTTAAACTCACCTGTTATTACATATATGTCACCCCTAAGGTAGGCCCCATGTAGCCCATAGGGCAGGATGCTATGTAACTAAAAGGAAGGACATGTACTTTAATTTGTGCATGTCCTGTAATGAAAAACTCCCAAACTTGTTTTTCACTACTGAGAGGCCTGCTCCTCTCTTAGGTTAACATTGGGAATACCTTATTACATTTAATAAGCTGTAATTCATAACTGAGAAAAGGTAGAGTGGCAATGTTAAGTACCTCTGGGATAGGAATGGCAAGTCATCTTTAATGGTGAAATTGGATTTGTAGTTACCATCCTGGAAAGGCCACTGCCTGTCTCTAATCACTGGCTTGGCTGGGTAACAATTCACTTTGTGTATTCCCTATAGACAGTCCCACACATAGGAAGGTTTGGTGTGACTTTATACATCTTCCTGGGATAAAGGGAGGGAGGAGCTGGGCAAAGTTTCACACTTACACCTGAATAGGCTTGACCCTGCCCACACATACATTGCTGCATACCCCCTGTAGTGAGTCTGGTGCCAGGGCAGAATGAAGGGACATCTGTGCACTTCAAAGACCCTTCTTTGAAGTTTCCCCACTAAAAAGCCACAACTGGGTATAAGTACTGGACCTCTGACCCTAGCAAATCAGTACAATTCTGGACCTGAAACCACTTTACCAAGAAGAAGGACTG
Organism: Calotriton arnoldi; assembly: GCA_963921515.1. Taxonomy (NCBI): domain Eukaryota; kingdom Metazoa; phylum Chordata; class Amphibia; order Caudata; family Salamandridae; genus Calotriton; species Calotriton arnoldi. The sequence goes on along the minus strand of CAWUFW010001134.1, from coordinate 3,034,473 downwards.
CTGTGCTAAGGACTGCTGTTGCTAGACTGCTGCTCTGGAAGACTGCTACCTTGCTGTGCTCTCTGTTACTCCCAACTGACTGCACCATCAACACCTGTCCCAGAGTGCCTCCAAAGGCTAACTGACTAGCCTCCTGTTCTTCAAAGACTCAGGGACATCAAAGTCCTTAAATCTGCTTATCTGCCTGGTCTATTGGAAGGGAACCCAGGTGCTTGCGGTAGTGAACAGGACGCATCTTCTGCTGCTTCGAACAGAACTGATGCATTATTGCTGTTCCGGCAACAGAATTTGTACAAACCACTTGGGGCCTGAGCATCGTCACAAGCATTGCCGCACCACAACCGCCGCATTGCCGCCACTGCTGAAGGAAGATTGACGCATCCCTTTGTTTGCGTGGAGAAACCCAGCACATCGGCTACAGAACCAATGCATCTCAAAACCGGCGCTTTGTCTTCGGAAACCAGCGCACCACGATTGTTGCGTGGAGAAAATCAGTGCATCTCCTGGACTGCAGGACTGACACCTACTCATCACATGACTGCACCCCACATCTCGTTTGGACCAAGGATTAAGGTAGTTTTGCTTAGCGGTCCCTGCGCGGGTCCTGTATCCTGCCTGTGCTTAATCGTGATTGAGCTGAACTGTTGTCTTGGTCCAGCGCAATTAATTAACACTGCTAGTACTATTTGCTTCTAAGTGCTATGTTAATACTTAATCTTTAAAAATTCATATCTCGACTTATGCTTATTGGATTTTTGTTGATTTCGTCTTGTTTTTTTATGAAGTCATACTTTATTTTTCTAAACTTGTGTGGGGTCTTTTTGTGTTTTTTCCACTGTTTTACTATTTGCTGTAGTGCACAAATAATTAACAGATTGCCTCTTAAGCTAAGCCTGAATACTCTCTGCCAAGCTACCTGAGGGTAAACACAGGGTAATGTATGGTGTGTATCTGACTTACCTCTACTAGGATTGTGGTTTCTGCTTGGAAAGGGTGCATACCTCTGCCAATCAGACACCCAATTTCTAACAATTTGTATGTTTTGCTACTAAACGTTTCCTATGGCATACTCCATGTAATCTGCTTGTTAATTCTTATATAAAGGATTGAAACAACAACTATTGCCTGTCATTCTTACGAGAATGTTCATCACCTGCTACTGAAGTGAATGGATTTAACAGAAGTGACGGTGCTAGGTAGGGGAAGAAGCAACCTCCGCAGCTGCCAAGTTGGATGTGGGGGGTGAGGGTTAGAGAAAGGGACGCGGAGCAGAAGTGTCTGTTGGGTTGATGGAAGTTCAGGCTGTGGTCCTCATTTGTGTAGGGCCATGTATGCATGGGTCAGAAGCTTGAACTGGCATCTTTCTGTACAGGGAGGCAGTGGAGCTCCCTGAGGCAGAGGGCGATATGGGCTCATGTAGGGAGGACCAAGACAAATCTGGATGCGACATGCTGTATGGTCCGTAGTCGTAGACGGTGAGCTGCGATCCCTGTGTAGAGAGCGTTGCTGTATTCCAGTCGGCTGGAGATGAGGGCCTGGGTGATATTGCGTCTTGAGCTCTGGGGTAGCCATTTGAATATTTTAAGAAGCATGTGGAGAATCAAGAAGCAGGAGGAGGAGGAGATAGATTTGACTTGAGTCGTTGATGCTTAGGTTCCTAGCATGGTCAGTAGGGGTAGGAGTAGGTATTCTCATTTTAAATTTACACCTGCACCTGCTGTAGGCTGTTAATATTCTCGTGAAACATGGTGGTTGTCCAGTTACTTCTGGTTTCACAAATAGTTATAGCTGCATTTTACTATTTGTTCATTGCATGGCTCATGAGGCAGCAGCTAAATAGTTTGTTGTGCTGGTTATGTTTCTATCAAAAACTGTACTTGTAATTTTGGTTTTAATGTACGGTTTAACATTCTCATTTTTTTATGGGTGATAAACTAACTTTTCTTGATTGATTGATAAACAATTAATAAGTGATAAACCATTCATATTTAGATATAAATCAATTACAGGCAATATAAAATCCCATCAAATAAATCCATAGTATAGAAAATATCAATTTGTTATGAAAACACTTCGGAAAACTATCTCTCATGCTGGCTTTTTTCATGTTTGTTACAAATCTAACTTGTAGGTAGTCACAATATTGGACGTTTTCCACCACAAACCATTCCCAACTGATTATTGTTGACTAGGCACCTCTTTACATAGTATTGATACCTTTGATCATGACAGACTGATTAGCATCATCTTTACTTCACAGAAATTTGTAATGCAGTCAGGTATGAATGTGAGCATGCTGTGTAAGCACATAGCAGAAGGATTAAATGATGGATGGAATGCTGAACAATGCAAACATTCACCCCCGGTAACAAAGATCTGGGTTTAATCCATCCTGCTTTTGCTCACCACGCCACCCCAGTTTGGACCCAGCCATATGCAAATCAGTCTTGACCCTGTGCCTCATGGGAACAGTCCAACCCGAACTGCCAAGCCAGGTCCTCCCCAGACCGGAAACAAACATCCTGGGAGAGGTTTCGGGGCATCACCCCTCATCTGCCAGACTACCTTGATTCCTTTGACCATGACATACTGTTCAGCAGCATCTTTACTTTAGACAAATCTTTAATGCAGTCAGGTGTGAATGTGGGCATGCTCTGTAAGCAAATAGCAGCATAGGAACAGAAACATCCTGTAACCAGGTACTCTCCACAGCTGTCTGTGGCTCCACACTCATTAAAGTACAGAGTGAACACCACTGGGCTAGATGCGCAGCCCTAGTTCACAGGCAAATGATCTGCATATTCTGTATATTCTTCCTTCCTGAAGTGAACACTGTCACATGCACCTAGAATGGATACAACTGACAGCAACTATTGATTTATATTATTATTGCTTTAAATGCAATAAGCTAGTATGATCAGTCTGGTTTATTAAGCTGGCTTTTTTCATTTAGTTATTTTTTTATTTTGAATATTTATACCTGCAGAAGGCTATTATCTGCGTGAAACTGGATAGTTGTCTCCTTATTTCCATCGTGCAGTCCAGCACTCTTTGATCTACAGTCTGAAATTAAATGTAACATGTTATTAATGTAGAGAAACATGCGTTGGTGCTTTCAGTAATACAATGTTTTTTTAAAATTTACTTTCAGATCATAGTAACGTCTTCATTTGAACAACCATAAATCAAATCAATCAACTGCACCCTTACTTAATGGGTAATTCCTTTTTTTTAGCTTAATTCATGTTGATTCTAGCACATTGATTTTGGCCAACTGAATAAAAACAGTCAACTATTTTGTATATTTGAATTTAATTGTCATCTGAAAAATGTACAGAAGATATATCTCAACATCAGAATATCTGTTTCTTAGCTACTTAATCTGCAAACCCTTGCTAGATTTTGGTGTTCAGTAGCTCGTCAGCCCTCATTTGACAGCATCTTTAAAATTGAGCCATTTTTATTCATCACAATATTTACAAATGGTAGTGGTGGTCTTGTTGGTAGCACATCACTCTCTATGTGCATTCTACATTAACATCACAATGTTGGTGCCCCTTAAGGTTAAGAATCTACACCCCACTACCTAAGGTGTCAGCCCACTGTGGCTCAAATTAACCCAGTGATAATGTCAAAACATGTAAATAAATCTCGGCACTCCAATCCGTTCAATTTTGATTCATAAAGACGTCTCTATGTAAGTCAATTTGGATAAACCATCAAACCAACATTTTGTTTAACTTGCTGTTCAATTTAATATACATATGGAACATACAGCTTTGACCATATATTTGGAAGCAATAACATTGTGTTTCAAAGATGGAGGGCTTGATACAATGATCCTCCTGTCAGACGTTGGACCGGCAGCTGACACGTGTTTCGTTACAGAGTAACTTTTTCAAGGCTTCAATAAATAATGGATAAGTTCCAGAAGTATTCCATAGACGTTAAAAGTCTTCCAGTGAAAAAGTTCGGTCCCTATTCAAAATAGTATTTTTACCCGGAACGGAAATTGCGCCCCACAGTTTCAAATTAATCCAATCCTAGTCATACATTGGTAGGCGAAGAACGTAGGGCTATGATATGCCCCTGTCCATGAGCATTCCGCCGTGTATCGAGGCCGTTCCGAGTAGGTCAACAACCATTTTTATTCATATTTCCCTCAACATCATAATTTTGGATGTAAAATGATGAGGCTCAGTTCATAGAGTCATTTGTCTGTGTGGGGCAGACTTGTGCAAATGACTGGATTGAGAGGTTGCTCTTGTAAATAAATGTACTCATGCACAATATTACTTTGTAATGGTATAATATAGAGTGTGAGTAAATCTTTTTGAAGGGGATAGGAAGTCTGCTTGGAAAGTTTAGTAACATCCACAAACGTGAATTTGTGAGTAGTCTCAGTCTCTCCCTGAACCCTTCCACCAAATTACCCCAGAAAAAAATCACTTTACAGAGTGGGAAGGCGAAGAACCCCAAAATGATCCCTGGTGTAATGGAAGGGAATTCTCCAGCAGGAAATAATTTTCTTGTGGAGCAAAATAAAGAAATGATCATTGACAAAGCCAACAGTTTTGGATTTAATGTGTTAGAGCATGCAGCGTAAGCATATTCAAAGCAGCAGGAGAGGCCAGAGAGAAGGACCTACAAGTTAAATATACAAGGATTCAATAGAACAATATAAATTTATAGAAAACAGTCCACATCAGTTTCACAGTCAAAGGCTACTTCTTCAAAGCAGATAAAAAGAGATGAAAAATGCAGAGGGCAATGATATATTCATTGTAATCAAGAAAATATGAATCACAAGTGAAAGTAAGTACAACTAAACTTTTCAACGCTAAGTATCTAAAGGATATGTTCAGGGCATACATTAAGTATGAATCATGCTAAGATTAAAAGTGTTTAAAAGTGAGAGCATAAATTAATAGTAATAGAAGTGGCTGCTTTCTGCCCAAACTGACCAAGACGAAACTCTGATGGCTTCTGTTGGCCTACAACACAGGCTAATCTAGTGCCATATCATACATATTTTTGGAAGCTCCACCTCTCATACTTGGTTGCTCTCTTGCTTTCAATCTTTGGTTTCAGCCTCGTTTTGATGTTGTGCGATCAGTGGGATTGTGCGCAGTAAAGATTTGCCAGCAATAGGTTTGCAAACATTGTAGGAATCATTTCATTGTAAAAGTAACTGCATTGATATTGTGTTGTATGTATTGGCTTATCAGTTGTTCTTGGGATCAGAGTGCCCCTACAAGATGTTGCTAACATGCATCCCTGCCCTGAGTCACCCAGATGCAAGTATCTTCTGTGCAATACAAAAAAGAGATCATGGCTTTGATAGCCCTGGCAGAATGAAGGGGCCTATGTGCACTGCAAAGTTCCTCTTTGAAATCACCCCGCTTCAAAAGCACAACTGGGCACAACTGGCTACAAGTTTAAAAAAACATTTGACTCCCTGAATGTGGCAATGAGCACAGCTCCTTTGTTCAAGGCCCCTGACTTCTCCAATGTCATAGGGGCAGTTTTATCACAGCTAAATGAAGAGGGCCTAAACCAATCTGTAGCCTTCACCTCTAGGAGGTTACTTTCCAGGGAACAAAGCTGGAGTGCTATTAAAAGGGAAACCTTTGCCGTGGTCTGGCACTGAAGAAGTTAAGACCAGACCTGTTTGGGACTCACTTCATGATTCAGATAGACCACAGGCCCCCAGGTGGCTAATTCAAATGAGGGTTGTGAATCCAAAATTGTTGAGGTGGTCCATTTCCCTACAGGGAATGGACTTTACGGTGGAACACAGACCTGGGGTTGATCACGCCAATGCTGATGGTCTTTCCAGGTTCTTCAGCCTTAGTGATGAGAACTCCCAGGAGGTTTGGTAGCTCTCCCCACTTTTAGCTGGGAGTGGCCCATGTTAGACCTGGCATCCTTAGGGTGGTCTTCTCCCAGACCTTTTGCCTGATTGCCTCCCATTTTTGCTGATTCTTTATGTTAGCTTAGGACTCTTTTTATTTTTTGTCCTCATATGCCTTGATTCCTCCTGATACCTCTAAGCTGTTCTCGTTTATATGAGTGGAACCAACCCTCGGTTGAGAACGTAGAGGAGCAGTATCCACGCAAAGCAGCGGGGTGAAAAGAGAAAAACATGACTGCCTTGTCAATTTTTCCTCTGGCCTCAATCATCGGACAATAATAATTTGATCTCAGCCTACACCAGCTCTGTGTTAACATTCAGCCACCTCTTCAAAGGAGACCATAACTTAAGCGTATTGCTTGCGGCCTTTCGGGTCTTCTCTAATTCATAGATATATTCAAAACTTCTTTTTTAGATGGGCAGGTCGGGAGAACCCAATACTTGCAAATCAGCCTCCTGCCCAATAATATTAGAAAAAACTGTAACTTATTGTCCAAATTCGGCTTAGCTCCTGTCTCAGGCACCAGTCCAAAAATAATAAGCTCAGGGCTTACCTCTAGTGGGATGTGCAACAGATCTGATATAAACGTACAGGCATCTATCCAGAAGCGGAGTATTGAGGGTCACCTAAGAAACATGTGCATATCATCGGCATTCCTGAGGCCACACTTCCAGCATCCTGCTCCCATTGACCCCCTCAATTTAGATAACTTCTTTGGGGTCCAATAGACTCTGTAAGGACAGAACAAGTCGAGTCATAGCCTAATTAGGAACTCGAGAGAGCCATGACAAGAAACTTTGCTGCCAATGCAGAGTACACTTTGAACAGCCAGAAGTGCTATGCACAATAAAAAAGTCTTAGGTCCAGGCTAAAAACCTGCCCAGGTCACGAATACAGTCCCCATTTCATTTTTTTCCTATATGGAAAGAAAGATAGCTCGTGATGGCCGCAGGGGAAGGAGAAGTTAATATCTCACTGGTGTGCTGCTGAAACCACAAACATCTCATGTTCAAACACAGATACCGAAGTCCCTATAAGGGATATTAGGCATATAGAGGAAAAACTTAAAATGCCCACAAGGCATATCGAGGATAGTCCCTGTGGAAAAGGGAAAAAGGCCACAGTGCATCCGCACAACGCAAAAAAAAAATACCCACAATAGTAAAAATACACGGGTAGAAACTCTAGTTCCAGCAAGAAACCTGTATGTACGGGTGTACATAAAGTTACAAAATAACATACGTCCCAGAGAACTGGAAACTTAACCTATCACTGACAGAATTAAAAGAACAAAAAAAACTGCTGCACGCAGGTATCACCCTGGCAAGGGAAGTCGGAAATGAAAAGCCAATAGCCATGGCCCTATGAATGGCTCATATGCAAACCGGAGGTTTCCCACAAACAATTACAATAGAACTAGGAATGCAGTCAATAGAGTTAAGAATCTGCTCCAACCCGACTATCTCTAAATCCTCACAAAGCAGAATCAGCATGAGTGCCGGATACGCAGGCACAATCAAAACACATATCAATCAAAGTGGCATGAACCACCTCTGAAAACCCAGATATGCGCAACCGGGTACGACAAAGGACTGCTACTGAAGAAGACATAGCACAACCTACAGAATCAGTGGTATCCATACAACAGTGAATAATCAGTTTAGCCACCTGATGCCCATCCCATACTAATGCAACAAGAATGTTCCGTGTCTCTTCCAGAAGGGAGGGCAGCAGGTGCTCCAACGAACCCCATAATGCATGAAAGAAGCATCCAAGGACACAAGAAGTATTGAGAGGCCCAGTTTGAACTGAAAAAATCGTATTCATGGGGCGAATACTTACAATCAGCTTTGGCAGCACTAGTCATACAAGAGTCATGGGATAGTAAGATGGAAAGGGCGGCTTTTAACAGAGTGTGTAACAGCGCTGCAAAAAATATGTCCTTTTTCGAAGACAAAAAACTACTGGTAAAACGCAAACACTCTTGGACAGTCATAAATTCCTACGTAAAACCAAAACTGCAAGCTTATTTAGCGGCACATTTTCGATTGGTTCTAAAAAAGAGTTTCATGCTGTACCGGTTTGGAGAATACGAAACCAAGGATTTGCGACAAACATGGAAAGAAAAATCCCTAAATGCAAATTGCCGTTTATGTGGATACTTCAACGAATCCTTATGCCACTTAATGTGCGTCTGTTCCGCAGTGAAAGATGCAAGGAGTCTTTTAAAACCAATCTTAAATTAACTTAACATTCGCACCTGTAGACTAACCATAACTTGTTGGATGGGGGGAACATCTACCATCTTAATCTGTCGAGGGGCTTACCTTGATTGACAAACTCTTAAGATTAGTGGACAATACTAAGGGGCCGATTCCGATCTCGGCCGGTAGTGCTCCGAATCGGATTCGGCTTTACCGGATCCGATTCGGAGCCCTGTTTCCCGACCGAACCGTACGCGGGTCCGGCCGAGCGAGTACGATGCGAAATCGCCGACCGACTCGTCCGGGCGTCCCGACCGCTCCGACCGACTCGCTCGGACTCCGACTCGCACCGCGCAATGGAGACGTTTCCCGGCCGGGTAAGTACGATGCGCGCCGCGAGCAGTCCGACCGAGCCGCGCACTCCGGCTCGTAAGAGCTGTCGGAGCCGTACTTTGGGGGTCCGTGTCGGACCCCCCTGTACGCGTAGCCGCGCGAGTCGCACACAGGGGGACCCATAGGTCCCCCTACCTATGCGTGTACGGCGCGAATCGCTTCGCCGCGTACCCGCTGTAGGGGCGCCCTTGTCCGACTCGCACCCATTGAGTCAATGGGAGCCCGCGTACGCGTTGTACGACCGGCTCCCATTGACATCAATGGGAGTCCGACCGACTCGAGTCCGATAACATACCGACGCATCGTACTCGTTCGGTCGGACTGCACGGGTCCGATTCGGTCGGAAATCTCTCCGGGTCCGGCTCGGTCGGTGAAATTTCCGGCCCGAATCGGAATCGACCCCTAAATGAATTAGGTCATAAATGAGTTGGAAACCTTGCATGAATTGTAAAAGAAATTTTTATATAATGAATGATCTTTTTATGAACTTTTTTAATCTTTGTAACCGTTTTTTATTTCAAAATCTGTTTATTGAAATTTTTTCCAGGGAGAGCGATACAAAGCATTACATAGGCAACATCAGTCGCAAAAACATTCAGCCCGGATGTACAGATTGCTCATGACGGTTACAGCTTGTCCACAAGGACCGTGGCGAGTGCCTCTTGCAACATTTCACAATGTCCATATTAATTATTGTAGTCAGGCCCATGTTGCTGAGCAACAATCTACCCTCCCATGATAATAACATAGAAAGGAAACTTATCTAAACCTAAAAAACGAACACAACTGTGATGTCATGGTGCAAATTAACATAACGTGAGCAGGAAGGCTGGGTCACCAGGTCTGCCAATCAAGTGCCCTGTGCGCTGTACCGTGGCCTCATCGCTTTGATATGGTTAAAGAAGGAACAAGTGTAAGGCCCTAAGCCGGGGGCTGCATGCAGTCAGGGGGAGCCCCTCAGATAAATAGCCTACCAATGGAGCCCAAATGTAGTCAAAGCTTTTCCTCTGGTCCTCAACTACATCCGCCATGCGTTCCAGCGCCAGAACTCTCCACAGTCTCGCGTGCCATTGGGTCAGTGATGGAGCCTCTTGTTTTTTCCACGCAGCCGCAATGCCCATTTTTGCTGCCCCCAGACAAAGCCACATCACTGATTTATCTCCCTGTGTTTGACGCTTCAGTATGGGATCACGGACCCCCAACAGGACCTGTTCCATGGAACTAGGAATAGGATAGCCTAGAATAAGCTTGATGTGGGACAAAATTTCCTTCCAAAACGGTTGTATGTAGGGGCAGTTCCACCAAATATGCCTGAAATCGCCCAACATCCCGCATCCTCTCCAACACCTGTCGGATGAACTGGGAAAAATTGTGTGTAGTTTTTGAGGGTATAGGTACCAGTCGTACATAATTTTATAGTGTGCCTCCTTGAGGTACATGGAACGATTGAATTTCACTATATCCCTGCCTAGATGCTCCCATTGCTTGTCTTCCAAGGGAGTAGCCACGAGTGCGTCCCAAAAGCGTCTGAAACGCGGGGTCGATCTGGGACTCATCGCTTGTATGAGAGCATACAGGTAGGAGATACAACCTTTGGAGGAGGACCCTGATTGCGCAAACTTCTCTATGGGGAGCAGCTCCCTGGTAGCGGCCAGCCGTACCAGGGGCTGCTGCACCCAGTGTTTCAACTGCAAGTAGTGATATTCCTCTTTAGCAGTTAAAGCAAATTGCTCCTTGCAATCTTGGAAAGTGAGGAGCTCGCCCCTGTCAAACAAGTGTGAGATCATATGGCATCCGCCCTCCCTCCATGCTTCAAAGGGACCCTCTTGCAGCGCAGGGGGAAATGCCGCATTGAAATGTATGGGCGTGTGAGGAGAGGGGAAAGTCGTGAGGTGCAGTCTTTTGGTAAGTATATCCCAGACTTTGAGAGTGGTGGACGTAGGCGTGCTAATGTAGGCATTGAGTGGTCTGTCCTGCTTTGGTTTCCATAGGAGATCCCAAATGGTGCGACCAGTTATTTGTCTGTCTATATGTAGCCAGTGCTTCTCCGAAGCCCGCAGAGACCACTCCGTAATTACCCGCAGTTGTGCTGCCCGGTAGTAGGCCTGAAAGTCCGGTAGTGCTAGACCACCGTCTTTGCGCGGTCGAATGAGCAACTTGTAAGGAAGGCGTGCCCTTTTTCCCTGCCAAATAAATTTGGTAAGCATCTGTCGTAACTCCCGAAAAAGACCTCCCTCCACGGGAATGGGCAAACCCTGAAAAGGTAGAGCAGCCGGGGGAGAACATTCATCTTGATAACGTTAATCCTACCCAGCCAGGTAATATATGCCCCGCTCCATTTACTCAAATCCGACCTCAACTGTTGCAAGAGGGGGGAAATTAGCTTTATACAGATCTCGTATTTTAGGAGTAAGCTTAATACCTAAGTAGGTGATGTCTTTAGTGGTGCAGCGAAAAGGAGACACCTCTTCGACCCTTCGCCAATCGACTTTGGATACTGTCAAGTTTAGTAAGAAGGACTTGTTCAAATTAATCTTAAAACCCGCTACAAACTTTTAGAATCATGCTTTACGGTTGTGATAACCAAATAAAGTTTCTTTTGACTGACAATATTGAGAGAATGCAGTGCTGAATAGTATGTGCCTGCCACAGGTATCTAATTTCCTGGCCCCTCTTTCTAGAGGGACAGCAGGGAATGTCTCAATATTTTGGGTGGCCAAGGCACCCTGAACCACAAAATTATGATGAGTCAGATGCCTAAGGAGATACGTTGGATCTCCAAGGGCCGGCCAGTGTCTGTGAGAAACAGAGCGATCTACATGTGTCCCCGTTTCGGGATTAGCCCAAGCCACCAACAGAACACCAAAAAGAGCCTCACTATAAGGAAGCACCGACTCTACCCCTGATTGGCCCTGATAAAGGACGCCAAGTAACAGATCTGTCACCATATCCACAGAGGGAAGCGTCATCTGCAGAACGGCCGAAACTCGTATGAGCATATCCGCCAGAGGGGAGCCCACCTCTGTAGCCAAACCAGGAGGTGACAGGAGGCCCGAGGCTGGAGAAGACTCCAAACCACTAGCTTCACCCTAAGTCAATCAACCAACTAGACTCCATAGGAGGTTGAATTGTGCCAGAAATGAGCTGGAAAAACTCCAAACCCTCTCCATTATCTCCATCATATTGTTCCTCAGCCGGAATAATAGGATGGAGGACTTCTAAAACGAGCCCCTCCACCGACATTGCATCCAGCACCACAACCAGTGCAGCATCCGATGCTGTCTGGAGCTGAAGAGGCAACATCTCTGCATCAGAAAACGAAAGAGGTGGAGCGTTGAGTGGTACAGATGGCGCCGTCATTGAAGTCAGTAGGCCAGATGCCAACGCTGAAGGTGGTAACCCCGAAGGGCTGCACACCAGTGCCAAAACGGATTTAGACTACGGCACATGGACTGACGCCAAGGGTGAACCCGCTAGCGTGGACACAATTCGGTGTTGTACGCCTCATTGGGGCTGAGGGTACTCCAGGGGAAGGTGAAGACCCAAAGAAACTACGGAGAGAGTAGTAATAATATTCTATCATTTGGGTCAGAGTCGCCCTGGGTCCCGGGTAGGCCAGAAGGCACGGGGTAGACTCATGCACCGAGTCTTCAGTCGAAGATCGGGAGTAGGTCTTCTGCGGTGAAGTCGGAAGATGCTGAAACTTCAAAAGCCGGCTTAACTTATCTCTGGATGTCGAAGGAGAGTGACGCCCATGTGAAAAGCTCCTGGATTGGACCCGCGGCCTGACTTGGAGCGGGAAGGGACCGAAGCCGATAGGATGTCTTAGGAGACTAGGACAACTGTGCCGCTAGAAGCTTCATCCAACTTTACTTCAGCGCCTTGGGTCGAAGCCGTTGACATGAGTCGCACTCCGTGGGGTCAAGGTGCTCACCTAAGCACCACATACAAATAGAGTGAGGGGGCGTGGCTGACATTTGCCATCCAAAGGACCCACAAGGCTTGAACCCTGAGGACATTTGAAAGGCACACTATTCTGTTTGATGAAATCGTCGAGGTAGTCTGAAAAAGAGCCTAAGGAACCGCTGATCAGATCTGCGTTGTAAGCGCTGAAAAGAAGAAACTGACGTCAGGGGAGGGCTTATACGGAGTCCGTCGACATCACATCTGGAGGACGGCATCGCTATGGAGTCGCTCGATGCCCTCTGACAACGCACAGAGGTACTAATGTACACACATTTTCGGATCCAGTCCGCCCCTGGGGATAATTCTAAGATAAGGCATCTGCAGCTAGATGTCTCTATCCAATTTACTTATTACATTTATTTTTATTTGTGCAGGATGTTTTTTGTATTGTCATTCAGTTTATTTCTGTCTGAAGTGCTGCATAATTACTTTACACATTGCCTCTAACCTAAGCTTGACTGCTATGTGCCAAGCAACCTGAGGCTTGAGTACAGATTAATTTGGGGCTTGCTTGTGATTTAACCCTGACAAGAATTGTGGTTGCTGCTTTAGTAGGGTTTCATCTGCCTCAACCAGTAACCCAATTTCTTACATATATCTTGACGAAATCTTCGTCATCCTCGTCTAGATCTTCAAGGTGCATAGATCTTGTGTTAAGAGTAAATCTGTACTTCTTCTATATGCACTCACCTAAAAACATGTTGTCCCTCAATATTCTGTCTGTGACATTCTGTTACCATGATATTCCTATACTCGATATTCCATAGTACAATCCAATCTCCTTTTTTCACACACAATACTAATAAAACAAGTGGCGGCCTACTCTGCTGCCAAGACAATGGTACAGATTTTACATATATTTCATTCTGAGTGGACAGCTGGTGAAGGATGCAGGGGCTCTGAATGTGGTGCAGAGCCCTTGTGTCCACTGAATGAACAAACACTGCTGCATTATAGGCTGCTTGTGTTGTCTATAGTTCTGCAGTTTTCTTCTATCAGCGCTGGGACGCCCCTTTGCCGGGGCAGCTGTGCTCTATATAAAGCGGCATAACGTAACATAACATAGGATTCACAGTGCAAAATATGCGCAATTGTGATTAGATTATTAAAAACAAATACAAAATAATACATTCTAAATCAGATGCTCAAGCAATAGGGGACATTTTGCTTAACAAAGGCCCAGAATTACACATTTTTGACCCAAGTCAGTTTCGCTCAAAGGGGAGAACAAACTGTGCAATATTGATTAAGATGAAGATTTGACACATTTTTCTCTCCTCCCAGTGCTGGTGCACTTTTGGCTGTCATGCACAAATGCACACAGCATGGCACAATACTTCAAGGGTGTGTGTGCCTTCTATAAAGCCTACGTTTTGTACTAAAGGAGGACCTGTTTCTCCTCGTTACCCTTGTCTTGAGGAAGCGTAAGGGTTTGGTGAAAATCCCTGTCTACGAATGTTAGTAGACACAGATTTGCATCAAAACCCTTGGGTGGTTACATGGAACGCCTCCTTGATACAAAGCAGCACAAAATGCTTCTTTGCATGACTTTGCGATACTTTCTAACTGAAATCCTGGTTTGCATTGGACAGTAAATCCCACCCCAACACTTTGCCCCAGGTTTGCATCACAAAAGTGATACAAACTGCACAAAGTGTTAGTAAATAAGGGCCAAAGTGTTTTACCAAAGTAACTTACACCACAAATCTGTGAGTAATGCTCATGATTTGTTTTGAAAGGCATCTGTTAATGATGTTAATTATAATTATCCGCTACGCCGTCCATTATCACTGAGGCCCCTCTGACTGCCCTCTCCAGGATCCAGGCCAGCCCACATACACTGAAATGCTCTGAAAATCTTTGCAAAACGGGTGCCTGATGTAAAACATCTGTTCCGGGTCAGCCTGACCCCCAAATACATCTGCACCCGACATTGTTGCAGCGGGTGGGCTGGATAAAACAGAGGGCTCCCTCATGGCACTTTCTTAAAAACCTGGAAAACAAGATCTTCGCAGCTTTAAACGTCTTTGATACCCAGATAACTAAGCTGGAGCAGACAATGTGATCTCTAAAAGGGTCGGTAGGTAACCTACATTCAGTTTTTCTGAGGGTCACAGAACATTGACCCTCAGAAAAACTGAAACAAAGTGGATAACTAAACTGAGGGCAGTGGAACTGGGCTTGAACACAGACAGAGAAATGCACATGTTCTTGAAAGGCTAATATGTTATATCATTTCCTGTTGTAGTGGATGAGCTATATGAAATGTGGTGATTATATCGAGAAAAAATACTAACTATACCATGGTGGTGTCAACTGTATTGTTACGTATCAAGGAGGCGCTCTATATAATTGATGGAGGTAGATTATGTATTTAATATTCTATTAATACTCTTTGTGTAATGCAAAATGATGGATATTGTGTACATACTATATTTGATTTCTCCATCTTGAAAATATGTCTGATAAAAATCTGATGTAACATGTAATATAAAATACACTATTCTTCTATAATGTTAGAAGTGATAATGATTATGATCTTAATATCCTGTTAAATATGCATGTGGGATGTCACACTCTTTCAACCCACTATCCACATATTTATTCACTTTGATATTTGTTTTTCTTTTTACTCCGTTTCCTTTTCCCTCTACCTCTTTTTTTGTATGGGTTCACTTTTCAATATTTGAGACTCTCCAAAAGGATACCTATTTCAAGATTTATCACTGTTTGGAATACCTTATACTTCTCTGACGCTGCTATACTGACTATATATTATTCTTATTGGAATATGCGACCATGCCAATATGGCGCACATGTTCCTAAGCGTGAATATGCCTTTTTTAGTCCCTCGTTAGTTTTACTTATTTATACGTTCGCTTCCGTCGAACGCTGGCTCGTGAGTTCCTGGGACGCCAGGAAAGATACACGATTGAAAGACTTTTGCCTAGGTATGAAATTACGTGTTTTGGCTCACCACATGTTTTATTCGTAGGTTTTGGGTGCAATTCTAGTGTTAATATTCTCCGATTGTGCTGCGCCCAACTTTTTACTTTAAAACATACGGATCGACTCGTGATTCGGGTGGGATGTTGAACTACATAAAGTTTTTTCCATTCGCCTGTTCCTCCTTTTTGGATTTGATTGCTTAACTATTTTATTATCTGTAATTTCTGGGAGATCTCCTATATACATATTAATGGAATATGGAGTATTTCCCCAGATGTAGTAATATTAAGGACAGACAAGTTCCTCTAGCCATATATATATAGAAGGGACCACGTTGGTTTTTTATTCAAACTTATATTTTCACAAATGTTTTCTTAACAGGAAACTTATCAAGGTTCCTAATTCTCAGGCTGTCTAAGGATTTATACTGACTAATCAAGGAAGTGACTTATGCAGATCTGACATAAACGTTTTTGCAAATTGGACTCGTTGAACTTAATCAGTCAAGTGATTTAATACACATTTCGGCAGAAACTTTCTAGACATCCTTTTGATACATTGGAAAATATATAAATTGGACCTACGTAAGATCTATCGGTATATATATTTTTCATTTAAACTCTCTCTTTCAGTTTATACTTCTAAAAAATAGAGTAACTTCTCTAACAAAGATTCCTTATCATTCTAACCCTAGACTGCCCTGACTAATTTTTTCACTACTTAGGATGTTTATTTATTGACAGGCAAATACATTTTAGGTTAGTAATAGTCTTTCATATGTTTTCCTTCTACTTCACTTTTAATTTAACCAAATTAGTTTTTAATAAACACGGTTTGTTGGTGTTTCTAAAGGTGCTTGTACTTATAGGTGAGCCTTTACCTTATGGACTGTGAAATCCTCCTATTCACATCCCTTTTCCTCAAAAAACTCCCCTGCCCCTTTTCTTTGGGTGTTTATTTTGTCTCTGAGATCTCGGTTGTCACTTTATAGTCATATATGGAATTTGGAAGGTGTTTTCTTTTTCTTGGGCTTTTTTAATTTGGTCACTTTCACTACATGAAAAACATGCAATGAATGATATTGTAATTCATTGAAAGTAAAAACTATCTTTGTAAGTATACATTTACAGGCCTGAAGAAGTCACCTCATTGTGATGAAACACGTGTTGGCTGTTTCTATGTGGAATATATGCTACGGAACAATAAATATTGCTGATTCCTGTCCTTCATTTGAACCTACATTGTTTAAGACTGTTTATATAACTCAATTTACTTTATTTGTACTTCTTTCTGAGTGCTTGGGTACTAATTTTCCGTATGTTTACAGACAAGTTTAGATTCCTGGGAGTCTAGTTGGATTCAGGGTTAACATGACACTCACTTATTACCCAGAACGTTTTGTCTTTTAACAGAGCGATATTTAGTATAGGTGATATATCCTGCGGGCTTGGGCGCACTCATATACAATCGATCCAGGAAATCTAGAAGGGATAAGTGCATCCCAATAGTGAGTAATGGCAGTGGAATATGGGGGTATGGCCGGGTTGCCCCAATCCAAATAGCCGAAAATAAATTCTTAAGGGGCCTGCTGGGTGTTCCACAAAGTGTACCTCACAAAATCGTCCATGAAGAACTAGACTTAGACTATATTATTTACCAGCTCCGTCTTAGCCCCTAAAACTTTGGCATTCAATTTTGGTAAAAGAGGAACTTTGTTTCAGCAGATTAATTTTGCAGGATTGCCTAATACTGGAAAAATCTTCATTGATTCCATGGCTGGCCTATATGGCGCATATTATGCGGACCCTAGGGAGGCCCAAGCTGTATGATAATCCTTCTAGTTTAACACGCTCTGAGGACAAAAGTGTTGAAACTGCTTTTAGGGACAAGTTGGCTTTAGAACGTGAGGATTTTGCATTAACGAAACATTTGATGCGACATGCTACTCTAGTTAAAACTGTTAGCAGCATAGAACCTTATTTGACTTGGAATTTGATACGTCATCAACGTTGCCTGCTGACTTGTTTTAGGTTGAATCTATTTCCCAGTCTAGTTCCTTTAATCATGGTTGTTTTACGAACTCGGACCTGCCCCTTTGCAATTGCGATAACACATCAATTAATGACACATTGTATGTTGTTATGCTTTGCCCAAAATTTAATAATTTACTGACATAAGTTTTTATGCCCAATTTTAAAACGATTGAATTTTACACAAGTCAGGCCTGCCCTGCTGTATTCACAGCTGTTAAATTATTTTACAGTCTGTTTTTCTCTTGTACATTTTCTTATGGGGTTTTTAAAATAAGTATGAGTATGGCAAAGACAATTTATGTACTATTTTTAATGACTTGACTTTTATGATTTTATCTTTAAAATCAAATTGCGATTATGAATTGAAATTATAATTATGATGAAAAGATGGTAAAATTCACAATTACACCAAAGAGTGCCCCTGTGATGATAGAAGAAAACAGACTGAGCAGTCAGCAAGACTAAAGCAAACAGCTGGTTGAAAAAGCAAGGTCTTGAGGGCTTTAGAGAAAGCATGATGGTGCTCTAAAAGGCACATCCTAAGAGGCAAGTAGTTTCAGGTTTCAGTGTTTGGCTGTTAGGTAATAGAAATATCAACCTTTCCTAGATAGGAAGCCAATGATGGGCAGAAATATGAGTGTAAATGTGCAAGCATCATGGTATTCGACTGATGAGGCAAACAACCTAATTTTCAATTCCTTGCCACTAAGAAAGAAGATAACGTTTAATTGAAGTTTAAAGAGTTCCATAATCTTCCTAGATATCACAAGGTGTGGTCCATGGTTTGATGGGACACACCTGGGAGGAGAGACATGATCCTACAAAGGATGCAAAAGAAACCGAAGCAAGGTGAAGACGCTTTGGAGGTCTGTGTGGAAAAATAAAGCAAAACATAAAAAACATAATGTTGCAGCAAAAATGAAAAGCCTAGCACTGGAAGCCACAAGTGGAATGGTAAAAATTAACTCACCACTGGAGCCTTGGTTTTATGTGCGTTGCGTTTTTGTGACTTTGTACTTACCTGAGTATCTATGCTAATAAGATAGAAGTGAAACTTCAATTGGATATCCACTGAGTTTTCATCAAGCCTAATACCTAATGACAATTTAAGTGCAATCCATGTCACTGGCCATAGAAAACTCAAAAAAAGAGAATTTCAGTTTGCCTAGAGGTAACACATGTAATAAAGAGGCTTAGTGATGAACCCTGAGGGACTCCATGATAGAGATAACCAGATTTAAAATAGGAGGGAGACGCACTGCCTAAGATAAGATATAAGCCGGGATAAAGCATAGTCACTGATCATAATTTAAAAAAAACAGGCAAGGAAAAGCTTGTGAGGGACGTTGTTGAATGCCGGAGAGATACATAACAAAGGGGCTATACAGTGTTAAGTTAATTTTAATAAACTGTTGTCCCCAACTGTCCACAAAACAGACTTTATGCTGTGGAAGGCCAGAACCTAGATGGCACAAGATCCAAGAGTGTGTTGTATACAATGAAGGAGGATAAGTGTTTTTCAAGTACTTTTGTTGTTAGTGGCAGAAGAGAGATGGGTCGAAAATAGAATGGGGGGGATCAGCTGTCGGCTTTTTTCCTTTTTATTCAAACAAGCTTCACACATGCTTGTTTCCAGGATGAGAAAACAAAACTGGAAAAAAGGAGAAATCTCAGAGAATGGAGAGACTAGGGCAAATGGAGCTAAAAACCAAGTGCAATGACTAAGCTGGACAAGTGCTGAAAGGGGTGATTAATAGCCTTTACTAAAGTTTTAGTCCCATCTAGAATTAGTGGAACAAACGTTCTGAAGTACAAAACCGTTTGCTATTGCTTACCCTTTGTTTCACTAAATCACATTATTTGAGAATGTCAGAGTGTTTTAAGATGCACAAATCCCCTTTGAGAGTTGCAAGGGGGGCTCTGTGACTCATGTCCAATTGCAATTTAAAGGGGCTTGTAAGAGGCATCCCTCCTAATTGCAAATTGTAATCACATAAGGCAAAAAGTTGCAATTGTGATCACAAGCCAGCGATCAGATATCCACAATGAGTTGAAGTGATATCTGATTCGTCAAGGGGAATCTAGTGCTTGGTCCCTGGGAATTGTGCTGGGTGGCCTCAGAAGAAGCAGACAGTGGTATAGGGGCCTACTGCTTTTTCTCTGATGTATTCTCAAATAGCAGTTATTTTAAAGAAGCACTTATCCCATTAAAGGACATAGTTGCATTTTGCAATTTTTTTTTTTCAGTTTTAAAATGCAAACACAATGAAACAGTTCCTCCTTTGGCAATCTCAAAAATGCCATCCTTATATTCTGTAATGGCTGGAGGGACTTGCGGTCAACGGGACTAATCCTTCATTAGATACGCAAGCCAAATTTTTAATGCTCCCCTGGATACTACACTGCTCCAGCATCTGTATGTTATTTCTTTACAAATCTGTGAGTGTCAAGCTTAATTGTTTGAGAAACGTATGTTTTTAAATCAAGTTCAGAGGTTTTAGGGGCTGTATCTGGGTAGGGTTAGATGTAAATTATTCAAGCTCTGCCTCGGTTTTACTTTAGAATTAAATTCCCCACTAAACTATAAAACTGTCTTTGGAGAATAAATGTACATTTTGTGAACATACATTTTAAAACGTAATCCAAATACTTATGTATGATTCTGAGCCTCCTTAACCTTTTCGCTACTAGGCCTCCCCCCACCCCTTGTTAAGCTTTTTTTTTACTAATTGGAGTAGTCGCTCTTAGGCCTCCATAACGTTTTGTCTACATAAGCTAACCAGGCCAAATTTGCGTAGTGTTTTTTTCCATCATCTTGGGTATTTTAAAAGTACCCAGGGTTTCTGGATTCCTCTTGAGGAGACCGAAAAATTTGCAAAATTAAAGCTAAAAGCTTTTTTGGGGGGAAAAATGGCGGAAAGTGTGCCTGAAGAGTGTCTGTTTCCTATCCTGCCTATGGCATCAATTAAATGTTTGCAGTGCTAAAATCCCCATTTTCCCAGCTTTCAGGAACAGGCAGACTGGATGCATAAAAACAGATTTTTTAACATAGTTTATACATTTTACTGGGAGATTTCCTATTTTTTGTGCTTTCAACCTCCTTCCAGTTTGTGGTAGAAATTAGTGTGATACCCATGGTGGATCCTGGAAAGTTATACTTTTCTGAAAACTAGACAACATTTTAAATTCAGCAAAGGGTCATTTGAGTAGATCCTCAAAGGTTTTCCTAAAGAATCTATGGCCTTAATTACGCTGCCGGTCGGACAATCATGTTGTAATGGAAACCGCCCGACTAGTAGATCAACGAGGAAATGCATCTGGCTGCTCAGGAAGCTCTTCTCCAGCTCCCGAGGCTAAAATAAAAAAGGACATCCATCTGGTGTCAATACCAGAAGGATTTTCAGCCTCGTGTGCCAGGACGGCCTGGAGCTATCCTCAGCAGACGAGGACCGGTGCGAAGGACAGCATGGAGCCGTCCTCCACACTGATGGGATTAATGCACAAAGAAGATTTATTTGCCCAGTGTTCTTGACACTGGGCATAAAACAATTGTACAAATGCAGCACTATCCTGTTTGAAGGCGGAGTCACCCCAGCTTGCTGCCATATTCATTACATTTATGGATTATGTGCAGCATTGTACACGGTTGGCCTGATTCACAATGGCATACTTACACTTTTGTCAGTCCTATATTTTTTATGTGCATAGACTTGCAGTCGTAAAGACTCTACTAGTAAAATACATTTCTGAATAACAAATAATCGTACACTTACACAAAAGTGTAAGTTTACCTTTGGGAATCAGGCCCATAATTTGTATTTGACATTGCTTTAGTCCATCGCTAATGATGTAGAGGTTTATGATTTTATGCATACTAACATTAATACGACAAAAGAAAATGAACTTATAATTGACATGAGGACATTTTATTGAGCAAATTGTCGAATTGTGCTTATGCTAACAGTCAATGTAGGCCTCAATTTCAACATGGCTAACACTGGGTAAGCATAGCAAAACCAAAGGGGATGATGGACGGAGTGTTGAACATTGCAAGCACTCACCCCCAGTCAACTGATCTGGGGAAGACCTGATTTGGCAGTTCGGGCTGGACTGTTCCAATGAGGCACAGGACCAAGACTGATTTGCATATAGCTGGGTCTCAATTGGGGTGGTGAAGTGAGCTAAAGAACAATGATGGATTCAACCCAGATCTGTGGCTGGGGGTGAGTGTCTGAATAGTTTCAGCACTCCGCCCATCATATCCTTATGTTTGCTTTGTTCGCCCTACATTGGCAGGGTATACCCAGACGTGGGTCCCTTGCTCACTTTGCTACTGGATTCAAGCTAGCCTGTCTGATGAGGCGTGTTACCCCAAAACCGGTCCCAGGATGCTTGTTTCCATCCATCATCTCCTTGTGTTTGCTTGACTCTGTTTGCAACCATCATCTAGGATATAGATGTCTTTCCATTTCTGTCTCAATCTGCACACAGATGATTTATACACCAGTCACCTTGTATACAATGTTTAAGATGTAATGTAATTTTCTCAGGTATAAAATTAGGATTCTCATCTTTAGGACTCTGGAGCACAACGTTCCACTGATAATGAATTGTTTTAAGGCCTCATCTATTGGGACTATGGTGGTTTCTCATGAGAACTTGTCCTTGTATCTTAGGTAGCAACATTGTATTAACAATTTAGGAGTCTGACAGGCACCGGGAATGGAAACTGCATTATGTGATTCTGTGGTATAGTGCTGAGTAATATGATTTCAAACTGTATTGTTCTTTCTTTAATATGATTGGATGGGATTGTGGGACCTTTGCACATTCACATCAAATTTATGGTCCTCTTTCTGTCATTTCCTGTAAAATAGGCCATATCCGGAGGGTTGTGGACCCTCCTCCGATCTTTAGAAGGCGACACTGTCAGTTTGACATCTGATTTATGACTTATATACTTGAGTTGAACTTTACTTTGTTCTGCTAATTCATTATTTGCATTTTTAATCTGAGCTTCATGCTTTCGTAAGACAAATGACAGACAGACTCTTTGCCATTTATTTTGCTTTCTATAATTAATTTTCAAAAAACCTTCATGGTTTGGATATAATTCTTGTCAGTCTTTATTCTGAAGCCATATTTGCTTTACATTCAAATCCGAAATGTTATTTGATATTGAATTTATTATAATAACTGATGAGATCCAGTGAGAAGCAACAAAATCCTCATGGGATTAACATTGCTCCTGATTTATCTGAAGCACTTTAATTTGACATTAGAAAACAAGTGCTACATCAAAAATCTAGTAGCAGAGGATGGTTTCATTTGGATCTGTATAGGTTTAATTGAATTTGGAGTGACATTTATGGTTCAGCAAATCAGACCCTGAAACTAAATTTGTCATGACCCTGACTCAGTCCACTCACTCAAATTCCAATAGCTCCTTGTGGATTAATGGCAGTGTTCCAGCATTCTTGAAGTTATTCCTCATGTAGAGGAGAAGTGAGCATAGATAGTGTGACATGTCATTGTAGAGAATGCTATTGAGAGTGTATTTATTTCATATTGCATATTGCATTGTTGAACTTGTGGTTGGTGTTTACAAGAGTATCAGAAACAAAAGATTGTGGGACTAAATATTGTGTCAAGAATATTGAGGACAAAAATATTGTGAAGGTAAGTTTCTATAGGTAAAGTTTTACTATTTATAACTGCACATACATGTACCTCGAAGATCTATATATCTTCAAGGAATGTAGATTTGAAGTTGAGAATAGCAAATCTATTCTCACCTATTTGCACTTACCTTCTTGATATTTTGGCCCACTGATATTTTTGACACAATAATCTGTCCACATGATATTTTTGGTTCCGATATTCTGTCAGTGATCCCTTGAAGTTTGGGTTTTCAGTGGCATGAGAAGGTTGTGAGCACCTTGGCTATGCAAGTTTGATTTGTGCGATAGTAGCTGTATTGATTATTATGATTTTGATGTTTTTGTTCTATTTTTTAGTTGTGACTACTAATTGAGTCTAAGAGGTCTAAGTTTGTGGAATAAAGTTTTAGGTGCTCATTTTGGTTTATTTATTGTGCTTATTGTAATTACCATGTTGATTGCTTAAAAACCGTGATTTTGAATCCTTTGTGGCTTTTTTTTTAGTTGCACTTTTGCGGTATCCACATTATGTCTGAGAGAGCTGTGCATGTGCAGTGAAATTTTGAGTGTTTATTCATGTTTATTGTTTGGAATTATTGTGATTTATGTGTTTATTGTTTAAGGTTTCATGACTGGTTATCGGATTTCGACGTAAAATCCATGATCCGAAGATTAACACCTCTTCTGGTTACCAGAAGCACTTTAACATTAGAGAAAAAGCAATTTTTGTGTGCAGTCGTCTGTATTAACTAAGCAATAACATATGAGTTTGAATATATTGTTTTTATATTACTTTCTGATCTCAAGGTGCTTGATGTCTCCCAAACTGACTCTGGTAATGCTTTGTTGGTTGGCCTTCTTATAGGACCCATGGCACATTTAATGGAAATGATACATGCTGCAGCAAAGGCTAGTAGTGAGCATTGGTGGCTTTAACCATATTAAATTGCTCATGTGGGATTTCTACTGGAATATTGTCAAAAAAACCTGAGCCCCGAAATTAGCTGGTCACCCAGAGGTACTTTATTTGTTGAAATCCTGTATTTGAAGGGTGCATATGATTTCTTTTTTCAAGTAGGACTGTTTTTCTAACAGCTAATTAACCACGTCTCCAGATCTATCTCTGCATCAATATTTTTTCTATCTAGATTCAGCAGACACATTTGTTATAAGCTGTGCGGAACATTTACAAACAATATCTCAGAGCAGTCAATATTGCATGTAGCTACTCTGAAAAAGTTCCTATAACAATCTGCCACAGCAATGCTTCTGTAGAAGAGAGAACTAGCTCTGATCCAATCAGCTATGTTGGCATACTACCAGAAGGTCATTTCCCAATGAAAACCATGAGAGCAGTTTATTTTTATTTGATAACCTGTTCTACTACGATACCCTTTCACTCACCATTAAGGGGGCCCTGAGCAATACTAGACTTTAGTTCTTAGTCATCTGTTAAAGAAACATGACTCCTAAATATCACCATTTGCTAGGCGGCAGTATTAATTTAGACTAGGTTCAATAAGTAATGTGGCAGAGAATGGTAAATAGGCCAAGCATATCATGCTCCTGCCCACATAAATAAGATCCGCAGGGTACTCTGAAATGACCTTAGTCAAAATTTGTATTAAATAAATATGCTCAAACACATTCAAATGGTGTAAAAGGTCTGCAGCAGTAAGAGCGACCCTCAGATTTATCAATAGTAATATTATGAAAATGCTGGTATCCTTGACTAATCTAGTTACGATGTCAGGGTTATTCCCCATCTGCCTCCTAGGACTGTAATCCTTCCCTTCCATACTACATCAGCCCTCGTTCGGGTCTTCCTTTTGCCTTCTGTGCTAGCCTTTGTCCCTTTTATCATTGCATTTTAGTGGTTAGTTCCAAGACTTTAACCTCAGCATATCGTCTGATGTGTACGTGACCATGTTGTATTCCGAGTCATATGCACCCCCAGGTTGAGGAATCCAACTTGCCCCTCATTTTTGTACCTCGGACTAATCAGAGGACCAATCTTGAATGTTGCTCTTGTGGTTATTCCACTGACTTAGTTGGTGTCCAGTGGCCTCACACGAGCACTTTCCAACATCTGGTATAAATGTGATCTTTGCTGTGATCATCCTGCTAGTCAGTGTGGTTCCAGACTAGCAGTAGCAGATCCCCTCTCCAGTAACAGGAGGTCGAAGTCCAGGCAACAGCGAATCCAGGTCTAAGTAACTTGTGAGCCCTAGCTGTCTTAGTGTACAGTCAAGGTTAGCAAGCTTAGTAGTGCATTTGACCACACTGATGTACAAAATGGAACTGATTTAAGACTGTGCTCGACACATAAGGAAGTGACTTGTATTAAAGATTGGTTTACAATGCCTAAAGGAGAAAACTGTTACAGCAAACAAATGATGGACGGAATGCTGACAATGCAAAAATTCTCCCCCAGTCAAAAGATCTGGGTTAAATCCATCGTTCTGTTGCCCACTATGCCACCCCAGTTTGGACCCAGCCATATGCAAATCAGTCTTGACCCTGTGCCCCATGGGAACAGTCCAGACCGAACTGCCAGGCCAGGTCCTCCCTGGACCGGAAACAAGCATCCTGGGACCGGTTTCAGGGTATGTCACCCTTCTTCAGCCAGGCTAGCTTGAATCCAGTGGCACAGTGAGCAAGGGACCCACGTCTGGGCATACCCATCCCACTTAGGGCGAAAAGTGTTACACCAAACAAATGATGGACGGAATGCTGACAATGCAAACATTCTCCCCCAGTCAAAAGATCTGGGTTAAATCCATCGTTCTTTTGCCCACTACGCCACCCCAGTTTGGACCCAGCCATATGCAAATCAGTCTTGACCCTGTGCTCCATGGGAACAGTCCAGACCGAACTGCCAAGCCAGGTCCTCCCTGGACCGGAAACAAGCATCCTGGGACCGGTTTCAGGGTATGTCACCCTTCTTCAGCCAGGCTAGCTTGAATCCAGTGGCACAGTGAGCAAGGGACCCACGTCTGGGCATATCCATCCCACTTAGGGCGAAAAGTGTTACAGCAAACAAATGATGGACAGAATGCTGACAATGCAAACATTCTCCCCCAGTCAAAAGATCTGGGTTAAATCCATCGTTCTTTTGCCCACTACGCCACCCCAGTTTGGACCCAGCCATATGCAAATCAGTCTTGACCCTGTACCCCATGGGAACAGTCCAGACCGAACTGCCAGGCCAGGTCCTCCCTGGACCGGAAACAAGCATCCTGGGACCGGTTTCAGGGTATGTCACCCTTCTTCAGCCAGGCTAGCTTGAATCCAGTGGCACAGTGAGCAAGGGACGGTTCGGTGACGGCATTGTTGATCCCAGGGTTTCAGTGCAAAGTTCGGCGGTGCTTGTTGCAGTGCCAACAGGTCACGGAGCCAGCAGCAGCATTGTTGACGGCATCGGTTTGCTTTTTCCTTCTGTGGCAGATGAAACACATGGTCCCAGGTGCAGATACCCAGAGGATGGTGAAGTCTTTGGTGTGCCTGAGACTTCCAACAGGAGGCAAGCTCTACTTCAAGCCCTTGGAGAAACTTTAACAGCATAATTTAAGAAAGTTCAGTCCAGTCCTTTCACTGCCCAAGACAGAAGCAGCAACTGCAGGCCGACCCAACAAAGCAGCAACCAGAAAAGGGGTAATACTCCTCCTGGCAGCTTTTCCAGCTCTTCTTCTTGGCAAGATCATTAGTCCAAAATTATCAAAAGTTCTGGGGTCAGGGCCCCAATATTTATACTACATTTCTCTTTGACATATTTGGCAGAAAAAGACTCTCTGGCTCAGCAAAACTAGTTCTGTCCTTCTTGGTCCAGCCACACTACAGGAGGTAGAGACAGCATTGTGCAGGCCAGCTATAGCCTATTCAGGTGTCTGTGGCAACTCCTCCCGCCACTCTAGCCCAGGATGGCCCATCAACATATGAGCATATGCAGGGCACATCTCAGCTCCCTTTGTTTGAATGTCTGGAGTGAATGCACAAACAGCCCCTGGCAGTCTAAAACCAGACGGTAAATCCACAGGCCGGTAGAAGCACACAGGATGGTTAAGCAAGAAAATGCCCACTTTCTAAAAGTGGCATTTTCAAATGCAGAATTTAAAAACCACCTCTACTAAAAGATGTGCTATTAAATTCTGGGCTCATGGAACTAAACTCCATTTCTCTATCTTGTCTCAATTGAAAGTTACATTTGTAAAATGTTACAAGCAGCTCCAAGGATCTCCTTTATTAAAGACAATAGTAAAAAATGAAATTGGCTATATTTCACTATCAGGACATGTAAAACACCAGCACACGTCCTATCTTTCACTTATACTGCACCCTGCCCACAAGGGTAACTTAGGCCTGACTTAGGGGTGACTTACATGTAAGAAAAGGGAAGGTTAGAGCCTGGTAAGTGGGTGCACTTGCCAGATCGACAAGGCAGTTAACAACTGCGTGCGCAGACATTGCAGTGGCAGGTCTGAGACACAGTTGAAAGGCTACTTGTATGGGTGACACAACCAGTGCTGCAGGCCCACTAGTAGCATTTGGTTTACAGGCACACCTATGCACAATACTAGGGACTCAGTAGTAAATCAAATATGCCAATCATGGATACACCAATCAATAACACAATTTACATGAACAGCATATGAACTTTAGCACTTTACTAGCAGTGGTAAAGTGCCCAGAGTCCTAAAGCCAACGAAAAATGGGTCATAAACAGGAGGTCAAAAAACAAAAAATGTGGGGGTAATCCTGCTAAAAAAGCCAGGTCTACCAACCAAGGTTAAATTTATTGGATAAAATTAAAGATGCAAAATTAAGCACTTTGGTGTTGAATTAAAGTAAACTGAGCATACCTTGCCCTTCTCTGCGTTGTCTGTTTCATCAACCGGGCTAACTCTATTTTGGAAACCAAGCCTTTGAGGAACAACAGATTTTTTGGGACGGATCCCCAGAATACTTTTTCTGTAAAAAAAAAAAAAAGATTACAAGATTGAGATGAAGGAGTAAAGTTTAAAAATTCCAATCAGTAGCTGGATTCTATCTTAAAAATGAGTTCACAATTTGATGCTTTCAGACAACGATGAATGACATGGTCAGTATGTTCGAACTATTGCAGAATTACTTTGTATTCCACAGTTCTTTTTTTTAAATTTCAAAATCTTTTTTTTAATTTTTTTTATATGAAATGAAATGGCAACTTATAAAGCGCGAACATTCACCCGAAGGTGTCAAGGCGCTAGCTCATCAACTGAAATTAACTGGACGATTCATGGCCACGTCAGAGGTTAAACAGCCAGGTCTTCAAGGCCTTCCTGAAGGCCAGCAGGTGTATTTCTTGTTTTAACCTTAGAGGAAGGGCATTCCAGAGTCTGTGGTAGTGCCCCCTGGAATGGTTTGGGATGCCTTTAAAGCATCAGTGAGAGGTGAGATACTGCAATATAGCCTGAGCAAACAAAAAAAAGAGGCAGAACAGATTAAACGGCTTTATCAAAAGCTTGTCCAATTGGAAACAGAATTAATCAGTACTGTGACTAGCGGAGGTGATGTTTCTAGAATCACGAACTCTATTAATAGAACCAAAGCCTGTCTGATTGATTTTAACGCTGAGAGGATGGCTGGGAAGTATTTAGCTAAAAGGCAGGACTGCTATGAATATAGCGAGAACGTGGGCAGATTATTGGCAATTAGGGCCAGACAACAGGTGGCGGCTGGACATATAGAGAGGATTACGAATATGCAGGGGAAAGTCGTCACTGATTCTGGCGAGATCAGGGAGGCTTTCAGGGAGTTTTATGAAGATCTTTATTCAGCTCCACCTCATGATGGTCATTCACCAAATGAGGAATTGCTAGAATTCGACCCGATTGGAAGGGTCCCCCAGGAGGAGGGCTCCCGGCTAGGGTTAGAGATTACACGGGAGGAGCTATATAGTGCTCTTCAATCCCTTCCCTCGGGCAAAGCAACGGGAACTGATTGTATCCCCATAGAATTTTATAAAGTCTTTTTTAGGGAGACATCTCATGCTATGCTTGGTTTATTTCAGGAGATTAGGGAATGGGCTACACCACCTTGCTCTTGGGGCATCGCTAATATCGTTATTTTTTTTAAAAAGGGCAAAGATCCTATGAATTTAGGTTCATAGAGACCTCTTACAATGTTAAATAGTGACGCCAAATTATACTCCAAATTCTTTGCTTTGCGCTTGAACTCTGTGATGCATCATCTTGTCTCGGTTTGGCAGCATGGATTTATAGATTTATACAAGGAAGGGGAACTGTAGATCATGTCAGGAGGGTAATTGCACTTTTTGATGCCACTGAGGTCTTCACAAAACCTATGGGGGTAGCTTTTTTAGATGCAGAGAAGGCCTTCGACAGGGTGTCATGGAGCTTTCTATGGAAGACCCTCGAGGCTAATGGCCTAGGGGATTCATTCGTGAAAGCAATACAGGTTCTGTATGTCAACCCTATAGCGCGATTACGAATTATGGGGGAAGAGACGGCGCCATTTTCAATCCGTAGGGGGACAAGACAGGGATGCCCAGCCTCTCCCCTGTTGTTTGCCCTATATATAGACCCCTTCCTTAGACGACTGGAGGCCTCCGCAGATATTATTCCGGTTAGCTTGCAGGGCGGGGATACCAAGTTACTGGCCTATGCCGATGATGTGGCTATAATTACATCTGACCCTGATCGGGCAATGGCTGCGGTGGAAAGCATTGCAGAAAACTTTGGGTCCCAATCGGGCGTTTTATTGAACAAGGCTAAAACCCAGATTGTGATAAATAGATTTGCTACAGGTATGGATAACAGGATTGTGGAAAAAGCTGTTTATTTAGGCATTAATATTACGGCGAAGGTGGAAGATATAGTGGATCTAAATATTACCCCTATATTAGGGAAAATCAAGAACGACCTTCAACGCTGGGATAATCTGAAGCTGTCAATAGTGGGGAGATGCAATCTCATCAAAATTATGATTCTGCCAAAACGTTTGTATATTTTTCGCGCGATTCCTTTGGAAATTCATAATTTTTGGTTTAGACAAATGGAGAAGGAGGTAGCTAGGTTTATCTGGTCCTATCGAAAGACCAGGAGAGCCAATGTATTCCTATCCTTACCTAGGGATAGAGGGGTTGGGGGCCTCCGCATTTTAAGTTATATTATTTAGTGGCTTCATTGCAATATTACTGGCCTCTCTTTGGTGTTAAAGAAAAGGATAGTGATGATTCTTGCTGTGTGCCATCAATATATGAGATATTGATTGGAGCTCGGGCTAATGGCTACCTTTTGAAATTCTATGAAGCAAGTTATTTCCCAAAAACGCGATTCAAGGTATTAATCACGGCTTTTCGTAACTGGGCAGGCGTAAGGAAGAAACTTGGGGTAGGGAGGTTTAGCAGGTATTCTCCTATGATTGGGAATGATCAGCTGCCAATGGCATTACAAGATGCGTGTTTGGTAAGGTGGGAAAAGGCGGTTTATACAGGATAGGGGACCTTCTAGCTAAGGACCACATAGCCTCTTTTGAAGTAGTTAGGGAAAGGTTTGGTATTGGCCCCCGGGATTTTTTTTTATTTTTGTAGCTGAGAGACTTTCTGTTTAAAAAGCTGGTGGTGCGGTAGGCTTTGGGCAGGTACCCCTAATGGAATTGCTTACCAGTAGCTCGGGATCTTCAATTGCACAAATATATAGATGCCTGCTGGAAGGAGTACCGGATGATTTAGATAAGCATAGGTTGAGATGGCAGGATAAGTTAGGGGTTACGGAATCCTGTTTTTTGAGATCACTAGAACTAGGGGACACTGTATTGTGCTCCGCCAATTTGCGGTCCCAACATTTTAAGACTTTATTTCATCTTTACATAAAGCCTGCGAAAATTGTTAGATGGGGGGAACGGAGGGGATTTACTGTTTTAGATGTGCGACATTCGGTGCGGATATAGTACATATCTTTGCCACTTGCCCTCACATAGAACTTAGAGGTCTTGAAATATCAGGTTTTTTACAGCAGGTGTTAAATGAAGATGTTCCTCTGACACCTCACCTGATGTTATTAGGTGTAAATGATCTAGAGGGGAACAATGGGGTAGAACTTATCTTTATAGCAATGGCAGTTCTTAGGCTTTGTGTCGCCTCAGCTTGGCTTGATCCACAACCTCCAACCTTTCAGCAGTGGAAGGGACGATTCTTGCATATATACAATTTAGAAAAGGCACTCTATGAAAGAAGAGGCAGAAAGGGTAGGATTAAAGGGAATAGGATCTGGGGCCCTTTTACTTCCTGGATTACATCACTTACATAATCGGAATACTTTTAAGGCTATTGGCAAAATGGGAACAGATTTAATTTATTCTGAAAATATAGCCGTTATATTATGTTATTTTCTAGCCTATGATTCACTGCTATATTTGAGTAATGACTTAACTGACTGACCCTTATCTCAAATGAAATTGTGGTTCTTTTTTATTATTTGGTTGGATTGTATTAATATGTGATTTTCGCTGCATTTACACTGTTTTATCGAAAAATAAAAATATATTAAAAAAAATAAAAATAAAATGCCACTTTTAGAAAGTGGGCATTTTCTTGCTTAACCATTCGGTGCCTGTCTGTGGAATCCTTGAATGGTTTAGAATGACAGGGACTGTTTGTGCATTTACTCCAGACACTCACACAGAGGGAGCTGAGGTGTGCCCTGAATATCCTGATGACTTATCACCAGGTTGATGGGCTTTCCTGAGCTAGAGTGGTGGGAGGGGTGGTCACTGACACCTGAATAGGGCAGTGCCTGTCCTCACTCAGTGCTGTCTCCACTCCCCTGGAGTGTGTCTGGAGCCACGACCAGGCAGAGCAAGAACTTGTGCACTACAAAGACAATCCTTTGAAGAATGCCTACTTTAAAGGCCAAAAAAGGTATAATTATTGGACCTATAACTCCACATCTTTTGAATACTCTAGACTAAGAAATCTGCCAAGAAGAACAGCTGGAAATGCTGTCAGGAGAGACTACAAATTTGCAGCATGCTTTGCTGTGTTGGCCTGCTATGTGCTGTTTCTGTCTTGGCAGTGAAAGGACTAGACTGAACTTTCTTGATCCTGCTGTTTAAGCTTCTCCAAGGTCTTGAGGTAGAGCTTGCCTCCTGTTGGAAGTCTCAGGGAACTGCGTATTTGTGCTGCGACAGAAGAAAAAGTAACACCGACGCCATCTCTGACTCTGTTACCGATGCTGCTGCCTGCACCGTGACCTGACGGCACAGCATGAAGCATTGTCCCACTTCACAACGCAACCCTGGTCTCACCGGCGCCTGATGCCGTCATCGAGCCGCTGCTTGCACCATGACCTTGGGCACCGCACACCGCATCACCTTGCTTCACATCGCAGCCCCGGTATCACCGCTGCCACTGCTCCATGCCGACATGAGGTACACAAAGCATGGCTTCGTGCCACACCGCAACCCTGGTCCACCGTTGTCAGTGCCATTCTCTCCAGGGTCGTCAACCGACACCGCTGCTTCAACCGCGACCTGTGGGCACCGCAGGATTCATCTCTCTGCTTCAGATCGCAGGCTTGGTCTCACCGACGACGGCAAATGCCTCCAACAAGCCGCTGCCTGCACCTTGACCTGTGGGCCCCGCACATCGCCCCACTTTGTATCGCAGCCCAGATGCCGTCGACTCTAGCGCTCCTGACTTCAGCCTCCAGAATTCAAACTGCAACGCATGTGACTTCAAGGGCCTGACGACTTCTGCACAGACTCTTGGAACCGACGCCTACCAACACTGGCGGCGCCACGACTTTGGATCTCATTGTAAGGTCCATAATGCCCTGCATTTCCAAGGTACTGTTTGCGGGTCTTCCCAACACTGTAGCTGGCACGTGACCTTGCGGTCGGCTTGAACTATTGGATTTGTTGTTCACAACGCCATGATAGCCCCGGATGGAGTTGTCGACTTTAATGAACTGTATTTTAAGCTTAGTCCAGCAAAATTCGTATCTTGATTACTCTATGTTGGATTTTTATCGTTTTGGTCTTGTTTTACACAGATATATATTGGCTATTTAACTAAAACTGGTGTGTCATTTTGTAGTGTTTTCACTATGATACTGTATGTTATGTGCAAAGGCTTTACACATTGCCTCTGAGATAAGTCTGACTGCTCGTGCCAAGCTACCAAGGGGCTGTGCAGGGGATATTTTAGATGTGTAACTCCCTTATTCTGACTAGAAAGAAGGGTCCCTACTTGGAAAGGGTACAAACCTGACAACTAGAGACCTCCATTTCTAACAGGTGCCAAACCATAGAAACCATTGGGACAATATTTTGCTTTGCATTGAAAGGTGGGTGATATACCTGATAAAATATGGCTTTAAGATTTATGTAAGCCTGGTAAGCGGTAGAAATACTTCAGAGTACAATGCAAGACTACCCTTTCTGAAATGGTGGAACATTCCTTATTACCTGTGGGATGGATGCCATGTCATGATACTGCAGCACTGAAGGCACATTAACGATGCTAGGACATGCCTAGCTGGCATGGCTCATGAAGAATTGGTGCAATTTAAGCAAAACATAAAGAATTTTAAGAAACACGAAACGAATGAAATTGAAAGAAGCTTGCCTAGTTATTTATTGTGAAATCTTCTCCATTGATATTTGCAACCAAGAGACTGCACCGTAAAACGTATGGATCCTGAGGCTCTCAGCAGTACCTATTGGTGACCTTATATGTATAGTGCAGATGTCACTGATGAGCCCAGTGTTTTCCACCGTGCCTGCTACAGTGTTGCCTGTTCTTGATGACATGGTTGCAGCCTGGTACACCCCCATCACTCACCAACTTAAATCCCCCATTCAACAGTGATGAAGTTCATTAATTTGCCAAATACCGAAGGCTGTTTCAATTCATCACACAAGAAAGCAATTCAGTGAGGGAAAATCACCAGAATTTCGATTGGTCAAATATTGTTCTAGGTCTCTAGTGGTTATGGCAATTGGCTGCCTAGTACTACTGGGAACTGTTCTACAGAGTTGGGCAAACTACACAATCATGCCTTCCTCAGATGGAACTGAACCACCCAAAGACCAAGCTTTTTTGCAGCTACAAATTACAATCCAAATTCCTAAATGAAGGATCCTGCTGACCACAAGTGCCCCGTATCTCTTTGAATTTTGATGCATGTGACATGGATCTGGCATATCAGAGACAATAAAGTAAAAAAGACAACGCTTTCTTTGTCCCGCTTAGGGAATTATGGTGTTGGCATGATCTAACTGGTGCTCTTTAATGAGGTATGCCTATCACTTCAGAAATTACCACAGCCTGTTTGAGAACCATAATACTGCAGCAGCAGACATCATTGGCAAGGAGATTTAAAAAAGCACATAGGAGTGCCTATACACGCTACTAGAAACACTCCTGTGTTTTTTCTAAAGATCCATCAGACGACCTGAGCAAATGTGAATCCCTTAACTTGTTTTTGAGGGCTGTAACTTTCATATCTTAGATTGGCTGAAATGATTAGGGAGAGGATGGATCAATATTCCAAATCTCATGTCGCTGAAGTGGAAAGAGAAGTGGAGGAGTTCATAGAAGGATTGGTAGATAACTTGCGAAATAGAAAGGAGAAGGCCTGTGTGAAGAGATTGACAGAATAAAGAAAAATAAAGAGAAATATGTGAATCACAAATAGGATGTTTGCCATCATCTTTTGAGTAAATTGTGATGCCACATAAATTAACAAATGACGCCCGTTTGTTAGGCAATTTTACTCGCTAAACCAAGATAGCTGCAAATTTCTGGACAGGAAGATTTTACCCATTCAACATGGAATAATCTGCTCTCAAAGGGGGGCTTAAAAAAACTCTGTGTTGACATTACTTTTGTGTGTGTACTAGGTGAGAACCTCCAGCGTGCCCACATAAATATGACAAGCACACTGAACACAGGGAGATTTACTTCTGTCCTATCTTAAGGTGTGGTGGTTCCTATGGACAAAATGTGGCCATGTTCCAATCCTCAATTAACAGTGACTCCTTTAGACCTTTAGTTGTGGTATGTGATGTACCTATATCAGTGGGGTGATTAGTCCAGACTAGAGGCACCTGACCTAGATTTGAGTAAAATAATATAATGTCTGTACCATACTTTACCTGTTAGAATTAGCAGAGACACCTACTTGACCAGAAAGAAATGCAAATTAAAACTGATTCTCTCAATCCAAGGTTGCATATCCTTAAACAAATTAGACAGGCTGACCTTAGGCAGGAAATAAAAGACTATTTGTCAATGCACACCTTTACATTTCATGGCCACTTGGTGACCTGAAACCAACTTCACTTCTGACCTAGTCAGCAGTTTCAAACTTCTAGAAGGGGCTCTCTTCTAAATATGGTTTGATCTTTACCAAGCCTTTGCAAAGACAAAAAATTGAATCTCGCAAGGTTACTCTTGGGCTCTGAGAATGAAGACAAATAAAATAAAGTAAAAGCCTGAGCCTGTTTGGAGATAGCTGACTAAAACAAGAAAGCCAGCAGCTGTCAAAGAGGTCTTTAGAACATGTCCTCGCGGGATCAACTTAGGAAATACCTTCCTTTTAGTGCAGCCTATCACCATCTAAAAAGTCAGAACTCCATTATCCCCTCACTCACTCTCCTACATCTACAAAAGACAAAACCTGGGATTCACAGTCATAAATCACCTTGGGTATTATCAGATGTTTCAGCAAATGTGGGAGCCGATCATATACTGACTATACACACCTTTAATCTGTAATGCAGTCAGGTGTGAATGTGGGCATGCTCTGTAAGCGAATAGCATAGGAACAGAAACATCCTGTAACCCGGTACTGTCCAGAGCTGCATGTTGCACCCATGGGCCAAACTTATTCAAATACAGATTGAACACCACTGGGCTAGAAGCTCAACCCTAGTTCACAGGGAAATGTTTTGCATATTCTGCATATTTTTCCTTCCTGAAGTGAACACTGTTGAGCGTCCCTGACTGGATACAGGTGACAGCAATTATTGATTTATATTATTATTGCTTTAAATTCAATAAGATAGTAAGATCAGTCTGGTTTATTAAGCAGGCATTTTCTATTTAGTTCTCCTCATTGTTTCTTGTTTTAAATTTACACCTGCACTTGCTGAAGGCTCTTAATATTTTTGTGAAACATGATGGTTGTCTAGTTAATTCCATGGTTTCAGAAATAGCTATAGCTGCATTTGACTATTTGTTCTTTGCTTGGCTCATGAGGCAGCAGCTAAACAGTTTGTGATGCTGGTTATGTTTCTATTAAAAACTGTACTTGTAAATTTGGTTTTATTGTACTGTTTAACTTTCTCATTCGGGTATGGGTTATAAACTAACGACTTGATTGATTGATGAACAATTAATAAGTGAAATATTTGTATATATTTATATATCAATCAACTACAGGTAATACAAAATCATATCAAATACATCAATAGTATAGAAAATATCAATTTGTTATGAAAACACATCGGAAAATATCTCTCATGCTGACTTTTTTCATGTTTGTTACAAATCTAACTTGTAGGTAGTCACACTATTGGAAGTATTCCACAACAAACCATTCCCAACTGATTATTGTTGACTAGGCATCTCTTTACAAAATCTTGATACCTTTGACGAAGACAGACTGATCAGCAGCATCTTTACTTTATAGAAATCTGTAATCCGGTCACATATGAATGTGGGCATGCCCTGTAGGCAAATAGCAGCATAGGAACAGAAACATCCTGTAACCCAGTACTATCCACAGCTGCCTGTTGCACCCATGGGCAAACTCATTAAAATACAGAGTGAACACCACTGGGCTAGATGCTCAACCCTAGTTCACAGGGAAATGTTCTGAATATTCTTCCTTCCTGAAGTGAATTCTGTTGCATGGCCCTAGGATGGATATAACTGACAGCAATTATTGATTTATATTATTATCGTTTTAAATGCAATAAGATAGTAAGATCAGTCTGATTTATTAAGCAGGCATTTTTTATTTAGTTCTCCTCGTTGTTTCTTGTTTTACAATTACACCTGCACCTGCTGTAGGCTGTTAATATTCTTTTGAAACATGGTGGTTGTCTAGTTACTTCTGGTTTCACAAATAGTTATAGCTGCATTGTACTATTTGTTCATTGCATGGCTCATGAGGCAGCAGCTAAATAGTTTGTGATGGTGGTTATGTTTCTATTAAAAACTGTGCTTGTAATTTTGGTTCTGATATACGGTTTAACTTTATCATTTGATTATGGGTTACAAACTAACTTGACTTGATTGATTGATAAGCAATTAATAAGTGAAAAATTGTACATATTTAGATATCAATCTATTACAGGTAATACAAAATCACATCAAATAAATCAATAGTATGGAAAATGGCAATTTTGATATGAAAAAAACATCAGAATACTACCTCTCATGCTGATTCCTTTCACGTTTGTTACAAATCTAACTTGTAGGTAGGCACAATATTGGAAGTATTCCACCCCAATCCATTCCCAATTGATTATTGTTCACTAGGCACCTCTTTACAAAGTTTTGATACCTTTGACCATAACAGACTGATGAGCAACATCTTTACTTTACAAAAATCGGTAATGCAGTCAGGTGTAAATGTGGGCATGCTCTGTAAGCAAATAGCAAAAGGAACAAGTGATGGATGGAATGCTGAACAATGCAAACATTCACCCCTAGTCACAAAGATCAGGATTTAATCCATCGTTCTTTTGCTCACCACTCCACCCCAGTTTGGTCCCAGCCATATGCAAATCAGTCTTGACCCTGTGCCTGATGGGAATAGTCCAGCCCGAACTTCCAAGCCAGGTCCTCCCTGGACCGGAAACAAGCATCCTGGGACCGGTTTTGGGGCATCACCCCTCATCAGGCAAACTACCTTGAATCTTTTGACCAAGACAGACTGATCAGCAGCATCTTTACATTTTACAGAAATCTGTAATACAGTCAGGTGTGAATGTAGGCATGCTCTGAAAG
Source organism: Calotriton arnoldi (assembly GCA_963921515.1). Taxonomy (NCBI): domain Eukaryota; kingdom Metazoa; phylum Chordata; class Amphibia; order Caudata; family Salamandridae; genus Calotriton; species Calotriton arnoldi. The sequence continues at coordinate 2,996,331 of CAWUFW010001134.1, read as the reverse complement.
CAAATAGCAGCATTGGAACAGAAACATCCTGTAACCCAGTACTCTCCACAGCTGCCTGTGGCTCCCATGTGCCAAGCTCATTAAAATACTGAGTGAACACCACTGGGCTAGATTCTCAGCGCTAGTTCACAGGCAAATGATCTGCATATTCTGAATATTCTTTCTTCCTAAAGTCAACACAATCATATGTACCTAGAATGGATATAACTGGCAGCAATTATTGATTTATATTGTTATTGCCTTAAATGCAATAAGCTAGTAGGATCAATCTGGTTTATTAAGCACTCATTTTTCATTTAGTTATTTATTTATTTTTTGCATTTACACCTGCATAAGCTGTTATTATCCTTGTAAAACAAGATGGTTGTCTCCCTATTTCCATCTCTCCGTCCTGCTCTTTCTGATCTTCAGTCTGAAACTAAAAGTAACATGTTATTAATGTAGAGAAACATGCGCTGGTGCATTTCAGTAATACAATGTTTTTTTTAAAATTAGCTTTCAGATCATAGTAACGTCTTCATTTGAACAACCATGAATCAAATCAATCAACTGCAACCTTACTTAACCCTTTCTGTGCGTCAGACGGCCGGGAGCCATCCGACGTCACGGTGGGCGTGTGCGTCTGACGGCTCCCGGCCGTCCTAGCACCCACCCACGGGGGAAGCGCTGGCGCTCCCCCCTTGGGCCGCCCTTTAAGGTGCCTCCCCCCGGCCCCCCTTCACGTCATCTAATGACGTCAGTGAGGGAGGCGCGCTGACGTCATTAGAGGATTCCCAACGCGCTGGAAGCCATTTGCTTCCAGCGCGTCAGCAAGAGAGGAGGTAAGTTTCTCCTCGGGGGAGGGGGTATTTAAAATTAAACAAAAGAGGCATCGGGGGAAAGGGTTTTCCTTTTCCCTGATGCCTCTTTTGAGAATTCCTGCTGCACGATCATGTGATCGTGCAGCAGGAATGCCCACTAGACACCAGGAATTAATTTTTTTTAAAGTTGAAATTGGATTTACTGTTTGCGGGAAGTGGCCCCTTAGGCAAGGGTTGCTCCCCTTTTGGAGGCAATGTTTTTTGGCTGTCTCTGCCCCCTTGGGGGGCAGATCTCACCATTTCTTTTTAAAGTGGCCCACTGGACCACCAGGGATTAATTTGTAGGGAGTGGCCCCTTGGGCAAGGGTCGCTCCCCTTTGGGGTCAATGTTTTTGGCTGTCTGCCCCCATGGGGGGGGGCAGATCTCGCCATTTTTTTTATATAGGGCCCACTAGACCACCAGGGACCTATTTGTGGGAGTAACTCCTTGGGCAAGGGTCGCTCTCCTTTGGTGGCAATATTTGTGGCTGTGTCTGCCCCCCAGGGGAGCAGATCTCGCCATTTAAAAAAAAAATTGGGCCCACTAGACCACCAGGGATTTGTTTGTGGGGAGTGGTCCCTTGGGCAAGGGTCGCTCCCCTTTGGGGAGCATTAATTTGGCTGTTTCTGCCCCCCTGAAGGGCAGATTGGCTGATTTTTCTTTTGTATGGCCACTAGGGATTATTTTCTTTTGATGTTGGGGAGCGGCCCCTTGGACAAGGGTCGCTCCCCTTTATGGGAGGATGATTGTGGCCATTTCTGCCCTCTTTGGGTGGCAGATTAGCAGTATGTTTTTAGGCCCATCTGCCCCCAAGGGGGGCAAAAGCTACTAGACACGAGGGTTTTTTAAATTTTTGTGTTGGAGAGTGGTCTCAAGGGCAAGGGTTGCTCCCCTTTTACGGGGGTGAATATTTTATTTATACTCTTAGGCCCACCTACCTCTTAGCTTGGCTGATGGATTGTGTGTGGACTGGTGCATTATTTGCATATGTGATTGTAATGTTTTTTTCTCCTTTTTATTCTAGTGTAAAGCTTTTGATTCTTGTTTGCAGTTTCGGCAGTGGTTGTTCTGCAGTTTTCCGTAGTTGCATTTATTTGGTAAGAACATTTTTTTTGTTGTGTTTACTGCAAATGAGTATTAATGTCATGCATGAATGAATTTTTTGTAAGTGGTGTCATAATAGCAGCATTTTTAGTTAGTGTTTTGTGCATGAAATTTGTTGCGATGTGTTTTGCGTTGTCTTGTGTGTAGTTTTCTTTTCTTTTTCTTTTTTAGTGGGCTACTGTTGATCCTTACTGTGTCTGTGCAGAGTAGGTGGTGGTGAGTCTAGCTGCCTCTGGCAAGTGAGTGGTATAGTGTTGGAGTATATAGGTCTTTGTGATAAAGCCACATTTTGTTTATTACTTCTTTTACAAAGGGTTTGTTGTTGTTGACTTGTTTGACAAGTTACCTTTATTAGTAAGCATTATGGCTAGCCGTAGAATTACTGCTCAGCAGGTGGTTGGTATGCTTTTTGGATCTTCCTCTGAGCAGGATTATGAGACTGACAGTGCGTCTGAGGGAGAGGAGGGAGTGCAAGATTCTGACAGTGAGTTTTCTGTCCACAAGGAATCATCTGATGATGAAGCTACTCTCAGTGCGGATGAAGCGACTCTCAGTGCAGATGAAGTGCCTGTTTTAGAGGAGGACACTGATGTGCCGATGGTGCAGCAAGAGACATTGGTATTGCAGCCTGAGGCTGCAAGGCTTCCTACTGGAAGTGCTGGACTCTGGGTTGATCCAAACATGGTGAAGCCGGTGTTGCCTGCCTTTAGTGGGGATGCAGGGTCTAGAGTGAATTGTGAAAATCTTTTGCCTATACAGTTTTTTCAGTTGTTTATGGATGATGTATTTTTGGCTGAGATTGTTGAGCAGACTAATTTGTATGCTGAACAGTTTTTGAGGGACAACAGTGCCAGACTTAGGCCCCGCTCTAGAGCTACCCGGTAGACTCCCACAAATCTGGATGAGAAGAAGAAGTTTTTGGGTTTGACTTTTTTGATGGGCTTGATAAGGAAGCTGTACCTGGCTTCATATTGGTCTACCAGTCCCTTGATGGCAACAGCCATATTTTCTGCAATAATGAGTCGCGATCGGTATTTACTTTTGCTTCGGATGCTGCATTTTGTTGATAATGCTGTGGCGTTGCCACAAGATCACCCTGACTGTGACTGTCTTTTTAAGATTCGGCCTGTTCTTGATCACTTTGTAGATCGATTTTCAGAGATCTATACTCCAGGGAAAGAAATAGCTGTTGATGAGTCTTTGGTCCTGTTCAAAGGCCGTTTGGTTTTTAGACAGTATATTCCTAGCAAGAGGGCACGTTATGGAATTAAGATGTATTTGTTGTCTGAGAGGATATGTCTATAATTTCCGGTTGTACACTGGTAGGGATTCTACTATTGACCTCCCTGGTTGTCCGTCCACTTTTGGAGTTTCAGAGAAAATTGTGTGGGATCTTGCTAGAGGACTGTTTAACAGAGGTCACAATTTGTACCTTGATAACTTCTAGACTGCTGTGCAATTGTTTAAGGAATTGTTCAAAGTGGACACTTTTGTTTGTGGCACAATCCGCTCTAACCGTAAAGGTTACCCAAAAGAGATTGTTTGCAAAAAGCTTCAGAGGGGATAGTGTAGTGCCTTGCGTAGTGAGGAACTGCTAGCTATGAAATTTGTGGACAGGAGGGATGTGTACATGCTGACTACCATCCATGATGAGAGTACTTCACCTGTGACTGTTTGGGGTCAGGTTGCTGAAGTGCGCAAACCTGTGTGCATTGTAGACTACAATAAGCACATGGGTGGTGTCGATAGAGTAGATCAGAGGGTGGAACCTTACACTGCTGTTCGTAAGGCTTACATTTGGTATAAGAAGTTGGCCATCCATCTCTTCAATTTAGCAACTTTTAATGCTTTTGTTGTGTTCAAGGAATGTTCTCCTGCGTCAAAGATGACTTTTGTTCAGTTTCAGGAGTCTGTGATAGGCAGCCTTGTTGTAGTGGAACAGGCAAGTGTTCCTAGAATTGGAGTGGTGGAGGATATGGCTAGATTGAAAGATCGCCACTTTCCTGATTTAATTCCTCCCACACCCAAAAAACCCAATCCCTGTAAGAGATGTAGAGTCTGCTTGCGAAGAGGTATGCAGAAGGAGAGTCGTATGCACTGTGCTGATTGTCCTTCTAATCCTGGGCTGTGTGTGCCCACATGTTTCAGATTGTATCACACTCAAAAGGTGTTTTTGGGAGCAACCATGAGTCTAATAGTGTACTGCCTGGTCTGTATGGTTTTATATAGTTGTTGTTCAGTTTCACGGTTGGCATTAGAATGATGTATTTAGTTACTGCTGTTGTTTTTGTAGTTATAGTTTTGTATCTAGTTGCAATTGGTTTGTGTTTTCTTTCTTGTTAAAAAAATGTAATGACGGTGTGCATGGACTGGCGCTTGGCTGGCGGTGTGCGTGGACCGGCGCTTGGCTGGCGGTGTGCGTGGACTGGCGCTTGGCTGGCGGTGTGCGTGGGCTGGTGCTTGGCTGGCAGTGTGCATGGGCTGGCGCTTGGCTGGCGGTATGCGTGGGCTGGTGGTGTGGGTGGGCTGGTGCTTGGATGGTGGTGTGGGTGGGCTGGTGCTTGGCTGGTGGTGTCCGTGGGCTGGCGCTCGGCTGGTTGTGTGCGTGGACTGGTGTTTGGCTGACGGTGTGCGTGGACTGGTGCTTGGCTGGTGGTGTGCGTGGACTGGTGCTTGGATGGCGGTGTGTGAGTAGTGACTTGCTGCTGGTCACTACACACACTGCTAGCCAAACGCCAGTCCACGCAATCCATTAGCTGGTGTGGTTGCTGTGTCAGGAATGTGGGCGTGTGAAAGTGATGGGCCATTGAATGGCGCTGTCTGCTGGTGTGAGTGTTGTAATGTGATGGGCCTGCGGCTGGCAGTGTGAATGGTTTTGTATGTGTCACACGTATGAAAGGTGTATGAATGGCCTGTAAAGATGTTGGTGCCTTGTCGTGGCTTTACAGCTCACGAGCTGTGAGTCAATGGTTTAGTTTCTCGTCCTTTCAATTATTAACACTGCATTTTATTTTTGTGAAATCTCTTGTTAATACGATTGTATATACTGAACCATCACTCACCCTCGTGCCAAATCCAACCGGTATGTATGTGTGCTTGAGGAATAGGTGGTTGTGCAGAAATATTTGTCTTTTCTGTCTTTCTCAAGCAGGGTGTACCTTGTCCCTTTTTGTGAATGTTGTAATGTGTTGGTTTCGTGCCTGGTGGTGTGAATGATCTTGTGTGTATCACGTATGAAAGGTTTGTGAATGGCCTGTAAAGCGGTTGGGGCCTTGACGTGGCTTTACAGCTCACGAGCTTAAAGTCACTGGTTCAGTTTTTTGTCTTTTCAATTATTGACAGTGCATTTCATTTTTGTGAAATTTCTTGTTAATAAAATTTTATATACTGAACCATCACTCGCCCTCATGCCAAATCCAACCAGTATGTGTGTGTGCTTGAGGTATAGATGGCAGTGCAGTAATAATTGTCTTTTTTGTCTCTCTGCCAAGGTGTACATTCCATCTAAAAAAAACCTACCAACTGTAGATATTGTTGTAAACTAAACACCCATGGGAGTACATGGTGATGTCTCTCTTGTGGATCCCAACAAGTTATCTTACCCACAATGTCCTGCAAACCTCAAAATGTGACTGTCACATTTTCCTTGCATTATTGTGCCAAAATGTTCACGCTTCAGAAAGAAACAACAAATTTCCTACCACCCAGCATTTCTCCAAGTATCCCAATAGAAATGGTACCTCACTTGTGTGGGTGGGGCAAGTATCCGCAGCAGGGAAGGGCACAAAATGTATTGTGGAGACATCAAAATTACCTATTTTGAAAGGACCTGGTTTTGCAAGGGGGTGGTCACCTGAGTTTTTGGCCCCGGGCTCGGCGGCCATCTGGGTAAACCTACCAAACCCACACATTTTTGAACACCAGACACCCTGGGGAGTCCAATGAGGTATGGCGTGCGTTGATCCCCCAACATTTCCCTACCCAGAATCCACTGCAAACCTCAAAATTTGCTGAAAAAATCAAATTTTTCCCAAATTTCTGTGTGGGAAAGTTGTAGGATCACCGGGCTGACACAAATTTCCTCCCACCCAGCGTCCCCCCAGGTCTCCCTATAAAAATGGTACCTCGGGGGGCGGAGCTTGGCTCGCGACGAAAATGGCCGCTTGAGCTCGGAGCTCCACAGCCCAGCGCAATAATCCTACAAATATCCTTCCCCACCACGCCGTAGTTGCCGTCGCGTGCAGCCCAGCTGGGAAAGGAAGACTGGCGCATCCCGGGCCAACAAGTCCGGCACCCGTAGCCCTCCCCGGCGCCGTACAGGGGGTGCCGCACTAGCTGGGACGTAAGGCCGCAGATCCCCGCGCTAAAGTAAGACGCGGGGCGAAACGACGTCATCGTGCGTGCGGCACGGAGTGCTGCGGAAAGAAGTAACCGGACGTCACCTGAGTGCCGGTTTGGAGGGGCAGATCACCGGGACCCACGATGGTTCCGGAGCAGCAGCAACGGGGCGAGAAAGAGCGCCGGAGGACACAGAGGGTGCACGGAGAACAAATAATCGCCAACATAGGTGTGTGCACTCCTCCCCCACCGCGAGAGCAAGGCGGCGGGAGCGGCCGCGCCCCCGGAGGTTGTGCAGCAGTGGAAGTGCGGAGCAAAGCGGGGACCCCGAGGCGGTGAACCTGAGCTGCATTTGCTGACAATTACCGAGCTGAAAGCGGCGGCGTGGAAGGACTAGGGAGCGGACCCACCATTTTGCAAGCAGCCGGAAGGGAGCGAAGAGACGGCCACTCTGAGGGACATAGTCACGAAGCGAGCACAAAGTCTGATCAGAGCCCAGGACGAATACGCACTGTCGCAGAAGCGAGGAGAAGCGAGCGAGAGGTGCAGGAAATGCGGAAGTGCTGGTAAGCCCGATAGCGGTGAGCAGAGGAGAGGGGACCCCAGGATATAGGGACACGATCCTAGCGGAGGCTGACATTCCGTAGGGGATAGCAGGAGCTGAGCCCTAGGTGGCGCCACGGTCAAGGAGCGCTCAACTGACGCCGGAGACCTGACCGGTGCAAGGCGAATGGCCTATGTCCCGGTGGGCAGTCGCTGACTGGGGCCTAAGGCGAGGGACTGAAAGCTTGAACTCCGTGATGAGGGCACCTCGGCGTTGCAATACCCCGGCGGCAGACCCTACGGATTGAAGCGGAGTGAGGAAGAGGCGAGAAGTACAGCGGGGGCTCTCAGTGAAAGACTGCACCCCCGTACACACAGCGTTGCGCCAAGCAGGGGTGGCATCGGACAGCCTGGAAACCACGGGGCTTCGTAGGCAGTGATCGGAGCGACAAAGAGGTAATTGGGGGACTGCACGGTTTGCCCACAGCCGCAGCTGCAAGGGGAGGGGCCCAGCTGGGCTCCCACTGGGCAGGAGGAGACAAATAGTAACAGAGCAACAGGCAACTACAGACGAGGAGCCCAGCGCTGGACTGCTAAGTAGATAGGCAGTACCCCACCAGCACAAGGCCTCTGGGCAGGGAAATCCAAGACTAGACTGCACGAGTGGGTCCCTGGGGCGCGACACTAGCCGGCATGTCACGGAAGGGAACCAGAGAAACGACCTCTGCATAACTGCGTTACAACAGAAATAACGATGGGCAAAACGGATAGGTCGCAGACCAAGTTGACCTTTGAGCAGAAACGCTCCAAGTCCCATGACCCCACTCTGGAGGAGGAAACCAGAACTACACCCCCGACGGAAGACGGGCAAGATATCCGAAGTTTGCTACTAGCAATGGAAAAGGGGCTGCAGAGCGGTATCTCATCACTAGGGGCGAAAATTGATGCCCTATCGTACAGGATGGATAGAATGGGGGAGCGGCTGGACAAGCATGCGGAGAGGCTCGACATGTCCGACCGACGGCTAACGGAAGTAGAAGAAGCGCAGACGACGTTGGACACAGACCACAAAAAACTTGGCAGGATCATGCAAGTGCTGCAGGATAAAACGGAGGACCTCGAAGCCCGTTCAAGACGCTGCAACTTACGCATCACGGGCCTGCCGGAGACGACCCAAACCGGAAACATGGAACGGTTTGTGGAGAAGCTGCTGACCGACCTGCTAGGGGCAGAGGTGTTTTCGAATATGTTTGTGGTAGAAAGGGCCCACCGCTCCTTGGGTCCCCGACCTCAGCCGGGCGCACCACCACGCCCAATCATCGCAAAACTATTGAACTACCGGGACAGAGACGCAGCACTCCGAGTGGCGAGGGAAAAACAATCGCTGCCGTACGAGGGATCGTCCATTTCAATCTACCCGGATTTCACAGCTAGAGTGCAGGAGGCACGTAGACAATTTGTCCCAATGAAGAGGCAGTTGCGAGAGTTGGGGTTAGACTATGCAATGCTATACCCGGCCAAGCTACGAGTGAACAGACAAGGAAGATCACATATCTTCATAGACCCGAAGGCTCTACAGAAGGCGCTCAAGGACTGGAATAAGGAGCAGAGACAAAGCCCGGAGCGGCAGCTTCAAGATGAGGCTACTGGGGGATCGCTGGAGCAACAGGACTGAGACCGACGCAGTGGCGTACACTAAATAAGTACTCTGGGTGCCGGGGGGACGGGAAAGAGACGGGTAGCCTGCTGGAAAAGAGGAAATAAGGCTGTGCGGAAGCGGACAATCACAGTTAATCATTATGCAGGTCTTATTGTACACAGCATCCTGTTAAGGGGTAAACTGTGGTCAGAATGTATGCGGAAGATTAGCACATAGCGAAAGCAAAGGGCGCGGGGAGCGCCTGCCGGACGGCTTGGGAGCGGCAGAAAGGTATAACTGTGCAGCGGAATCGTACGCTGACACGCGCTGTGGGGGGCGGTGATTCGGTGTTGGGGGAGATGCTGGGGAGTTGGGCTGGGAGGTCGAGGAAAGGGGGAAAAACTTGCATAGAATTGGAAGTAGTGCACAGAGCGACCTCCGCCCGCAAGTGATAACCACCGCTACAGATAACTAAGTTGGGGGAGGGTGGCGGGAGGTGTGGGAAGTCCCTATACGGGATGCAACGCGACCGAGTTGGGGGTGGTTCGCAGTGGGGGGGAGGGGGGTATGGGACGGAACAGGTTTTTCTTTCTTTCTTTTGTTGTTGTTGGGAGTTAGCGAGGTCAACATTAAAGTCGGACATTGCACTGCATACAATACACACGCAGGATATTCAACATTATGTCGCACGCGACAGGCAGTATATTAACGACTAGGGAGGAGGCGACACGGGGACCACAGGAATCCCTCAGGGCATTAACGTGGAATGTGAGGGGCCTAAATGACCACCGCAAGCTGCGCAAGGTGTTGAACTACCTCACCAGACACAAAGTAGACATCGCCTTCCTCCAGGAGACGCACCTCCCAATACAGAGCCCAATGTTGCGCTCCAGAGGCCTTGTGGGGAACGTCAACGCAGCAGGTTTCACGACTCATGCACGGGGAGTTATGACATGGGCTAACCCCAGATCCGACTATAAGTTGCAACTACTAACGGCAGACACAGGCGGTAGGTTTGTGATCTCCCGCTGTCAGAGTAGGGGACTAGAGCTGTTACTGGTCAATGTATATGGCCCCAACTATGACTGCCCCGAGTTCTTCAGCACACTGGCCAACACAGTGCACAGACACGGGGAGGCACGTATGATATGGGGTGGTGACCTCAACCTGGTCAGGAATCCGAGTTTAGATAGGTCGGGAGGGCCGCCAAGGAAGCCGGCAGCGGCTGCAAGAGCAGTAGAAAGGGCAATGATCAGTGAGGACCTTTTAGACGCATGGAGAGAACTTCACCCTGTGGAGGGTGGTTTTACACACTACTCCGCTTATCACAACCTACACACACGTATCGATTATTGGTTGGTATCATCCCCCCTCATGTCACAGATATCCACTTGTCAGGTCCTACCGCGCACGCTGTCGGACCACTCCCCGATCTTGTTGACCTTGTCCACCCCGAAGCAGACTATTCCCCCGTTCACATGGCGCTTCCCCCCCTACTCTCTGTTGGACCCATTGTTTAAAGGAGCGATTGCAGAGGCGATAGAAATATTTTTCGATACAAATATAGGGTCAGTGGACGACTTTCAGATTGTATGGGAGGCGTTTAAGGTGTACATTAGGGGGGTGGCCATGTCTAAGTACTCCGGGGTACTCCGGGACATTAGACAGAGACTATCGACTTTGGAGCAAAAACTGGGTGAACTGGAGAACAGACAGCAAGTAGGTGCAGAAGGGGAACCCGCAGAGGCAATGAGGACTTTGCTGGAGGAATATCATGAGGCAGCGGATAACGAGGTGCAGCACTTGGGAAAATATGCCACAGCGCGTGTGTATGGGGAGGGAGACAGACCGGGAGCAGTGCTAGCTAACATACTGAAAGCCAGACGAGGTAGGACGGCTGTGACCGCGATTCGTTCAGACGAGGGTGACTTGCTAACTGAGGAGGCAGACATAGCCAATAGGTTTAAACAATATTACACGGGCCTCTACGCTTCGCGCTCGACAGGTATGGAGGAGGAAATACTGACGTACCTGGAGCACATTAGGTTACCCTTCTTATCGGACACGCATAGAGAATTTCTTTCACTACCCATAGAAAAAGACGAGATACTAGAGGCCCTAGCAGGAATGAAGGTAAACAGTGCCCCAGGGTCCGATGGACTAACAGTGAATTTTTATAAGACTTTCATCGACCTCTTGCTCCTGTATATAAAGGAACTGTTTGAAAATATGTGTGTCACTGGACAAATGCCACAAACAATGAGAGAAGCCATATTGGTGGCTATCCCCAAGCCAGGTAAGGACCCGGAGGAATGTGGATCGTACCGCCCGTTTTCCTTGTTGAACGTGGACAATAAACTGTTTGCGAAAATATTAGCTACACGGCTGGCCCTTCTGACCCCTGAATTAGTAGCCCCGGAACAAGCCGGGTTTGTCCCAGATAGAAACCTCACGTATAACTTGCGCATGATTTTTGGCACAATGCAACATGTCAGGCAAGACACGAAAGCAATTGCAATCTTCCTGGACATGGAGAAAGCTTTTGACTCGGTGGAGTGGCCCTTTATGCGACAGGTGTTGACCAGAATGGGACTGGGCCCTGACTTTTTGCAAATGATAGGGGTGTTATATAACGCTCCTAACGCGCGAATTCGGCTCGGAAATCTGGTTACAGATGCCATCCCCATCACAAGGGGGACACGCCAGGGCTGCCCTCTATCGCCGACGTTATACGCATTGATCGCGGAACCATTGGCGTGCGCACTCAGGGAATATCACAGCCACAGAGGAGTCAGACTTCCTACCTGCGAAATTATTGTATCCACGTACGCAGACGACACCCTGCTATTCGTGAGAGACCCTGAGAACAATCTAGCCCCGGTCCTGCGAGAGGTGGTACATTTTGGGGCACTTTCAGGGTTAAAGGTTAATTGGGCTAAGTCCATTGCTTTCCCACTTACTCAGTCCACTTCCCCATTTACGATGGAGTTTCCGCTGCAATGGTCAGAAGACTCGGTCAGACACCTTGGCATCAGGTTGCATACAGACCCGGAAATAGTTCTCAGAGAAAACTATGGGAAAGCTGTAGACAAACTGGAAGACGACGTCGAAACGTGGATCGGGCTCCCATTATCACTAATAGGCAGGGTATCTATAATGAAGATGGTAGTGTTGCCTAAATTCCTGTTCCTGTTCGCAAACATACCGATAGTGCTTCCGCGCTCCTTTTTCGTCAGACTTAAAAAAGCGCTGGTGAAGCTGGCGTGGGCGGGCAAGCAGGCCCGTGTACAGTGGCGGACACTCACGCTACCTTACCATCTGGGGGGGCTGGGAGCACCCGATTTAGAACTATATTATAGGGTGGCACAGGGGGCGCAGGCACACAGCTGGATACATGGTGCCGATAATATACCACATCTTAAGCTGGAGAAGCTGTTCGCAGATCCTCACCCTCTACCGGCAGTCATCTTTGAAACCGTTGACCGTAGGACCGGCATTTTAGATTCCCTTAACTCGACAAGGCACGCATGGCACTGCATATTGCAGCAAACGACGGGGGCACTACTGTACTCCCCGGAAACGCCCACGGAGTGGGCGGTTTGGTTGGCACCCTGCAGGGACAGAGGGGTGGTACAGGCGCTTCGGGCGTTGGGCATCCACAAAATAGGAGATCTCTTCTCGGAAGGAGTTGCTAAACCGTGGAATGCAGTCGCAGATACTGCGTTAACTACTACACCACTTCAATGTTTCCAATACCACAGAGTGTATAGCGCACTGCGACAGCAACTAGGGGATGACATGGACGAACCACCTGAGATCCGGGAACTATCGTATCTAATCAAAACGAAATCCCCACGTAGGTTAGTATCCAATTTATATAAGATGGCTATGTCCCAGAGAGCCAACCAAAACACCAAAGCAAGATTAGACTGGCAGAGAGACTTGGACATGGCTATTGATTTTTTATTTATTTAAATTTTTACAATATTTTTATTGGTTTTTCTCCCATATACAAAACATTAGTTGGTTATCTTTAATACTGTTACTGATAAACATTGTTCTTAAGTCAGATAATGCAATCAATTTGGTCATCGACACAGTGCCATACATCGTTTCATTCCTCAGTCCCCTTTTCCGTTCCTACTTCGAATATACAGTGTCTTTGCTCTGCAGGTAGGTCTGAGCCATCTATTCGTCCACCCCTCCTGTGTCTTGAGATTGACAACCCACGAACTTGTCCCTGTAACTAATTCTCCCTCCATTGGATCCCTCCCTCACCCTTGCTACCGGTGTGCTCTATGGTTATGTGGTCGTCATAGGATAAAGATACCTTCGCTTTCCTTCAGGTCTAGTCAGGGGGGTTGCGTCTCTCTCTCTCCTCTGGGTGAGAAATCCTGCTCAGTATCCTACTGGGTTCCGCCGCAACTTCGTTTGAAGCTGCCAATGGTCCCCCCCCCTATCCCTCCGCCTGAGGTGAGCCAGTCGTCCCCTCGCCTGTCTCCTCATCCGATTTTGGACATGGCTATTGATGATGACATGTGGGCATATTGCTGTAACAACACGAAGCGCATCTCTCTGCATGGCAAACATAGACTGATACATTTTAAATATATTAACAGAGTGTATTACACACCGGAGAGATTACATAGGTATGGCATACGAGAGGATGCAGCATGCGAAAGATGTCGCTACCCTACGGCGGACTTTATGCATCTAGCGTGGGATTGCCCAGGTGTTTTTACATTTTGGGAGAACATATTCCGAGAGATAAGCACCATACTGGAGCTGGAGATCCCCCCAGACCCGACGGTGGCGCTTCTGGGCTATTCCAGGAAGTTGCCGAAAGCTGCTTGCAGACTGGCAGATATGGGACTGTTGATGGCGAAGCGTAGAGTAGCGATGTGCTGGATGCGGGGACCTTTACCCACGATCCCGCAATGGTCGCAAGACGTCCTTTACTGCTGCACACAATCAGAAACTTATAGCGACCTGTTACCGCCGCGGAGTAGACCTAAGAATTTTTGGGGACTATATACCACGTATCTGAAGGGCGGGGTGGACCTCACGGGCGGAGTAAGCCGCTATGACCAGATCATGCTGGGTGACCGGAGCGGATAGTGTACGTAGGTGGAGATTAAAGAGGAAAACAGGAGGGCCCTTGAGGGAAATGGTTACAGTGTTAGCACCTCACAGTCGGGCTAGAACACAAGCTCCGATGTCCAGGCGCAAATGGCTGATGTGACACCTCACTGTTTGCTTGTTTTTCTTTTGGAGTAAATTGGTATATTTGTATATTAAAAGTGTTTTGGAACTGTATACAACATATTTGACGCATGGCGAAAAGGCTCCGCTACCAGAGCGATAACGTTAAGAGTAAGCAAAGCGCTGACCGGCCCCCGGGATGTGGGAAGCGTTGAGCGGAACAGTAATGGCACAGCCGGCCCTAGGGTTGTAGGTGTACTGCTATGTATGTCAAAGAAGAATTTGCATAATAATAAATAAATTTAAAATAAAAAAAAGGAATAAATACTTAGGTTGGTTACATGGAGTACATGCCAAAAAAAAAATGGTACCTCACTCGCGTGGGTGGGGTCAAGTACCTGCAACAGGCAAGGGCCCTAAACCTATTGAGGCGACATCAAAATTACCTATCACAAAACAACCTGGTTTTGCAAGGGGGATCCCATGAGTTTTTGGCCCCGGGCTCAGCGGCCATCTAGGGAAACCTACCAAACCCACACATTTCTGAAAACTAGACACCCGGGGGAGTCCAGCGAGGTATGGCTTGCGTGGGTCCCCCAACATTTTCCTACCCAGAATCCCCCGCAAACCTCAAATTTAGCTGAAAAAAATCACTTTTTTCATACATTTTTGCGTGGGATCACCGTGCCGGCACAAATGTCCTACCACCCAGCGTTCCCCTTGTTCTCCCGAGTAAAATAATACCTCGCTTGTGTGGGTGTCCAAAGCAGAATTGGCTAAAAACGTATTTTTAGAAACATGTAGCGCTTAGAATCCCTATGTTTTGGGCTCTTCCCAGTCACAGGCCTTTGGCCCACCCACACTAGAGAGGTATCATTTTACTCAGGAGATCAAGGGGAACACTGGTTGGTAGGACATTTGTGCCGGCACAGTGATCCCACGCAAAAATGTATGAAAAAAGTGATTTTTTTCAGCTAAATTTGAGGTTTGCACGGGATTCTGGGTAGGGAAACGTTGGGGGATCCACGCAAGCAATACCTCATTGGACTCCCCAGGGTGTCTAGTTTTCAGAAATGTGTGGGTTTGGTAGGTTTCCCTAGATGGCAGTGAGCCCGGGGCCAAAGAACCAGGTGTCCCCCCCCAAAACCAGGTAGTTTTGGTATAGGTAATTTTGAAGTCTCCACTGTACGATTTGGGCCATTTCCTGTTGCAGCCACTATGCCTACCCACACAAGTGAGCTACCATTTTTATCGGGAGACCTGGAGGAATGCTGGGTGGTAGCAAATTTGTGTCTGCCCGGTGATCCTACAACTTTCCCACACAGAAATGTGTGAAAAACTTGGTTTTTTCAACAAAATTGCAGATTTGCAGGTGATTCTGGGTTGGGAAATGTTGGGGGACCCACGCAAGCCATACCTTGCTGGACTCCCCCGGGTGTCTAAGTTTCAGAAATGTGTGGGTTTGGTATGTTTCCCTAGATGGCCGCCGAGCCCGGGGCCAAAAACTCATGGGACTCGCCTTGCAAAACCAGGTTGTTTTGTGATAGGCACTTTTGATGTCGCCTCAATAGGTTTTGGGCCCTAGCCTGTCGCGGGTACTTGACCCACCCACGCGAGTGAGGTACCATTTGTATCGGGAGACCTGCGGGAACGCTGGGTGGGTGGAAATTTGTGGATCCACGCAGATTCCAGAACTTTCCCACACAGAAATTTGAGAAAAAAGTGATTTTTTTTTCAGCTAAATTTGAGGTTTGCAGGGGATTCTGGGTAGGAAAATGTTGGGGACCCACGCAAGCCATGCCTCGCTGGACTCCCCCGGGTGTCTAGTTTTCAGAAATGTATGGGTTTGGTAGGTTTCCCTAGATGGCCGCCGAGCCCAGGGCCAAAAACGCATGGGACCCCCCTTGCAAAACCAGGTTGTTTTGTGATAGGTAATTTTGATGACGCCTCAATAGGTTTTGGGCCCCTGCCTGTCGCGGGTAATTTTGTGGATCCACGCAGATTCCAGAACTTTCCACCATAGAATAGTGAGGAAAATGTGTTTTTTTGGACACATTTTGAGGTTTGCAAGGGATTCTGGGTAACAGAACCTGGTGAGAGCCAGTCAAGTCACACCATCCTGGATTCCACTGGGTGTTTAGTTTTCAAAAATGTATAGGTTTGCTAGGTTTCGCTAGGTCCCGGCAGAGCTAGGGTTCAAAATCTACAGCTAGGCACTTTGCAAAAAAAGGGTCCGTTTTCACTGTGAAAATGTGGTGTGTCCACTTTGCGTTTTGGGCCGTTTCCTCTCGCGGGCACTAGGCCTACCCACACAAGTGAGGTACCATTTTTCTCAGAAGACTTTGGGGGACATAGGGTGGGTAGAATGTTGTGGATCCATGCAGATTCCAGAACTTTCCACCACAGAAATGTGAGCAAAATGTGTTTTTTTGGGACAAATTTTTAGGTTTGCAAGGGATTCTGGGTAACAGAATCTGGTGAGAGCCCATCAAGTCACCCCATCCTGGATTCCCCTGGGTGTCTAGTTTTCAAAAATGTATAGGTTTGCTAGGTTTCCCTAGGTGCCGGCAGAGCTAGGGTTCAAAATCTACAGCTAGGCACTTTGCAAAAAAAAGGGTCCGTTTTCACTGTGAAAATGTGGTGTGTCCACGTTGCATTTTGGGCCGTTTCCTGTCGCGGGCACTAGGCCTACCCACACAAGTGAGGTACCATTTTTCCCGGAAGACTTTGTGGAACGTGTGGTGGGTAGAATTTTGTGGATCCACGCAGATTCCAGAACTTTCCACCACAGAAATGTGAGGAAAATGTGTTTTTTTTTACAAATTGTTAAGTTTGCAAGGGATTCTGGGTAACAGAACCTGGTGAGAGCCAGTCAAGTCACCCCATCCTGGATTTTCCTGGGTGTCTAGTTTTAAAAATTATATAGGTTTGCTAGGTTTCCCTAGCTGCCGGCAGAGCTAGGGTTCAAAATCTACAGCTAGGCACTTTGCAAAAAAAGGGTCTGTTTTCACTGTAAAAATAAGGTGTGTCCACGTTGCGTTTTAAGCCGTTTCCTGCCGCGGGCACTAGGCCTGCCCACACAAGTGACGTACCATTTTTATCTGGAGACGTAGGGTAACACAGAATTATAGAGCAACTGTTATTACCTATTGACTTTCGATGCATTTCTGCCTTCCAAATGAAAGACAATGTGTAAAAAAGAAGTCACTTTGAAAAATGTCCTATAATTCTCATGCTAGTATGGGTACTGCACAATTTCGGAAATGTGCAAATATCTTCTGTTTCTAAACTCTATATTTTGTTCCAATTTCAGAAATACATAGGTGACTTTCCATGTATATATTTTCCCAAATTAATTGCTATATACCCGGTACATAATAAAAAACCATTGCAAGACGCTGCTCAGTTATTGACTCTGGGTTTGTCGGGTTCTTAGTGAACCCACAAGTCCTATATATCCCCACAACCAGAAAGGTCCAGCGGATGTAACGGTATATTGCTTTCAAACAGCTGTCATAATTTGAAGAAGTTACAGGTGAAAACGTTGGCACAAATGGCTGTTTTATTCAACTAATTTTCAATTTTTCCTATATTCAACTGTTAGTTTCTATAAAGAAACCTTGAAGGATCTACACAAATGACCCCTTGCTGAATTCAGAATTTTGTCTACTTTTCTAAAATGTATAGCTTTTCCAGGACCCATTTTTACCATTAACTGGAAGAAGGTTGAAAGCACAAAAAATAGCAAAAATAGGCTACATCCCAGTAAAATGCCAAAACTGCGTAAAAAATGTTGGTTTTCTGACAACAGTCTGTCAGTCCCTAAAAGCTGGGAAAATGGTGATTTCAGCCCCACAAACCCTTTGTTGATACCATTTGCAGGGAAAAAACCAGACGCTTTCATTTGCAGCACTTTTTTCCAATTTTTCCCCAAAAAACAAAAATTTAGCTGTATTTTGGCTACTTTCTGGGTCCCCTCCAGGGGAATCCACAAACCCTGGGTACCTTTAGAATCCCCATGATATCCCCTAGCAGCGAAGGGGTTAATGGTTGATTCTTTTTTTAGCTTAATTCATGTTGATTCTAGCACACTGATTTTGGCCAACTGAATAAAAACAGTCAACTATTTTGTATATTTGAATTTAATTGTCATCAGAAAAATGTACAGAAGATATATCTCAACATCAGAATTTCTGTTTCTTAACTACTTAATCTGCAAACCCTAGCTAGATTTCGGTGTTCAGTAGCTCGTCAGCCCTCATTTGACAGCATCTTTAAAATTGAGACATTTTTTTTCATATTTCCCTCAACATCATAATTTTGGATGTAAAAAGATGAGGCCCAGTTCATAGAGTCATTTGTGTGTTTGGGACAGACTTGTGCAAATGACTGGATTGAAAAGTTACTGTTGTAAATAAATGTACTCATGCACAATATTACCTTGTAATGGTATAATATAGAGTGTGAGTAAATCTTATTGAAGGGGCAAGGAAGTTTACCTGGAAAGTTTAGGAACATCCACAAACTAGAATTTGTGAGTGGTCTCAGACTCTTCCCTGCACCCTTCCACCAAATTATCCCAGAAAAAATCACTTTACAGAGTGGGAAGGCGAAGAACCCCAAAATGATCCCAGGTGTAATGGAAGGGGGTTCTCCAGCAGGAAATAATTTTCTTGTGGAATAAAATAAAGAAATGATCATTGACAAAGCCAACAGTTCTGGATTTAATGTGCTAGAGCATGCAGCTTAAGCATATTCAAATCAGCAGGAAAGGCCAAGAGGGCTATAGTTGTAAATTTCCCTCAAGTAGAGGCAGAAGGGTACGTAGAATTAGCCAACAGTATGGGTTGAATACTCCACTGGGCAAAGCAAAGAAAAGAATAATAAAGTTTCGGGTCAATAGTTAAAAGCAGCTGGTTGAGGAAAGCCAGTCATTAAAAGGGGCAGACTCAAAGTCCACATAAAGTACATTGTAAACAATAAGTCTATATGGCAGTTGTGTTGTCAAAAGCCAGACCTACAAAGTATGTCTGTTCTACAGCTACTATTATGCTTGTACAAATACATTTTTAAACATTTGCCAAAAAAGGAATTCCTTACGTTTTCTAGTAGGCCAGTATCCTGCTGATACCATGCCATATGGCAAATACTGAAACTAACTTCACTTTTTAAAGATTGGTTTGCAGCTTTTGAAATTGTTGTGTCAGAATAACCAGCACAAAATATTGTGCTACAAAAATGTCACATCAGCAATATTGTGAAAGCAAGTATACATAGTTAAAAATTTGGAGGCACTTATACTCACTAAAATATTTTTTTACTATAATTTTGAGATGATTTTCAATTATATTAGCTACTCTATTCATTATATGTATATATCAAATACAAAGCAATAAGAACCCAGAAAAAAGATATTATATATATATGACACAGATTCCACAGTAGAATGCTAGAAGGACCTAGAAGTTAAAGATAAAAGGATTCGATAGAACAATGCAAACTTATAGCAAACAGCCCACATCTACTTCACAGCCAAAGGCTACTTCTTCAAAGCAGATAAAAATAGATGAAAAATACAGAGGGCAATGATATATTCAATGTAATCAGGAAAATATGAATCACAAGTGAATGTAAGTAAAACTAAACATTTCAACGTTAAGTATCTAAAGGATATGTTCAGGGCATACATTATGTATAAATCATGCTAAGATTAAAAGTGTTAAAAAGTGAGAGCATAAATTAATAGTAATAGAAGTGGCTACTTTCTGCCCAAACTGACCAAGACGAAACTCTGATGGCTTCTGTTGGCCTACAACACAGGCTAATCTAGTGCCATGTCATACATCTTTTTGGAAGCTCCACCTCTCATATTTGGTTGCTCTCTTGCTTTCGATCTTTGGTTTCAGCCTCGTATTGATGTTGTGCGATAAATGGGATTGTGCACAGTAAAGATTTGCCAACAGTATGTTTGCAAACATTGTAGGAATCATTTCATTGTAAAAGTAACTGCATTGATACTGTGTTGTATGTATTGGCTTGTCAGTTGTTCTTGGGATCAGAATACCCATGAAAGATGTTGCCAACATGCATCCCTGCCCTGAGTCACCCAGATGCAAGTATCTTCTGTGGAATACAAAAAAGAGATCATGGCTTTGATAGCCCGGCCGGAATGAAGGGGCCTATGTGCACTGCAAAGTTCCTTCTTTGAAATCACCCCAGCTTCAAAGGCACAACTGGGCACAACTGGCTATAAGTTCCAAAAAACATTTGATTCCCTGAATGTGGCCATGAGCACAGCTCCTGTGCTGAAGGCCCCTGACTTCTCCAATGGCATAGGGGCAGTTTTATCACATCTAAATGAAGAGGGCCTAAACCAATCTGTAGCCTTCACCTCTAGGAGGTTACTTTCCAGGAAACAAAGGTGGAGTGCTATTAAAAGGGAAACCTTTGCCGTGGTGTGGCACTGAAGAAGTTAAGACCAGACCTGTTTGGGACTCACTTCATGATTCAGATAGACTGCAGGCCCCCAGGTGGCTAATCCAAATGAGGGGTGTGAATCTAAAATTGTTGAGGTGGTCCATCTCCCTACAGGGAATGGACTTTACGGTGGAACACAGACCTGGGGTTGATCACGCCAATGCTGATGGTCTTTCTAGGTTCTTCAGCCTTAGTGATGAGAACTCCCAGGAGGTTGGGTAGCTCTCCCCACTTTTAGTTGGGAGTGGCCCATGTTAGACCTGGCATCCTTAGGGTGGTCTGCTCCCAGACTTTTTGCCTGATTGCCTCCCATTTTTGCTGATTCTTTTTGTTAGCATAGGACTCTTGGCACTTTACCACTGCTAACCAGTGTGATAGTGCATGTGCTTCTCCCCTAAAACATGGTGTCATTGATGTAACCACAATTGGCACATTTAATTTACTTATTTATCCCTATGTTCAGTGCACTACATGTGCCTAGGGCCTGTAAATTAAATGCTACTAGTGGGCCTGCAGCACTGATTGTGCCACCCACACAAGTAGCTCTTTAAACATGTCTCAGGCTTGTCACTGCAGAAACCGTGCGTACAGTTTACACTGCCATGTAAACCTGGCATTTTAAACCCCTTGCCAAGCCTTAAACTCACCTTTTATTACATATATGTCACCCCTTAGATAGGCCCTATGTAGCACATAGGGCAGGATGCTATGTAACTAAAAGGAAGGACATGTACTTTAAGTTGTGCAAGTCCTGGTAATGAAGAACTCCGAAACTTGTTTTTCACTACTGAGAGGCCTGCTCCTCTCATAGGTGAACATTAGGAATTCCATATAAAATTTAATAAGCTGTAATTCATAACTGAGAAAAGGTAGAGTGGCCATGTTTAGTACCTCTGGAATGGGAATGGCAAATCCTCTTTAATGTTGAAACTGGATTTGTAGTTGCCATGCTGAAAAGGCCACTGTCCAGGCCACTGCCTGTATCTGATCACTGGCTTGGCTGGATAACAGTTCACTTTGTGTTTTCCCTCTAGACAGTCCCACACAAAGGAAGGTTGGGTGTGACTTTATGCATCTTTCTGGGATGAAGGGAGGGAGGAGCTGGGCAAAGTTTCACTCTTACACCTGAATAGGCTTAACCCTGCCTACACATATATTGCTACATACCCCCCTGTAGTGAGTATGGAGCCAGGGCAGGATGAAGGGACATCTGTGCACTTCAAAGACCCTTCTTTGAAGTCTCCCCACTTCAAAGGCACAACTGAGTATGAGTACTGGACCTCTGACCCTAGCAAATCACTTTGCCAAGAAGAAGGGCTGCTGTGCTAAGGACTGCCGTTGCTGGACTGCTGCTCTGGAAGACTGCTGCCTTGCTGTGTCCTCTGCTGCTCCCTCTGACTGGACCATCAACACCTGTCCGAGAGTGTCTCCAAATGCTCCAGATACTCATCACTCGACTTCACCCCTCATCTTGTTGTTTGGAGCAAGGATTAAGGTACTTTGACTTAGCGGGCCCTGCGTGGGTCCTGTATCATACCTGTGCTCCATCGTGATTGGGCTGAACCTTTGTCTTGGTCCAGCACAATTAATTAACACTGCTAGCGCTATTTGCTTCTAAGTGCTATTTTTATACTTAATCTTTAAAAATTCATATCTCGAGGTATGCTTATTGGATTTTTGTTGATTTGGTCTTGTTTTGTTTATGAAGTCATACTTTATTTTTCTAAACTGGTGTGGAGTCTTTTTGTGTTTTTTTCTCACTGTTTTACTGTTTGCTGTATTGCACAAATAATTAACACATTGCCTCTTAAGTTAAGCCTGACTTCTCTGTGCCAAGCTACCTGAGGGTGAACACAGGTTAATTTATGGTGTGTATCTGACTTACCTCTACTAGGGTTGTGGTTTCTGCTTGGAAAGGGTGCATACCTCTGCCAATCAGAAACCCAATTTCTAACAATTTGTATGTTTTGCTACTAAAAGTTTCCTATGGCATACTCCATGTAACCTGCCTGTTAATTCTTATATAAAGCATTGAAACAACAACTATTGCCTGTCATTCTTACGAGAATGGGTATCACCCGCTACGGAACTGAATTGATTTAACAGAAGTGACAGGGCTAGGTAGGGGAAGGAGTGACCTCCACAGCTGCTACGTTGGTTGTTGGGGGTAAGGGTTAGAGAAAGGGACGCGGAGCAGAAGTGTCTAGTGGGTTGATGGAAGTTCAGGTGGTTGTCCGCAGTTGTGTAGGGCCTTGAATGCATGGGTCAGGAGCTTGAACTGGCATCTTTTCTTTCCTGGGAGCCAGTGGAGTTCCCCGAGGTTGGGTAAAATATGGGCTCATGTAGGGAGGACCAGGACAAATCTGTAAACAGGACAAATCTGGATGCGACATGCTGCATGGTCTGTAGTCGTCAGAGGTGAGCTACGATCCCTGTGTAGAGAGCGTTGCTGTAGTCCAGTCGTCTGGAGATGAAGGCCTTGGTGATATTGTGTCTTGAGCTCTGGGGTAGCCATTTGAATATTTTAAGAAGCATGTGGAGAATCAAGAAGCAGGAGGAGGAGATAGAGTTGACCTGAGTCGTCATGGTTAGCTTGTTGTTCAGAATGATGCTTAGGTTCTTAGCGTGGTCAGTAGGGGAAGGAATAGGTTCGAGATCTGAGGTTCACCAGGGTGCGTCCCATGGGGAGTTTTTGTTTCTGAAAATCAGTACCTCTGTCTTGTCTGTGGTGAGATTCAAGCAGTTGTCCTTCATCCAGTTGGCGATGTCTGTCATGCATTTGTGGAAGTTGGTCTTGGTGTTGGTGGTGTCTTCGGAGAGTGAGAGGATGAGATATGTGTCATCGGCGTAAGATTTGATGTTGAGTCTGTGGGTTTCGGCGATGCTGGTCAGAGGTGTCATATAAGTGTTGAAGAAGTTGGGACCGAGTGAAGATCCTTGGGGTACTCCGCAGATTATTTCCTTGGGGTTCAGAGGTGAAGGGGATAAAGCAGAATTTTTGCATTCTTCCCATGAGGAAAGAGGTGATCCATCTGAGTGCAGCTCTTTGGATGCCTATGTTGTGCAGCCTTGTAATGAGTGTGTAGTGGGAGACCATATCGAAGGCTGTCAAGACAGCTAGGAGGATCAGATTTGCAGTCTCTCCTTGGAAGAGTAGGGCTCAGATGTCGTCGGTAGCCGTGATGAGGGCTGTCACGGTGCTGTGGTTGCTGTAGAATCTGGATTGGGAGGAGCCGAGTAGGAGATTCCATTCGAGATATGAAGAGAGTTGTTGGTTGATGGCTTTTTCAAATACTCTAGCCAGGAATGGGAGCAGGGAGATCGGTTGGTAGTTGTTGAGTTCCCTGGGGTCTGCCAATGGTTTCTTTAGTAGGGCATTGACTTCTGCAGGTTTCCAGTCCTCTGGCAAAGTAGCCTTTGCAATTGAGGTGTTAAACAAGGTGGTGAGTATTTGGCTGATTCTGGATTTGCCTAAGTTGAAGATGCGGTGATGGCATGGGTTGGTTTGGGGCCCTGAGTGGACAGAGTTCAGGATGGAGCCAGTATTCTGTGGGGTGAGCTGGCTCCATTCTGATAGTCGGATGTCTGTGGTAGTAGCAGTGTCGTTGTGTTGCTTGCAGAAGTCGGGGGCTTTGGGCAGGGGTTTGAAGTTTCTGTAGATGTTGGCAATCTCGTTGTGTAATAAGTTTGCAAGTTTGTCACAGAGTTCCTATGAAAGGGTAATGTTGTTTGTTGCAGCTGAGGGGTTGGAGAATACTTTGATTCGATGCGTGCGGCTAAGGTCTTTTTCTTTGATTCTCTCAACTGTCTGTGGTAGAGGTTAAGGGCTGTCTTGAAGGTGGTCTTGTCAGTCATGTCTTTTTTGGTGCGCCTTTTCCTTTCCAGTTGTTTACAGCGTCATTTAGCGGTTCTGAGTTCTTCATTGTACCAGCTAGCCTGCTTTGTGGACCTTCTGTGTGTGTTGTTGCCGATGGAGAGACTCTGTGGACGCAGTTGGTGATCCAATTGTTAAAAGTTTCTGACTTTCTGATCTAGGTTTTTGGAGGTGATGGGTGGGTGGTTTCGAGGGCGTTGATCCATGTGTCCTTTGGGAATTTGATACATCTCGGGTGGGGGTCATTGGGCAGACTGGGGGCAGAGGTTCGTGAGGTGGTGATGTTGAAGTGGACAATGGAATGTCGGTCGAGGTGAGATCCTTGCTGTGCCTGTACCTGATGCGGCCACTAGGTATGCTTGGGGTCGTGGACGAGTTGGGTGACTCTGATGCTGTTCAAGCTATTGAGGAGGTTTGTAGTGTTGATGTCATTGTGGTCATCGAGATGGAAGTTGAGGTCATAGAGGAAATGTAGTTGTTAGAGTCGATGGTGAGCAGGGCGATGAAGCAAGCAATGAAGTTAGAGAGGGCTGGATGTGGTTCTAGAGGACGATAGGCGAGGGGGGCCCTTGATGGTGGTTTTGCTGTCTGTCTGGAGTCGGAAGTTGAAGTGTTCCATGGATGGTGAGATGTTGTCATTTGTGGTGGTGCATTGGATTAATACCTTGTGTATGATAGTGATTCCTCCGCCAGGCTTCTTGATGCGGTTTTGGTGGGTGATCTTCTGTCCTATGGGTATTGCGGTGGGAATGTCGGGCATGGAAGTGGGGTTGAGCCAGTCTTAGTGAGGAAGAGAACATCAAGAGCGAGGGTGGAGATGAGGTCCCAAATCTCTGTGGTGTGTTTGCATAGTGAGTGTGTGTTGAGAAGACGCATGGAAGTTGGTGTTTTTGTTCAGGTGGTGTCTGTGGTGTGCTCGAGGTAGGGTTGGTTGGTGAGCTGGAGTGTGTGCAGTGGCAAGTGACGTGGCAATGGGTGCAGGTAAAAGGTCCTAACGTGGAGATTGGGTCGGCACAGTGGCAGTGTTTATACGGCATCCAGGGTCGAAGGTGTAGAGCTCGGTGATGGTGTAGTTGTGAGAGACAGGAGAGCCAAGGGTTGTGGCGCAACGTGTGGTCCAAGTGCAGACCGGTACAGATGGGCTTCCCTTTGGCACACCAGCAGCGTGCCCTCTCAGTGCATCTGCTGCAACCTGCATTTAGTAGGTCCTGGAGTGGGTGGGGCTTCTGTTGATGGAAATAACAGTGAGCAGGAAATCCCAGGTGGGAAAGCCCGGGCAGCAGTGGGGTCACTGGACCAGGCTGGAAGTGGAACATGCAGGAACTGGAGGCCACAGGTAAGTGGCTGGCTAGGTGCCCAGGTGCCTACTCATCTAATCTATAGGAGTGGCATTAACACAGCAGGCGCTTTGGCAGTAATAGCTACAGAGATGCTTGAAATGAGAGCCATAATTATGCAAAATCGCCTTGCGTTGGATTTGCTCCTCACAAATGAGGGCGGAATTTGCAGAGTCATTAATGAGGAGGAATGCTGTGCATATATTCCGCACGTAGATGAGCAGCTACATTACTAACATCACAAACATAAAGCATGAACTAACTGAGCAGGTGCCTGGAAAGGTTTAGGATCTATATTCGGGCCCTTTGGAAAGGGATTCGCTGAGATAGGGGAATGGCTTGGTAGCAGAGGTGGAAGAATTCTGAAACTGCTTCTAACCACTCTTTTGCTTGTATGCTTATCATTGCATGCATGCCTATTTCCTTGAATGTTTGCAAAGAAATTTCATCACAAAATGGTATGGATTGTGAACATAGGAAGCTGTCAGCAACGAGAGGAAGAAAAAAGAAGAGACTTGGGGCCAGATGTACGACCATAGTATTTTGTGAGTCGCAATTTGCGAGTCGCAAAATGCTATATAGAACAGTGTCTGAGACACTATTTGAGATTCCCAATGGGGTCGCAAATTGCATGCCTCATGAATATTAATGAGGCTGTCGCAATTTGCGACTCCATTAGGAATGGCTAGCACTCCCAGGGATGGTGGCCTGCTGGTGGCCTGCTGGGGTTAGCAAACCACCATGTCTGGGACAGCTTTGCCAATAAAGCAGTTTTTTTTAAAAAAAATGCAGCCTGTTTTCCTTAAAGGAAAACGGGATGTATTTAAAAATAAAAATGAAACTTTTCAGTTTCATTTTTTAAGGGCAGGCAGTGGTCTGTGGGACCACTGCCTGCCCTTAAAAAATATTTGCCCATGCATTCCCAAAGGGGAAGAAGTCCCCTGGGGGCCCCTTCCAGTTTGCGAGTGTCTTACCACCTTTCTGAAAATGGTGGTAAACTGCGAGTGTTTTGAGACCGCAATTGTGGTCGCAAAACATTCATACATAGGTTTTGGAGTCGCTATTAGGAAGGGACGCCCTTGGAATGCCCCTTACTAATAGTGAGCCGCTAACCCTATTTTGCGAGATGCTAATTGATTAGGCTCTTGCAAAATAGGGTTGGTAAATTGGCCACATGTTTTTTGCGGTCACAAACGGGTCTAAAACCCCTTTGCAACTGCAAAAAACGATCGTACATCTGGCCCTTGATGTAGAGGTTGAAGAAATGCAATTTGACCTTCATGACACCTTGAAGGACTTAGGCAAATCCAACAAGAAGAACCTGAAATTAATGAATGATGTTCAGTAATAAAGAATTGAATTGATGATTTGAAATTATTGGGGGGTTGTGATACTGGGGCTTACGTTAACTTAGGTTGTGTTTACAATGTCCTCCTTCTTGTGCTAACGGCACCAAGACCACATGTTAACTGTTTTTGTTCTTCTTGTTCCAAATAAAGAACTGCAAGACTCACACTAATAAACTGAGAAATGCTCCCAGAGACCTTTTCTCACTCTGTACCTAGCCAAGGACATTTCAACCGTCCCAGGCTATTGTCACACAATAAATTAATTGGATGGTCAAAGTAACTGTAAGAATTCCTGCAAATGTATTTATTTTATTTATTTAGAGTTTTATATAGCGTGAACAAGACTGTTATGGGTGCGGAGCGCTTTACAGAACAAGCAAAAGTACACAAATAATAATAACAATATAGTATAGCCTGATATAAAATACATAACATGACGTATATCATGGAGAACTATAATTACATGCACAGATGGGTAGAAGAGAGATAAGAAGACATAGTCTAACAAATTCCCAGCCTGAACGTAGTACTAGGGGTGGAGGAATATAGTGTAAATGATAGAGCAACGTAGGAGAGAGAACAGTGCAAGACTCTTGAGCAGGAGGGGGGAAGCTGCTCAAGAAGCGAGTAAGTCCTCAGTGGGTGGTGAATTTGTTGGATAACAGAGTTTAAACTTCTTTCTTGAAGAGGGAAGTGGAAGAGTTGCATCTGATCTCAGTAGGGAGAGCGTTCCAGATTCTGGGAGCAATTCTGGAGAGGGATCGATTAATGCTTTCTTTTTCTTGAATTTTTGTGGCTTGAGTAATAGAAAACTTACACTTCTGGAAGACCTGTTTCCCCCCGAGAGGGTCAGGTTCTGGGCCAAGTAGGAAGGGTGTTGTGGTGCGATGCTTTATGTGTCATACATGCAATTTTGAGATGGATCCTAGCCTCATAGGATAGCCATTTCAATGATTCGAGGTCTGGGGTGGTCTCTTTTTTTTGATCCCGTGTTGAGCCTAGCTGCAGCATTCAGTGTGGCCTTCAGTGGTGCAAGTGATGTTTTCAGAAGGCCTGCAAGGGTAGAGTTACCGTAGTCTAGTTTCGGTAGTACAAGAGCTTGAACTACTGTTTTGAGGTCTGCCAGGGGGGAAGAAAAGTTTAAGTTTCCTAAGAAGATGCAATTGATGGTTAGCACCCATAGTGGCAGCACTGATGTGTTTTTGAATGGAGAGGACTTTGCCCAAGGTTATACCTAGGGACTATGCAAAGTCAACGATGTGTGGGGTACAGCTAAAGGAAGTAATATGTGGAAGACCGCCTTTAATATTAGGGGCACTGGAGGGCGGCGAAATCAATAAGAATTCAGTTTTTAGGGCATTAAGTTTGAGGTGATTATGAGTCAGCCAGTGCCATATTTTTGTCAAGGTAAGGTTAAGGATATTGATGTCATCAGGCAAAGTGATATTCATGTATAGTTGAGTATCATCCACATACATGTGGTAGGAAAAGTGGGCGAGTTTGAGGATTTCCGTTATGGGCTCGATGTATAGGTTAAACAATGTCAGGGAGAGAGTAGAGCCTTGAGGTACGCCCAGTGTCAATGGCGACTGGTTAGAAAGAATGTGGTTGAGTAGGATGCGCTGAGATCTGTTGTGTATGAAAGAGGAAAACCAATTAAGAACTGTGCCGGAGAGACCCATCCTGTGTTCTACAAGGTTTAAGAGGGTATCATGATTGATAGTGTCAAACGCCGCTGACAGGTCAAGTAGAATTAGGAGGCACAAGTCATGCTGGTCGAGTGACCATGGGGCATCGTCGACAATATGGACCATGGCGGTTTTGGTGCTATGGCCTGATCGAAAACCTGATTGCCATTGGTCTAAGAGTTTGAATTGCTCGATGTGATTTCAAAACTGTAAGTGTACATATTTTTCTAGGGGTTTGGCGGAAGTTGGGATGTTGGAGATATGGCAGTAGTTGTTGGGATCATACTGGTCTGAGTTGGGTTTTTTAGAATAGGAGTAACCTGTCCGCTTTTTAGGCAGTCGGGTTAGAAATCTTGAGTGAATGAGGCTTTGATTATCATGGTCCATAAAGGGAGAAGCAGGTGAGTGGACTTGGGGGAAATTTGCAAAGAAGGGG
Source organism: Calotriton arnoldi (assembly GCA_963921515.1). Lineage (NCBI taxonomy): Eukaryota > Metazoa > Chordata > Amphibia > Caudata > Salamandridae > Calotriton > Calotriton arnoldi. The sequence continues at coordinate 2,967,504 of CAWUFW010001134.1, read as the reverse complement.
ATTGCTAAAGTGGTTGGAGTATTTCAAAGAGGTCAGAAGATTGAATATGCCATTTTCATTGAAGGTTTTAAAGCTGGATCAGACGGCGTTATTTTTAGGCGTGAGGGGGATTTCTTGGGAATACTTCCTGATCGAGAGAAGTGGGGAGTAGGGGGAGTTGTGTGGTAAGAGTTTCAAATAGTTTTGGATATTTGTTGGTGATTAGTGTGGTTTTCTCAGCGAAAAAGGAGGCAAAGGTTTCACAACTGGGTGGAGCTTTGTTGTCTGAGAAGATTAACTTGCTTTTTCGGATTAACTGTTTTTTGATGATCTTTTACTGTTTTTTTGGTTAGTTTGTTGCCGTGTCTAGTTGATTTTTGAAGAACGTGGCTTTGGATATCCTAATGTGCCTATTGTAGATGCTACGTCTTTGTCCTAGAAGTTTGAGGTTGGGCACAGAGGGGGTATGTCTCCATGTTTCTTGCTGATGAAGGGTGACATACCCCGAAACCGGTTCCAGGATGCTTGTTTCCGGTCCAGGGAGGACCTGGCTTGGCAGTTCGGTCTGGACTGTTCCCATGAGGCACAGGGTCAAGACTGATTTGCATATGGCTGGGTCAAAACTGGGGTGGCGTAGTGGGCAAAAGAACAATGGATTTAACCCAGATCTCTTGACTGGGGGAGAATATTTGAATCATTCAGCATTCCGTCCATCATTTGTTGCAGTTACACTTTTTGCCCTAAGTGGGATGGGTGTGCCCAGACGTGGGAGCCCTTGGTCACTGTGCCACTGGATTCAAGCTAGCCTGGCTGATGAAGGGTGACATACCCCGAAACCGGTCCCAGGATGCTTGTTTCCGGTCCAGGAAGGACCTGGCTTGGCAGTTCCGTCTGGACTATTCCCATGAGGCACAGGGTCTAGACTGATTTGCATATGGCTGGGTCCAAACTGGGGTGGCGTAGTGGGCAAAAGAACGATGGATTTAACCCAGATCTCTTGACTGGGAGAATGTTTGAATCATTCAGAGATCTTTTTGACGGGATTATCTTAAGTTGTTTGAGGGCAAGGGTGTCCATGATATTAGATATGGAATTGATGTAGTGATCAGTGAGGACCTAATTCAATTCAAATTAGTACTATCATGAGAGAATCTTCAAACGTATTCTGTAGTAAAAATGTTTCTTATTGCTTGTTCCCTTTCGGTGCATATCCTGAGAATAATGTACCCATGTAGAATGCATGGATGTCTTGGTCTAAAGTCCTATAAAAGGAAAGATTTAGATTTCTATGTAGAGGAGACGCTTTCCCCCCACCTTTAAAGGCAAATCTATGCTGGATTTCACTTAGAACTGTCCTGAGTTTTTTGTAATTATGATTTGTATGCTTTGCTATTAAAGGTTTCCTATGACATACTCTATGTAATCGGCCTGTAAATTCTTATATAAAGCATTGAAACAACAACTCTTGTATGTTATTTTTACGAGAATGGTTATCACCTGCTATTGAAGTAAATTGACAAAAGTGACGTCTCCAGTCGGGGAGCACCAAAGTCCATATGGGGTCTACACTGCTCCCAATACTAGTTGTTGGTGCGCCCCATGAGTTGGATTTTAAGGGAGTATGTTCCTCGCTGCCGTGGACAACATGGTGACTTCCACTGTAGGAAGGCAGCTCTTATCATATTTTGTTAAATGTTTATTACACAATGGGGCATATTAGCAAGAACCTCGTTAAAATTATCGCAGTTTTAGCGGCAGGAAACTGCCGCTAAAACGGCGATAATGGGCTTGCTAATATGCGCTATAGAATTCCAATAGAAGCCCAGGTTAGATGTCCTGCACATCTAACCTGGGCTTCTATTGGAATTCTATAACGCATATTAGCAAGCCCATTATCGCCGTTTTAGCGGCAGTTTCCTGCCGCTAAAACGGCGATAATTTTAACGAGCTTCTTGCTAATATGCCCCAATGTCTTTAAAAATGAAGGTGTACATACATATAAGTGGTGCTAGACACCCTCTTTGCTTCTTTTCCTTTTACTTCAGGATATTTGTGAGTAAATACTTGCCCATTTAACATCTTTCTGAATGTGAGCGCTAAGTCAAATAAACAGCATCTTAGAGGGGCACATGTAAAGGTCAGGAGTGCTGCAAGTGACCCAGAGCAATACTTTGTTTATCCCTGGTTAAGAACAATACTTATGTTGTTACCAACTGCAAAACAAGGACTGGAGAACTTCCTTAAGGGTTGCAGGTCTGGATACCACATCACTCCTTATTGGGGGTTTTCCCGTTCTACGGCTCAAGAAGATATTGTTGCATGATATGGATTGATGTAGCTCCACCACAGACTGTCCAGCAGTGAAGGGCATACACCAATCAGTCTATAAAAATTTGGCACAAGCCAATTGAAATACAAGGACTCTGCTGATCAACATTAATACCCAGTCCCCATATACCATCATGGGCATTCATATGGCTGTCTAAAAGACAACCACGCTTAAAAGCGAGTACCAAATTCCAACAAAAGATTTCAGTCCATTTAAAGTTTACAAAATTATTAGTCAACTGGCTGTTAAACTTGAACTCCCTTCCTCCTTAACTGTTCATCAAGCCTCCCTGTTTGTTTGGAGAAATCTGTAACAGAAGAAACATGTGTGTCCACATAAACTTCTTCTGCTGGTAGACAAGGAGCCAAAATCTGAGGTATGTGCCATACTGGATATGAAAGGAGTATGAAAGGTGGTTCCACAATCTTCATGAATGGAAAGGCTATGGCTCAAAAGCAGGACATGGGAACCTCTGAGTGAAATGCATGTACTCACGCTTCATCTGGCAAATCCACCTAAGTTACTCAAGAAAATCAAACCTGGTGGGAAGCGTCTTGGGTGGGATGTACTATCGTACCTATAAGTGCCTCCAGATGTCTTCAGCATTCTCAATGATTCTAATGTTCCTTGAGTCCCAGCATTCTGGGGTCAATCATGCCAGAGTTACTTGTTTTGCCCACTGCAGTATTATCCGGTGTCCCTGAATGATCCCTTCAACATGACCTGCATTGGCCGAGATGCAGGACATGCATGTGATACAGAAATGATGCCTCTCATTTCAGCAAGACTTCCAAAGACTCATAAGAGCAGCAGTCATCATGGGTGATGTGTTTTCTCCTATTATTTATATATTCCTGTGGGTTACCAGATAGTACAGATATCAGCATCTAGCCTTCATTGTGCCCCCGTACCGTATTGTGTATTAGTTCTAGTTGGGGGGTTGTGCTGAGGCTCTAGATAGTTACCTCTCTTTGGCTTGTGACACAGCAAGTTTGCCCTGATCTGAATCCTCTAATAGAAAGAACAATGTAAGGATGATTTGGCATAGTTTGGGTACATCTTATCTCTGACCCCACGGTTGACACCCATCTGTGGCCATGACAGACATGGACATATTTTGCCTTTGAAGAGTAATTTACAGGATATCATACCTGTTCCAGGAGTGCTTTAAGAAGTGATTGCTAAGATACTGGATATGGTAGTCAATGAGTTCTCCTGTATCACACTGTTCAGCTCAGTGTTGCTGTTCCAAAGCAAGGGTCAAAAGATTGACGGTTCTGTCTAGACTGTCAGGTTCTAAAATTTGTTGAATAAGACTGATATACGCACTATTTTCTGAGCTGAAGAGGTGGTAGGCAGGCTAGCTGCTGCTAAGTACATGACCACATTTGATGCGATTCCCAGTGTCAAGGATAAGACTATGTTCTCCCACACAGGGCTCTCTTTCAGGCCCATCATCGGCCTCTGCCATGCCTTCCAAAAACACCCCACTGTCGGAGTCCCTGGACCAGTCCTCATCACTGGGAGACATGCTAGACACTGTCCTGGTGGCAATTGAGCACTCTAGGACATCTTTAGAGGCTAAAATTGACAATGTAGCTACAGACCTCATGCTGCTGCATGCGGACCATCGAAATCTCACCGACAGGGTCACCACAGTGGAACAGACACTCACAGATCTGCAGTTGAACTATCTGCGCTTGGACTTCTCCATGCAGACAATACAGGAGCGCGTTGATGTGCTGGAGAAGAGGGCTCAGGGTGCAAAGGGGAGATCCAGGGGGAATAATATCCACATCTTTAGCCTCCTGAAAAAGGCAGAGGGGCATTATGCAGTGCGCTACATGGAACAGTGGTTACGGGACATGTCCACCCGCATACGCTCTTGCAGTATTTTTCTATCGAAAGAGCGTACCGGGTCCCCAGACGCAGACCCCCACCTGAATCCGGCTCCCGTCCAATGGTGCTCAAGCTGTTGCACTTCCATGACAGAGACTCCATACTACGAGAAACCAGAAAACTGGCTGAGATCAAAGTGGACAAGTGGACTATACTGTCACGGTTCAACAACAGCGCAGCTCCTTCCTTGCGGTGAAGCTGTCACTCTGCGAATTGGATTTGAAATATTTGTTCCTTTTCGCAGCAGGCCTTCGAGTGGTCGCAGACAGAACCATGCACTTTTTCAACTCTCCGGAAGATAATTGGCGCTGTCTGGAGACCCACATCCCTCATGCCACCCAGAGGTCTCGGTCTGCAGCTATGATGGGTCAGGTGCAGGTGGGCAGCCACCGCTGTCACTGCCTTCTGAGATCGTGGCAGTCCCCGACTCCCAAGGCTGTCCCTGACCTGGAGAGATCAAAACAGAGCACCACCGGGTGCTACAACATGCCGCAGCTCTTACAGAAATGACACAACATGTTAACCCTGGCAAGGACTCGTACCACTCCTCAAATGATTAAATCTCTGTTGCCACTTGGCCCTCCCGAGTGGAGTCCGTGCCCCCCGATGTTACTCCACAGACATCTGATGACATTGTTTGACCCACTCCCTACCTACTTGATTTCCTCTCATTCTAAATGTCGCAATGTTAGAATTGTGCACGCCTAATCTTGCTTCTTTTCACCGTACAGGTATCTCCCGGTCCGGACTGCTGTGTCCCTTTGAGGTGACTCCCCTCGCCTGCATTGCACCTCTGGCAGGGGTTGGTTCTGTTTACCTTCAATGTGGTCGCTCATTCTACTGTCTTTGCACCTTTTTCATTGTAGCCTGGGAATTGATTGCCTCTTGTGTTTTTGCTCCCCCTATACAGGGATCTTGTTTGTTCCCTGAATGTTAGTCACTGACCGGCTTGGGTGGGCACTCGGTTGGTGCATTGCTCTTATGGTATTCATTGTTCTTCCTTTTCTTATTTTGTTCTCTCATTTTAGTTACAACATGCTATATGGCCCGCCCGTTCTTGCCCTGCTTTGTGCGAAACACTGCCATTGCATACACTAGCAATTTTAACTCGCACTGTTGTCCTGTCAATAACTTGACCGTCCACAATAGCATGACATCCATTGAAATACTAACTTGGAATGTCCGTGGTATCCATACAACTGCACGCCGCTATGCCATGTACTCTTAACTTAGGCGCCACTCTGTTCAAATCGTGCTGCTACAGTAGTCCCATCTAACGCACCAAGAAGCAGTTGAATTACACCGGCGCTGGTGTGGGCAACTCTACACCACTGATTTTTCTTTCTATGTTCGTGGCACACTACTTTGGGTTAAGCCTGGAGTCCCATTCGTGTCTGACGAGGTGGTCACAGACCTGTAGGGCAGATATATCCTTGTCAAGGATAGACTAGATGGCGGCTTCATTTTGCTAGGCAGCATAAATGCACCCAACACTGATCAGGCGATGTTCTTGCAATCGCTCTCAGTGGCTTTATCTCCCTGGAATGGAGTCCTGTGGCTGCTTGGGGGTGATTTCAATAGCGTACTCGATACTAATTTAGACCGGTCATTCCCTCTGCTGTGCCATACAACTGCTACCTCAAATGTGCGGGCACTTCATAATTGGATATAGTACTGGGGCCTCACTGACAGCTGGCAAGAGCAAAACATGACTGCCAGAATATACTCTTTCTATTCTGCTCCCTATTCCTTGCATGTAAGGATAGATAGGCTACTGGGTACATTAGGACTCACCCCGAGTTACCCACATTGATTATCTGGGCCACAATCACTCCGACCATAACCCCCAATACTTGCAGCTCGTGTGGGAGTCAGGTACCCCCCAGATGAACGTACACCGCTCTTAGAATGTTTAAGATGTCACAACTATGCCGCGCGTTCAGCAAAAACACACACCACAGCTGATAGAGCTGGCTCGCTCCTAGCATGGCTGATATGGCAACACCGCCCAGTTGCCCTATTGTGACATTGCACTCTATTGCTGGCCCATTGCTATACACTCAACGTGGAATTCATGCAGAACTGACACGCCATTACACTTCCCTTTATCGGTCAATGATCATGGCTACCTCGGAAGATATTCTCTCTTTTCTGACTGCTACCCCCCCTTCCCAGCATCACACATGAACAGAAGGTGGAACTAAAAGACCCAATCTCCCCAAGACAGAAAACTTTATATGCAGTTCAGGTTTGGTTCCCTTCTCTTGAACACTTTCACAGGTTCCTGGCATCAGCCTTCCAATATTTCCCAGTTCTGCCCCAGCTGCATCCCTTCAGCAGAGTCAACTGCCCATGTATTCTTTGCTTGTCCTGTGTACTCTCGCCCGAGAACAAAATGGCTTAAACCAATCTGCAAGCAGTTGGGTTCACAAATTTATGGTGAAGCTCTTCGTACCCTCAGATCAGACCCTAATACGGCGATTGCTTGCTCAGTAGCAAAGTTTTTGGGTCATATGTGGGCAATTAGAAGGAAATTGCTGAAAGAGTGAGATGGTTTCAGATCGTTTTATCAGTTTTAGTAGTTTTTTGCATTGTTTTAATCTCACTGTTTACTCATATTTTAGTGATAATATCTAAATGGTCTTTAGTGTAGTGCAGCGCTAGATCGAAGGCAGCATAACGGGCATGTGGTTCATCTTGGAATAGGAAAAGGTTTTTGTTGTTTTGGTCCTTTATTGTGCACCAAGGACCTTATTAGGATAGCGGTCAGACTTAAGTCCGACCGCCATCCATTCGGAAACTGGACCGCCCAACTACAAGTCAGCGGTTCCGCCAGCCAAATTACGTGCGACCGCCGTGGTGGCACCTAATTCTGTCTAATGGCTGTCTATATTTTGTATTGTGGTGGGTGCTGCGGTCTGCAGCACACGACGCAGCACAAAAAATGGACATTACACGTATCCCTGCACTAGGTGGCAGGCACCATGCAGTGCCTGCTACATGGTGCAGGGATCTGTAGGGGGTATAAACCCAAAACTGAGGGCTAAGGGGAAAGGGGGGCCCGTAGCTACGGGCCCCCAATGTCCCTTTCCCCCAGCCTTTTTATGGTGTTTAAACCGCCATGAAATAGCCGGCGGGGGTGGAGATCATAAACTTCAGCGGTGCATGGCAGGCACCACCACCATTGTAGGGATTGAAGTTCTCTCCGACGGTCCTACGGGCTCCTTGAGCCCGTCGGATCCATGGCGGTTGGTCTCTCCAACCGCCACCCATCCACCCGCCATCCTAATTTGGCGGGTGGGATTCTTCATCACGATGGCAGTGGGTCCACCACCCACGGGCTGTCGGTGGCGGTCCCACCGTCATCGTAATCAGGCCCTAAGTGTTTAATCTATTTATTTAATGAAAATTAGATCATGGCTCGATTGATATTTTTTATTAGGCTACTAATGTACATTGTCAGTTTTTTTATCTATTTGTATGAGCTGTATTGCAATTTTATGGTCTTATGACCGAAATAAAGTTTTTACGTACGACCCCATCATGCCCTTTGGAATTAATGAGGCAATATGTGCATTTGCGACAGGCAGGGTCCCATGTCCTGATGGATTGCCTGCAGAATTTTACAAAGCCTATGCGAAACAGTTGGTACCCTGCTTGCAATCACTATATGAGGAGGCCCGAAAAACCTCCGTCCTTCCAGGCTAGCTTCGGGAGGTACTCCTCATCTCCTTGCCAAAACCGGGTAAAGACCCTGAGGCCCTGGGTTTGTCCAGGCCATTAGCATTACTAAACACGGACTATAAAATCCTGGCAAAAATCGTGGCGGACCACCTAGGACTGTTGGTTCCGATGTAAGTGCACCTGGATCAAAATGGGTTTGTTCTGGCTCACACAACCTTGCTTAACCTACGGCGAATTTTCCATATTATGTACTATGCCCCACTTACATGCCCTTCTGCAAGCTGCTTGGTCCTCGATTTGGAAAGGGCCTTCGACTCTTTGGAATGGCCCTTCTTGTTCGCAGTACTACTCCGTATGGCTTCGAGGACAGATTCCTGAGGTCAGTTTGCCTACTTTATACGCAGCTGTCGGCCAGAGTTAAGGGTGTCCACTCTCCCCATTGCTCTTTTCTCTGGCAGTGGAACCGCTGGCAGCCCACCTGCAAGCGCAGGGTGATGTGTGGGGCATACCCCTCGGTGATGGGATTCATTTTGTCTACCTTTATGCGGATGACTTACTTATCTACCTGAGGGATGTTACTTCTATTCCTGATGAGATCCCTCACACATTCCATCAATTTGCTGATCTATTTGGTCTGAAAGTCAATTGGGCCAAATCCATCCTCTTCCCATTATCCCCGACCACACCTTACCAAGACATCAATCTATTTGCAATCCCCCTTACATGACAGCCACATACGTTTAGATACCTGGGAATCCAAATGTATCATATACCTAAATACTTGTTTGATGGGAACCTGAGACATGCCGTCACCTTGCTGCGTGCTCAGATGGATTTTTGGAGGACATTACCCTTGTCGGTGACAGGCAGAGTGGCTTTGTTCAAGATGGCTGGGCTCCCTCGTCTCCTGTATTATTTTGTTAACATACCATTATACATCTGCACCTCCTTTTTCCATTCCTTTGAAGGTGTGATCAGAAACTTCATGTGGAATACCTCCAGAAACTGGGTGGCACTCACCAAGCTTTATCAGCCAACGGACCTTGGAGGTCTAGCAGTGTCCAACTTCGAACAATACTGTTTGACGTCCCAACTCCAATGGGTTGCGCGTTGGTTTGCCACTTCGCACTTAACTGGCACCATCACACTACAGCCGGCCTGTAACCTAACTAGTATCTGCTAACTATTTCACCCCGGGGCCCGGCCACTGCCACCTAAACCTATGCCTCTGCTGGCAGCACATCGCTGCTTTAGGCATAGCCTCTATCTCATGAGGCAGGCTGTCCCTTATGCACCCGCTTTGGCACTGTTGGGAACACTGTGTGGCCAACACATTACCACCATAGCAGAACTATCTTCCTGGACTGCTGTGGGAATTCAGTCGGTAGGAGATATCTATAGGGACAGAGTGCTCCTGTCTTATGAGTCACTGGTAGAAGAAGATGGTCTTCCTCCCGAACAATTTCTCCTCCACACGTCCCTGGTTGGGGCACTGGGACCAAATGGGCTAATGTGACTAGTGAGCCCCCTACACACCTCACTATACAGTACATTCATATCCTCGGTCAGGCCAGTGTTGGCCGGCTGGCCGTTATGTTCACACACGGCACCAACACTTGCATCCCTTCGTTGATGGTGGGAGGCAGATCTCAACCGACCCTGTATGGACAGGGAATGGTCCTCTCTATTAGAGGGTCCCACTTACCACGCAATACCCAATTTCAATTGATTCAGCTATACATACTACACAGGGCCTACCTTACCTCTGCCAACATAAATCGGTACTTTCATCGCACAGATGCTGCCTGTCCCCACTGCGCACTGGTAGAGGCAGATATTGTACATATGCTTTGGGCATGTCCCCGCCTACAGTGCTACTGGAGGGAAGTGATGAGCCGCCTGGTACATTGCATTGATAGGGTTCTTTTGAACACATGGGAGGTATGCGTGCTAGGCTTATATCAAAGGAGTAAGAAACACAAGGTCATATCCCGGTTTATAGATGTGGGTCTGCTGGTGGCCAAAAGGCTGATCACCCATTGCTGGAAATCTCCTGATCCTCCGCACCTCAAATCCTGGATGCAATCGCTCCCTGCTTGGGCACGAGTGTTGCCCTGCATAGGGAGGACGCTTTGGGACTTCATAAGCACCCTATAGCCAGTAGGTGGGACACCATTATGGTTGATTTACACATCAGAATACCTGATGCTTCCACATCACCCGATGCCCAACTGACCTGTGATGTAGAGGTGGGGTACGCGCCAGGAAACACGCTCCTGCAGCCTCCCCTGACATGTGCATTTCAGAAATAGTACACACACCCATTCAGTGTCCCTTTCAGTGGTGAGACCGGAAGAGACAGACACAAAACATTTAACCTAATAGCTAGCTGAGCGGTGTTGCTTGTTGGAGGGTTGGGGTGGGATGTAATGGCTAACGCATTAGTTACTTTCACAAATTCCCTTTTCCCCCTTGTTTCAGTTGTATCTGATTGAGTTGGTAACTGTTTGACTCTGTTGTTGCAAAATGTAATTTACTGTGCAGGAAGCATAGCCTTTCTTGTTAGACACCCTCATTTATGTTGATGAGCTCACCTTTGCTTGACTGAATACATGACCTCCACTGGTTTCTCTTCAATTGATGTTGGGAGGCACCCCGGGAGATGCACTGGACTTGCGCAATCAGCGGCTGCTGCTGCTGCAGTTAGTTCTGATAATATTGCCCTTGTCATCACATTTAGTCTTGCTGTCAGTTGACACTGTCACTGTATAGTATACAATTTCTTTGAGGTCTCTATGTTTGTAAATATACAAAAGCAAATGAAACAAAAAGCAATAAATAGATTTAAACAAAAAAATAGGACTGCCGTATTCCAGTCTGTCGTGCAGTTCCTACTAATCCGTAGGATCTGCGCTTTTGTTGGACAACATAAACTTTGGGTGAGGTGCCTAGACTGATTCCGGGCATCCTCTCAGGATATGTTGGCTTAGAGACTAGCTAGCTCACAGTGCCTCCATAAGCCGCCCTAACCCTACCAGGGAGCTAATAGTTTCTGGCAACCACTGAACATGAAAACCCTGACCCCTCAGGGATAATGGTAACAGATCAGAACCTCTTGCTCAGTCACTCTTGCTCTTTTGTTCTCGGAGAAATAAACAGAGAATACTCACTGGGAAGTTTTCAATATATTTATTGAACCAACGTTATTCTTGTATAAAATACATGTGCTGCGATAATCAGTAGACAGAAGCAGATGAAAGTGATTACAAGCATCAAAAGAGTAAGTAGTAGATACAGTTCGACAATGATGCTAAAACAGGGTACTTATGCAAGCATATAAAACAAGGTAGTAAACAGGCGTACTCCTACTATGCGGACCCTACTCTGTGTGTACTTAGAGTGTGTGTAGGTGTGATGCCATGAATCCCCCCAATGGATGATCCAACCCCATTGCCTGGTGGGAGAGAATGTATGAACCCGTCTTGATCACGAACTGTACACTCCTCATGGAGATGTCAGACTGTGCTTTGTGAAGTCTCAGCATGCAGGGACCCTCAGTGTCAGCTGAAGTGCCTCCTCTGCTATTCCTATGAGATGCTGATTATTTATAATAAAAAGCATCCTTGCGATTTACGTACAGATGAGCAATGTTATGGATATGTAGATAGACCTGTTACCCTCGTGGATGAAGATAGAACGACATTTGTACATTTGTGCGTAAAGGCCTTGTACTTGGTGTTCGAGGCATTGTGATAATGTTATGCGAAGCCAGATGTGTAAAGAGAAGTAGTTTCAGAGAATCTAATCCAATATTGTCACAAATGCGAATATGTGCAAAAGGTCACAGCGGAAATGTTATTGTGAAAAAGAGGATAATGTAAGAAATAAAGCTTTGCTACATGGGCCTAACCCGGGCACATAACAAGTTTAGTCAGAATACGTCTCTGAGCGAGAGTTACTTTGGAAACTCCAATGCACAGAAATGGTGACATTGCTCGTTCTTACAGGTGGGGAATAGATCTAGCCACGTTTCTCCCCAGTTCTGAAATAGGCTTTGAGCCACCTTCGGATAGAGCGACCATTCATGGTCCGTGAGACATCAACGTCTGAGTTCGTCCAACCTGACATTTAGAGATCCCACCAGGTGCTGCGCGACCAGTGAAATATCCTGACATACCAGCAATATCCAGAGGTGCAGAGCCTCCTAGCACAGGGTCCATGAACCCATTCCGCCCTGCTTGTTACAGTACCACATGGCAGTAGTGTTGTTCGTGAACATCTGGACTAGCTTCCCTTTGCTGGAGCTTTTGATGCCAAGTGAATCACCCCCAGCTCCAGAAGATCGATGTAGACCTGAGTCTCCGCCAGAGACCAGAGGTCTCTGATATCCACTTCTCCCTGATGCCCACCCCAGCACAGAAGCGATGCATCGGTCACCACTGTCAGCTCTGAGTGGTGAAGGAGGAGTGGTTTACTTTTGACCTCATCTAAGTCCAATAACCACCATTACAGATCTTTTGCAGGCTCTTTGAAATCTGGACCAGGTCAGAGAGATACCCTTGGTGTTGTGCCCATTGGGACTTCAGACCCCACTGCAGAGCTTTCATATGTCATAGAGTGTATTTCACTAGCAGGATGCACAAGGCCATCAGACCGAACAGTCTGAGAGTCAGGCCACCAAAATCCAGGATTGAGGTTGAAACATCTGGACCATAGCCCAATTGTCCTGGACTCTCTGCTCCGTAGGAAAGGCACGGAATCGCACCGGCGTCTAAGAAGGAGTCAGGTGTAACTTTGGCATGTTGATAGTAAATCCCAGTAAATGTAAGAGGTCTGCCATAGTCTGGAGGTGAGTGGCGACTGCCTGGGGTGAGCCTGCCTTCAGCAGCCAGTCATCAAGGTAGAGGAAGATTGAGACCCCTGACCTCCACAGATGTGCCACAACTACCACCATCACCTTGGTGAACACCCGAGAGGTATTGGTGAGACTAAAGGGGAGCACAGCGAACTGGAAATGCTCTTGGCCCCTATAAACTGCAGGTAACACCGATGGGCCTGAAGACGGGGATGTGAAAATAGGCGTTCTGAAGGTCTAGCGCTACCAACCAGTCTCCAGGGTAGAGTACAGAGAGGACCTGAGCAAGCATGAGCATCTTGATTTTCTCCTTCTTCATGAAAGCATTGAGAGCGAGCAGGTCTATGATAGGATGGAGGCCTCCGTCCTTACTGGGCACCTGAAAGTAGCAGGAATAACATCCACAACCAACGTCTGATGGTGACACCCTCTTAATGGCTCATTTAGCCAAAAGAGCTTGCACTTCCTGGTGTAATAAGAAGAGGTGGTCCTCCGTCAGCCAGTCTAATGATGGTGGCAAGGATGGCGGGGTTTCTGTAAATGGAAAGGCGTAACTCCACCGGACAATTTGAAGCACACACTTGTCCGAACGTATGGCATGCCATTGGGGCAGCTGGTGCCTGATCCTGCCTCCAACAGGGTGCAAACGTTGGTGTGAGGGCTTACTAAAGAGGCTTGTAAGCAGTGGCTGCCAGAGGGGTGACAGACTGGGCAAATCTCTGGCTCTGAGTCTCAAGGGATTTGTGTGAGCTTGTCCTGTGCATGGGAGTGCTCATGCAGGGCTTGGCCTAGGTCCCAACAGGACATCAGAGAGGTCTTCATAGAAGGGCAGCAGGGGTTCTGAGTGTGACATCACAGGCTGAAGCACCTCCGTGAAGACATTTGTCCAGACTTCCACCAATGGTAACGTGAGGTCTAGGACCTCTGTTGCCCAACACACCACTGTAGCAAAGGGTGTCCCTTCCTCTGTAGCCACACTAGGAGGAAAGACCAGACCAGTGTCTGGTGAGGTGTCCAGGCCACTAGTGTCAGCCAGGTCTTCATACCAGTTGTCTTCGGCCAAGGGTTCTTAAAAAGGGTCAGAATAGCTGTAAGGATTCACAGATCCACCCCAGTCATACTCTTCACAGGCCTGTTAGGAAAAAGAGGCACTCTCTCTGATCTGAAAGGTTGTGGTCCAGTTGACGCAGGAGCCAACATCAGAGGACATCGGTCAGGATTCACATGAGAGTCAAGAATGTCTATGGGGCCGACGTTGGTAAAGGGCATCAGCGGCACTGGCATCACCCGACCGATCCCCTGCAAAGGTCGTGGATTCAGGACCAAAGTTGGTCCAGATCCAGGCACAGAGCTAGAGGACCCAAATGGCACAGAGAGGGAACCAGCCGGTCGTTACTGGCACTTCCCAAACCTGTGGAGTCCGAAGGCTCTCCAGAGGGGTCCGTATGCCCCCAAACATGAGGTGCAACTCCTTGAGTTGGATAAGGATCGCTCTGGGTCTTAGAAATTCAGGACGTGAGCAGTGGACCCAGGCTCAAACTCCACAGTGAACCTATGGGGCATAGACTTGTGATGTTGTTCCAGCACCTCATCCAATGCCTTTGACTGCTAGGGCAAAGGTGTATAGCACTTTGACTTCTTGGTCTTCTTTTTCTTCTGGGACTTATCCAATAAGGACTTTGACCTTGATGAAAACAATTGAGAATGACCCTGAGAGGGGGCCCGGGACCTTCAGCATGATCGGGACCTGGAGTGGTGTAAAGCCATCGGGTTTTGAGCAGTCACAAGCTTCATTGCTCGCTGCCAACTCCCATATCTCCTTGTGGTTCACTATACGGCAGTCGGAGCAGGCCTTGAAATCATAGTCTGGCTCTAGGCACCACAAACAAACCAGGTAGGGGTTTGACATAGACACTTGCCTGTGACAAGCTCCACAGGGTTAAAACCCACAGATTTCTTAGGGGACATCCCTAAGGCACGCTACGAGCAAAAAGGCTCAAAAAGTCAAAAGTGTGGTAAACAAACACCTGAGGTAGCTCTTCCAGATCTGCACTGATGGCATCGAAAGAAAGGAACTGAGGTCAGTGCTCTGGGATGGGGCCTACATAAGCACCACGCATGTCACATCCTCTGCAGACACTGTGGAGCCATTCGGTGCCAGCTACCAGCGCAGTGGTACTGCTGAAGATTTTCCAGATCCAGTCTGACACTTGGGGAATATTGTAAGATAAAGAATTTGTGGCTAAAAGTCTCTGGAGCAGCCACAAGGAGATGATGGACTGAGCGCTGAAACTTTTCAGACACTCACCCCCAGTCACAAATCTGGGTTGAATCCATCATCGTTCTCTAGCTCACTTCACCACCCCAGTTCAGACCCAGCCATATGCAAATCAGTATTGAGCCTTTCCCTTGTCGGAACAGTCCAGTCTGAACTGTCAAGCCAGGTCTTCCCTTGACCAGAAACAAGCATCCTGGGACCGGTTTCAGGGTAACACCCCATATCTGCCAGGCTAGCTTGAATCTAGTGGCAAAGTGAGCAAGTGACCTATGTCTGGGCATAGCCTGCCAACTTAGGGCAAACAAAGCAAACACAAGGAAATGATGTACAGAGCGCTGAACTTTTCAGACATTCACCCCCAGTCACAGATCAGGGTTAAATCCATCATCGTTCTTTAGCTCACTTCACCACCCCAGTTCAGACCCAGCCATATGCAAATCAGTCTTGACCCTGTTCCTTGTGGGAAGAGTCCAGTCCGAACTGCCAAGCCAGGTCTTCCCTGGACCGTAAACAAGCATCCTGGGACCGGTTTCGTGGTAACACCCCTCATCAGCCAGTCTAGCTTGAATCCAGTGACAAAGTGAGCAAGGGACCCACGTCTGGGCATAGCCTGCCAACTTAGGGCTAACAAAGCAAACACAAGGAAATGATGTACAGAGCGCTAAAACTTTTCAGACACTCACCCCCAGTCACATATCTGGGTTGAATCCATCATCGTTCTTCAGCTCAATTTGCCACACCAGTTCAGACCCAGCCATATGCAAATCAGTCTTGACCCTGATCCTTATGGGAACAGTCCAGTTGGAACTGCTAAGCCAGGCCTTCCCTGGACAGGAAACAAGCATCCTGGGACCGGTTTCAGGGTAACACCCCTCATCAGCCAGGCTAGCTTTAACCCAGTGGCAAAGTGAGCAAGGGACCCACGTCTGGGTATACCCTGCCAACTAAGAGCAAACAAAGCAAACACAAGGAAATGATGGACGGAGCTCTGAAACTTTTCAGTCACTCATCCCCAGTCACAGATCTGGGTTGAATCCATCATCGTTCTTTAGCTCACTTCGCCACCCCAGTTCAGACCCTGCCATATGCAAATCAGTCTTGACCCTTTTCTTTGTGGGAACAGTCCAGTCCGAACTGCCAAGCCAGGTCTTCCCTTGACCAGAAACAAGCATCCTGGGACCAGTTTTGGGGTAACACCCCTCATCTGCCAGGCTAGCTTGAATCCAGTGGCAAAGTGAGCAAGGGACCCACGTCTGGGCATACCCTACCAACTTAGGTCAAACAAAGCAAACACAAGGAGATGATGGACAGGGCACTGAAACTTTTCAGACACTCACCCCCAGTCACAGATCTGGGTTGAATCCATCATCGTTCTTTAGCTCACTTTGCCACACCAATTCAGACCCAGCTATATGGAAATCAGTCTTGACCCTGTTCCTTGTGGGAACAGTCCAGTTCGAACTACCAAGCCAGGTCTTCCCTGGACCGGAAACAAGCATCCTGGGACTGATTTCAGGGTAACACCCCTGGCTGAAAGTCTCTATCAGACTGATACGATACAGTGTTTACTTTTGAAAAAATTGCAATGTGCAAAGTAGGCTAGCAAAACAAAAACAGATTGGAAGTGTGAGTCAGAGCGTTTACTTTTGAAACACCAAAAATGTTGTCATATAAGAAAAGATTGAAAGCCCAAGTATTAAAAGAGAATGAATATTTGCTGAAGGAATTGAGAGATGATCTGTAATAAAATGGAGTATTAGTTGAGGGGTGTAACCACTTCAAGTAATAATTACAATCCTTGTCGAGGTGAACCACTTAAGTAGCTAAATCAACATGAGCTCTAAACCCTGGTATCTTTTGGATAGAGCAGGCAGGCTTAACTTAGTGTGTAAAGTATTTATGCAGCGCCAAAACAGTAATAAACTTAAAATGAAAAAATTATAAAAATCCTAAACTGAAATAGTAAAATAAAGTAAACTTTCATAAACAAATGGCACAAAAATGATAAACATCCAACGAGTGGATTACTAGATATGACATGTTAAAGTTTTAAGTATAAATAGCTCCAAAAAAGCACAACACCCTAATGATAGTCAATGGTTGCTGAAGACCGGGACCTGGGTGCAATTTGAAGCTGACCGCGATTAAGCGTGGGTCATATACAAACAAACAGGTTCGTCAAAGATTTTACTTTCTGACTTAGTCCATCAAATCCCAATCTAATATAGGAGTACTCTTCTATAGTCCCCCAGGACCTCATGGAAGGCACATAGAGACACTTAGAGACTCACAATATGTCAGGCAGAGGCCAACAGCAGGGTCCAGTCTAGGACAACTTGCCACTAGTCAGCTGGGCAGTTGCAGGAAAGGCATCTCATGGCTTGTTGAATCCCTATAGTTTGAACAGGAGGTCATCCTTATGACCCCTGGAGTCAACGTCTTTGTCCTGGGTACAAGAGGGATCCAATTCAGTTTTTCAATCCTCTTCTGTTCTTCCTCAGATCAAGCTGTTTCTAAAGTGAGTGCCTGGAGGTGCCACATGTATGCCTCGCACTAGCTAGTGGGTGGGAATGACTCCTGAGCCCACCCTAAGCAATGGGAAACAAGTTCCCGGGGCCAACCTTACCGACTTTGGGCATTTTCAAGAAGGTGAAAGGCTTTGGCCACAGTAAACGTGTGGGGAGTGTACTATGGTAATCATGGTGTCCTCCCACATCTAACACTAAAATCCAGTTAAAAACAGCCTCAGTAGCCACAATAAACCATGAGGCAGACCTTTGATGAACAAAAGTAGAGTTCTTCTGTAACCGGACAGTGGATACACAAGAATTGTATTGGCGTCCTGTTCTCACCCTTTGAAGTGCACCCCATGTGTTATACGTAAAACCTAGATACAATAGTCTGGTAGGACAAAAGCAGAGTTCTTCAGCAACCAGACAGTGGATGCACAAGCAATGTTTGGCATTGTGTTCTCTCCCTTTGTAGTGTTAGGTGTGGCTCAGCAGACCTGTCAAGCAGGATTTGACACTGTGGGGCCGATTCCGATCTCGGTCGGAGGCGCACCTAACACCATTCGGTCGGGAAAAAAGCCATGCGAATGCCTGTTTCCCGACCGATCCGCACATTATTCCGAACGAGCAAGTACGATGCGCACAACAGCATAGATTCCGACCCAGTCGTACTCACCCAATCCAGGTCCTGTTCCCCGACCGAGCCGGATCCGTAAACGCAGAATCGAGACACACGGAAGCCAAAATGCAGCCCCGTCCGGCCGGACAAGTACGATGCGCTTCCCGTACGCGCCGAACCCGTCGCTACGCACGGCACGTCAAAGCATCCGGGAGAGGCGCACATAAGCTCCGATTCGCGCCACAACACGATCCACGGCTGCAAGACGAACACGCCAGCGACCAGGACGAGGCGAAACAACGAGAAAGACGAACGAGACGAACCAACCATGAATCCCATCGTTCCGATCCTACCAATATTCTACATCTACTACCTGAACAGGCACGGACGCGTACGGCGCAGAAGGTAAGTCAGACACCAACCACAAAAACAAACTACACGTACCCGACATATCACACACACACACAGAGGGATGCAGAAATTACTTACACCAGCAACAGCAGCACCATAGGGGCGGGATGGCCATCACCAATGCCACATATACACATAGGGGCCCGGATGCCCACCACCACTACCACCCCTACCCAGGGGGTGCCAGATGCCTACCACTACTACCACCCCTACCCAGGGGGTGCCAGATGCCTACCACTACTACCACCTCTACCCAGGGGGAGCTGGATGCCTGTCACTACTACCACCCTTACCCAGGGGTGCCAGATGCCTACCACTACTACCACCCTTACCCAGGGGTGCCAGATGCCTACCACTACTACCACCTCTACCCATGGGGGCTGGATGCCTGTCACTACTACCACCCTCACCCAGGGGGTGCCAGATGCCTACCACTACTACCACCTCTACCCATGGGGAGCTGGATGCCTGTCACTACTACCACCCTTACCCAGGGGGTGCCAGATGCCTACCACTACTACCACCTCTACCCATGGGGGACTGGATGCCTGTCACTACTACCACCCTTACCCAGGGGGGCCAGATGCCTACCACTACTACCACCTCTACCCAGGGGGTGCCAGATGCCTACCACTACTACCACCCTTACCCAGGGGTGCCAGATGCCTACCACTACTACCACCTCTACCCAGGGGTGCCAGATGCCTACCACTACTACCACCTCTACCCATGGGGGCTGGATGCCTGTCACTACTACCACCCTTACCCAGGGGGTGCCAGATGCCTACCACTACTACCACCTCTACCCAGGGGTGCCAGATGCCTACCACTACTACCACCCTTACCCAGGGGTGCCAGATGCCTACCACTACTACCACCCCTACCCAGGGGTGCCAGATGCCTACCACTACTACCACCTCTACCCAGGGGTACCAGATGCCTCCCACTACTACCACCCCTACCCAGGGGGTGCCAGATGCCTCCCACTACTACCACCCCTACCCAGGGGTGCCAGATGCCTGTCACTACTACCACCCCTACCCATGGGGGCTGGATGCCTACCACCAACAACACCCCCACTCACAGGATGGCTAATACATGACACAACAAGCACACACCAACATAAAGAATGCAACATAAAGACATCCCCCCCAACACCATGACAAGCGTGTGTAGACTGTGTCAAATGCCTACAACACTGAACATGACTTTGAACATACAATGTGACCCCCTATCACATGTGCCACACATAAATGTGTGTGGCCCCCACAATGCAAGCAGGCCATGACCATTGTGGCAATGGGGTCCAACACTTTGTGGCAATGGGGTCCAAACCCCTATCATCACAGTGACCAAAATGTAAGTGTGGGGTCCATAGCTGAAGCACATTTTGAACATTGTGGCAATGGGGTCCAAACCCCCATCATCACAGTGACCAAAATGTAAGTGTGGGGTCCATAGCTGAAGCACATTTTAAACATTGTGGCAATGGGGTCCAAACCCCCATCATCACAGTGACCTAAATGTCAGTGTGGGGTCCATAGCTGAAGCACATTTTGAACATTGTGGCAATGGGGTCCAAACCCCCATCATCACAGTGACCAAAATGTAAGTGTGGGGTCCATAGCTGAAGCACATTCTAAACATTGTGGCAATGGGGTCCAAACCCCCGTCATCAAGGTGACCAAAATGTAAGTGTGGGGTCCATAGCTGAAGCACATTTTAAACATTGTGGCAATGGGGTCCAAACCCCCATCATCACAGTGACCAAAATGTAAGTGTGGGGTCCATAGCTGAAGCACATTTTGAATATTGTGGCAATGGGGTCCAAACCCCCATCGTCACAGTGACCAAAATGTAAGTGTGGGGTCCATAGCTGAAGCACATTTTAAACATTGTGGCAATGGGGTCCAAACCCCCATCATCACAGTGACCAAAATGTAAGTGTGGGGTCCATAGCTGAAGCACATTTTAAACATTGTGGCAATGGGGTCCAAACCCCCATCATCACAGTGACCAAAATGTAAGTGTGGGGTCCATAGCTGAAGCACATTTTGAACATTGTGGCAATGGGGTCCAAACCCCCATCATCACAGTGACCAAAATGTAAGTGTGGGGTCCATAGCTGAAGCACATTCTAAACATTGTGGCAATGGGGTCCAAACCCCCATCATCACAGTGACCAAAATGTAAGTGTGGGGTCCATAGCTGAAGCACATTTTAAACATTGTGGCAATGGGGTCCAAACCCCCATCATCACAGTGACCAAAATGTAAGTGTGGGGTCCATAGCTGAAGCACATTTTGAATATTGTGGCAATGGGGTCCAAACCCCCATCATCACAGTGACCAAAATGTAAGTGTTGACAAAGAAAAAGCTGCAACTGCCAAACTGCATGGATGATTCCTGGTCACAGAACAACAAACACATCAGTGGCAAAGTAGTGCTTGTGTCCCATAGCAACATAGATTGGGGGAGGCAAACAGTGCAGTGCAAATAAGACATACCTTTGGCCATGTGCAGACAAACATCACGCATGGGGGCTGACACTGTCAACATTCATCAATGACACAATGACAGAAGTGACCATCAGAATGCAGACCCACATATTTGCACCAATGGGCACACAAATGCAGATACCCTGTGGAGACTGTAGATGTGAGGTGAACAGATACCATACCATGGCAGCAATGGGACACACAAACAATGATCATTGTGCTGACTGATGACCTAGGAGTCCCAGGGACAGCAGGGGAAACACACCAAACAACATACAGCCAATGGCACACTAAAGATATGCCAATGCAGTGGTGCAGATGCACAAACACAAACAGGCAGACCCACACTGCACATCAAACACAACAGGTGAGGGGGGGTACCAGTGTCCCCAGGCAACCACACAACACATGAGGAGGCCTGAATACCAATTACACAGATGTGCATACAGTGCCACACAAAGGTAACTCATGGATCCAAATCCCCTATGTGGGCAATCAGGCATTGTCAGATGAGAGGGAGCACAAATCACACATGTCATACAAGCATGTAGGAAGAGCAACTGACACAGCAAGACACAGAGACACCACAGCACTACCCCCAGGGCCCCCACAATGTGGTGACCCTGGGCTGCATTACAATCCCACTGTGATGACAAAGCTAGATGTCGTTCACACTGTGAACCACAGTCATGTGTCCTGAGCAACAAACTACCATCACACCTACACAAGCACAAATCAATCAGCACGGCCAGTAAGCCAAGGCCAACATGAAGGCAGGAGTCTAGCTGGGCAACAACTCTCATCTGCACACACTCAACACCACACACCTCGACCTCCAACAATGTGCAGCAGTGAAGCTCACATGCACTGGTGACATTGCACATGCACCCATGACAATCCCAGGGGGGGTGGTGGGAACCAAGGTGCAGAAACACATCACACATGGCCACTCAACAAGACTCCTGAATGTCTGACACACTGCACACTACGCTGTACATGGACATGACGGCAATACCACACCAACCAATGGGATCCCAGCCACAGTCACACACCAATGAAGAAGCCAAGGTCACCCACAAAGAACACACATAGACAACTACCAACATTGCAGCCCTGACCCTGAGGAGTGCCAGCAGTCACACACACAACGTGTCACAACCAATGAAAGCTAACACAAACCAGAAATCACATGACAGGTGTAAACAACAAGTGCCAAGGGGAATCCTGACTGTGACCCATCAGCGTCTGCCCACAAACTCAGCCCTGACAGCAAACACACCTATGGGTGACACCCTGATGACCAGTAATGTGCCATGCACCCACATCACAGAGAACCCAGGGAGAAGACTTTGGGGGAACATAGGTCAACTCAGCAAGCATCACAAACAGGAACATCACTAGGGATCCCAGCATGCACAGCAAAATGGAAGTGAACACATAGACATGCTCATACAACACACACCTTGGGCGCAGGCGATGTCACAGGAGTACACACTGCCATGAGGGGACTCAACTCCTGTGTGAGGAAAGCTGTGCCATATGTCGCATCAGTAGGGCTCCATCATGTCAGCAGAACACTTGGTCACACAGTCAACAATTAGCACCAAATGAAGGCTCCCGTCACATCAGCCTGGTCATGGGAGTGTCAACGAAATGATCAGCACAGATCCAACACACATGTATAGCAAGTTGCACTGACAACACAGATGAGTCCTTCCCCATTGATGCCCAAACCTGCATGTCCAGTGGAGATGGCCACACGGTCAGGGAAGTAGACTAATTGAACAATGGCAAACACAACAGATGTGCAGGGGTGGAACCCACAGATGTGACATTGCTAATGTAAGTAGGAAATCCCATTGCCAAATATTGAAAACATGACACCCTCAGATGCTGCTAAGGATGACATGGATACACCACAGGATAGGACAATGTCCCCCTGGACCACATGGGTTCCTGCACAGTAACACTTCATTTTCATGAGACCAAATATCACCATCACTGCAGCAAGGGCATGGTTAGCATCATCAACATCATGTACATCAAAAGCAAAAGCACTAGAGAACAGAAAGTTGCTTTATTCAGCATATGTGGTATCAAAAGTTGAAGTCATGTAAAAAATAAACAAAGGCCAATGGCCAGTCCATCATGAAAGTCAAAACAGGGTGACAGTGGCAGATGCCACCCTACGCATGCCTGCACTGACAAAAACCAGGGACAATCCCCTAGGAGGGGCATACGGGGGGGCAGGCCAGGCACCGCAGGGACAGGATCAGGGCTCACCAGGAGGAGGCAGGGAAGGGGTGGTGGGTGCTGGAGAGCCACTGACAACTGCAGTGGAGGTGTCTGACATGTTGTGTGCCGGCACAACTGGGGGGCATGACTCAGATGGTGTGGGTGCCGGCACGACTGCAGTGGACCGTGCAGATGGAGTGGACAGGTTCGCCACTGCAGTGCCCAAGTCAGACAGGGTGGTAGTGGACTCGACTGCAGTGCCTACCTCCAGGGGAGGAGAATGGGGATCAGGTAAGGTGGGCAGGACAGAGGGGGAGGACACCCTCACCACACCAGTGGTACAGACAAGCGCAGCGGGGGGTGTGGGGCCGGAAGAGCAAGTGGCAGGGGGAGAAGGCCTGATCCTTTTGGGGATGGTGTATCTGAGGGTGGGGGAACCTGGGGCAGGGTGTGGTGGGGGCACCTGTGGAGTGGGGGCCTGAGGGATGGAGGAAGGAGACTTGGTGCCTGAGCTGCAGGGGGCGGCGGGGTCTTGCTCTTCCGGGTCAGGGGGGACTTGCGGGTGGGGGCGTCAGTCGGTCTGCGCCTGGGGGAGGGTGTCCGGGGGCGAGGGGCACTCCGCTCCATGTGGGTGTGTTTCCTCTTCCCCCTGAATGCTGTATCAGCTGAATCGGAGGGGAAGAGGCCAAGGTCACTGAGGAAGAGCCGCTGTGTCTTTGGGGTTGCAGGTGAGGCAAGGGAGGGGGCTTTGGAGGGAGAGGCAACTGAGGACTGCGCAGTGCTCGTGGATGCGTGTGTGTGTGCCTGGGCCCCATCCCCTGTGAGTGTGGTTTCAGTCCCCTGACGGTGCGTGCGTGTGCGTCTTGTTTGTGGCGTGTGTGTCTGTGTGCTGCACGTGTCTGCGCTGGTGTGTGCCTGTGCCAGAGTGTGTGTGCTTGGGACAGGTAAGGTGCTGGGGAGTGTGGATGGGGCAGAGGCAGGAGGGGTGAGGGACTGTCGGAGGAGGGACACTGCTGCCGTCAGGGAGGAGTCCATGGACCTATTGCCCCTCTGTAGGTCAGACATGCCCGATGAGATGCCCTCCATGAACGACACCAGCTGAGTCAACAGAGTGGTGTGTGCATGGAGGACACTCAGCATCGCTGTCTGCCCTACATGGAGCTGGCGAAGGAGGTACACAGACTCCTCACTCAGGGCAGCAGGGGACACAGGGGCAGGGGGTGCAGTGCCTATCCCGAAGGAGACACGCTCCCGAACATGGGAGCCTCCATGGACCTCGGGAATGGGAGCCGATGGGAGGGCGGTGGTGGTGGTGGTGGTGGCGGGGACAGCAACACTAGCTGGGGTGTGGTGGCTGCTGACACCCGCCTCCATAAGGGAGTCATCCTCCGAGCTGCTGTGGTCCTCAGCTGAGGTGGATGGTGCTGAGGACTCCTCGGTGTGGCTCCCCTCGCCCTCCGTGCCACTGGGTCCCTCCGACCACTCCTCGGCTGCTGACCCAGTCTGGCTCTGCGGCTCCTCCTGGTCCGTGGAGCTGTCCCCTCCTGTGGCCGTGGATGTATCTGCAATCAATAGGGAAACAGACAGACATCAGTCACCTGCACCGAATGCACACACCACAGTAAGTACAGCACATTACAGAGCAAGCCCTGGCATCCTTAGTTGAACATTGCTAAAAGTGCCCAAACAGAACAGGAGAAGCCAATTGTCAGTCTGATGGTCAACCATAGCACTCACATCCCACCTGGCCTTGCACCCATCTGTCTGGTGTCTGTTGGATGGCAATACCCCAGTGTGGACACATGCACCACCTACACAGTATTTGGACAGTGCAGAGATCCCGGTGAAGCATGTGGACATGCACACATCACAATTCTTGCCACTGAGTCAGTACAGGTGTCCGGATGAAAGGGATGCCCAGAGTCAAATAGGAAATGCATGTCATGCATACCAGCGACAGACACCATGACGCACCCATGTCCTGATAGCCATTGCCACAATGGTGTGCATGTAGCACATGTCACTCCCCTGCAGGATCACTAATAGGAAGTCACATGCCATGGCACAGGCATGCCTGCTAAGTCATACATCACTGTCTCCAGTCACATGGGCAGGGCAGCCAGACAACAACACTCTGCACTGTGTCACAATAGTAGGTCATGGGGAATGCAAGTCCTGGAGCTGAACAAGTGCACATGTACATCCCCCACACACCACATCATCTGAACCCTTATCTGTCCAGGTCATACCGATTGGACATATGGGAGACCTGTAACACTACCCTCTGAACCTGAGCACCTCACAATCTGCTGTGAATGGGAAACAGCTGCCTGAACTTCACATTCACATACCCCAGTCTGCACGGTCAGGTGATCAAACACCTATGTGTCACACAAGTATCGTCTCCTATGGTCACATCTCCAGTGGCATGCTGAGCCCCAACTGAGAAACACCCCAGCAGACCTGACAACGAAGCCACAGCACACTGACACAGAGGCAGACACCTGAGGGGACAAATCACTGAGCACAACGTGTCAGCTGATACACTGGAGTGAGAGTACAGAGTGTATTGTATGGCCTGGAGTAGGCATGACTGTCCTGCCCCACATGAATGAGGGATGAGCCCTGGACAGTAGGCAGCTGGCTAAGTATGTGTGACACACGTTATATACACACTCCTGGGGCCCAAACATTGTTCCCACCCGCAGCATGGGTGTGTGCCAGATACCCCAGGCACATGTGGTGGATCAGCTCAGCAATTGGACCACATATCAAAGTAACACGCAGATTACATGTCAGAACACAGGCATTGTGTAAGCAATGGACCCACCCATGATGCCCACCACAGAGTTAAGGAAACAGATGCTGTCCCCCACCTTGAGTCAAGCAAACTGCAAGGACACAGTACCCAAGTGACACAATTCCCTGACTGTAAGGGCCACACCTGGGTATCAGATGAGGAGTGGGCAGTGCACAATAGAGGGACATGGGTCCTGGAGCACATGACTGATGTACTGTGGAAGTTTAACCAGGCCAGAGGAGGGCACATAGCATGGCAGACATAGTTCACAATGCAGTCATGGACTCACCCCTCCTTGCTGCTCTCTGGCCTTCAGCTGCCCATCCAGATCAGGGAAGACCACCGCCAGGATCCTGAGCATGTGGGGGTCAGGGTCCGGTGTCCGCCCCTCCTGCGAGGAGGCGACAGCTTCAGCTGGACCCGTGCGATCCTCCGGGTCCAGCCCCGAAGGTCCTGCCACCTCTTCTGGCAGTTGCGGATCCGGCGCTTGTAGACCCCCACGGATCTCACTGCCCGGACGATGGTCAGCCATATCTGCTGCTTCTGGTGGGCATCAACCTGTGAGGATGACAAAGTGAGAATGCCATTACTACACATGCAACATATCCGTGCATTACACAGTTGGATATACATGTCTCAATCACAGGGGCACATGATGTACACAGGCAGTGCAACGATGGCCATGGACAGTATGCCAGCAGTTACTACATGGTATCATTGCCTGGGAAGTAAGACCTTGTTTAAATGCACTGTCACTGCACTATACCTGTCCAGTGCATGTAACTACACACTATGGGGGGTGACAACTACTCAGTGAGCCTGCTAGCCAGTGGCGTGCAGACTGTTAGCCTTGCTAGTCAGACAACATGCACATTTAGAAAGGCAGTGGACAGAACACTCACCTGCTCCCCTGGTGTCCCATACAGCTTGCTGTACTGTGGAAGGAGGTTGTCCAGCAGGGCCTGGTTCTCCTCAGTGCTGAAGGCTGGGGCTCTCTCCAAAGTACGTGCCATTGCAGGGTCCAGAGGGTGCAGATACAGCAGCAGTGTAGTGGCAGATGTCGTCCTGGAGCATGTAGTGCAGGCAAGTGAGCTCTCAGGGGAACAGCCAGCATTATATGTGTGCTGCAGCGGCAGATACTGTCCCATGTGTCCAAAGTGATAGGTCCAAGTCGTTTGCATCTTCTGAATCTGGCCAATCCATGGAATTGCACCACTTACACATGCCCACAGCATCCTTCAAAGTTCAACTTCATGACACCCATGAATTTGCAACATTGTTGTGGGTGACCAACTGAATTTACAGCATCAGACTCGTTCTAAATTTGAAAACGCGTCCGTTGCCAGGCCAGGCCATAGCCAATGGGTGCGCACCGATCGGTCCATTGCTGTTCAACGCGTACCTAGGATACAACGCGTACCCGCACACAATGAATGCAATGGGCCGGCCGGGCACACCGATCGGTCCATTGCTGTTCAACGCGTACCCAGGATGCAACGCGTACCCGCACACATTGAATGCAATGGGCCGGCCGGGCACACCTATCGGTCCATTGCTGTTCAACGCGTACCTAGGATACAACGCGTACCCGCACACATTGAATGCAATGGGCCGGCCGGGCACACCGATTGGTCCATTGCTGTTCAACGCGTACCTAGGATGCAACGCGTACCCGCACACATTGAATGCAATGGGCCGGCCGGGCACACCGATCGGTCCATTGCTGTTCAACGCGTACCTAGGATGCAACGCGTACCCGCACACATTGAATGCAATGGGCCGGCCGGGCACACCGATTGATCCATTGCTGTTCAACGCGTACCTAGGATACAATGCGTACCCGCACACATTGAATGCAATGGGCCGGCCGGGCACACCGATCGGTCCATTGCTGTTCAACGCGTACCTAGGATACAACGCGTACCCGCACACATTGAATGCAATGGGCCGGCCGGGCACACTGATCGGTCCATTGCTGTTCAACGCGTACCTAGGATGCAACGCGTACCCGCACACATTGAATGCAATGGGCCGGCCGGGCACACCGATCGGTCCATTGCTGTTCAACGCGTACCTAGGATGCAGCGCGTACCCGCACACATTGAATGCAATGGGCCGGCCGGGCACACCGATCGGTCCATTGCTGTTCAACGCGTACCTAGGATACAACGCGTACCCACACACATTGAATGCAATGGGCCGGCCGGGCACACCGATCGGTCCATTGCTGTTCAACGCGTACCTAGGATGCAGCGCGTACCCGCACACATTGACTGCAATGGGCCGGCCGGGCACACCGATCGGTCCATTGCTGTTCAACGTGTCCCTGTACAAGTCACTAGCATATGTCACCATGCCTGTCACAGGTGAACATATGCCAGCCACATATACTTCCCAGGGAGTGAGGGGCACACCTACAACACCACAGCCTGTCCAAACTGTATCCTAAGGCATGTAAGGCTGCATTACCTATTCCGTGTATGGGGGTGAACATGTTGTTCTGTGGTTGTCACTTGGGGGCAGCAACCCCCAGGCTGTGCACGTGTTAATGGGGACAGAATCCTTGGTGTTTCGTGTACATGACCACTGTGATGTGCAACTGTTCATATCTGAGCATGTGCCATGGTCACATTTCACGGTGGTGTATGTGTATGTCATGTCACATACCCCCTGAGTCCCATGTGGGATGGTATGTTTAACCCAGGGTGACCCATTGGCACAATAGTGATGGTCCTCCACAGTCTGTGTGCATGTTGTGTTTACAATGTCTCTGATTTCATGTGCACAATGGGAGACAGTCTCCACATCCACGTTGTTTGTGCATGGACTTTGATGTTGTGCGTGTGTGTGTCACAGACGTCCATGTCTGTCCTGCCGAGGCAACAGGGACCACTACCTGTGGGGGTCATGGTTGTTTTGCTGTGGTGTATACATGATACACCATGTCATGCCAGTGTCCATGTGGCAATACAGGGTCCCTGGGAATCTACCTGTCGTTGAGCTGTGATGCCTGGGGCACATCTGTCCTCACATGTCACTGTGGGGTGTGTTTGTAACGTGGCAGCAGGAGATGGGAGCTGTGACACGGCCTCATGATATCCAATGGCACAACCTGGGACTTATTGATGCCACTTGTTGAACTGTGATGTTAGATGTTGGCCATGTATGTGCCATACATGTCCTTACGGAACTGCACACATCATGTACTTGTGCCTCATAATGATGTATCATGTGATATTGAGTGTGTTCAATGCCACATATGTGGGGTGACTGTCAATTTTGCTTTCTTCACCTATGCACTGCAGGGCACCAGCTGTCCTTAGACATTTCCCTGACCTGACAACGATGGTGGAACGTGACAGCATCCGACTGTACCGCTTCACCAGGCAGCTGATTGAGGATTTGGCAGTGCGCTTGGCACCACATTTGCAACCTGGCCGGCCGTACCCTACAGCGCTGACCCCCAAGGTGAAGGTGATGGCAGCCCTACACTTCTTTGCCACCGGTACCTTTCAACACACTGTGGCGACTGCTGGTGGGATGTCACAGACCATGTTCAGCCGTGTGCTCCGCTATGTTTTGGAGACTATCTTGATATACCTGAACCAGTACATCTATTTCCCTAGACTCCAATGACTCACTGACGTGAAGAGTGACTTCTATGCCCTGGGGAGGATGCCGCATGTCATTGGCTCCATTGATGGGACACATGTGGCTTTGGTACCACCACAGGCCCAAGAGCAGGCATACAGGAACCGCAAACACTACCACTCGGTCAATGCACTGGTGGTCTGTCTTGCAGATATGAGCATCTCACACGTGTGTGCCCGTTTCCCCGGTTCTGCACACGATGCCTACGTGATGAGGAGTAGTCGCATCCCGAGGATGATGTCACAGATGCGGAACCAGCGTGCCTGGCTTGTTGGTGTGTACTGACTTTGTACCATTGTGTGTGTTCTGCAATGTAGTGTTCCACCCTCTTTTCCAACTCAGCTAATGTGCAATTGTCTGTATGTAGGTGACTCCGGATACCCCAACATGCCGTGGTTGCTGACGCCCCTCAGGAACCCTGTGACACCAGCCCAGATGCGCTACAATGAGGCACATGGTCGGACAAGGAGAGTGATTGAGCGGACATTTGGTCTCCTGAAGAGCCGCTTCCGCTGCCTGGACAAGACAGGAGGGTCCCTCCCATATGCCCCAGCAAAGGTGTGCAAGATTGTCATCGTCTGCTGCATGCTACACAACCTGGCAGTGCGGAAGGAGTTGCCTCTCATCCTGGATGACGATGACCAACATCCGCCACCTTTGGAGGATCCTGGCCTGGACCACGATGCCAGTGATGATGATGATGATGGTGATGTCCGCACACAGCTCATCACCAACTTCTTCAGCTGAATGTGAGTATCCAGAGATGTCATGTCAATGATGTGAGTTTGCATGATATGTGTTGGTGGTGCTCTGGTGCTGTTTGAGTGTGTCCATGGGCTACATGACTGTATGCGTGTAGCGATGTGTCCTTACAGGTAGTCTGTACACCCCAACAGTGTTGGTTCTAGGTGGGTATCTTGTGACATGTATTGGGCATGAGTATTGCAGTTCTGTCCTGTTCTTCAGTGCTTTTGACTGTGTGTCATTTCTGTCCTTCACAGGGTACTTTCAGAGTCGTTTTTTCAACTGTGAACCCCGACACCGTGATTCGACTTCCAGGGTGGTAGCTGTCGTGTCCCTACAGGTGATTTGCGCCACACCCATGGACTTCCTTCCTTCTACACTTGTTGACTGTGTGCCCGCTGCCAGGTGGGATTACCTTGCATCTGTAATGGTTACAACATGTTGCAAATGTGTAATAAACCTGTGCTTCACTTTGTGATGTGCGTTGTCTGTGGTCACACATTTGACTGACATTTGCTTACTGCACCAGTGGGCTAGTTGACTAAGACTGTGAATAGGTGTTGTGTCTGTGCATTGCACCGTATTTCCTGGCAACATCAGTGTAGGCAATGAGTCAGATGGCCTAGGTGTGTATTTGTTGTGTAGCCCTGGTGGTGTGTCTCCCTCATATGTGTCACGTTGCCATGACTCACATGCCTGTGTTGTACTTGCTGTAGCAGTTAGCATGCACAGTGTAATTTCGCTGGTCATCATCTCCATGACAGAAACCACGTTGGAATCACGACAGAGGCAGGTATGGTGTATTAGTGTGTTTATTGTCATACATGTGTGTGAATAGTGCACAGGATGGTGAGTGCTGTACATTTTGATTGCAATCCAAAGTTCCTAGATGAATTGGAAGTCCTGGTAGCAAAAATGTCCTGTATCAGGTCCACAGTCATCTGAGACATTGGTCCAACTTGTACTCCCCATGTCATGTGGGGGAGTTGTGTTGCAGTCAACAGGGTGAACAGTTTGCGCACAAAGGTGATTATCCAGAACAGGTTTTGGCTTCCTGGGGGTTGCACATGGCCATCAGCCTCTCACTTGCCCCTCCTCGGACGACCCCTCTTCTTTGGGGGGGGACCCTCAAGTGCAGGCTGCTGCGGTGCAGGGGACTCTCCGCCAGAGTCATCCTCCCTCCCTGTGGCAGTTGCAGTTGTTTCAGCACCAGATGTTGGCACACAGGGAGGTGTTGACTGGTTGCTGCTCATCTGGCGGAGGCATTGTAATATGTCCCTATGCACCGCCGTCATCTCTTGCAGTGTGTCCCACTTGGACTCCACGCGGGACATGTGTGAGTCCAAGCGGGCATGATGGGCAGCCTGCTGCTGTTTAATGTCCCTGAGGAGCCCCACTACCTGGCTGAGCTCTCCAGTGCTGGACTGGTACGCATCGGCTATGCGTGCCAGTTGTGGGTCATCATGCAGTCCAGACCCCTCTGCGAGCAGCGACCTATGTCTCCCACCACCCCTGGCGACACGTGCAGTACCTGAGGTGGCACGCACAGGTGACCCTGAGCCCCCTTGGGGGTTGTTGGTGGTGTTGGTGTCCATGGCCCCACGTTGGTCCAGGGTCCCTGTGCTGGTGCTGGTGGTGCTCCTTGGTCTGTCCATGTCGGCAGGGGTGGTATGTGTGTTGACAGTCGTTGGAGGGGTGGGTGCAGGGGGTGCAGCTGGTGGTCCTGCTGGTGCTGCATGATGACTTGCTCCGGAGGTGCCAGGTAGGTCTTCTTCATCCGAGGAGGGCAGAGGCTGTTCCACACCAGTGAGCTCCGTATCCTCTTGAGCCTGGGACGGGGACTCCTCAGCGTCTGCTGCTGTGTCCCCATCATCACCTGTTTTTGGGAGACACACACAATGTATGTTATGTTTCTGCAGGCATCAATGGTTGACACACCTGACAGTTGTGACTGTGCCTCTGGATGCGGGCCTGTACATTGCATTGTCCTAAGTTGTCACAGTCAGGGGTTGATATTGGTGTAGCACATTGTCCTGCATTATTTGGGCATTTCTATGTGAATGTTGGGGTGTGTACATGGTCTGCATTGGTTGTATTTGGTTGACATCCGGCCCTCCTTCCCACCCAGCAAGATATTCCACCATGGAACGTGCTTCCATTGCAGGGAGTGCAAGTTGTCTTTCAGGATGTCAGTCAATGGTGTCCTGCTGTTGGTTGGTGCAAAGTTGCCAGCAGGGCCTTGTGCTCCCCACAGCAGTAGCCAGTGTCAGCCATCTTGTCAGTTGTTTTCCACTCCCTGTGATGTGCGCATGGTTCAGGGTGGTGTTGATGGGACAGTTGTGGGGGTGACCAATATCTGTGACTACCACTCCCATCATGCTATTGCCTCCACCCCACTTCCCAGCATGCCCATACTTACTTGCTTTTGGGTGGACTTCACTGTGTGTGAGTGTGAGAGCAATGGCAAGATGGCTGACAGTGGTGTCCTGCTGTTGGTTGGTGGGCAGTTCCCAGCATGGCCTTGTGCTCCCCACAACAGAGCACCAGTGTCAGACATCTTTGATGGGGCTTTCCACTCTCTGTGGGGTGTGCATGCTTGAGTGTGAGCTTGCTGGGCCATGTGGGTGGGGGATGTTGAGCTGTGACTACCACTCCCATCATGCTGTTGCCTCCACCCCACTTCCCAACATGCCCATACTTACTTGCTTTTGGGTGGACTTCACTGTGTGTGAGTGTGAGAGCAATGGCAAGATGGCTGACAGTGGTGTCCTGCTGTTGGTTGGTGGGCAGTTCCCAGCATGGCCTTGTGCTCCCCACAGCAGTAGCCAGTGTCAGCCATCTTGTCAGTTGTTTTCCACTCCCTGTGATGTGCGCATGGTTCAGGGTGGTGTTGATGGGACAGTTGTGGGGGTGACCAATATCTGTGACTACCACTCCCATCATGCTATTGCCTCCACCCCACTTCCCAGCATGCCCATACTTACTTGCTTTTGGGTGGACTTCACTGTGTGTGAGTGTGAGAGCAATGGCAAGATGGCTGACAGTGGTGTCCTGCTGTTGGTTGGTGGGCAGTTCCCAGCATGGCCTTGTGCACCCCACAACAGAGCACCAGTGTCAGACATATTTGATGGGGCTTTCCACTCTCTGTGGGGTGTGCATGCTTGAGTGTGAGCTTGCTGGGCCATGTGGGTGGGGGATGTTGAGCTGTGACTACCACTCCCATCATGCTATTGCCTCCACCCCACTTCCCAGCATGCCCATACTTACTTGCTTTTGGGTGGACTTCACTGTGTGTGAGTGTGAGAGCAATGGCAAGATGGCTGACAGTGGTGTCCTGCTGTTGGTTGGTGGGCAGTTCCCAGCATGGCCTTGTGCTCCCCACAACAGAGCACCAGTGTAAGACATCTTTGATGGGGCTTTCCACTCTCTGTGGGGTGTGCATGCTTGAGTGTGAGCTTGCTGGGCCATGTGGGTGGGGGATGTTGAGCTGTGACTACCACTCCCATCATGCTATTGCCTCCACCCCACTTCCCAGCATGCCCATACTTACTTGCTTTTGGGTGGACTTCAGTGTGTGTGAGTGTGAGAGCAATGGCAAGATGGCTGACAGTGGTGTCCTGCTGTTGGTTGGTGGGCAGTTCCCAGCATGGCCTTGTGCTCCCCACAACAGAGCACCAGTGTCAGACATCTTTGATGGGGCTTTCCACTCTCTGTGGGGTGTGCATGCTTGAGTGTGAGCTTGCTGGGCCATGTGGGTAGGGGATGTTGAGCTGTGACTACCACTCCCATCATGCTATTGCCTCCACCCCACTTCCCAGCATGCCCATACTTACTTGCTTTTGGGTGGACTTCAGTGTGTGTGAGTGTGAGAGCAATGGCAAGATGGCTGACAGTGGTGTCCTGCTGTTGGTTGGTGGGCAGTTCCCAGCATGGCCTTGTGCTCCCCACAACAGAGCACCAGTGTCAGACATCTTTGATGGGGCTTTCCACTCTCTGTGGGGTGTGCATGCTTGAGTGTGAGCTTGCTGGGCCATGTGGGTGGGGGATGTTGAGCTGTGACTACCACTCACATCATGCTATTGCCTCCACCCCACTTCCCAGCATGCCCATACTTACTTGCTTTTGGGTGGACTTCACTGTGTGTGAGTGTGAGAGCAATGGCAAGATGGCTGACAGTGGTGTCCTGCTGTTGGTTGGTGGGCAGTTCCCAGCATGGCCTTGTGCTCCCCACAACAGAGCACCAGTGTCAGACATCTTTGATGGAGCTTTCCACTCTCTGTGGGGTGTGTATGCTTGAGTGTGAGCTTGCTGGGCCATGTGGGTGGGGGATGTTGAGCTGTGACTACCACTCCCATCATGCTATTGCCTCCACCCCACTTCCCAGCATGCCCATACTTACTTGCTTTTGGGTGGACTTCACTGTGTGTGAGTGTGAGAGCAATGGCAAGATGGCTGACAGTGGTGTCCTGCTGTTGGTTGGTGGGCAGTTCCCAGCATGGCCTTGTGCTCCCCACAACAGAGCACCAGTGTCAGACATCTTTGATGGGGCTTTCCACTCTCTGTGGGGTGTGCATGCTTGAGTGGTAGCTTGCTGGGCCATGTGGGTGGGGGATGTTGAGCTGTGACTACCACTCCCATCATGCTATTGCCTCCACCCCCCTTCCCAGCATGCCCATGCTTCCTTCCCTTTGACTCTGCTTCCCTGTGGGATTGTGTGCCTGTGCTGACAAGATGGCTGACAGTGTTATCCTGGGGTTAGTTCTGCTACAGGTCCCATGTGTGTCCCTGTGCTTTACTCAGCATGACCCAGGGTTGTGGTTCTTTGTGGGATATTTGATTGGCGAGTGAGGCAATGCATTCTCCCAGGTGAGTTTTGTGGAGTTTGTGTTAGGGGTGTGTGTGAGAAACGCTGCTGGTAACTATGGTCAGGGCTGTGAGTCCTCCTTCCCACCCAGCCAGATATTCCACCATGGAACGTGCTTCCATTGCAGGGAGTGCAAGTTGTCTTTCAGGATGTCAGTCAGTGGTGTCCTGCTGTTGGTTGTTGCACAGTTGCCAGCAGGGCCTTGTGCTCCCCACAGCAGTAGCCAGTGTCAGCCATCTTGTCAGTTGTTTTCCACTCACTGTGATGTGAGCATGGTTCATGGTGGTGTTGATGTGCGCATTGTGAGGGTGGGCAATATCTGTGACCACGACTCCCATGATGCTATTGGCTACACTGACTTGCCCAGCATACACAGAATTCCTTTCTTTCAGTGGGCTTCACTGTGTGGTGGTGTTGTAGTGGTGGCTACATGTCTGGATGTGTTTGTTAGTTATATTTGTGCCACTGCCTAGCTGTAGTTGTAGTTGTGTTTGTACATGTGATGACACAGTTACATGTCACTATGAGATGGCATGTGTTGTGTTTATCTGACTGACATACACATTTTGGGATGATTCTGTTCTGGTTGCTGTGTATTTGCTAAGGGTGCATGGTTTGACTCTCCCCTTGACAGTGATGTGTGTGTATTGTCGCACAATATTGTGTACATTTGTTGTGTACTCACCAGGCTCTGGGATGTTTTCTAGTCCATATACGCTCACTGGTGGTAGGATGGCCCGCACCTTCTCCTCCCAGGGCCTGAGGTATACTGGCTTGGCAGGAGGGCCACTGCCGGTGTGTTGGCTCAAGAGGTAGTCCTTCTTCAACAGCTCCCTGACCCTCCTGCGCACGTCATACCACCTGTTCTGGATGTCTATCTTTGTGCGCAAACATGGTGATTGTGCGTTCACCCTGTCGAGCGATCCTCTCCCACATCTTGGTTTTCTGCAACATGGGTGTCTGTTGGACCAGTGTACCAAACAGCTGTGGCTCTACCCTGAGGATCTCATCTACCAGGACTTCCAATTCACTATCTAGGAACTTATGATTCTTCTTTGGGGGCATGGTGATGGGTGGTGATGGTGAGTGATGTGTGTGTTGGTGTGCAGGTAAAGGTGTGTGAGTGTGTGTTTTGCTGGGTGTATGTGAGGTTGCTATTTGTTGAGGTGCTGATGGTGTGTGGCTTGTGTGATGGATGAGCTGTGGGTGTGTGGTTGCTGTCTGTTGAGTGCTGGCAGGTAATTTGAATTTGCAAAGGATCATGGTAGGGATTTGTGTCCTTTATATGGGTGGAGTTGTGGGTGTGTCTTTGTTCCCTGCCCCCCCACAGTATTTATTGGCTTTGTAATTGCTTGTTTGGCCTTTTTTTGTGTATTTTCCCTTTGTACTTTTCGTGCATGTAGGAGACGTTCTTGTGACCGAGTCGGACCCTGCAGTTGTCTCGTACGAGCTTCTCTGATTCGTTCACGCTGTGTTTGTGCTATTTTCTATGCTGCGTACGCGTCGGTCGCGGCGTTTTGGGTTGCTTCGGCTCGCAGTTTTGTATGCGTGTCGGTCGTGCGGCTTGTCCTCCGTGCGACTCGGTCGTGTTTTCCACGCGTTGCATCGTACTTGGCGGGTAGGAGTTCGCGGGTACGTTTCGTTCGGGATTGTTCCGGGTGCGTGTCGGTCGGTTCGATTTGCGTGTTTTTCCGTCCGGATTGCTGTTTTCCGCGCGGCTCGGTCGTTCAGCTTGTGTTCCGTACGAGTCGGTTGGGTTTTGCACGCTTCTCATCGTACTTTGCGGGTTGGGCTGCACCGGTACGTGTCGGTCGGAATGAATTCCGGCTCCGAGTCGGTCGGTACGTTTTCCGGCCCGAATCGGAATCGACCCCTGTGTGTCAAAAAGGTGGCACATAGCCCCACCCTGCATCTTCTATAACATAAAGGGGAGTCATCTCTGTCCATTCACGTCAGCCTATAGTTTGCTCCTGGGAGGCATTCCATGCGGTATTCAGACAAAATATCGAGTTAGTAATATCGACTGATACAATTATCGAGTTGGAAATATCGTGACACAGAAATATCGTGATCAAGAATATCGTGGACAAGAATATCAATTTTAAGGTGAGTAATATTGATTTTTAAAATATAGAAGTCATTAATGTCGTTTGCAAAATTATAGTTGTTTAAAATATTGTTT
Organism: Calotriton arnoldi; assembly: GCA_963921515.1. Lineage (NCBI taxonomy): Eukaryota > Metazoa > Chordata > Amphibia > Caudata > Salamandridae > Calotriton > Calotriton arnoldi. Next base: position 2,929,966 of record CAWUFW010001134.1, on the reverse strand, counting down.
TTTTAAATTACTGTTATGAATCTTAGTATATATTTTAAATGAATATGATGGAATTTTTGTGCATAAGCTTTGGTTATGTTTTTTAATATATGTGTTAAATTTTTGTAATTACATTTTGGGTTTTTTAGTTCCGTAGCAGGTTGTGGGTTTATAGGGGAATAGGGTGGGAAGTCATTTAATTATTATAAATTAATTATTATTTTTTATTTAATTATATTTATTTAATTTATATTTAATGGTGTTAATTGTGCTTTTCATTTTTTGGGGGTTACATTTTATGTGTGGGTTGTGGGGTTTATAGGGGTTAAAGGTGGGAAGTAATTTATTTTTAATTAATTAATTTTTAGTTGTCACTTAATATTAATTAATTAATTGATAATCAATTATGGGAATTGTGTAATTTCTTTTAGGAGCGGGTTGTGGGGTTAGTAGGGGTGAAGGGTGGGAAGTAATTTATTTTTAATTTATTATTAATTAGTTGTTAAATAATAATTAATTAATTGATAATTAATTATGGTAATTGTGTAATTTTTCTTAGGAGAGGGTTGTGGGGTTAATAGGGGTAAAGGGTGGGAAGTAATTTATTTTAATTAATTAATAACTAGTTGTTAATAATAATTAATTGAGGATTATTGTAATTGTGTATTTTTTTAGGTGCGGGTTGGGGGATAATAGGGGTAAAGGGTGGGAAGTAATTTATTTTTAATTAATTAATAATTAGTTGATAATTAATAATAAATAATTAATTGATAATTAATTATCGGGGTGTGGGTTTTGGGTTTATAGGAATAAAGGGTGGGGAGTAAATTATTTTTACTTAATTTACAATGAATTGTTAAATATTATTAGTTATTTAATTGAAAATTAATTTTAATTGTGTAATTAATTTTTTTAAGTTTAATTTTAGGTGTGGGGTTGTGCCAAACCAGTATACCTCAGGCCCTGGGAGGAGAAGGTGCGGGCCATCCTACCACCAGTGAGCGTATACGGACTAACAAACATCCCAGAGCCTGGTGAGTACACAACTAATATACACAATATGGTGTGACAATACACACACATCACTGTCAAGGGGATAGTCAAACCATGCACCCTTAGCAAATCTACAGCCACCAAAACATAATCATCCCAAGATGTGAATGCTAGTCAGACAAACACAATACCTGCCATCTCATAGTGATATGTAACTGTGTCATGACATGTACAAACCTAACAACAAATACAGCAAGGCAGTGGCACAAATATAACCAACAAACACTCTCCGATAATTTGCCACCACTAGAACACCACCTCACAGGGAACATCACTGAAAAGAAGGAATTCTGTGTATGCTGGTGAAGTCAGTGTAGCCAATAGCATGCTGGGAGTTGGAGTCATAGATATTGGTCAAACTCACAATTGGCCCATCAACACCACCCTGAACCATGCTCACATCACAGGGAGTTGAAAAGGACTGACAAGATGGCTGACACTGGGTACTGCTGTGGGGAGCACAAGGCCCTGCTGGGAACTGTGCAACAACCAACAGCAGGACACCACTGACTGACATCCTGAAAGACAACTTGCACTCCCTGCAATGGAAGCACGTTCCATGGTGGGATATCTGGCTGGGTGGGAAGGAGGACTCACAGCTCTGACCATAGTTACAAGCACTTCTCCTCACACCCCCCCCTCAACACTAACTCCACATAACCCACCTGGGAGAATGCAATGCCTCACATTCTAACTGAAGATCCCACAAAGAACCACCACCCTGGGTTATGCTGTGTGAAGCACAGGGACACTCTTGGGACTTGTAGCCAAACAACCGCCATGACAACACTCTCAGCCATCCTGTCAGCACAGGCACCCCACCCCACAGGGAAGCAGAGTCAAAAGGAAGGAAGGATGGGCATGCTGGGAAGGGGGGTGTAGGCAATAGCATGATGGGAGTGGTAGTCACAGATATTGCTCACCCTCACAATTGGCCCATCAACACCACCCTGAACCATGCTCACATCACAGGGAGTGGAAAAGGACTGACAAGATGGCTGACACTGGGTACTGCTGTGGGGAGCACAAGGCCCTGCTGGGAACTGTGCAACAACCAACAGCAGGACACCACTGACTGACATCCTGAAAGACAACCTGCACTCCCTGCAATGGAAGCACGCTTCATGGTGGGATAACTGGGCTGGGGGGAGAAGGAGGGCCGGATGGCAACCAAATACCACCAATGCTGGTCATGCACACACCTCAACATTCACATTGAAATGCCACAGGTTGGCAGGACAATGTGCTACACCAATATCACTCTCTGACTGTCACAATTTAGGAGAATGCAATGTACAGACCCGCATCCAGAGGTACAGTCACAACTGTCAGGTGTTTGAACAATTGATGCCTGTAGAAACATAACATACAATGTGTGTCTCTTCCCAAAACAGGTGATGATGGGGACACAGCAGCAGATGATGAGGAGGAGTCCCTGTCCCAGGCTCCGGGGGACACTGAGCTCACTGGTGTGGATCAGCCTCTGCCCTCCTCGGATGATGAAGACCTACCTGGACCCTCCGGTGTGAGTCATCATGCAGCACCAGCAGGACCAACATCTGCACCCCCTGCACCCACCCCTCCAACAACTGCCAACACACAGGCCAACCCCTGCCAACACGGACAGACCAAGGACCACCGATGACAACAGCACAGGGACCCAGGCCCAATGCGGAGCAACTGACAACGAGCCCATGAACAACCCCCAAGTGGGCCCACGGTCACCTGTGCGTGCCCCCGCAGGTCCCGCACGTGTCGCCAGGGGTGGTGGGAGGGGCGGTAGACATAGGTCGCTCTTTGCAGAGGGGTCTGGACTGCATGATGACCCACAACTGGCACGCATTGCGGATGCGTACCAGACTAGCACCGGAGAGGTCAGCCAGGTAGTGGGGATCCTCAAGGACATTCAACAGCAGCAGGCTGCCCATCATGCCCGCTTGGACTCCCACATGTTCCGTGTCAAGACACACATGTCCTGTGTCGAGACACACGTCTGGCATGGAGTCCAAGTGGGACACATTGGAACAACTGACAGCGGTGCATAGGGACATATTGACATGCCTCCGCCAGATTAGCACCAACATGGCCTCACTTCCCTGTGTGCCCATAACATCTGGTGCTGCAACAACTGCAAATGCCACAGGGAGGGAGGAGGACTCTGGCAGAGAGTCCCCTGCACCGCAGCAGCCTGCACGTGAGGGTCCCCCCCCAAAGAAGAGGGGCCGTCCGAGGAAGGAAAACTGAGAGGCCGATGGCCATCTACATCCCCCAGGAAACCAACACCTGTTCTGGAAATTTTCCTCTGTGCGCAAACTGCACGCCCTGTCGAATGCAACCCAACTCTCCCACATGACATGGGGAGCTCAAGTTGGCCCAATGTATCAGATGACTGTGGACTTTACTCAGGACATTCCTGCTACCAAGACTTCCAACTCACATGGGAACTTTGGATTCCAATACCAATGTACAGCACCCACCATCCTGTGCACTATCCTCACACATGTATGTAAATAAACTCACTAATACACCATACTTGCCTCTGTTGTGATTCCAACATGGTCTCTGTCATGGAGATGGTGATCTGATAAATGACACTGTGCATGCTAACTGCTACAGCAAGTCCAACACCGTCATGTGAGTCATGGCGATGTGACACATATGAGGGAGACACACCACTAGGGCTACACATACACACCAGGGCCATCAGACTCATCACCTACACTGATGTTGCCAGGAAATACAGTGGAATGCACAGACACCACACCTATTCACAGTCTGTGTCAACTAGACTACAGGTGCAGTAAGCAAATGTCAGTCAGATGTGTGACCACAGACAACGCACATCCCAAAGTGAAGCACAGGTTTATTACACATTTGCAACATGTTGTTTCCACTACAAATGCAAGGTAATCCCACGTGGCTGTGGCCACAAAGTCAAAAAGTGCAGAAGATAGAAAGTCCAGGGGTGTGTGGCACATCACCTGTAGGGAAACGACTGCTTCCACCTTGGAAGTTGAATCATGGATTCGGGGGATCCAAGTTGATCAAACAACTCCGTAAGCACCCTGTGAAGGACAGACATGACACATAGTCAAAACCACTGAAGAACAGCACAGAACTGCAATACTCATGTCCAATACATGTCACAAGATAACTACACAAAACCAAGTTAGCATGACAACACTGTTGGGCAGTACAGACTACCTGCAAGGACACATCGCTGCACGCATCCAGTCAAGTAGCACATGGACACACTCAAACAGCACCAGAGCACCACCCACACATATCATGTAAACTCAAATCATTGACATGACAACCCTCTGGATACTCACATTCAGCTGAAGAAGTTGGTGATAAGCTGTGTGCGGACATCACCATCATCATCATCATCATCACTGGCATCGTGGCCCAGGCCAGGATCTTCCACAGGTGGCGGACGTTGGTCATCGTCATCCAGGATGAGAGGCAACTCCTTCCGCACTGCCAGGTTGTGTAGCATGCAGCAGACGATGACAATCTTGCACACCTTTGCTGGGGCATATAGGAGGGCCCCTCCTGTCTTGTCCAGGCAGCGGAAGCGGCTCTTCAGGAGACCAAAGGTCCGCTCGATCACTCTCCTGGTCTGACCATGTGCCTCATTGCAGCGCATCTGGGCTGGTGTCACAGGGTTCCTGAGGGGTGTCAGCAACCACGGCATGTTGGGGTATCCGGAGTCACCTACAGACAGACAATTGCACATTAGCCGATTTGGAAAAGTGGGCGGAATACAACATAGCAGAACACACACAATGGTACAAAGTCAGTACACACCGACAAGCCAGGCACGCTGGTTCGGCATCTGTGACATCATCCTCGGGATGCGACTACTCCTCATCACGTAGGCATCGTGTGCCGAACCGGGGAAACGGGCACACACATGTGTGATGGTCAGATCTGCAAGACATACCACCAGAGCATTGATCGAATGGTAATGTTTACGGTTCCGGTATGCCTGCTCTTGTGCCTGTGGTGGTATCAAAGCCACATGTGTCCCATCAATAGAGCCAATGACATGTGGCATCCTCCCCAGGGCATAGAAGTCACTCTTGACGTCAGTGAGTCGTTGACGTGTTGGGAAATAGATGTACTGGTTCAGGCATCTCAACATTGCCCCCAAAACATCGCGTAGCACACGGCTGAACATAGTCTGTGACATCCCACCAGCAGATGCCACAGTGTGTTGAAAGGTACCGGTGGCAAAGAAGTGTAGGGCTGCCATCACCTTCACCTTGGGGGTCAGCACTGTAGGGTACGGCCGGCCAGGTTGCAAATGTGGGTCCAACCGCACTTCCAAATCATCAATCAGCTGCCTGGTGAAGCGGTACCGTCGGATGCTGTCACGTTCCACCATCGAGCCCTGCAGTGCATAGGTGAAGAAAGCAAGATTGTCAGTCACCCCACATATGTGCCGTTCACCATACTCAATTTCACATGATACATCATTACAAAACACAAGTACTTGATGTGTGTGTCGTTCTGTTTGGACATATATGGCACCTACATGGACATCATCTAACATCTCAGTTCAACATGTGTTGACAACAGGTTCCAGGGTGTGCTATGGGAAACCATTAGGCTGTGTCACAGTACCCATTTACTGCTGTCACGTTCCACACACATACCACAGTGACATGTCTGGACAGATGCTCCACAGGCATCACAGCTCATTGACAGGTAGATTCCCAGGGACCCTGTCTTGCCACATGGACACTGGCATGACATGGTGTATCATGTACACGTCAGAAAAACAAACATGACTCCCACAGGTAGTGGCCCCTGTTGCCTCTGCAGGACAGACATGGACGTCTGTGACACACACACACACAACATCAAAGTTCATGCCCAAACAACGTGGATGTGGAGACTGTCTCCCATTGTGCACATGGAGTCAGAGACATGTGAAACACAACATGCACACAGACTGTGGAGGGACATCACTATTGTGGCAATGGGCCACCCTGTGACGTACATGCCTTCCCACATGTGAGCCTGGGGGTATGTGACATGTCATACACATACACAACCTGGAAATGTGACCATGCCACATGCTCCAAAATGAAAAGTTGCACATCACAGTGGTCAGGTGCACAACACACAAAGGATCCTGTCCCCATGAACACGTGCACAGCCTGGGTGTGGCTGCCCCCAAGTGCCACCCCAAAAACCACATGTTTACCCCCATACACAGAAAAGGTTATGCAGCCTCACATGCCTTAGATACAGTGTGGACTGGGTGTGGTGTTGTAGGTGTGCCCCTGAGTCCCTGGAAAGTATATGTGGCTGGCATAGGTTCACCAGTGACAAGCATGGTGACATATGCGTGTGACCTGTCCAGGGACGCGTTGTACAGCAATGGACCGATCGGTGTGCCCGCACGGCCCATTGCATTGGTTGTATCCCGGGTACGCATTGTATCCCGGAATACGCGTTGTACAGCAATGGACCGATCGGTGTGCCCGCACGGCCCATTGCATTGGTTGTATCCCGGGTACGCGTTGTATCCCAGAATACGCATTGTACAGCAATGGACCGATCGGTGTGCCCGCACGGCCCATTGCATCTGTTGTGAGCGTGTACGCGTTGTACAGCAATGGACCGATCGGTGTGCCCGCACGGCCCATTGCATCTGTTGTGAGCATGTACGCGTTGTACAGCAATGGACCGATCGGTGTGCCCGCACGGCCCATTGCATCTGTTGTGAGCGTGTACGTGTTGTACAGCAATGGACCGATCGGTGTGCCCGCACGGCCCATTGCATCTGTTGTGAGCGTGTACGTGTTGTACAGCAATGGACTGATCGGTGTGCCCGCACGGCCCATTGCATCTGTTGTGAGCGTGTACGTGTTGCACAGCAATGGACCGATCGATGTGCCCGCACGGCCCATTGCATTGGTTGTATCCCGGGTACGCGTTGAATCCCGGAATACGCGTTGTACAGCAATGGACCGAACCGTGCGCACGCATTGGCTGGGGCCTGGCATGGCAACGGACGCGTTTTTGAAGCTTCAACGAGTCTGATGCAGTGAATTCAGTTGGCCAGCCACAACAATGTTGCAAATGCATGGGTGTCATGAAGTTGAAGTTTTGAAGGATGCTGTGGGCGTGTATTAGTGCTGCAATTCCATGGATTGGTCAGATTCAGAAGATGCAAACGACTTGGACCTATCACTTTGGACACATGGGACAGTATCTGCCTCTGCAGCACACATATAATGCTGGCTGTTCCCCTGAGGGCTCACTTGCCTGCACTACATGCTCCAGGACGACATCTGCTACAACACTGCTGCTGTCTCTGCATCCTCTGGCTACTGCAATGGCACGTACTGTGGAGAGAGCCCCAGCCTTCATCCTTGAGGAGAACCAGGCCCTGCTGGACAACCTCCTTCCACAGTACAGCAAGCTGTATGGGACACCAGGGGAGCAGGTGAGTGTGCTGTCCACTGCCTTACTAATTGTGCATGTTGTCTGACTAGCAAGACTTCCAGTGTGCACACCACTGGCTAGCATGCTCACTGAGTAGTTCTCACCCCCCAAAGTGTGTAGTCACAGGTACAGTGCAGTAACAGTGCATTCCAACAAGGTTGACTTCCCATGCAATGATACCATGTAGTAACTGCTGGCAAACTGTTCATAGCCCTCGTTGCACTGCCTGTGTACATCATATGTCCCTGTGATTGAGACATGTATATCCAACTGTGTGTTGCACGGATATGTTGCATGTGTAGTAATGGCCTTTTCACTTTGTCATCCTTACAGGTTGATGCCCACCAGAAGCAGGAAATCTGGCTGACCATCGCCCGGGCAGTAAGATCCGTGGGGGTCTACAAGCGCCGGATCCGCAACTGCCAGAAGAGGTGGCAGGACCTTCGTAGCTGGACCCGGAGGACCCGGAGGAACGCAAGGGTCCAGCAAGGGTCCAGCTGAAGCTGTCGCCTCCTCGCAGGAGGGGCGGACACCGGACCCTGACCCCCCACATGCTCCAGATCCTGGCGGTGGTCTTCCCGGACCTGGATGGGCAGCTGAAGGCCAGACAGCAGCAAGGAGGGGGTGAGACCATGACTGCACTGTGAACTCTGTCTGACATGCTATGTGCCCTCCTCTGGCCTGGTTAAACTTCCACAGTACATCAGTCTTGTGGTCCAGGACCCTTGTCCCTCTATTGTGACATGCCCACTCCTCATCTGATACGCAGGTGTGGTCCTTACGGTCAGGATAATTGTGTCACTCTGGTACAGGGTCCTTGCATTTTGCTTTGCTCAAGGTGGGGGACAGCTTTTGTTCCCGTGACTTTGTGGTGGCCTTCATGGGTGGGTCGATTGCTCACACAATGCCTGAGTCGTGGAATGTAATCTGGGTGTAACTTTGATATGTGGGCCACTTGCTGATCTGAATCACCACATGTCCCTGGGGTATTTGGCACACCCCCATGCTGCGGGTGGGAACAATGTTTGGGCCTCAGGAGTATGTATGTCAAGTGTGTCACACATGCTTAGCCACCTGCCTACTGTCCAGGCTCATCCCTCTTGCAGGTGGAGTTGGACAGTCATGCCTACTACAGGGCTTACAATACACTCTGTACTCCCACTCCCACTCCCACTCCCGTGTATCAGCTGACATGTTGTGCTCAGTGAAATGTTCCCTCAGGTGTCTGCCTCTGTGTCATTGTGCTGTGACTTTGTTGTCAGGACTACTGGTATGTTTATCGGTTAGGGCTCAGCATGCCATCTGAGATGGGACCATGAGAGACGAGACTTCTGTAACTTATAGATGTTTGATCACTTGACTGTGCACACAGGTGTATGCGACTGTGACTTTCAGGCAGCTGTTCATCATTCACAGCACACTGTGAGGTGCTCAGGTTCAGAGAGTTGTGTTTCATGTCTCCCATTTGTCCAATTGGTATGCCGTGGACAAATACGAGTTCAGATGATGTGGTTTGTGGGGGATGGACATGTGCACTTGTCTGTTACATTACTTGCCTTCCCCATGTCCTAGGATTGTGACACAGTGCAGACTGTTGTTGGCTGGCTGGCTGCCATGGCCATGTGACTGGAGACAGTGATGTATGACTTTGCAGGCATGCCTGTGTCATGGCATTAAACTTCCTAAGAGTGATCCTGCAGGGGAGTGACATGTGCAACATGCACCCCATTGTGGCATTGACTATCCGGACATGGGTGCATCATGGTGTCTGGTGCTGGTATGCATCACATGCATTTTTATTTAGACTCTGGCCATCCCTTTATCCAGACACCTGCACTGACTCAGTGGCAAGAGATGTGATGTGTGCATGTTCACATACTTCACCGTGTTCTCTGCAATGTCCAACAACTGTGTAGGTGGTGCATGTGTCCACACTGGGGTATTACCATCAGACAGGCACCAGACAGATGGGTGCAAGGGCAGGAGGGGTGTTTGTTCCATGGTTGACCATCAGACTGACAATTGGCTTCTCCTAATCTGTGTGAGGACTTTTGGCAATGTTCAACTGAGGATGCCAGGTCTTGCTCTGTAATGTGCTGTACTTACTGTGGTGTGTGCGGTCAGTGCAGGTGTCTGATGTTTGTCTGTTTCCCTAATTGTTTGCAGATACATCCACGGCCACAGGAGGGGACAGCTCCACGGACCAGGAGGAGCGGCAGAGCCAGACTGGGTCAACAGCCGACGAGTGGTCGGAGGGACCCAGTGGCACGGAGGGCGAGGGGAGCCACACGAGGAGTCCTCAGCACCATCCACCTCAGCTGAGGACCACAGCAGCTCGGAGGATGACTCCCTTGTGGAGGCGGGTGTCAGCAGCCACCAAACCCCAGCTAGTCTGTCTAGCCCCGCCACCACCACCACCGCCCTCCCATTGGCTCCCTTCCAGAGGTCCGTGGAGGCTCCCGTGTTCGGGAGCGTGTCTCCTTTGTGCCAGGCACCGCACCCCCTGCCCCTGTGCCCCCTGCTGCCCTGAGTGAGGAGTTTGTGTACCTACTTCGGCAGCTCCATGTAGGGCATACAAAAATGCTGAGTGTCCTCCATGCACACACCACTCTGTTGACACAGCTGGTGTCGTTCATGGAGGGCATCTCGATGGGTATGTCTGCCCTACAGAGGAGCAATAGGTCCATGGACTCCTCCCTGACGGCAGCAGTGTCCCTCCTCCAACAGTCCCTTAACCCTCCTACCTCTGCCCCATCCATACTTCCTGGCACCCTACCTGTCCAAAGCACATGCACACCTGCACAATCACCCAAACACACAGACACGAGCAGCACAGAAACACCCAGAACAAAGGCAAGATGTGCACACAAGTATCCTCAGGGGACTGATACCACACACACAGGGGATGGGGAACAGACACACACACAGGCATCCACAGTCACTCCGCAGTCCTCCAGATCCTCTCCCTCCAAGACCCCTTCCCTTGCCTCACCTGCAACCCCACCTGATAAGCAGCTCTTCCTCTGTGACCTCGGCCTCTTCCCCTCCGATCCCGCTGATCCAGCATACCGGGGGAAGAGGAAGTCCACCCACACAGAGGGGAGTGCCCCTCACCCCCAGACACCCTCCCCCAGGCGCAGGCAGACTGAGCCCCCTACCCGCAAGTCCCCCGGTCCCGGAAGAGCAAGACCCCGCCACCGCCATGCAAGTCAACCACCCAGTCTCTCACCTCCATCCCCCAGGCCACGACTCCACAGGTTCCACCGCCACACCCTGCCCCAGGTTCCCCCACACACCAATACCGCATCCCCAAACTGCTTAGGCCCTCCCCCCTGCCACTTGCTCTTCCACCCCTAAACCAGACGCTCTGCCTGTTTGTGCCACTGGTGTGGAGACCGGGTCCCCCCCTCTGTCCTGCCCACCTCATCTGCCCCCCCTTCCACTCCCTTGGAGTCATGCACTGCAGTGGAGTCCACAACCACCCCATCTGACTCGGGCACTGCAGTGGGGACCCAGTCCACTCCATCTGACCAGCCCACTGCAGTGGTTGCAGCACCCACACCATCTGACTTGAGCCCTACAGTGGTGCCGGCCCCCCCTGAGTCAGACACCTCCACTGCAGTTGCCGGTGACACTCCTGCACCCACCTCCCCTTCACTGCCTCCTTCTGGCATCCCCTGATCCTGTCCCTGCGGTGCCTGGCCTGCCCCTCGTATGCCCCTCCAAGGGGGATGTCCCCTGTCCGTACCAGTGCAGGCAAGCAATGGGTGACAAGTTGTCACACATCACCCTGTTGGGACTGTGTATTTGGACTGGCCATTGGTCTTAGTTTCTTTTGGACTTGAGATTTGAGTTTGACATTTGCTGAATAAAGCCTCTTTTTGTTTACTTGTGGTTTATCTTTGGATGTACATGATGTAGATGAGTATAATCATGCATTTGCAGTTGTAATAGTGTTCAGATCAGGAAAATGAAGTGTTGCTGTGATGGACTCCATGTGGTCCATGGGATATGTGTCCTGATGTAGTCTGGATCTATAGCATCCTTTGCTGCAGTCTGAGGGTGTAATGTTCAGCATTTGACACAGGGATGTACGTTTAGCATTTGTAAATTAACATCTTTGTCTTACACTGATGCACATCTGGTGGGCTTACCACTGTTCAATGTTTCTAGTACCCTGACTGTGTGCCCGTCTCCACTGGACATGCAGTTTAGCACATCAATGTTGGAGGACTCATCTGTGTACACAGTGCAAGTTGCTTGACACGTGTCTTGGGTGTATGCAGATGACTGACGTGACACTCCCGTGCCCAGGCTGATGGGAGCAGAGCCTTCAGTGTGTTGTAGTTGTTGACTCACTGACCGAGTGTTCTGCTGACATGTTTGAGTCGTGCACAGACAAGGTTTGGCACAGCGGACCGTCCACAGGAATGGAGTGCCCTCATGGCAGTGTGTGATCCCGTGACATTGTCTGAGCCCGTGTTGTGTTGTGTAAGCATGTCTGTGCGTGTTCCCTTCCCTTTTCCTACACAGGCTGTGTCCCTACGGATGTTCCTGTTTGTGATGCTTGCTGAGTTGTTCTGTGTTCATCCAGCATCTTGGACCTGGTTTCTCCGGGATGTGGGTGCATGGCAAACTAATGTTCATGAGGTTGTCATCCCTAGTTGTCTTTGTTGTCAGGGCTGGGGATGTGGGCAAACGCAGATGGGACACAGTCAGGATTCCTCTTGGCACTTGTTGGTTACACAAGTCATGTTTGTGTTTGCTTTCAGTGATTGTGACACTTTGTGTGTGTGACTGCTGCCACTCCTCAGGGTCAGAGCTGCAATGTTGGAAGTTGTCTACGTGTGTTCTTTGTGGGTCACCTTGGCTTCTTCATTGGTGTGTGACTATGGCCAGGATCCCATTGATTGGGGTGGATTTCACATCATGCCCATGTACCGCGTACTGTGCAGTGTGTCAGACATTCACGAGTCTTGTTGACTGGCCATGTGTGATGGGTTTCTGCACCTTAGTTCCCCCCACCACCCCTGGGATTGTCATAGGTGCATGTGCAATGTCAGCAGTCCATGTGAGCTTCACTGCTGCACATTGGTGGAGATCAAGGTGTGTGGTGTTGAGTGTGTGCAAATGTGAGTTGTTGCACGGCTAGAGCACTACCTCCATATTGTCCTTGGCTGGCAGGCCGTGCTGATTGATTTTGTGCTTGTGTAGGTGTGATGGTAGTTTGTTGCTCAGGACACATGGCTGTGGTTCACAGTGTGAATGACATCTACCTTTGTCATCACAGTGGGATTATCATGCAGGCTAGTGTCACCACAATGTGGGGTCCCTGGGGGGAGTGCTGTGGTGGGTCTGTCTCTTGCTGTGTTAGTTGCTGTTCCTACAAACTTGTGTGACATTTGTAATTTGGGCTCCGTCTCATCTCACAATGCCTGTTTGCCCACATAGGGGAATCCGATCCATGAGTTACTTTTGTATGTGACTGTGTTGACATCTGTGTAATAGGGATTCAGGCCTCCTCATGTGTTGTGTCTTTGCCTGGGGACACTGGCACACCACCCCCCTCACCTGTTGTGTTTGATATGCAGTGTGAGTCTGCCTGTTTGTGTTTGTGCATTTGCACCACTGCATTGGCATATCTTTAGTTTGCCATTGGCTGTATGTTGTTTGGTGGCTTTCCCCTGCTGTCCCTGGGACTCCTAGGTCATCAGTCAGCACAATGATCATGGTTTGTATGTCCCATTGCTGTCATGGTATGGTATTTGTTCACCTGACATCTACAGTCTCCACAGGATATCTACATTTGTGTGTCCATTGGTGCAGATATGTGGGTCTGCATTATGATGGTCACTTCTGTCATTGTTTTATTTGTGAATGTTTACAATGTGAGCCCCCATGGGTGATGTTTGTATGCACATGGCCAAAACAATGTGTCATTGGCACTGCACTGTTTGCCTCACCCAATCTATGTTGCTATGGGACACAAGCTCTACTATGCCACTGATGTGTTTGTTGTTGTGTGACCAGGAATAATCCATGCAGTTTTGTTTTTGCAGCTTTTACCATGACTACACATACATTTTGGTCACTGTGGTGATGGGGCTTTAGGCCCCATTGCCACACTGTTCGAAATGTGCTTCAGCTATGGAGCCCACACTTACCTTTTGGTCACTGTGGTGATGGGGCTTTAGGCCCCATTGCCACACTGTTCAAAATGTGCTTCAGCTATGGAGCCCACACTTACCTTTTGGGCACTGTGGTGATGGGGCTTTAGGCCCCATTGCCACACTGTTCGAAATGTGCTTCAGCTATGGAGCCCACACTTACCTTTTGGGCACTGTGGTGATGGGGCTTTATGCCCCATTGCCACACTGTTCGAAATGTGCTTCAGCTATGGAGCCCACACTTACCTTTTGGTCACTGTGGTGATGGGGCTTTAGGCTATCCAACACTTTCCCTACTGTTGCATTTATTGGAGTGGGAATAGTAAATTTTCCCCCTATGCATTCCAACACTTTCCCTACTGTTGTACTGACTGGAGTGGGAATAGTAAATTTTACCCCTCCACAATCCAACACTTTCCCTACTGTTGTACTGACTGGAGTTGGAATAGTAAATTTTATCCCTCCGCTATCCAATACTTTCCCTACTGTTGTACTGACTGGAGTGATAATAGTAAATTGTATCCCTCCGCTATCCAACACTTTCCCTACTGTTACACTCAGTGGAGTGGGAATAGTAAATTGTACCCCTCCGCAATCCAACACTTTCCCTACTTTTGCAGTTATTGGAGTGGGACTATTAAATTTTATTTCTCTGCAATCTAAACTTTTCACTAGTATTGTATTATTTGTAGGGGAATAGTATTTTTACACTTTTTAATATAATGTTTTATCTAATTTTGTATATATTGTAGTGAAAGTAGTCAATTTTACTTTTAAGTGATGCAACAATTTTATTACTGTTGTGTTGTGTGAGGTGGCAGTAGTACATTTTATATATTATTAATATAAGAATTTGTTTATTTTTACTATAGTAGGAAATGTGTATGTATTCATTATAAATTTTAATAACTTATTTTATGTGTTTTATACAATTATGGTTTTTTTTTTTAGAAGAACAATATTTATAAGTTTTAATGTTTTTTTGTTTGTAAATAATTTTTATTAGATTGGAAAAAATGTATGATATTTACTTTTTAATTTTAAATATTTTGATCCTCTTTACGATGTCGGTTGGAAAGACCATCCACCTACTCGTCCTCGGATTCATTCTGCCCGACTCGACCGCGATGTCTTCGACCGCTGTATTATGATGCCTAGCAGGTAAAACTCCGACCACTCACTGTCAGACAACTATGGTTCCTGGTGGGCTGGTTGGGCTGGGTGGCAAGGTGTGTGTATGACAGGACCTGATGGGTATGTAGTAATAGAAAGCACTCCTCCTCCCACCCATCCCAAGCAGCTCATCTGGGCCTATGTCTACCTGGCAGTGAGGGGAAGTGTACTATCAATGTGATTGACACTGGTGCCTGGTGTCTTACTTGACCACAGCTCCCATCAAGGCTTGTGCTCCGAACACCAGTCCTCAGTGTCAGCCATCTTGCTAGTCCATTTCCACTCACTGTCAGGTAGCCATAGGCCCATCTGAACTGGTTGTGCTGGGTGGGGGAGGAGTGGTTGTTTTTACTCCAACTCACATCAGGCTCTGCCATACACACACTCTTCCCACCCATCACAGCCAGCTCCCCTTAAACTTTCCCCGAAACCGGTCCCAGGATGCTTGTTTCCAGTCCAGGGAAGACCTGGCTTGGCTGTTCAGGCTGGACTGTTCCAATGAGGCACAGGGTCAAGACTGATTTGCATATGGGTTGGTCTGACCTGGGTTGGCGAAGTGAGCTAAAGAACGATGATGGATTCAACCCAGATCTGTAACTGGGGGTGAGTGTCTGAAAACTTTCAGTGCTCCGTCCATCAGCTCCTTGTGTTTGCTTTGGTTGCCCTAAGTTGGCAGGGTATGCCCAGACATAGGTCCCTTGCTCACTTTGCCACTGGATTCAAGCTAGCCTGGCTGTTGAGGGGTGTTACCCCGAAACCAGTCCCAGGATGCTTGTTTCCGGTCCAGGGAAGACGTGGCTTGGCAGTTTGGGCTGGACTGTTCCCATGAGGCACACTGTCAAGACTAATTTGCATATGGCTGGGTCTGAACTGGGGTGGCGAAGTGAGCTAAGGAATGATGATGGATTCAACCCAGATCTGTGACTGGGGGTGAGTCTCTGAAAAGTTTCAGCGCTTCATCCATCATCTCCTTGTGTTTGCTTTGTTCGCCCTAAGTTGGCAGGGTATGCCCAGACGTGGGTCCCTTGCTCACTTTGCCACTGGATTCAAGCTAGCCTGGCTGGAGAGGGGTATTACCCCGACTCCGGTCCCAGGATACTTGTTTGTGGTCCAGGGAAGACCTGGCTTGGCAGTTCGGGCTGGACTTTTACCATGAGGCATAGGGTCAAGACTGATTTGCATATGGCTGGGTCTGAACTGGGGTGGCGAAGTGAGCTAAAAAAGGATGATGGACTCAACCCAGATCAGTGACTGGGGGTGAGTGTCAGAAAAGTTTCAGCGCTCTGTCCATCATCTCCTTGTGTTTGCTTTGGACACCACATACATATAGCGTATCACAATGTAAATTATGCACACCAATGCCACAGGCTGGACACTGTCATATTGTCATGTCTGCATTACACAAACAATCACATATACAAACCATTTACAATGTAGAAGTTCTATAAAATGCAGTTGTCCACTTAAGTGTAGCACACAAAGATACCCTATAAAATCACATAGCAGAGCTAAGCGTATGTAGCTCCTTAATGCCAGGGTGTAGTCATTCCTTGGAAAATTAGGTATCCAGGATTTGAAACACACACCACCTATCCAGTCTCACATTACACAGATTGCACACTGGGTCACACTGTTCTGTAATGCAGTGACTAGGTGAAGATTGTACTTGGAATGCACCAAAAACACATTTTGACTGTGATCAACCCTAAGAGGCAAAATGGAGTTGTTTGCTTTCCTGTTAGTATTAGCCTCCAGTCAGTGTGTCCCTCAAGGTTAGGCCATCATGGGAGTGTGAGCGTTTCACTTAGGTGTCCCTTTCCACTGAAAAATGCTGCATCCAGCCATGGAATATCACAAACTCACAACATTTACAAAAGTATTTGCCCTGCCGACCAATTTTTCAAAGGTCGTGGTAGGCGCATCATAGCCGAATGGGACACAGCCATAGGCTGTTAGTTGTTATGGTGACAGTCACGGGTTTCGGATTGTGTCCGCATCGAATGTAAACCGACGCTTTAACCTCCCATTGGTAATGTATCAAAGTCACTCATGCTCCGATTATATTTTTTGAACCACGCGGTAGGCGTGTCGTCTGTAAGCAATGGAATGCATTGGACGGATTCGGAAAATGCGATCGTCCTGGACCTATCGCTTTGTCTGCATGGACTGAAGACCGCCTATGTGGTTTAGATATAAGTCTGTCGGTTCCCTAGAGAGTTCACTTACCTGCACTACCTACATGATTCCAGGACCTCCCCATCTCTCTGCTGCTGTCCACATCCTCTGGGAGCTACTATGTCTCGCTGTACAGGGCACAGGGCCCCAGCCTTTACAGCTGAGAACAACATGCTGCTGGACATGCTCCTGCCCCTGTAAAGGCAGCTCCATGGCACCCCAGGGGAACAGGTGAGTGATGGTCAGACAGCATTGTTAGTTCACATGTGCAATAACCATGCACTACTGGTATAACAAATCCTAGAGACAAGCATTTAAACTGTGTTTTTAAAGGTTCAAAGTGTGTACATAACTGTTCTGGGCAAGCACACTGCTGTAGAAGTGTATGCACTGGTGTATACATCATATTACTGTTCTCATGGGCGAGAGTCATCATTGAACACTGATGAAGTGCACAGAATGCCACTTTGCTAACCTTTAGACAGTGTGGGCAAGCAGCACATGACCTAGGTGTAGCCAGTATTGGTCTCTGTACATGTTGCATGTGAACTAAGTGCCTGTCACCATGCCATCCTTACAGGCCAACTCCCATCCGAAGGCCAAGCTGTGGAGAACCATCGCCCAGAAGGTGCGCACCGTGGGGGTCACCCGTCACCGCAGTGCCCACTGTAGGAAACGGTGGCAGGACTTGAGAGGCTGCACCAAGAAGATCAGTCCAGCTGGGCATGTCACCTCCAGGCAAGAGTGGCGCCCACTGCATCCTGATCCCCCAAATGCTCCACATCCTTGCAGTGGTCTTCCCTGACCTGGATGGGCAGTTGAGAGGCAGACAGCAGCAAGGATGGGGTGAGTATGTGCCTTGTTGCACAACATATCAACACATGCATGTGTAAGTATCTCCGCCTGCTGGACCTTTTTTAGGTTGTGAGACACACAAAACGACTGTTCAGTGTTAAAAGATACATATGCACAAGGATAAGTAGATGCATGGTTATGCCCTGTCATCTGGAACATGTGAGGATAAAATGTTCAGGGTATTGACAGTAGTGCCATGCTATTGCAATCTAAACGCCTGAGAACAACATGTACATGGAGATAACCTTCAGGACTATTGTAAGTGCTCAACATGTGTCAGCACGTTGACAAATGTCTGGACTGTTCTCTGTGTGGTCACACCAACTCTGTGAAGTATGTTGATGTTGGAGCACTCAACTGTGAAAATCCCATGCTATACATCCAGGTAGCAGGTAATGTCTATGTTGAGGACTTGCTCAGTAGTGATCAGCCAGTGCACCAATGTCAGGTCCCAGCACTGGTGTCCAGTGTACTCCAATGCATCCGATGGGCAAATTACAGGTTCAGTAACTCATGTCACCTGTCACACTGTCCTTTCACTTGATTGGGTGTAAGATTCCATCCTCTATTCCAAAGAGTGAGTCAATTTTTCTGACTCTGTAATAGTGACAACACATGCCATTCAGTGGCTAACAGAGTAGGTCTCTGTTGGAAACAGGGTCTTGACTGTAAGGGATGATGTCAGATACACTTTCTCAACGGTAATCATGTGGATGAATGCTCTTGACTGGTCATACTTGATGATTTTTAAACCGTGCTTTGGTTGCCTTATTGTTAGATTCAGAGATGTCACATGAGCATCATATGTAAGTAATTTACAAAAATGAGATGGAAAGCAAAAGCATTTAAGCTGTACAAAGTGTGCACTATGGCAAAAATAAGTGAGGGACATTCAGACTTGGCCTTTACAAATGTGGACTTCTGCAGTCTTGACAAAATGGTACGAAGTGTTGAATATGCATCTACAAGTAAGATGTTCATGACTAATAGTTTGCACAGATGATGGATCCAGACGGCCCAGTGGCATAGTGATCCACATGAAGCATGGGGAAGATGCAGTCTTTGGACTTGGCAGTGTGCTGATCTGTGTTTACATGGGATACTGGGGAAATGTATCCAATGTGGACAATAATCTGATTCATCTTTCTAACACTGGGCATAAGTGACACAAGATGGTGGACCATATACCTTGCACCCTAGCTATGCCTACTACCTTGGTGTCTCCACGATAAGAGTGAGACATGTGACCTGACAATCAACTACTTCAGATACTGGACAGATGTGCAAAATCAATATGATCTGTGTGATATGGCCTATGCAATGACTGCACCAGCTTGATGTATGACAACCAAAATATGTGACCTGTAACACTAGACCTAATGGTTCCCAAGTTGATGAATAGGGATTGCAGAATGGTGACCATGGCTCAAATCAAATGTGTGACTCATATTCCCATTATGAGGTCTAAACTCCCTTGCATTAGATGAGACATGTATGTTATGACACAAGGCCATCAGTATCGAAAGACAATACATCAGGTGGTACATACTGGTGTAGTAGACATTGTGGATGCAGAATTTGAATTTGCTACAGAAAATGTCACTGACATCTTCATGTGTGAGGGTGCATAGGTTTACTTGTGTACTGACATGGGTTATTTATGGAACAGTATCAAATGTTTCACCCACAAGTCCGATTGATGTAGTTGTGTAATCTTGGATGAGTTTTGATGAAACCCATGTGTCAAGTACATATGGACGACTCATGTGATTCATTTTACTTCTCGTTCACAGCATCAGACTGGCCAGCAGAGGAGACAGCACCACGGAACTTGGGGAAGCAGCTAGTCAGATTGGTTCCAGGGCGGAGACCGACCAAGAGGGAAACAGTGGCACGGATGGTGAGGGGAGCCTCACTGAGGGCATGTCTGACGTCACATCTGTCAGGTCAATGATGAGCTCAAGCTCCAGTGAGGACTCCCATGTGGTGGTGGATGATCCAGGAACTGGATCACCTCCATCAGTCAACCACTACCCCTACCACATCTCCACCCTCCCAGCTGCTCCCCAGCCCCATGTCCGTGGCCGCTCCCCTAGAAGGGGAGGCATCTCCTTCGCACAAGGCACATCACCCTCTGCCTCTGTCTCCCCTGTTGCCCTGAGTGTGGAGGCCGTTGACTTCCTGAGGCATATCTCTGTGGGGCAGACAGCAGTGCTGAATGTCCTCCAGGTGCATACCACTCACCTTACCCAAATGGTATCATTACGGTAGGGCATTCACTCTGACATGTCTGCCCTACAGAGATCCAATCAGGCGCAAGCCTCTACACTGATGGCACCATTGTCCCAGATTCAGCTGTCCCACTCCCCTCATGCCTCTTCCCCATCCACAGTCCCAACTACCCTCCCTGACCCAAGCACACGCAAACATAAACATGCATCCACCTCAACATCCACATGCAGCACACAAATACACAGACATAAGGGCAAACAAACACACACGTACACTCACAAGACAGACGTCACACTCACCACCAAAGACATGCCAATAGACACCACACCAGCATCCACAGACATGCCGCAGACCTCACATCCCTCTGCCTCCATAACACCTAACCTTGCCTTTCCTCATACCCACTATGTCCAGAAACTCCACCTCATTGCTCTTGACCTCTTCCCTACCCAAACCTCCCAACCCCCTCACAAGAAGAAGAAAATGACCCTGACGCCCCTGCCATTCACTTCAGACCACCCTGCCCACCACATAAAAAGTATACCCAAAGCTTCCCCAAAAAGAAAATCCCCCCGGTCCAAAAAGTCCCAACCCCCTCCTGAAACCCAGACTGCCACATCCCAGCCCAGTACCTCCACACCCAAGAAATCCCACCCCAAGAAATCACCTGCCCTCCCTATTCCCTTGCAGACCCTTACACATTACCGGATCCTCAAACTTGTGAAGCCCAGCCCATCCCCCCTCCATCTAGCCCTCCCATCACAGTTGACCCACCCCCCTCCATCTGACGTTCTAACTGCAGTTGACCCACCCCCCCTCCTTCTGACCCTACCACTGCAGTTGTCCAACCCCCCCTCCTGATTCCATCCCTTCTAAAACCCAACCCAGTCCTCCTTAGTCTTGTCCCCTTGGTGCCTGGCCAGCCCCCTAGATGCCCATCCCGTGGGAGGTGTCCCTTTGCATGACTAGTGCAGGCAAGTGGTGAAGGGCATGATGTTTGTGGCACAGAAAAGAACAATCTTCATTGGACTGGCCATTGGCCTTTTTGCAATCAAATAATCAAACTGTTTTGCTGAATAAAGCATACTATAATTTTGTTTTCAGATTGGTGTGTCCCTAAAATTGATTTGTTGTTAACTGTCATTCATGTGTGAATTGTGATGTAAGTGTGCATTGATGTTAGTATGGCATGGATTACATATGGTCCATGAAGTACAAGCACTTGGTTAATATGTATCCTAGATTTTTGTGCCTACTTTGGCTAGATGTCAATGTCAACATTGGTTTTGCCTATGAGTGTGACAAGAAGTCACAAAGCTTTGTTTATGAAAACACACTTAAACATAGTTCATGCTTTCAGATGTCAATATAGTGCAATTGTGGCAAAGTACAACAGTTTAGGAGAAGCATGCTGTATATGTTTGTAATGTGCTGAAAGACAACTGTCTCATCAATACACCTGGATACATATGGACTTAGACTACATGGTAGTGACTTTGGGCACACCATTGTACACATCGTAATGGTATGTGACTTGATAGTGGTGGACCAATGTCTGTGCCTTTCAAAGATCTGGTAGACTAGTGTCAAACAACCTTGTCACAGGTGGCATGCCACTGTAGGCCTTCAAGGCTGTGAACCCATATGATACATTTCCTGTGCCCATGATGAATGTAAGTAGGCATTGTTCTGACAGTGTCCCGACCCTGTTGCCCTCCGGTACTCCACTTTCTGCAGATATTCCTGTTAGGCAAGGTGTCTGTGGTCTCTATTGTCCAGTGCTTTTAAAATTAGATGTCAGTCATGACATCCTGATTTTGTTTGGATACATCATGTGGATGGTGTGTGTGTCCAGAGCATGTCTCAGTAAGTTACAATGTTTTACTATCTTTACAGGGACACAATTGTTGTATGTGTTAGTTGGATGTGTACACAGCGTATGGTACATGAATGGTCACACAATTAGAATGCTAGTGATGATATGCTGTGATTCTACAGTTGTACAGTACTTAGCATTGTAATGTACATCTCATTCTGGCCTTATGCCACAGTTAGAGTGTGAGAGTCTGGCCATTTCCCAATTTTGGGAACTGGACATAGGCCACATCATGCGATGTTTCTTTTAATTCTGTATTGGTGCACACATGGCCGTGTGTTTGCTCATACACTCAAAAATATGATGCACCAGGCCAGAGTATGGTAAGCAGCAGGATGAGGATGTATGGTCTATCCCAGGCTGATGTTAGTTGCAATATGTTGTCCAAGCTTTTCAATGAGTATTTGTGCGATAAGTGAATTTGAGTATGTCTACATGGCCAGAGAGGATGTTTGACAAGCTAACTGTGCTGCTCCCGTTTCACACCAGGGGGTGCTGCGCTTTGTCAGCTACCTCCGTGTTGCCGCCATCATGTAGTTTGTGTCCCCGGTCCAAGAGCCTGGTTTCTGATAAAGGCACTCGTGCATGCCTCCCGGGACTTCAGTTTGAGCCTCCACCGATGCGGGCCACCTCACTCGTGCTGGCGCTCGTGTCTCAGCAGCCTATCGTGCAGTTTTGTGCTATTTTCAGGATTTTTAGGCCTGGGCTGGTGCGTAGCACCTCAATGCCCGTCCGCTCCGGTCGCCATCTTGGCCACGCCCCCTTCTTTGATGAAACCTATTGTGTATTCTGGTTTGACAAGGGTTTGTTAGTTTGTAGTCATAGGGATGTGTTTCATGAGTGTGTGTCTAGCTTTTCCCCCAAACTGAGCAACTTGCCATTGCATTTCACATACGGGCACTAGCTTTAAATTTTGTTGTTTCAGGCATATGATGATTCTGAGATGGGATATGAAACGCATAACATTGTAACTAAGATGGCATACAGTTTTTATTTGCCTAATGCTGTGATAGTCATATCAGTTAGGGGACACACCGGTGACCTAGCTACATAGGGATTAGGAGTTGGCACGATACTTTAAGGAGTGGATTGTGCTTGTTGTGTCTAAGATATGTCATCTACTTGTTCGGGGACAATGCTGGGTGCTGCATGGTCTTTGTGTGTCACTTATGTTTCAGACATTTAGGCAAAGTCTATTCATTGCAAAGGGTATTTTTTATGTACATCAAATTGACCTGTTGGGAATGCTAGAATATGTCAAGTCCTGTTAGTACATTCTGAGTGAACGACATTTGTCTGTGCTTGGTCATCCAATGCCCCTTCTAGCCCCCTCATGTGGCACAGCTGAAGGTATACCTTTTCAGCATGGCAATGCACAGCAACAATGTCCTTCTTGGCTCAGTTCATGCAAGCAGTCTGAACCTCAGTCATTGGTAACAGGAGTGGTGTGGAGTCAATTTAGTTCAGGGTGGATGCTGTGTGCCAGTATGGGCTGACGCTGCCCGTGGACAGCTGCCCAGGGCATCACAAAGCTAATGACTACAGAGCCCAGCAACCGAGCACTGCCGTTAGTGGGCTGTCACTGTTACGAGCTACAGGTGGACAGACCCCTTCCTTGGGTTTTCAGCCATAGTCTATCAGGGTGATGTACAATCAACGCACCACCCCCCTCAGCTGGGACTCTTAGGAATGGGCTGGGATGCCAATGTGTTTGTCACAAACAGCCCTTCAGTTTACAGACTGGAATGGGAATGTTTAATCTGAGTTTCTTTTCATGCCACACTTGACTTGCTCTCACCCCTCAGTCAGCGTACACAATGCATCGTCATCACTACAGCATGTGGCCACATCACTTGAGGGTGCTATGGATGTGACAGCAACCTACCCGTGCCTGGATGACCATCGAGGAATCCTATGGTATGCCCCCACAACTTAAGTCTGACAGCCATAATTGCATCGTAGGACTTTGAGCACTACTCAACAGGGCAGAGTGAGAAGAGTAGAGAATGGACTAGTTTTTGGATTTATGCACACTTTTCTACTGACAATTGTTTTGTCTGTACAAGCTAGAACTATACAATTTTACCCACACATCATTTGTAGTTGAGCATATGATATGTGTGTATGTTGTCATTTGTGTATAGATAACAATTGAGTACTTTTGAGATATGCTTGATGCTGGCCAAGATCACACAGAGATGAACTTGGAGTGTCGTTATGTCTAGTGGATTGCCCTGTGCTACATGTGGTAATCTGAGTGGACTGTGAGTGCACAGAACTGTTTTGGGCCTGTCTGCTGTGTATGAGCTACAGGAGCCTGTGTTACACCCATGCACTATATTGACAGACAAGGGAGGAGGTAGATGTTGAGATGTGAGGCCTAGCTGAACATGTGGTTTGAAAGGTTGATGTTGTATGGGCTGAGCTAGCTAAACAAGGGTAGAGGTGAGAGAGACTTGTGTTTCCATTTTGAAAATGGAGTGGAGACTCAGACGTAATAGAGGCAGAACAAGTAATAATTTTTATGAGTGGAAGGGAGGAGTTAAGGTCAAAGGCAGATCCTGGATAGGATGCGTGAAGTATCCTCATTATTACAATGTGAATATTTTTAAATGCTGGGGTGTGCGAATCAAAGTGTGGGACCTTGTAAAACTGGTTAAAGCCTGTGCGAGGTATGCTAGGAATAGGTATATGTGATTGAGGTAGAACCAGCTAGACAGGGTTAGAGACTGGCAGGAGATGAGAGCTGTAGTCTGTGGCACTATGGTGAGAGATGACTGTGATAGGGCAGTGTCATTGAGAAAGTTAGTTGTTAATGTGCAGAAGTCAATAGAGGTATGGAGCATGGAACTGAGATTTGGATGTGACAGAGCCACAGTGAGACAAGGTTAAAGTTTTTATTTGAAACAAAGTGGATAGGTGTATGTCAAGGGTACACACCAGTTGTGTAAGTTAGGATGCTGGATGGGGAGATGTGAGGTGTTGGCCAGTAGATGGATGTTGTGTTTTAATCTGTGGATGCACTAGTTTGTCAAATTACTATTAGCAGTCCTTAAGCAGAGTATGGTGAGTGAATGGTGAGAGGCGAAGGAACGAGGACCGATTAATTGAGCAATGTAAGTGTCTGGATGAGAGATGTGGTGAGGTGTTAAGTGTGAATATCAGAGTTGGATATGATGCTGCACCTTGTGAAAAAAGTGTGGTCCAAGCCATTAGTGAGGGTTAAAATGGGGATGAGAGGTGTACATTTGACATGGTACGTTTAATGTGTGCTGAAGAGGTGATGAGTACAGTACATTGTGTACATAGCATGAATGGGAGAGGTATTGTGTACATAGTGATGAAGAGTGGTGCTGGGAATGTAGGTGTAGATGTAAGAGGTACAGCACCAGAATGAGAATGTGAGAGTCTAGGTGAAGAGTTAGAGTACAAGGGTGGAGCTTGGAGGTCAGAAATGGTTTTAAGGATGGAAGCATCAGAGAGTGATTGTGAAGAGATTGTGTATGATGGATTGGTTGAGAGATGAGCATGTACTTTGAGGTGGATTTGAGAGGGGTCAGACCAGCACAAGTAGAGATGCAGGCCAAGAGGTAATGTTGAAATGTGGAGAGGATAAGTGGACAGTTGACAGATAAACTTTCAGAATGTAGTATGTGTTAGCTGCATCTTGCTGTCTGCCGCTGATTGTTCATGACAGATTGTTGACATGGCTGCTAGTTGAACACTAGCATATGCAAAACCTGTTGGCATCACAGGACACGTTCCCTCCACCTAGCCTTGCCTTGGCTGAGTTGTGTGTGGGCCCTTTGTAGGTAGATGTTGTCACTGATTGCTCAGTCTTCCCCTTGGATACTGCTCTGGGATGGAGGTGTTGAGGGTTCATGTTTACTTTCATGAGGCAGAAACATTGAATGGCAGTATATTTATTAGAGGGCCATAGCCTCCCAAGTGAAAAGTATAGGATGTGTGTTGGTGGCCCACCTGGGGGCAGATTACTCCTGAAACACCTCCCCACACTTCCCAGTACACTACACACACATAGGTACTCATGGCATTCTGACTTTGTATGTCAGAGGTATGGGGACGCCAAGGAAGAGACACGCATTGTGATGATATATCTGGATGCGGTGGGAAAAAAACACATGGCACTGTTACAAGAGACACATGTGACACCGGAACATCATACCCAGTTCCAGAAATGTTTTCAGAGCAAATATTTTTGCATAAGCTTTTCCAGTTTGGCAAGGGTAGCTCTTGTGTGGGTCCATACGGGGATCCCTTTTAGCCCATTAGACACTGCCATGGATCCAGAGGGCAATATGTCTTTGTAGAGGGGCTACTTGATAATTTCCAAGATTATTGGGCAGTGTTTCTGTGCCGAATGTGGACAAACTGGACTTCATTCTGCACCTATCCCTCATCCTCACAAGGTGTACCCATATCTCCTGGCTTGAGGATGGCAATGTCAATTGTGTCCAAAAGCCACAGATTGACCATCATCACCCCGCTGGCATCCTCTCCAGTGTTGGCAGCATGCCTTACACAATGGGCTGTGCACTGGTCCCTCCGACACCCATGAGTACTCCTACTACTCTGCAGTACACAATGTGCACATTCTGAATGGAATTGGGGACACATGGTAACCACTCTGTCAAATCTGAACATTGCAGGGCAGCTGCAACAACACATATGTCTTTTTCATACGAAGCCAACTGCCCAAGTCAAGTTTTTTAATAGACATGTCACCCTCTTTTAGATTGTGCAGATGAACTTATCAGGGCTGTCCCCTTTCCCCACTGCTCTTTGCCATGACAATGTAGCCGCTAGCCCAGCAAATATGTCTGGGGTGGTAAGCATGGTGAGTTCCACTAGGCGATGAGGTACATGTAATATCCATTGATGCAGAGGAAATGCTGCTCTATATTCAGTCTCTCTGCGGGGACATTCCATAGTTTCTGTGAGATTATCAGATTTGCAGAGTGTGTCGAGTTTGTGTGTTAACTGAGCCAAGTGTTGTGTTTTTCTCCTCTGTGTGGAGTATCCTCCACAAGAGGTGAAGGCGGGTGGGCAGAGGGTGATGGAAGAGCATCGTGTATTTTTGTACTTAGTGATCTGTAACTGTCATGATGCAAACTATCTCATTGTGTAAATCAGCAGGGCCATATACTCCTTATGTCCATAGATGGCTTTTTGTTGCACTCTCCCAGTTACAGTCCAAGGAAGTATTTCACTTTCAAAGATGGTAATGCTCCCCTCCATCTTGAAATTTTCTCATCACCTAGTGGTGGCTGTGCCTCGTGCCACCTCCAGGGAGTTGGACACCATGCTGCGAGAGCTGATCTGCAATGGTGGCAGGATAAGTGTGGCTTTGTGGAGGCTGCATCTGTCTGTGTGAAGGCTGTCCTGAATGTTTATGGGATGTTATGTGTCAGCACCGCTGCAATTGCCGGTGTGCTGTATGGCTGGGAGGCTGTTGTCCAAAGTGGGCATGTTTCCAAAATGCAGGGCACAGGAGCTGGTGGGATCAATGTTGGGATCAATGTTGCTCTCTGGAGCGTAGCTACCCTCTGGAGCTGACAGCCTGGTGAAAGTGGCTTATTTGAGCTAAAAGTGCCTGAGGCTACTGAGGGACTTAATCCCATACTCTCCGTCTGTTATCATGCACTTCCTAGCACTTTTTCATGGAGGCATTGTTGGGAAGGACTGACAGCATGGACAGACACAGGATTGAGCTCAGTGGGGGACCTATTCAGGGTCAAGTAGCACATTATCTTTGGCCAGTTGCAGGAAGATCCTGACATTCCAGCGGGCCATTTCTTGGCACATGGCACATTGACAGCTGAGAGGGGACACCTGTGGAGAGTGACAGACACTGAATCAGCACAACCCCCAACCCACGCCCTGCACATCATGGGTGGAGGTCAGAGACTGGTGAACTTATTTGTTGATGTGTTTGAACACATGAAGACTGACCCACTGTCATCCGCTCTCTGGCTATGGGACACTGATATATTATGAACCCTCACAGCAGAGGAGTGAGGATACACTAGGCACTGCCGATGTACAGTACCTCATGATGCCAAACTCCAGTCAATTCAATTTGACATCCGGCACAGGACATGTCTCACCTCAGCGGTCCGACCCCGTAAATTTGTGTCCTGCCCTCTGTGCCCACGGTGTAATGCACCTATTTTGTATTTGATACATATGTTCTAGGCATGGCTGTATGCTGCAGACCTGTGTTCCAGAGTTGGAGATGTACTTGGCCCAGTGAGGGGTTGGTTCAACCTCCTTCTATTGGAGATGCTGCAGAGAGGGATATTCCTGCAGATGAGGTATTTAAAGGTATCCAACGAAAGGATGGATTTGTAATTTCTCATCACAAACCAGGACATTTGCATGCATTGTTAGGCTACTGCAGTCCCAACACTGCAACACTTAAGCTCAGCGTCTCGCTAATGGTGTAGGGCTGAGGCTACTGCACAGCTCATGGAGTGGGTTGTGTACCTCCACAGGATTGCAATGCCTGAGCTGTAGGACAACTTGTCACAGGACTTACAGGATGCACAGTTAGAGCCACTGGATGGGTGAAGGACTTTGAAGGGTCAGGGTCACAGACACGTGGTCATGGACCTATCAGAAGTGGTCCGGACATGGCTAGATGAGGCAGCTGCTCTGTCATGCGAGACAGACTGGCTGCCTGACATTTCCTCCTTCGGTCATGTAGGTGTGTCTTTTAGAATTCACATATGCTACAATGCCAACTGTTGACAATGGCTATTGTACTAGAGGCCCCGGACTCACCCCCATGTGTGGACTGTGAGGTATGTGGGATGCTGACCTTCTAAATGCCCATGATCCCTCTGTGCTCATCTATCTTGTTATGGTTATCGTGTTTTTGAAGTTGGTCAATATTGTACCATATGCTCCTGTTGTGGTATGCTTGACTCAATGATGAATGTTTCTTGTGCCCAGCTGATTGGATCTGCATTGCCTGCTTAATGTAGCATGATTTACGCCCAAGACATGATAATGAGCTGATAGTAAGGGATTTGTTTGGATGTTGAAATCCCTTGTGACTTGTGTTCCGGTACATGCATTGAGCCATATGCGAGCAAACACAATTCCATGTCTCTTTCTTTTGTGAGAAATTGTCTTAGTTTTGAGATGTGTGTCTTCCTTCCCCCGACGTTTTTGATAGCGAACCATCCTTTATGTACCTGCAGATTTGAAGCCTCCTCCATGTGGACTCTTATTACTTTAGGCCTTTTTGAGTGCTATAAATCCAAGTGGGACATTTTGATACCATGGCCTGACTGTACAGATAGGTATCCTGTCTCATGCCCCGCAGGCTTTTCTCAGTGAAGAGTGGTGGAGGAATGGCACAGGTCCACCAGGGGTGGAAAAACCTGGCCTGTCAAAGCATAGGGGGCCCCAAGATAATTGTGTCCCAATGTATTTGAGTGAGGTGAGCGTGCAAGCAGACCTGGGTGCATGCTAGCAATTGTATGTAAGGGATTCATATGTCTCAGTCCTGCTCTGGATCTGTGCTGGATCCTTCACATGTTGTGATTCATGACACATCCAACATCCCATGCTGGTTGTGACTCCCTATCATGACCTGGCTACCTGCCCTGTGGTGAGGGTGAGATAATGGAGAGCAGAGGCTTTGGTGGATGCCTGCTCCAACACTGCTGATCTCATCTGGACACAGGATGTGGGACTGCGCGATTGTGCTGATGGGGGAGTGGCAGGGCAGGCTGGACTATATTAGTCAGTTTAGTGTTTTGATTCATGTATTGATCTGTCAACAACTGGTTCATTAGATTAAGAAAGTTGTCAGAATAGAAACAACCTAGGCCTAGCTTTTCCATCCAATTGGGTGGATGCATTGTATGGACACTTGACAGATTGGCCCAATCTTTTGACATCATTTTAATGTGGTGTTTATATATATGTTGTTGGCCAATTTACAGACACCCACACTATATAATGTGCTTCTCACAAAGCTGGTTCAACAATGGCAGGTAATTTATGGTAATCTGTAGTCACTTCCTGTGATGTGACTTCCTATGACAGTTACCAGCGGGGAAGCGATGAGGACAGATCGTAGGAGCATCACGAGGGAGGCACCTTGAGGCAAGTGTGACTACAGGGGTCCCTCAATTCCTCCCTTCCCATGGGACATCCCTATCCCTAATGCGGGGTTTTGAAGTCTCTAAGTAGAGTTCGACAAAGGTCAACCTACCAAAGTGGATGTATCTTAGTCTGTTAGAGACTAGATAGGAGCCCTTTTTCACGTCCTGATGAATGCCATGGACCCTCCTGGCCACGATGGCGGAAACATGTTGGCGACACTGATGGGGATGGGGTACTAAACCCCTGTGTTCCCACTCTTAGTTTTAATATTGAGCAAATTCTGCGCAAATAAAATTTAATGTAGTATTTGCATCGATTTTTAAATCACCCACTCACTTTCCCAGCACGGGCCCCCACTTAGTTGTAGAAGTGCCTCCCTGTCTCCAGGTGAAGGCCCGCTCTTTATCAAACGCGGTTTTTAAAGAGCGAGGAATGCCGATGATGAAGCATGACACCTGGTGGTGTGTGAGGACAGTCCTTACAATTTTTTGAGATGCCCAACAACCCATAGATAAAAGGCATAGTGTGCCCTTATCTACCTTAAGAATCAGACACTTAGTCAGGGCAGCTTCTTGTTGTGTGTACCACTTCCTATGACATGACATCTTATGGAATTTATAGGTGGTTCATATATTCTGCTTCTGCCCGGGGAACAAATAATTCTAGCCGCGGCCGGTGCATATATTTCTGTGGACATACTTTTGTGTGTGCATTGATATTCTGTTGCCATAACATGTTCCTTTATGCGATGTGGTGTACTCATCCACACATTTATGTATACATACGTTTATATATATACCTATGGCTATTTCTAATATGACCTTAAATTTGTGTTTCTCCCAGTATTTCATGCTCAGACTGTGGATACCTGGTGATGACATTCCCTCATTTACCATGCTCAACATGCTACGGTACGCTTTAAACTCTTTTGATTTTCGCTTGGTAGTTACGTTAATATGTAGGGGTAGGTGTCTTACTTACCAGCGGCGAAGACCACATCGGTTCGGATTGTAATATTCATCGTAGATGTATAGTAGAGGGATGCCATGCGTGATTGACTCCATAGCTGCACAGCAGAGGTCACAGGAAGTGTGTTATGATGAGATTCGGAGTTGAAATACCCCCCTTCCGCCTGATCTGACGAGGTGGTTGGCCCGACAGATTCGGCGTGTAGGAAATACGCATCGTAATAGGGCGGGTGGTTCCGGGGTTGGAAGTCACTCCAAACAGCTCCATTCGGCATTTCAGAGAGCTTCACAGTCCGAATTTATAGTCGGAATCGAAGAAACCGGGTCGGTCGTAAAGCAATGGGTTTTGGGCATCATAATGCAGCGGTTAGAACGACCGCATCTGAAGTGAGATCGGTCGGCCTCTGAATTATATATCTATATATCTATATCTATATATATAAATATATATCCACAAAACCAAGGTTTGCCCTTCCTTCGATATCTCCTCCACACAATCGAAACAGACAAGCACGAACTCCACTTCAGGTTCGCAAATTTTCTTTATTGTTTCACACGGTCGTGCAGTCACTACGCGTTTCGGTAACAGCCGTTACCTTGATCACATCAAATAAATATATATATATAAATAAATATATATATATATGTATGTCTGTTATATTATTGAAACAATTTTACATTATAATATAATTTTCAAATATTAGTTTAATGATATATTTTTAAATATATATATGTTAATATATATGTATATATGTATGTGGGTCTAAGTATTTGAAAGTAAGTTTATTTGTTATATTTGTTAAAATATATATTAAAAATATTTTATTTTTATTAAATTAATGTTAGCATTTAATATATTTTATTTTTAATATTTGAATCTGTATATATTTAAAAATCAATATTTAATACAACTGTATTTTTGTAACCCATATTTGTTTTCGGTATTTTTGCACTTACCGTTTTAAGTATAGGTAATCGATATTTTTGCTGTCAATATTTTTGCCTCGATAATTTTGTAGGCTGATGTTTTCCTAGTGGATATTCTGTCAGTGAACCATTTCACGCATATTCCCACCTATTCAGAGGCTAATTACTGCCTGGGAAAAGCTGGAGAGCAAATACAAATTAGCTTCCACGAAAGTCAGGCAGGGAAACGGTAACTTTCCAAAAGTAACTTTTCTTTAATATTTATAAAAAATCCGACTTCACCATGAATTGAATTTTTAATAACTATTAAAAATAGTTGTTTATTTTTCTAGCATGTCCTATTCCCAAGATGCAGTGTTTTTTCCCATGGAACAGCCAGCCTTGCAACATGAACATAGCTTTGAAGTGATAATCACTATAAAAACATGTTTAAAAGTAAATGTGTATATGTCTTACTTTTAAATACCATGCAACCTGCCATATGGGCCATGAAGGGGTGACTAACTCAACCCCTCATCGGCTCCTGACATCGCTACGGCAATCCCAGCGGGATACAAGATCGCTCAACTGGACTGTCTTCACACACCAGGAGGAGAACTCACTATCATCTACAAAAAGCCCATCAAATGCACAACATCCACAGAGAACGCCACTCCATTCATGGAACACCTGCACTTCAAGCTGCAAATCTCTGAAAACTTCACCCTGTGCGGAACCATTGCCTACCAACCACCTGGACCACGAGCCACCTTTCCCGAACTCATCACTGACTTCATCTCTCCGCTCACATCTACCCCAGAGACTACATTCTCCTCGGGGACTTGAACTTTCACCTGCAAGGAAGCTCCAATAGCTGCAAGGAGATCTTCTCAATCATCTAAGATTTCACGGAGCCCTCAGCCACTCTTAACAACATTGCTGCCTCCCAACAACTCTGCAACAACCTTTTCAACTTCTTCGACAACAAAATCACAAGGTAACTCATTACTAACCTACCTGCCACCAACCAAGCCGCCCACCTGATGGAATGGACAACCCTCGCCAGAAACAACCTCAGCGCCAATCATGCGGACTATCCACTCAGGGGCTCCAATGGACCTATGTCCCCACCACATCTACTACCTGGGAACATCACCAATCAGCATCACCCTGACGCACATCATCAACAACTTCATTGATGCCGGTGATGCAGGACTATATTAAGGTGGGCAGAGGAAGCAATATAGAAGACCTTCGGTCAGGGCCGCAATAGCAGTAAGAATCAGCAAGGAGAGGTAACCCCACTCCGAGATACCCAGGCTCGGAAGGCGAAGATTTGGCAACAGAGATGGGGAAAGTCTCGAAATGCAGGGGGTTTAGTGCCCTCAGCATAGAGGGGGGAGGCAATCAGACAGATGACGATGATGTCGGTCGGGAAGTGGAGAATGGTGAGGAGTCCTTGGGACCCACCCTGTCGGATATAATGCAAGCCATTACAGCCTCCAGAGAAGCCCTAGAAACCAAAATAGATGCAATAGGAAGGGACTTGAACCTCCTGAAAGATGATCACCGTAAGCTGAAAGACAGAGTGGAGGCCACGGAAAAGACGATTACGGACCTACCCAGAATGGTGGCAGACCTACAAAAATCGCTTAAGGACATTGAAACCAAAGTGAGGTCCCTTGAAGTCAGGGCAGAGGACAGCGAGAGGAGATCTCGCAGAAATAATCTGCGCATAGTGGGTGTGCCAGAAAGAGAAGAGGGCAGCGACATGGTGACGTTCCTGGAAGACTGGATAAAGTCAGAGGTAGCGCCTGAGGGGCTCTAACCCTTCTACACCCTTGAACAAGCTCGCAGGGTCCCAGCCACGATCCCCAAACCCGGGTCCCCCCCCCCGAAACCTATAGTGGCGCGGCTTCTACACTACAGGGATCAGGACCATATTCTTCAGCAAGCCCGCAAGCAAAAAGAACTGCAAATAGGAAACAGTAGAGTGATGATATTCCCTGACTTTACTAGGGAAGTGCAAATACAAAGAGCCTCTTTCCTAGCGGTCAAGAGGACACTGAGGCAACTACAGGTCCCATATGGAATGATGTTTCCAGCCCAACTGAGAGTGGCTGACCAGGCGGGGGCGCTGTTCTTCCATACACCGCAGGAGGCCTGGGAATAGCTGAACTCAAAGTCGGCACACAGAAGATGAGGGTCCTCGCCGGGACCGGGGCCAAAGAGGAAGGCCGCAGGCCAGAATGCAGCAGGGGCGCCCTCCTTGACCGAAGCTAGAGCTGAAAGACACAAAGCCCTCCGAGCGGTGGCAGAACTCAGCCAGGGGGGTCTAGCCCTGGATCGAGTAAAAGTGGTCAGGAGGGGGACAGGTCAGATGGTTTACTCGCGACTAGTGCGAAAGAAGACTCTGGGACGGAACTACCGAAAGTAACACCCAAGTCAGTGGATGATATCGTCTAAAGCCTGAAGTACATATAGGGAAGACATGATTGCTATCAGGCCATTGGCTAGTGGAGTCACAGCAGAAGGGGAGGAAGAGATGCCGAGCAGAGGTGAAGAGACAATATGGTGGATATTCTGAGAGGTGGGGCTAGAGATCTGAGAGACATAGCGGGGGATGCCTGGCTGATGGGGCTACCGGAACTGTTGGGTAAGCTTTTTAACCCCAACGCAATGAGGATTCATTATTGTTTTTTCTTTGTTTGGATAGGATCGGGAGTACCTTTACCTGTCCTGGGGAGGGGGAGTTGGGGTGTTAGTTTCTATAGGGTGTTATTTTAGGGACCAGGCGTGTCAGGGGCGTGGAAAATTGTATGAGTAGGAAGGGACTAGTCCAATGGTATCCCCTATAGACCTTAAGTGCATCTCGTGGAATGTAAGGGGGATGCATTCCATGATGAAACGGCATAAGATCCATGCATATTTGACAAGAAGGGGGGCCCAAATCGCTATGCTTCAAGAGACACATATAAAATCGAAAGAGGGAGCAGCACTACAGCGTAGATGGAGAGGGCAAGCATACTACACAAACTATTCAGCATTTGCTAGGGGAGTCCTGGTGTGGGTGAGAGCGGGAGGGCAGTTTCAGTGCACCAAGCAAATACTAGACCCTGACGGAAGATATGTAATTTTGCTGGCAAGTTGGACGGGGATGATGTGATGCTAGGTAGCATTTATGGGCCAAACACTGATCAGATCTCATTCCTGACCCATCTCTCTAGAACGCTGGCGCCGGCATTGATGGGGTCGGTGATCATAGGGGGGGGACTACAATTGTATCACTGACGTAACACTGGATCGTTCCCATCCGCCCCTTCCAGATTCACCTGTATGTAGAATAGCAGAGGCGCGTAAGAATTGGCAACAGCAATGGGGGTTGATAGACACCTGGAGGGCGCAGCACCCAGAGGAAAGGGACTACTCGTTCTTCTCGTCCTTACACGAGCTACATGTTCGATTGGACTCAGTGCTGTGCTCCCCAGATGTGCATGTGAGTGTGCAGTCGAGTGAGTATTCTCAGATCATAACCCACTTTTGGTGGGATTGACCTGGACCAGGGATAGACCGAAGATTCCGACCTGGCGTCTGAGACCTGAGACATTAGAAGATCAGGTCTTCCAGGCAACCAAATACATGGCGATTTGACAGTATTTTGAGGAGAATACGGGGACGGCCACAAGTAGATTAGTAGAATGGGAGGCCTTCAAGGCTGTGATACGAGGCAGGTGCATTTCAGAGGCGGTAGGAGTAAGGAAAGTACTTATGAGGGACACTATAGAGGCAGAGCAGAGACTACGGGAAACAGAGAGGGAGAGACCAGATAGGAGGGATAAACAGGAGGATCTCTTAGCGGCTAAGGAAGCAGTAGCTGAACATGTGGAAAGACTACGCTGCTTTGACTATAATATAACACGTGCCCATACTGAGAGGGACAAGACTGGATCGATGTTGGCCTGGCTGGCCACCCCAGCCAGAAGAGGTTCGGTCATACTTGAAATGAAGGAGGAATGAGGGGAGATCCGCTACAAGCAGCAAGATATCAATGATATCTTCTTGAAATACTATATGAGACTGTAAGAAAGTAAGATATCCCCGACAGATGAGGAAGTCCATGAGTTTCTGGGCGACATAGAGTTGCCAGTAGGGACTGATGACGACGTGGAGGCTCTAGGGAGAGAGATAGACATAGGTGAAGTGAGAAGTGCAATTAAAAACATGGCCAGAAATAAAACACCAGGGACAGACTGATTCCCGGTGGAGTTTTACTCCACGTATATAGATCTGCTGGCCCCCCAACTTGTTGAAATATACAATCAGGTGAAGCAAGAGGGGAGGCTACCTGGGTCAACGAGGGAAGCAGTGATCATCCCGCTGTTAAAACCTGGGAAACCCCCATCGGATAAGTCGGCGTACTGGCCGCTGTCTATGCTCAACCTAGACTATAAAATCTTGAGCACAATCTTGGCCACACGCCGTCTCCCACATATGGTTGATCTTATACATCCAGACCAAGCCGGTTTTATACCCTCCAGAAATACGGCAACGAACGTTAGGAGGCTGCTGCAGGTACTTGAAACTGACTCCTATTGCAAAGAGGAAGCAGTGATTTTTGCAGTAGACATGGAGAAGTCATTTGACAGTCTTGAATTGCCGTATCTGTTCAGAGTGATGAGAAGGTTTGGGTTGGGCCCTGATTTTGTGGGATGGACAGCCTTACTATATGCGGAATCCACGGCCAGGGTTAAAACAGGCAGACTTATTTCAGATTCTTACCGGGTTGAGAGAGGGACACGCCAGGGGTGAACTCTATCGCCTTTACTATTTGCTTTGGCCATGGAGCTGTTGGCGGCCAGAGCAAGATTAGGGCGCTACTACCAGGAATTAGAAATCGCATCATATTGCATTGTATGCCCATGATTTGCTGCTCTTCCTGGGTAATGTGAGAGAGGACCTTCAGGGAGCTAGAGTCCTACTGGCAATGTTGGAGACAGTGGCAGGCCTTAAAGTGAGTTGGGCGAAATCATGCATCTTCCCTACCAAGAAAAACAGAGAGGGACCACGGGACATAGAGGGAGTACAGTGGGAGAGCCGATGTTTACCGTATTTGGGAACCCAGATATACCATGACCAAGCAGACCTCCTAGAGGGCAACTTGGGGAGAGCGATGAGAGGGGTGAAGGCCAGCTTTGAATTCTGGGGGATTCTTCCACTATCTGTGATAGGCAGAGTGGCCCTATTGAAGATGGTGACGCTGCCGAGACTCCTATATTATTTCAGGGTGGTACCAGTTTGAATCCCGGCTGGGATTGTGGAAAACTAGCTGCAATGGTTGTTAGCATCAGCTGAAGCCATTTTGTTTTTGGCAGCCATTTTAGTTAGCCATGTGCTCGCCATGTGCTTTCTCCCTCTTCACTATTGCCTGCCCTTGTATTCTGCGTGTGTCATCTGTTACAGTTAACTCCTTCAGTACTGAGCCAGAGCACTGCACATGCTCAGAAAGGCCTAGCTGCTAGAATGCACCTGCTCTTGAAGTAATTGTCAGGCTATTTTAACTAATGTCAGTAATATTGTAAGCCCTCCCACTCTGTTGAGTAAGCGATTCTTATGTATCCTTATATGTAACTAGCTATTCATGTGCATACTTGTACCGCCTCTTTTTGAGTCTACATGCTAACTCAGCTATAAACTGGGCATAAAAGACCCAGAGTCTCTGTACTCCATAGACTGTCTCATACAGTGGCCTGAGGGTATTGTATTGACACAGTCTCCCTCATGTGAGGTTAATAAAGTTGTTATTTTGATATTCCAGCTTCCGTGCCAATCTTTTCTTTGTTGGTTTAAGGACCAGGTGCATCACTGAACCCCTAGAAAGGTTTTTTCTTCTACAAGTTGGCGCCTGAACAGGGACCTCATCGGAGAAGCGGCTATCCAAGGGAGTGGTCTTGATGGAAGGCAGGAATCTACTGAGGAGGTACGCTGCATGAGGAGACCCTTTGTCTTTGCAGACCAACGTATTTTCCGGTTTTCCCGATCTGACCCTCCAAGTGTTGGTCGCTCCCGACTGAGATCTTCTTTGGTGTGAGTATTTTAAAACGACCGTTAGGTCACTCAGAACTTGGCAGGTGGAGGTTGGAGACTTTGATTTGGTAAGGTTGCTGTAGCAACACTTTTGTTTGGATTAGCTTGGCCAAGGTTTTGGTTTGTTTGTTTGTTTGCTGCAGCAAATGAAGGCAGGTAATGAGGAGATTTTTCTCTAACTTTGAAAACTTGAACGGCACAAATTGTGTTAAGTGTCACTTGGAGTATAATATTATATATGCAATAATATTCTTGGCATGCCTGCTCCTAGCACACTTCGTAGAAAGTGTTGCTGTCTTGGAGGTACCAATATGGATTTAGGAAGTACTCAGCTGACTCCCTAAGAGGGGATACCTAAATGGGTTTAGGTATATTAAAAAGGTATTTCTTCCATGATGACTAGTACACCATGGAACAAAAATATATATATAAAGAAGGATCCTGATCTGCCAGCCCAACTGGTAATTTGGTGTATTATTGGAAAAGGTCTGAGGCGCGAGCCTGTCTTTTTGAACATGGCAGTCTTTTGGATGTCTATTTGTCTTGGTGTAATCTCTGTACTTTTTTGAGAGTCCTTTCGTTTGTAAATATGACTTACAATTGGTATTTACAAATGGTTTGCTTTGAGTACACTCTGTGGGCTGTCTCTTGCTTTTGTCCTAAGTGTTAATTTGTGGGTTAATTGTTTTTTTGAGTGTCCATGTGGATTGACACCAGTGGTGCTGCTTGAAAGTACTTGTTTCAGTAACTAGTGACTATGTTGTTTGTGTGAGAATGGCTTGCCTTAGCAAGCAGTGTTGTGTGCTCTGAGTGTGTGGCCCCCCTTCTTGAAAATGTCTGGAATGAGCTCAATTTGGTTTTTTGTCGTCATTCTGTT
Organism: Calotriton arnoldi; assembly: GCA_963921515.1. NCBI lineage: Eukaryota > Metazoa > Chordata > Amphibia > Caudata > Salamandridae > Calotriton > Calotriton arnoldi. The sequence continues at coordinate 2,891,020 of CAWUFW010001134.1, read as the reverse complement.
ATGCAAATGTCATTGAAAGAACTACATTTTAGAATTCAAGGAATTAATTATATAACATATGCTAAATAGCTGCACGCTACCATTAGAAGTAAAACAGTAACAAAGTATAGATGTGTGAATATTGCCACAAGAGAAATTAGAATTAACACTCAATAGGGAATAAATAGGCCTCATAGAAAGAAAGAAAAAAAAACGAATTTGTGTGCTTACATAATTAGGACTGAATACCAAATGTTACAGCATTATCCTTAAGGTATTAATATTAAAAGGCATTCACATCATCTGAGTAAATTGGTTGCTGCTGAAATAAAAGTGCCTCTTTTTTTTCACATTACAAGACGATAGATTTGTGCCGGCTTGGAATGCCTGTGTTTTAAATAGACTGCACCGTGCTCAAATTTCCAGCACCAGAAGAAGAGCTTTTAAAACAGCTGTTCAAAGCTGTCTGTACCGAAGGAAGCTGTCTGTCAAAACAGACGGAGATCAAACTTTTTCAGGACATTACAATACAGCAAAGGGTTTTTTTCCTGAAAAAGGCGTGAAATTGAGGCTTGCTGGTTGTAAAAACACAGCTGAGTAAACAACACATGGCTATGCCGGCTACAAGCTACAGATCCAACACGTGCGTTAAAGACTACTGATTTTAAAAGTTACAAATACAGGTTCATTATTTTGGATAAAATAGAAAGGATTAAAAGCAGGGATTTTCTTTCTTGTTGCTTTTCATATGCGGAAACATTAAAAGAGTTAGTGATCATTATTAAAAAAAACAATTATTAACAATAATTGCACTAAAATCGTTTTTTCTTTGGATCTTTATAATGTCTAAATAATCCTACTGTGACAAATATATAAGCTCCTAGCATCAAAGTTGAATTTGAGCAGCACTTTACCACAATGTGGGGAGTGAAATGTGAAATTTCACTTTACCCAGCCATATAAAAACTTATTTTATAAGGGTGTACCTTATACATTTCTGATCCCCCACCTCTGGGATATCTAGGGGAGACCCTGGGGGTCCCTAATATGCTAAAACATTGTAGGTTATTCATTTTTAAGTGCCCCTACCACCAAAGTTGAGTTTGGCCACAATTTACTTTTTAAAAGCAGTCCTGGCACCCAGGGCTGTTTTCAAACTGATCTCAGGTTTCAGCTGTACACACATACGACTGCAGAACAAGCAGCTGACCTCTAAACTGCTAGAAAGCACATCATACACTGCACATGAATGAAAATTAGTATAAAATTGTGAGAAAGTGCCATCTTTCTTGCATGGTATGCCCCCACTTTTTGCTGAATTGCTGATGTACTTTGACTGAGTGTGCCCTGGGCTCCTGCCAATCAGGTGCCCAGGGCCTGTGTTCCTTCCCTAAAACTGCATTGAAGCCTAAACCCAATTGGCATCTCTGGCCACATGTCAGCCCCTGGTAAATGGTACCATAGGTACCCAGGGCACTGTGACCAGAGAAGGCCTCTAAGGGCTGCAGCACTTATTGTGCCACCCTTAGAGGCCCTGTACCCTGACACACACACACTGTCTTTGCAGGCTGAGTGTCTGGGTGCAGAACAAAACAGGGAGTCGACATGGCACACATCCCTGTGTGCCATGCCCACAAACACACTGCCCTGGCATACCTCAGTCACCCCTCTAGCTGGGTGCACTATGCCAGTGGTGAGGGTACAGGTGCATGAGCCCTGTGCCCCTACAGTACCCAGGTCCATTCCTGGGCACTGTAAGTGCAGTGCTGCCATTCCGAGTATATGGTGCTGGGAGGTCGTCATCACGAACTCCACAGCACCATGCTGGCTACACTGAAGACTAAGAAGTTTGGTATCAAACTTCTCAGCACATTAAACCCACACTGATGCCAGTGTGGGATTTAATGTAAGATGCACGACAGAGGGCAACTTAGAGTTGCCCCCTGAACCTAACCCACAATCCACGTCTTGCCTGAGAGGCTGCCTAGGCTGCCACCCAGCAGACATGTTGCTGGACCCCTGGGTAGAGAGCGATCCGCTCTCCTGGGCCTGCAACAATGCACGTCCTGGGTGAGGTGCTAGGTCTCCTCCCCCAGGATGGGCAGGGGGAAGCTTCAAAGGCATGCCGCCTTTGTGAGCCTCCCCAGACCACTTGCTGAACTCAGCAACTGGTCCCCACCGGTTCTAGCCCCCACTCTGGCGGGAAGACTGGCGGGAAACCCCAAGTGAGGAAAGGGGGTGTGCCAGCCTCTGCCAACCCCACCCCTCAGGTGGGGGAGGCGAGGTGAAGCACATCTCCGGGCTCTCGCCATCTTGAAGATGGGGAGCCCTGCCCAATCAGGACTAGGCTCCTGCCCTCTCCCACTGGAGAGTGGCAGGATAGGGGGTGTACCCACCCCAGGGCAGGGACCCATTGGTCCCTGCCTTTTACCTACCTGTAACGCCCCTAAATTTAGTATTTAGGGGCACCCTGAACCTTCCTTCCTCAGATCCTGAATCCGAAACAAGCAAGAAGAACAAGAAGAAAGAAGACCTGCTGTGCAGCTGCTAACAAGAGGAAGACACCAACTGACTTGGCCCCAGCCCTAAAGGCCTGTCGACCCTCGAACCTGCTCCTGCTAAAACCCCGGCGTCTCCGGTGGTCAGCAACCTCGAAAACCCCGGAGGACCTGACTGCCTTGTGACTCTAAAAGACTGGGACTCCCACGAGCAGTGGTTCTGCTCAAAGCAAGTAACAAACCCCTGGTGCCAGCCAGGAACCGCGACTCCAGCACACTCTGCACCCGCCGAGCCCGGCCTGTGCCTGAGTGGACAAAGACCACGAGGACGTCCCCCCAGTGACTGTGACCAAGAATCCAGCACCCAAGGACCCTCCTCAACGATCCTGACGACGCCTGCAGCCTCAGAACCAGGGACCCCTCCAACCGCGACCAGCAGAGGGTAAGATTTCCTGACGCGAAAAGACACCCCTGCACTCGGCGCCCTGCGGCCTCCTGTGCCCAACTCCGGGGTGCCTACCTATCCTCCAACTACCCAACTTACCTCTCGAAGTGGTGGTCGCACCTGAAGAATCTCCGTGCCCGAGCTTGTAGCCTTTGTTCAACTTCCAGCTTCTCCATTGAAATCCATTGAGCGCCCGACGGCTCAAAAGCACCCTGCACCCAGCCGCCCGAGTGCCCCTGGAAGTGCAACACCTATCCTACTCTACTTCCCCACTTGCCCTGGGTAAGTGACCAGGAGCCCAGCTCCCACAGCCGCGTGGCCTGCTTGCCAGCAGCCACCAACCAAAGGCCCCCTGTCCGCCATAGGCTAACATTGGGCCTAACTCACTCTGCACCCGGCCGCCCCTGTGCCACTGAGGGTGTACTAACTGTACCTACATGACCCTGGGGGACCCCTGAGTCTATGCCCAGAACCTTAACTCTGCCAGTCGAGTACTTACCTGAAAGCCGATAACCTACATTTTCTCCATAGGGTAACATTGACTGGTTTACACTGAAATTTCTTCTGTGTCGAGTTTTGAAACTTTAAAATATTCACTAAAAATCGTCCGATCAACGAAATCGAAATTACTCGCATGTTATCAGGAGAGATCCCAGTGCTGGATCTTGGTGCCCAGCACTGACCCTGAAAAGCAATTACAACTGTACTTACCGATAACTTGATTTTCCTCCATAGGATAACATTGCCTGGTTTTCTCCAGAAATTCTTCTAAGTGTCGATTTTTGAAACAAACAAATATTCCTTAAAAATCGCCTGTGTAACGAAAACAATTTTTTCCAACTGTTTACAGAAAATGCACCAGGGCTGAATCCAGGATCCAGCCCTGAGTAAGAAAATCATACGCAAAGTAATTGATATTGCATTTACTTAAAATTCCCCATTGAGCTCAATGTTATAATTGTGTTGGAATTGTGTTGCCTATTGCAACAACTGTAACTATTGCATTTAAAAGTCTATTACTTATTGAAAGTATACAACTACAGCATTTGATTCTGAGAAAGTATTTTGATACCTATTGTTGGTTCTAAAATAAAACAACTATATATTTTTAGATACAAAACAATTGGCCTAGAGTTCAGTTCTTGAGTGTGTGAGACCATTTGCTGACTGAGTGTGTACAACAAATGCTTTACACTGTCCTCTGATACTGCCTTATTGCTCGACCAAGCTACCACTTTAGAGAGTAAGGTTATATCTAACTTTAGCCTCTGCCAAACCTCTGGGGACTGTGGACTCTGTGCACACTGAACCTTACTTTGGTTCAGTATATACAGAGCCACTTTCTTACAAAAATAAGACAGCAACAAGTGCATCTTACCTTTAAAATTATTAGCTTACAGGCACGGAACAGGACTGCTTTTCAGCTGTGCTTCTTCAGAGTTACTTTGAATTGGAAAGACCGCATGGAATAGCCTTACTGACATGGGACAGCAGGTTTAAGGGGCAGAGGTCGAGTTCTGTATTTAGCAGACCAGCAAAATCCCACGTAGGAGGGGTTTTTCTAATAGGCTTGCTTTGGCACTTCGACGTCGGAAAAGATTCTGAAGGAAGGGATGACGGCGCAAAGTGAAAGAGAAGCTTTGCTTATTATTTTTGGCAAAAAAACAGGCAGGTTTTGCGCAGTCATAAGAAGCAAAGGAAAGGCAGTAACGTATGTGGGCCCTGTGTAGAGCATAGCTCTGCCATGTATATAGACATAATGCTTTTAGTTTAAAGATTACTGTGCAAGGGCTCCAATAAGGAGGCAATGAAATTCAGTTTGCATTCATGCGCCTTCATGTTACACTAGTACAATTGCTAAAGGAATTGGTAGTTGGTTATTAATGTTTTCTAGCTAGCTCAAATGTGCTATTTACCTCCTACAAGTTTGTTTGTGTCCAGCTGCCAAAAATAGGGGTAGATAGTGTCGACAGAAGGTCACCTGTTTCAGGTTACCTGCTGTCGAATGAGGGGAAGAGATTAGGGAGATTAGCTCCTGGGCAAATTAAGGGTAAGCAAAATTAAGTAATACATTGTCATTTTTCTTGATTTATGTGCTCTCTCTCTCTCTTTTTCTCACTCTCTCTTGAGCCTGTCTAAGTTGTCTAGGAACGGCCATGAGACGTTTAATTGGCTATTCAGTAATACTGTTTTAAAATTGTTAAGATTAATAAAATGAATACAAAAATACGCCATGTTCCTGCCCATTCTGTCTGATGAAATTATGAAAGGATGAGTAGTCTAGATTGATGTTCCCTTATTTGATCTTTAAAGGGGAACTATATGTGGGTATTTTTTGTTCTAAAATTCTCAGGTGATAACACCATTATTGTTTGTTATTTTTTATGCGACATACAGTTTTGCAAAGGCATTATTAGTCTCTTATTAGTCTGTGTAATTGAGCTGACAGGATCCCTGTTAAATTAGCAGTTTTAGATTTTCCCGCCGCGCCTATAACATGAGAGCATGGTCCTAAGCATAAAATGTAGGTGTTTTTACGTAAGAAAAATAATTTTAGAAGTGTCTGCAGTCCTGTACAAGTAGTGAAAGGTTATGACTTATGAAACACAAGCTTGTTAAGACCAGAAGCACAGAAGAATGCTTGTTCTAAAACTTCCCTTTCTTGAGGTTCTTCAGATGAATAAAATAGGAATACACAAATGTAAGGATTTAGAGTATGTCCGTATTGTTTTTCTTTTTCCCTCAGAATTTAGTAAATAAACATAGACTTCCTTGGCTGCTTCAAATAGTGTAACGTTTTACTCTTGTCAGTTCACCAAAAAGTTCCTTTTATACTCACTAATAGGTCCAGGGTTGTTTTTTACTCTCAGATAGATGAAGTGGTTCTTGGGTGCCTTGCTAATGTATGGGGCGCCCCAAGCTAAAAAAAAAAGTAGGTATTTGGAAATGGACTATCCTCTCTGCTTGATAGATTATTTGTATGCCTTGTCTAAAGATTTTTTGTTCTGTCCATCAATAGATATCTGCTGCCCTACAACCATTGCCAGAGGGGCCTGGACATCAGATCCAGCCTGGGGAGTCAGCGCCAGTCCAGCTTGAAGCCAAGGTGAAGGGAACCAGCACAGGCATTGCTGGCAACTAGGACCACAGTGAAGGTAGAAGGCTGGAAGCACTGGGACGTGAAGTGTGTACCCTTGCCACTGTCTTGGGCGAAAGACGGGGTCACAAATTGTGGATCCAGTTTTTGATGCCCAGCTGAGAGAGTCACAGACCGACAAGGACGGCAAGGAGGCTTTTGCTTGAGGCGACCCCCTTTGAAACAAGGGTTGCTTCAGGCCTCTGAGTCCTGGTCCCCAAGTGAATGCAAGTCTGCACCTCTGTTTGTTGATCAAGGGATGCCTGATCATACTGGGTACAATCTTTGGCCCCTACAAAAGAGCAGTGCGCCAGCGGAGCAACACAGGAGTTAGGGAAGGACTTGAGTTCAGGGTACAGGTGCTGTGCCTTTGGTGCCTGTTAGATTAAAGTGAAGAATACTGGTGCACTGCCTGAGACACTGGACAGGATCGTTGAGGGCATTTGCCCCGTAGGGTGATTGCCCTATCCTGAAAGAAGAAACTTTTTTCCCTTAAAACTGGGCCGTGATTGTTTTCTTGAGTTGCAAGTTGTGCAGCTCCACCGTTGGAAAAGAACTTCGATAGGAGCCTACCTGTGAGGCTCAGACGGACACAGGGAGAAGACTCCCCTCTGGCTGGTTGTACAGCGGCTTCTATTCTTTAAGTACTTTTTAGCAATGTATCCCTTTGGTCGTCCCATTTTTGAGGAGGAGCAGCCCTTTGCGGCTCCTCGTCCTAATTCCTATGGCCCTGTTTGGTCTTCCTGGTCCCCTGAAGCGAAAATTGTTTTGTAATGAGCCTTGTATTTGCTTTAATATTTGCATTAGGAATGTTTATTCTGCAAGAGAAACGTTTTTTTGAACAGTTGATAAATACTACTCTGCCCTCCTCCTGAACATATCAATTGGTACTCTAGCCCTCATAAAAAGAACACTGGAAAGGTCTATTAAAAAATGTTTTTTATTTAAGATATTATATTAGAATATGTGTTGTTGGCTATTCTGAAGCTGAAATAGATGGTCACTGAAATACATAGGAGCCCTGAAACTTAGAATTGGACTGGATGGTTTTGGGATTTACTTTCTGCTTGGGGTTGGAAAAATTGATAGTTCTGTTTGTAATAATAGCCATTATTTTCTCCTGCTAACTGTGTGTTCATTATGACCCAATGCGCTGTTCCCCATGTATTTCTACTTGTATCTCACCAGTTAAACAATGTTAAAAATGTAAATGCCCACCTAGTAATAGATCAGGATATGAATGGATTTATGAAGATAAATGTGCAGGATAACTTCCATGCTTCTATTAATTCATAGCGGATGTCTTCAGCTAATGCTAAAACAGCCATCTGTGGAAAACTAGCTGCAATGGTTGTTAGCATCAGCTGAAGCCATTTTGTTTTTGGCAGCCATTTTAGTCAGCCATGTGCTCGCCATGTGCTTTCTCCCTCTTCACTATTGCCTGCCCTTGTATTCTGCTTGTGTCATCTGTTACAGTTAATTCCTTCAGTACTGAGCCAGAGCACTGCACATGCTCAGAAAGGCCTAGCTGCTAGAATGCACCTGCTCTTGATGTAACTGTCAGGCTATTTTAACTAATGTCAGTAATATTGTAAGCCCTCCCATTCTGTTGAGTAAGCGATTCTTATGTATCCTTGTATGTAACTAGCTATTCATGTGTACACTTGTACCGCCTCTTTTTGAGTCTACATGCTAACTCAGCTATAAACTGGGCATAAAAGACCCAGAGTCTCTGTACTCCATAGACTGTCTCATACAGTGGCCTGAGGGTATTTTATTGACACAGTCTCCCTCATGTGAGGTTAATAAAGTTGTTATTTTGATATTCCAGCTTCCGTGCCAATCTCTTCTTTGTTGGTTTAAGGACCAGGTGCATCACTGAATCCCTAGAAAGGTTTTTTCTTCTACAGGATGTTTAAACAGTTACAGGCGCAGGTGACAGGAGTTTCTAAGGGGAGCGGGAAGGCGTAGAGTGGCTCTCTCAACATTAATGAGACTTAGAGCCTGATTCCTTTTCAGGACTTTCAGGACAGATATGACATACTAGGAGGGGACTTTTTGTTGCAACCCGCAGTCACAGCGGTGATCCGCAAACACTGGGGAGAGGGGCTCGAGTAGCCTCCTACGTCAGAGGGATGTCAATATGTGGTGACTGCTGCTGGAGCATACAAGGCAATTACTTGCCTGTATAGGAGGCTTAACTGCGAGACGCTTCCTGCCTTGAGTAAAATACACCAGAAGTGGGAGGAAGATTTGGGTGAGCCGATAGCTGAGAAAACATGGGGGGGAACTAGTGGAGAGAGCGAGTAAAAGCACGACGAATGCCAGATTTCAACTGGTACATTTTTATGTTCTCCATAGGGCATAACTTAGGCCGGGTGGCATTAACAGATTTTTTAATATACAAAGGGCGGTATGCCCACACTGTAATGAAGAGGGTGCAGAGTTCCTTCACATGTTCTGGACTTACCCGGGATTAGGAGATTTTTGGGATGCAGTAACTATATTACTAGCAGAGGTGACAGAAAAAGAAGTGGTTGCAACACCGGGGTACTGCCTGCTGCATTGGTTCCCTCACATCTCCAAGAACAAGATCACGAGTAAATTTCAAGACCTGAGATTGGTATTGGCTAAGAGAGATATCACAAGTCATTCGAAGTTGCAGAGGGGCCCTAATGTACAGAGATGGAAGAAGGAGTTTACAAAATGGGCTGAATGTGAGGGTGCAGTACGGTTACGAATTGCTAAGAAAATTGGCAGCGAAAAAACACTTGAGGCGGCTAGAGCATGGATAGCTCTGGTAGAGGCGCTAAAGAACCCGGAGATAGAGACAAATGTAGTATTGCAGAGGGGTTCTGAGGAGGGAGAAGTGGGAGCCCTTAGCCCATGAATTAGAAGGCCAGAAGATGGGGGATTAGAAGGAAAGTTGACAGAAGCTCCTCTCCTTCTGAAATCCACACGAGCGAGACAACAACATAAAACGAACAGGAATAGCAGGGCGCTCTTCACTACTAGAATATTTTGGGAACACTACCTCACATGACACGCCTGGGGGGAGGGAAGGGTGGGAGTTGTTTGGTTAATTAAGGATTTATATTTAGTGGACTATGACCATTGATAAGGCAAGAGCAAATTGGACTCACAAGAAAATCCTGAGCTCTACGGAGCCTAGTTGATGTATGATGGCACTGTGGGAGGCCGGGGCTTCGATGAGGGCCAGAATTGTACAAGTAATACTGCCAAGACCTTAGATGTTGTAATGTTAGGGTTAGGAGATGCGGCAGATTACATCACTGATTGAATGTAATTGCAATGACGACTGTTAAGCAATGCAAGTGGGAATAATAAATGCTCAATAAAAATTTGTTTAAAAAAATCAACAACTTCATCGGTCCGCCACTTTCCTGAAATGAATGAAAAACTTCCAGAAATCAATGCACTCCTCAAGAAGCCCTCAGCTGACCAGACTCAACTGAGCAACTTCTGACCCATCTCCCTGCTTCCCTATCTAGCCAAAATGAATGAAAAGACCATCAAAAAACAACTCATGACCCACCTCAAACTTCACCATCTTTTAGATACAACTCAGTCAGGATTCAGAAAGAACCACAACACCGAAACAGCACTCATCATGGCCAATGACGACATTCGACTCATCCTGCACTAAGGAGAAACAGCGGCCCTCATCCTGCTTGACCTCTATGCGGCCTTCGACACTGTCTCCCACAATACCCTCATCAGAAGACTCCACGAGATTGGCATACAAGGATCCACTCTCAAATTGATGTGTTCCTTCCTCATGGGAAGAACCTAAAGGGTTAGGATGCAATCCTTTACATCAGAGGCCAAGAAACCTATATGCACAATCCCATAGGGATTGTCCCTCAGCCCCACTCATTTCAACATATACATGACACTGCTCGCCAACATCATCCGTTCATAAGACATCACCATCATCTCCTACGTCAGTAACACTCAAATCATCCTCTTCCTGACGGACAAGACAAACACCACCAGCACCAACTTCACCAACTGCATGAACATGGTTGCAGACTGGATGCAAACCAACTGTCTGAAGCTCAACTCCAACCAGACGGAAGTACTGGTCTTCGGCAACAAGACCCCCCCACGGGACACCACATGCTGGCTATCAGAGCTAGAACCAACAGTCACACCTACAGACCACACAAGTAATTTAGGGATCATCCTAGATGGCAAGCTGAACATGATGGCTCAACTCAACGCAGTGTGCACCTCCTGCTTCCACATCCTACGCATGCTGCAAAAGATCTGCAAATGATTGCCTCAGAACACCAGGTGGACCATCATGCAAGCACTCATCAACAGCAGTCTGGACTACTCCAACACTCTCAATGCCGGAATCGCCAAACAACTCCTATACAGACCCCAGAACACCACTGCAAAACTCATACTCAGCCTCCCACGCGGCACCCACATCTCAGAAAGCTTCACTGGCTCTGAATTCGGAAGCGCAGCTAATTCAAACTTCTCACGCATACATACAAAACCCTACAGAACACAGGAAGAGACTACCTGAACGACCTCATACACTTTTACCACCCCACAAGACACCTATGCTCTGCCTCACTCTCATTCACAGACACACCCGCATCTGCAAAAGCAACATTGGGGGTCTCTCATTGCACTCAATACATGGAACATCCTCCCTCAACACATCAGAGCCTCCACCTCACGTCTTGAGTTTTGAAAGAAGCTGAAGACCTAGCTCTTCGTTTAAGCATTTTGGGAACCACACACCTACACCCCTGCCTAAGCACCTGAATACCCTCTCGGGTGATTAGTGTGCTATACAAACCAACATATCATAACATAACATAACATATAACATAACAACATAACATAACGTGACATATCATAAAGTAAGATAACATGTTTTGTTGACCTTCCAAAAGGGTTTTTAAGTTAAATATGTCAATTAGGATATTGAATTTTACCATGTTGAAAGGAGAAGCACAGGCACTTTACTTCTGGTTCGCAGGGGTAAAGTGCACAGGGTTCTACAGCCAGCAAAAACATGGGGTCCAACACTAAGGCGAAAAATCCAGGGTGACCATGCAGAAAAGGTGGATTTCTTGCAGGATAGCTGAGTAAACAGAACACTCAGATTTTGAACTCATTAAGATCTTCATGTTATTTACACACAACGAGAGGCAACAGTCAAGGTTGACGAAAACCACATTCATTAAAATGGAAAGTTGTGAGTCTTGGATGATGGTGCAGAATTCTTCTTTATTGTATATTCTCAAAAGAGCACAGCCAACGCGTTTCGCCTTACAAAAGGATTCATCAGGGCTGCAAATATGAAAAATACAAATGTGTTAAATATTTTAAAAGTGTAAACTTGATACATAAACTACTGTTGTTTTATAAAAACATGTTAATTGAACAAGATTTACAAATGTGATGTCCTGCATATACGGACCAGACACATAAGTGATGTACAGCAAATGCTCAGAAGAGCCAGAAAGCTTTAGAACTAATTCTATCTCATCCCAAAGGCATTATTCCTCTTTAAGGAAATTAGCTGTTCGAGCCTATGTATCTGTAACCTTAGATACGTGAAAACCCCAGAAGGAAAGAAAACCGCAAGTGCAGAAAAGAGAAACAATGTGAGAGAGTAATTTAATATATAGACACGTGTACACCCAGATCATATTCATAGAATTGAAAATGGAGAATTATTCTCTAGAGAGCAATCAGTGAGCTGAACATATACTGGTCCCGATGTTAATGTTCATGCACCATGTGAAAAGAAAAAGATCAAATGATCAACTATATAATAGGGTCTCTTACCCAAATATTTAATCCATTATGGACGCGAGACCTTCAAGTAACCAAGGTCATAATTGTATCCTAAAAGTTCCTACAAACAGAATTATTTGTTATTTGAGTATTTTCTTTAACTGTAACGTGCTAGGATAAAAGTCAGCTAAGAATATCTTTCAACCTAAACTTACATGCAAGATTGGTATCTGCTGAAGAACATTCTGTGTCCCATTTGGTAATCACCGTATGAAACTCCTGATCAAGGCATATGTATCATACATTTAGATTGACTAGCCTAAGCACCATCCAATATTTTCTCAAGTGCACCAAACCTTTCTGCATGGAAGTGAAAGGCAATCCATAAGCCAGTTGCCAAAATAATATTCAAAGGCAGTATAGAACACAAACAAAAAATGTAATCAAAATTATTGTCGTCCAGAAACCTAAAACCCTTCGCGCAAAACCATTCAAAAATAGTCATGTTGTAAAAATACTGTTCAGAATGCTCCTTAGTCCAGGCTGTAGTCTCATAATACTATCATCAAATGATCAAAGATAAAGTATATTTTTAGTGAACCTTTAGGAAATCCAAAAGTACATTTGGAACTATTTAACACCAAGATACAGATAGCTGCTAATCATTTTACTATATATATTATTGAAGAGACCTTATCCCATCTGAACCTTAATGAATGAAAGGTAAACTTTGTTACCTAGGAGATAGAGTCCAGTGTTTGTTCCTTTCCGGTAAGGTTCCCAAGAGGAACAACTGTTAGTGCATCAAATGTCTCGCGGTTCTATATGGCTGCGTTCGACCATAAAAGAAAAGAATAACACTCTTTTTTGAAACAAGAGAGAGAAAGAGGAGGAGAATTCTTTTGGTCAGAAACATCCCAAACCAGTTCAAAAACTAGCCGAGTACGTATCACACTATTAGACATGGATCAAGTATGGCCATTCTAAACGATGTACTATTTTTAAAGGTCCAAGAAACACAGGTCACAGGCCAGTGACCAAAACATCATGTGGTCATATGTGGTGTCCCTGCTTAACTTCTGAGATCCGACGAGATTAGGTGCCTTCAGGGTGGTATGGCCGTGTATTTACATAACATTTGTGAATCTTGTTCAGTTAACACGTTTTTATAAAACAGCAGTAGTTTATGTATCAAGTTTACACTTTTAAAATATTTGACACATATGTATTTTTGGTATTTACAGCCCTGATGAAGCCTTTTGTAAGGCAAAACGCATTGGCTGCGCTCTTTTGAGAATATACAAAATTCTGCACCATCATCCAAGACTCACGACTTCCCATTATATTGAATGTGCTTTTCGGCAACCTTGACTGTTGCCTCTCGTTCTGTATAAATATTTGTGTTAATGTATAGTCAATGTGCAGCTGACCATTGTGGTGGGCAACCGTTGTTTCTGCTTGTTTTTCTGTTATTTGTAGTGACTGTTTCAGGCTGTGCGGCCAGAATGTTCGCGAATGCATGGTTTGAATGAGTGGTCAGTTTGAGTGAGTGGGGCTGAGCAGCAGGACGCTGCTCCCGGTGGGGCCTTCTTTACCATCTTACTTATAACTAATAAACCTATCTAACTACACCCTCGGCTACTGGATTACCTACCTAAGAGAGAACATTCTTCGATGTAAAACTGGTGACGATCTTGAAAGAACTCACGCGTGCTGAGACAAGAAATGAAACAAGCAACTACAAAGAAGATTGCAAGAGGATCCGGAAGATAAGTTTGTCATCGCCCTTTGATGCCCCACCGGTGTCTTTTACATTAGACAACCTACTAAGGTATGTTTGGGCGTTGGACACTGTTGTGGCTCAAAAAGTTTGAAGCCTGAGCCAAGTTTTAAATTTGCCCTTGCATCCGATGTGCGACTTGATTCTGCCAGCCAACTAATTAGTCTCATAATTGGCATTTGACTTGGGGCTGCCCACAGACTGTTTGTTCTGAATGTTTTGGACATTGTGTGGCCTACTTGGCTTTAAACCTGCTGATTTAATGATCGGGGGCCGTCGGGATTTGACAGCAATTTCTGGGGCCTCAGTGTGGTTACAATATAGTCAAATTTTGTGATCGGGGGCAAATTTCGGGCCCCGGAGTGTGTCACGGTCATGCAGAAAGTGTGTGCCATGCTATTTCAACATTGTGAACTGGTGATCGAGAGAGAGAGGACCCCCGAGTTCTCTTTGCCATGAGGAGGAGCAACTTTCATCTGCCTTGAGAGAGTGTATACTTTTCTCCTGTTTTTCTACAACATGTTCGTTTACCATTCATGTTGCTGCAATTGACCTTTGCATTATTACTGCGCCATTAGCGGCAGTTTAAAAGCTACAGTTATTTTCAAAGTGCGACATCAGTGAAATGGGGCACGGCCTGCTTACCTTTGCTTGGGTCCCTTTCCAGGGTCATTTTTTTCCTCCTTATGACGTTTCTCCTTCTTCAGCGTCTGCACCTTTGCGCAGATTCATTTGGTGTTTGTTCGTGCCGTGAGCCACCCGGATCAGCGTCACAGTGCGTGCCGCCATTTTGAGTTTGGCACTCTTCCTCCAGTCATCTTAAGTTTGAAGCGCCACTCATGCCAACCACGTTTTTTTTCTTCTCGTCAAGCTCAATAAAGCTTTTTGCCAATGTCGTCGTTCATAACCTGCACCTCAAGTACTTCCAATTCCTCACTCTGTGCCAATGATGAAGAGTTTCCAAGTTGCGACATGCACCTCATTGAGATCTTCTTCATTTTCGTTCCGCCAAGACTTTCACCCATTGCTGAAGACTTTTCCAGTTTGTTTGCAACCGGCATTTCAGTGCAATCTTCAATCTTCTTGCCAGTTAGTGGGACTATCATCTGTTATTGTGAAAGCACGAATATCCATGTGCAACAAGATTACGTTTCTCTTATTCTGCCCGGAAGTTTCTGTGACGTATCTTGGAAGTATCGCGTTAACTCTGTTCTCATCTCAATTTTCAACAATCTGTTCCGACGTCAATCTTGTACAACGCATCTGAGCGGTGGAACAGTGCCTGTCAACGGTGTCAACGGTGACTGCTTTATTTATTTCAGTTATTATGTTGTTAAGCACGAATATTACTGCGCTTTTGTGACAACGGTGTCTACTTTAATTATTTTAATTTATTGTGTTGTTTTTTTCAAATGTGTAGCCTCTGCCTATGCACATAGTTGTGCCTGCCATGTTTTTTGCCTAAATTAATGAGCTGTTATCTGCTGTAAGGAGTTATTCACTTATATTTTGTTGACACAGTGACTAGCTTTAAATATGTTATGTGTGTCATGTTTGCTGAGTACTTGTAGTAATGAATTTATGCACTTTGTTCAATTTGTTAGCGTGCGCATGTGCATTTTGGGGGTCACATACCCCGTGCTGTGTGTTTTACTTGGGTGCGTTCCGGGGAGTCATGTACCCCGTGCGCTGGGGAGTCATGTACCCCGTGCAGTTTATTTGGTGTGCATTTCGGGGAGTCATATACCCCGTACGCTGGGGAGTCATGTACCCCGTGCAGTGTGTTTTACCTTGGTGTGCGTTTCGGGGAGTCATGTACCCCGTGTGCTGGGGAGTCATGCACCCCGTGCTGTGGTTTTACTTTGGTGTGCGTTTCGGGGAGTCATATACCCCGTGCGCTGGGGAGTCATGTGCCTCGTGCTGTGGTTTTACTTTGGTGTGCGTTTCGGGGAGTCATGTATCCCGTGCGCTGGGGAGTTATGTACCCCGTGCTATGTGTTTTGCCTTGGCGTGCGTTTCGGGGAGTCATGTACCCCGTGCGCTGGGTGTCATGTACCCTTTGCGGTGTGTTTTGCTCGCTGGGTGTCATGTACCCTTTGCAGTGTGTTTTGCCTTAGTGTGTGTTTGAAGAGTCATGTATCCCGCGTGTTTTGGGGAGTCATATACCCCATGCTGTGTGTTCTACCCTGGTGTGCGTTCTAAGGAGTCTTACACCCCGTTTTGTGTACTGTGTTGTGTGGGTGTGTTGCTTAGCTGAGAACTGCTGCGCTCCTGTTTTTGTTATTCCTTGGGGCGCCATTTATTTTAGCTCCGGTACCCTGTTTATTGCTTTTCGTGCCAGGCTGGCCAACTGACATGATTTGGGATATTTAGGGTTTGGTTTGTGATGAGGGGTGGTGGTTTATGTGAGGTTGAATTGTCATGTGATGTTTCTGCATTTGTTTCGTGCGAGGTGATATGATGCCTCTTTTCATGTTTTGTGCGAGATGTGACGTCTGATCATTCTTTTATATTTAGTGCGAGTTGTGTTCGTTTATCAGTATGGTGTGATGTTTTCATCATCATTCTGCATTTACCTTCATTGCCCGATTTCCATTTTAACACTGTATTGCCACTGTACAATTTCCATCCATTTTATTCTGCATTGGGTCAAAGCTGTTCTGATTTCTCTCTTTTGTTTATTCAGCATGCAGTTTAGATTTGTAATCATCCTATCCTATTTCCTGTTGATCTGCTTATTTGGAAATCCTATTTTTGTCATCGTTTTGGCATATTGTATTTCTTCCCTCATACTTTCTTTTGTTTCTTTTGTTTTGAAGGAGGGAGATGTGTTGTATTCTGTATTATTCAGTGTCTCCTTTCTCTCTGCTGCTCAGCCTGTGTGTGTGATGTAATCAGAATGTTCGTGAATGCATGGTTTGAATGAGTGGTCAGTTTGAGTGAGTGGGGCTGAGCAGCAGGACGCTGCTCCCGGTGGGGCCTTCTTTACCATCTTACTTATAACTAATAATCCTATCTAACTACACCCTCGGCTACTGGATTACCTACCTAAGAGAGAACATTCTTCGATGTAAAACTGAGGAATTCCAAGGCTTTTAACAGTTTCTTGTTTAGCATTGCCAGGCTTTCCCTGGTGTGAACAAAGAGGAAAAAGGTATATCGGAATGACTGCCTTACATGGGGGGGGGGTCTGACGTACATTTCATGAATGGGCCACCAGCCGAAGGTCTTCACTAATGAAGTCAGTTGAGGCTGTGTTGTGACCCCTGGAGCCTCCCCTAGCTCTACATAAAACATAGAACAACAAGTTTGGTGGGGTAGGCACCTTGCCTTGCATCTGCCAAAAGTGTAAATGACCACCTTAATCTTCTCAAGTCCTACTTTTCAACATGATATTTTTCACTGCAGACTTTTGAAGGTAAGTCTTTTCTAGGTGCTATTTTTCAAGTAGCAATTTAGATTTAGCAGTTTTTAGTGCATACTAATATGCACAGGAGAGATACAGGCCCCCTGTTTTTAACAAGTTTTCAGTAAAGGAGAAAGGGAAAGAAAAAAAAGAGAAGAAACACAATAAAAAGAAGAAAGAAACATTACAAAAATGTAAACAATATGTGCTCTCACCAAGAGCGGGCAGTACATGCATTAGAAAAAAAACCAAAGGAAAGTTGTACAACGATGGTTATGCAAGGCAATCCCCTGGCAAGCTGCCACTCAAATGGGGGAAAATAGAAAATTCCTACAGATTTCATCTTCACAACTGACCACGTAAACTCCTTGCATTCATATCTCTCTTGTCCCTCTACAAGTTCAATCCAGTTCCCCCCTGTTAGAAATGGGATTTCTGGTTGGCTAAAACTTGCGCCAAAGCCAGGCAGAAACCACCACTCTAGTCAGGGCAAGGGAGTTACACGCTGAAGATAACCCCTGCTCACCCCCTTAGTAGCTTGGCACGAGCAGTCAGGCTTATCCCAGAGGCAATGTGTAAAGCGTTTGTGCAACACACTAGGCACACCACAAAAGAAACTCCACACAAGGTTATATATAAAAATAGCCTTTGTATTATCCAAAACACATTAGAATAGTAATCACACAATATACACTGTGCCAACTGGCACTAGGCAATATTTACAGGGGATTATGTACACATGACAGGGGCAATTGGGCCACTGTCAGAACCATCACAAAGCACAAATAGTAAATGTAGAACACAACCAGTAATTACTGGCAAAATACTGTACTCAGCATTATATCCTGCAACATAAATCACACTAGTCAATAAGCGTCACATTAGGCGTAAAACACATTATGCGCCAACCTCATAAGCATAAACACATTATGCAATAATATCCTCACCAGCATAAACACATTAAGCAATAACCTCATAAGTATAAATCAGAGGCCTAAGTCATGGTGTGTAAATCACATTAGGGCCTGGCGCCACATAAATCACATTAGGGCCTGGCGCCCTACCAACCTAACACTGCCCCCCTGGCCAACTGGCCTTCTCTCTGGGACTCATATGCCCTATGTCCAAAATGTCAGGGCTTGGCTGCCAATGCAGCAACATCAAAAGGGTGCGCAATGCGCTGGGGCAGGGCAGGAGTGTACCTAACTCCTTTCTCAGCAAATGAATAAAAATGCCCCCAAAGAAATAGTGGCGCTGGCACTACTGTGCCTCCTGGGTCCCCATTGGGACTCTTTACAAATGGCCCCCATATTGCAGTTGCCCGCTACGGCGGTGCAACTGAAAAACAAAAGAGGCAGTGGCACTTCTGTGCCCTCTGGACCCCCACTGGGGCCCTGAAAACAATGTGTCCCACGTTGGAGCGGCCCGCTCTCGTGCGGGTCCGCTCAGGACAACAGGCACCGGCAATGTGCCTCGATCGGCACCAACAATGCTCACTGGGAGCCCCACTCACCGGGGCTCTCCGTCGCTGGGCGAACTCTCCTCTGGACTCCCGCTGGCTGTGGGCAGGCACAGACAGTGTGCCCTGCAGGCCCCCGCTACCGGGACCTCCTCTCCCTGCTCCTCCGGACGGCTCCTGAGCCCCGCCCACAGTCAGGCGGACTCTGCCTGGCTTCCTGGTCGGGCCGGCGCTCTCTTCTGGGCCGGACAATGGAGCGGGTGGGCTCCCGCTTCGGTAGGCAAAAACGCGGGGTGGGCTCCCGCCGCAAACCAGCATAAAGGGGGGTAGGCTCCCGTTAGAGAGCGCGAACACGCGGGGTGGGCACCCGCTCTCCAAAGAAGCACATAAGCGGGGTGGGCACCCGCCAGCAAACACCAAATGCTGGATGGGCACCCGCTGTCAAATTATGCATAACTGCGGGGTGGGCACCCGCTATCGGCACCGCAATGCGGGGTGGGCACCCGCTGTTGAAATATGCATAAAGCGGGGTAGGCTCCCGCTCTGGCTGGCAAAAATGCGGGGGAATCCCCATGTCGGGATTCCATCTAGTTGGGGTGCAGCTCCATGTTGCGAAGCCCCGGCACTCTCCTCTTGGGGAATTAAAGTACAGCGCTCACGAGGCGCTAGAAGCCACAGCTCCAGCCAACAAAGTTCCAGGGGCACAAGGCTGGGCCCAGGCAGGCCAGCACACAGGGTCGTCCAGCAGGGAGGCAGTCCCTCGTGGCGGTTCCTCCTGGGGCCCAGCAGCAGTAAGCCCCCAGCACAAGAACAAGCACAAGCACACATTTCATGGGGTCACAGCCCCTATATTTATATTACATCTTGGCTTTGTCTGCCCTGGCACAGGGCTTGGAGGAACCAGACAAAACTGGTTCAGGGGGGAATTGGAGCACTTCGTTTACAAGGCTCCTCTTCCCCTTTGTCAGGTGGGGGCTCGTCATCAGACACACCACAGGGGGGCGGAGCCAGCATTGTACAGGCTAGGCACAGACGTATTCAGGGATCAGGGACTTCTCCTCCCACTACTCCAAATGCAGATGTCCCATTCAGCCTAGTGCTGACTCACCCTGCCCCTCCTGGAGCCAAAAACACCTCACCAGCCCCTGTCACTCAAAAGCCAGACATGCAATTCACATCAGGCAGGCAGACACATAGCACACAGAAATGCCAACTTCTAAAAGTACATTCTAAAGAACAGCTGTGGTGCACTCAAAGTTAAACTCTCGTCCAAATAATCTCAGGACTCCAAATTAATCAAGATTGGTGTGCTCACTCTGAGGTGGTTCTACCCTGCCACCTGTTCAAAAAGAAGAAATTGACTAGGACCAAACAGTCCTAGACAGAGTGTGCACTACCAGTGTAACTCAAAAAATGAGTATATCATCAATTTATACATCAAACGTGATACAATTTTAGAAGCAGTTATGCTTAGTACTCAACGTAGACAAAAAACTTTTTGCAATATAACTGCAAGTCAACATAAAACAATAACTTCATCCGTCGTTTTTCTTTGCGCTTCTTTTTATTCTGAAGCAAAGTTCATAAATTATGTGCAACTTCAATGACAGTACACAGATTCCTGTCAATCTCGTAGTAAATTATTCCCAATGCATTTCGGGTGTATCAGACACCCTTCGTCAGGGGAAATCTATAACAAAACATACACACAATAAATATATTGACACTTATATCATGATTAAAAATAATAACTGTACTGGCCTATTTTATCCGGGAAAGGAAAAATTGCATTGCGGATAGAAAGAGCAGATATAATGTCCACCAACCATGTGGTATCACTAAAACCTGAAATGAATAAGAAAGAAAAAGAAAAGGTGCCATGCCACCATTCAGTGAACTAATAAACTGGACATACTAATGAAGTGCTGCATCCCAAACTTTGCTTGGTGTCACAAATCATGCTGCTGCGATTGGTACCCATAATGTGCACACCATAACTGATGAGCGTAGCCTCAGTACCTCCGTTTATCTTGAACAGTGTTACGAAGCCTGCAAACTCTTCTGTTACTCAAGCCAAAAATATATCAAAGGGCGCTCAAAAATGTACCATCTAAGTTCTGCAATGCAGGAAAATACACTAAGATATAATTTGCGCAAGGTATAAACTATATGGCCCCCCAAAAAACACCTATCACAACTATCACCACTAGCCTGAATACCCAATACCAAGGAAAATCATACACATGATGTGAAAATTACACGATGAGTCTCCGAAATGCAACAATTAGGAAATACAAACAGATTATAGGACAAACTTCCACCCACTGACCCTCCGGTTGAGAATGTAAACAAGTGGTGAAACAAACGTCCCCTGACCATCCTATCTTTTAACCAGTTTCAGGAGATTTTATTGAAAATACTTGTACATGTAGTAGATATGGGATGGATCTCTGAAAACACACGTAATTTTCTATACTCTAAATTTCCACGCAGACCCATAATTTACATGTTGCCCAAAATTCATAAAAACCTCAAAGACCCACCATTTTGTCCTATAGTATCGGGTTGTAGTTCAATACATGAGCCATTGGGACAGTATCTGGATACGTTCCTACAACCATTTGTACAGTCAGGATCGACGTATGTACAGGACACCACACATTTTGAAACTGTTAAGCGAGCTTACGTTGCCATCAGGGACAGAGATTTGGCTAGGGACAGTGGACGTAGTATCCCTCTATACCTCAATACCTCACGCTGAGGGCATTGAAGCAATAGAGTGGGCACTGTTGCAGCAGGGAGACATACAGGCCAACAAAGTTTTCCTTTTAGAACTATTACAGTTCTGTCTGTTTAATAGCTACTTCAAATGGCAAGACAGATTCTATTTACAAACCAATGGAACTTCCATGGGTTTTGCAGGGGCACCTAGCTACGCTAACACTTTCATGATTAAATTTGAACAGAAGAATGTGTTGAATGACCCATCTTGGACTGATCATCTAATTATATACCGCAGGTATATAGATGATATATTCATCATTTGGCAGGGTATGAAACACGATTTGGAAAGCAAGCTAGTGGGGTTGAATGATATAAATTCCAGAATTCAGTTCACATATACATTGGATAAACAGAGAATTTCATTTTTGGATGTCAGTGTGGAATTGCATGATACAGTAATCACCACAAAGGTGTACAAGAAGCCTACAGATCGCAATAACACATTACTTTTCAGTAGTTTTCACCCTGAGACTTTAAAGAAACATCTTCCTTTTCCCAATTTTTGAGGATCAAGCGCATTTCGTCAGACAGTCTTCAATACACAGAGACATTAGTTGCATCTAAAAAGAGTTTCTTGGATCGGGGGTATCCTACCGAGATTGTGGAAGCATCAGCTAGAAGGGCAGAGGAGATTTCGAGAGAGACACTATTGGTGAAAAAAGAGAAATCAAAAAATAAAAGAGAAGTGTTTGTGTCTACTTTTTCAACTCAGTCACAAGCCATAAAGAAAATAATTTTGCATCGTTGGGATCTGTTGCAAACGGAACCTGACTTTGGAAATCTTTTTCAGGATCCTCCCATTTTTGCATATAAAAGGTCTAAAAAGCTTAGGGAGTTGCTCACTAAGAACATCAGTAATCAAACGGAGCAGCATAAGGGCATGTTAAAATGTTACAATTGCTCGCACTGCAATAATGTTCTCATTGGTACATCCATATCTCACCCATGGTCAGGAAAACCAATAAGATTTCGATTTACTGCAAACTGTAACACCCAAAATGTCATTTATGCTATCCGCTGCCCGTGTGCTTTGTATTATGTAGGGAAAACTGAAAGATCACTCAGGACTCGCATAACCGAACATAAGAGCAGGATTAGGACCAGAGTATTGAGTTCACCACTTGCTAGTCATTGGACTGAGACACACCACACCATAGCCCAGTTAAGATTCACTGTATTGGAGACAGTTACACACCGGAACGACAGAGACATGTCCAAATACATCATGCAGAGAGAGACTTTTTGGATCAGATATTTGGATACCATGACCCCAAAGGGGTTAAATGACAAACTTATCATGTTTTCTATAGAGCTATTTTTGTGACTGGACTTAACACTTAATTCTTATTTCTGAAATTTCATTTTAGCAAGAGCAGAATTAGAACTATATGTGGTACTTTGTATATTCTGTGGGGGAAGGCGGTTGACCTCCGATGGGAATCACTAGCTTGGATTGTATTGTTTTTATTCATTTTCACCATTAATTTTTTGATCTATGAGAGCTGTACACATTATCACAAATGCCACACGTTGATTCATGAAGTCAATTCCGCAGCAATATGGGGGGATTCCAAGGAATTACTGTTGATGCATGCAAAACGCCTTACAATTTTATTTTATTAAGAATGGATCTAGTACACAATTGTTAACTTCATATCGTGAGTTAGTTATTGTTAATACAAAATTCATGTACCTTCATGTTTCTTAAACATTGTCTAAACTACATAAGAGAGAATACAGTTTCAACAGTATATGTGAGTTTGAACTCTTTAGTGTAGGCGTTACAGGGTGTTTGCGAAATTCTCAATAGCTATTTCTTTATTTTCGATGTTTATTTTTACTTATTTTTTATCTCATCTTTTTCTCCGGGTATCATTTGTGGATCTCTCTTTCTAATGGTGTTTGGGCATTTGAATTTTTTTCTTCGATCATTGTTACACTTTCTTTTCCTTTTCTCTTGTTTTCTGAGGAGTTTCTCACACTATTTAGACTGGTTAAGATGGCCGCCAGGCTTTCTCGCAGATCTGACGTGTATTTAACCTTGCCAGGGGTTACCTAACGACGTAGCTCACGTTCAAAGGGAGGGTTGCGAGCAGGACGCCACTATTAAATAGCAGCACACGAGCGAGCGTTTTTTCAACTCTTGTGAGCGTGTTACAGAGGACTGCTTCCATTTAGCAGTTAGTAGATCGCTAGACCAGCGGACAGTAGGAGCGAGGTGACTGATGCTTCACCACGTGTTTGTATTTCGTGTAGGTTGAACCACGTCGGTGATCAGCGACTTGATTCCTTTCAGAGCCGAGTGACTGGGCAGCAGGTGAGAGTTAGGATTACAGGTCAGAGGGACATTCGGTCCTTAATCAGAGCTAGAGTTAAAGATAGGATGGTCAGGGGACGTTTGTTTCACCACTTGTTTGCATTCTCAACCGGAGGGTCAGTGGGTGGAAGTTTGTCCTATAATCTGTTTGTATTTCCTAATGGTTGCATTTCATTAACTCATCGTGTAATTTTCACATCATGTGTACGATTTTCCTTGGTATTGGGTATTCAGGCTAGTGGTGATAGTTGTGATATGTGTTTTTTGGGGGACCATATAGTTTATACTGTGCGCAAATTATATCTTAGTGTATTTTCTTGCATTGCAGAACTTAGATGGTACATTTTCGAGCGTCCTTTGATATATTTTTGGCTTGAGTAACAGAAGAGTTTGCAGGCTTCGTAACACTGTTCAAGATAAACGGAGGTACTGAGGCTACGCTTATCAGTTATGGTGTGCACATTATGGGTACCAATCGCAGCAGCATGATTTGTGACACCAAGCAAAGTTTGGGATTCAGCACTTCATTAGTATGTCCAGTGTATTAGTTCACTGAATGGTGGTGTGGCACCTTTTCTTTTTCTATTTCTTTCTTATTCATTTCAGGTTTTAGTGATACCACATGGTTGGTGGACGTTATATCTGCTCTTTCTATCCGCAATGCAATTTTTCCTTTCCCGGATAAAATAGGCCAGTACAGTTATTATTTTTAATCATGATATAAGTGTCATTATATTTATTGTGTGTATGTTTTATTATAGACTTCCCCTGACGAAGGGTGTCTGATACACCCGAAATGCATTGGGAATAATTTACTACGAGATTGACAGGAATCTGTGTACTGTCATTGAAGTTGCACATAATTTATGAACTTTGCTTCAGAATAAAAAGCGCAAAGAAAAACGACGGATGAAGTTATTGTTTTATGTTGACTTGCAGTTATATTGCAAAAAGTTTTTTATCTACGTTGAGTACTAAGCATAACTGCTTCTAAAATTGTATCACGTTTGATGTATAAATTGATGATATACTCATTTTTTGAGTTACACTGGTAGTGCACACTCTGTCTAGGACTGTTTGGTCCTAGTCAATTTCAACTTCTAAAAGTGGCATTTCTAAAATAGTTAGAATAAATCTGCGCACACCATTGCATAGCATTTATTATCACTATTCCAAATATACCAAACTTGACCACGCTGCTCCTCTCATATCAGGAATTACCACTGAAACACGTATCAGGGAATCCCCAATGCATTCCTATGGGAGGGCAGCCTCACAGTAGTGAAAAACCAAAATGGCTGTTTGTCACTACCAGGACATGTCACACACTTAAGGTACATGTCCTACCTTTTACATACAATGCACCCTGCCCATAGGGCTAGCTAGGGCCTACCTTAGGGGTGACTGACATGCAGTTAAAGGGGGGGTCACAGACATGGCACACACTTTAGGTGCCACGTCACAGCGGCAGTAACACTGCACGCACAGGCCCTGAAATGGCAGAGGCCTGAGATAGGTTTGAAAGGCTACTTTGGTGGGTGGCACAATCAGCGCTGCAAGCCCACCAGTAGCATTTCATTTTACCAGGCCTGGGTATATGAGATACCACTTTACAAGGGACTGGCAGGTAAATTAAATATGCCAAACAGGTGTAGACCAATCTTACCATAAGTAACACAGAGAGCACACGCACTTTACACTGAACAGCAGTGCTAAAGTGCCCAGAGTCCTAAAACCACCAACACCATGTCAGAAACAAGGCTAGGAGGAAGGCAAAATGTTCAGGGATGACCCTGCAAAAAGGGCCAAGTCCAACGCCCCCCATCTCAGCCCAACAGGCCCGCAATAGCTACCAAACCCTGGGGATGCATATGCACCTGACCAGGAGAGCTGTCCTTCATAAAGGTTAGAAACGGGGTCCGTATTTTGTCAAAATGCAATCTAGTATTTCTCACAGTCACCTTCAGGCTCTCCATAGTGTAAATGTCTCAGATCTTTGCCCACCACAATTGCATAGTAGGGATTTCTGGGCCCTTCCAATGAAAGGCAATCACCAGGGATGCAGCCACCAAACAATGAGTAATCAATTTACTGGAAGAGGGGTTGAGGTGGTATAGATCTTCTTCATCTGGGGCCTGGGCCCCTTAGAGTGCCTGGAGAGGATGGGGGTGAGTGCAATCTGCAGAATCTCAGAAATTTGGCAGAGCACGTCTCCAAAATTCAGCAACTACCAGACATTCCCACCACATTTGTAAATATGTGCCTCGAATCTCACACCCCCGCCAACAGCTGTCGATCATGCCCATCATGTGTGACAAGCAGGACGGGGTAAGATACCAGAGCAGGAGCACTTATTAGCCACTCTCACTCTCTTAGCCATACAGATGGAAGACTTAGCTACCCTCTGCCAGATCGATCTCCATTCCCCCTCATTAATCTCAATATTTAGATCGGTCACCCATTGTATCATATAGCCTGTCTTGGTCACATCTGAAGGATGGTTGAACGGTCTGTAAAAACGTGAGATCGATTTCTTTTCTACCCCGTCATTTAGGATATCTTGCAACAAGTATGTCTCTCGCGTGCCTCTCTGGAGGGTGAAAGTAAGGCGGGCCCAATAAAGCAACTGTGTAACTATATAAATCAGCATGAAAAAGTGAGTTGTGCACTGATCTCTAGTCTTAAGTATTTCATCAACACACAAGTCCTTAAGAGTAAGGTCAGTTTCTCTGTCCCACATATGAAACCTCCCATCCCACATGCCAGGGGGAAAATCTGGATTACCAAGAACTGTAGTATGTGGGCACTGGTAGAGCCTGAACTGATGCGTACAAGCCTCGTAACTCCAGTGACGAATGGTGGACAGAATGGAGGACAATAGAGTGCTAAGAGAGTAAAGACTATGGAGCGGCAACCACAACAAATGTTTAAGGGTTAGTTGGCACACCAGCTGCTCCAGTCGGACCCAAGGTAGCAGAGATCCATTCCAATGCTGGGGTAAGTTGGGCAGCTATAACGTAATGGTCAATATGCTGAACTCGGCCCCCGACCCCCTGACCCCTCCACCTAAAATAGTACAAAACTGCTTTAGCCACTCTGGGGGGTTTGTCGCTCCACACAAAGGATCATAGCTTTCTTTGGATCAGCACAACAAGCGTTTTTGGTATCTGGAGTGGAATAACTCTAAACAAGAAAAAAAGACATGTGAGGAAATTCATCTTAATGCAGTTGACTCTACCCATCCAAGAGATCTCAATCCGGCCCCACCTATAGAGGTCTTTGAAGAGAACATCCAAAAGCGGCAGAGTATTAAAAAGAAAAACATCAGAAGGAACCCTTGGAATGGACACCCCTAAGTAGTGAAAATCAATAGGGGCAAAAGTAAAGCCCCAGGACTCAACCTGCTGTTGCAAGGAAGATGACATGGGACCAACCCCCATACCGACTGACTTCTTGTAGTTAATTTTAAGTCCAGAAACCTCACTAAATTGTTCAGGGCGGCTTTGAGTGCAACCCAAAAGGCCATGGGAGCGGTCAAAAAACAAAGCGTGTCATCCGCAAATATAGTAATCTTCAATTGCATGCCGCCTGCGGGGATTCCCTGAATGTCAGGGTTCACCTGAATGTTCTAAATAAGAAGTTCAACACTAAGAGCAAAAAATGCTGGAGATAAGGGACACCCTTGACGAGTGCCTCTAAACAGCATAATCGGGTCAGACAAATGTCTTAATCTTCATAGATGGTGACACAAAATTAGCCAAGATATAAGACCTGAATCGGAGGCCTAATCCCATTCACATTCACCCAGCTGAATGCTTTTTCCATATCCAAGGAAAAAAAGAACATCCGTGTCTTGCCACATGTGACATTTTCAAAGGCTATTCGAATGTTGTCCCCCATCTGTTGGTCTCGTATGAAACCGCTTTGAAGTGGGGATATGAGGAAAGGCCAGATCCCGGCCAGTCAGTTCTCTAAAATTTTGGTAAAGATCTTAACGCCCCCATTCAGTAGTGCAATCGGTCTATATGACCCACATTGATCTGTGGGTTTGGATGGTTTCAGTATCATGGATAGGGTATATTCCATCACTGATCCCGTGTCTAAGAATGAATTAAAGATCTTAGTCAGGTGAGGAACTAACAGTTCTCTTATGGATTTATAGAAGGAATATGGGAACCCATCAATTCCAGGGGCCTTATTATTCAGAAAGGATTTAATGGTAGACCTCACTTCTGCCAACGTAATGAGGGAGTCCTGTTCCTCTCTAACCTCATTGGAAACCTTCGGGAAGTGGAGAGATGCCAAAAAATTATCCTGTTGATCCGGATTTAAGGCCTCCCCCCGGTAGAGCTCCTTGTAAAAAGAAGCAAAGGCATCACAGACATCCGTATTAGAAGACAAATAGTAGCCATCCTAATTTGTGATACCTTTAATATAATTCTTCACCCGGGCCTTTTTAATCTTGTATGCCAGCATTTTATCAGCCTTGTTCCCTTTCTCATAGTACAATTATTTAGTCTCAAATGTTTACAGGCCGCATCCTTATTCATCAAGGATTCCAACCCTCCCCTTGCCTTTTGTAGTTTCCTATAGACAGGGTATGAGGTCGATTGTTTATGTTCTGTCTCCAACTTGAGGATAGCATCCTCAAGTTCTGCTAATCCGGAGCTCACAGAAACGTAAAAAAGCAGAAGTGCCTGCTATAAACTGCCCTGTATCACTTCTTCAGCAGCATCCCAGTTCTCGGTCAAATTCTCAGTAAAATAGTGTTCAAGCGCTTCCTTGATGTTAGAATGGAAAACTGGATCGCGGGAGGCGATCTCATTCATTTTCCACTGTCAATATGATTGTGGGACACAGACGGAAATGATGGGACAGGAGCATGATAAGATGGAACTTGAGACCCGATAGTCGCTATGTCTACTCTAGGCAAGAGGGTGGCTGAGACTAAAAGTCAATGCGAGAATAAGATTTGTGTATGTCCGAGAAATAAGAATAGTCCAGATCACAAGGATGAAGATGAAGTCATACATCCAGCAAATTCAAATCTGTGACACCCTGGGTCAAAGACTGTGGATGGTGGGATGCTCCCCATGAAGAAGTCGAGCGATGTATGGTTGGGTCCAAGGTGACATTGTAGTCCCCGCCCAGAATCAATTGATGTCCGGGGGCCTTCTCCACAGCTGGAATCAAAGCTGAAAAGAAGGGCTCCTGATAGTCATTTGGACCATAAATAGAAGCAATGGAATAGGAAATTATATTGTCTGAGATGCAAATAATCACCCATCTCCCCTCCTTATCTCGACATGGGGAAGTCACCTGCAGCCGTACACCTTCTTGAAGATTGCAACCCCTTTAGTCTTAGTAGAAGTGGAAGAATCAAACTGTCCGGGAAAAAACGAGACTTAAGCCTGGAGACATCACCTGCTAGCAGATGGGTCTTTCGAAGCAAGACCACATCCACTCAGCCTGAAGATAGCCAGTGGAATAGTACTTTATGCATACAGGAGGAGTTAAGGCCCTAGATATTGAGTGACCAGAAACATAAAGGTGGAACAGCTGCCAGGAAATTGGTAAAGTGAGAGGAATGACTGTGGGCAGACATTTGCCCGGGACCATCCCTTCCAGCCCAAACTCCGATCGCCCGCCCAGGTAAGGTCAACACAATGAACAATAAAACAATAAACACAAAAAATAATAAAACCAAAAAACAATGCCAAAGAAACATACACAACATCAGTTTCATAACCAACTTTGGTTTTGTCATGCCCCTTTTCATCCTCCATAACAACCCCTTTGAACCTGCAAGACCAAACAAAAATAAAAATGAAAAACATAAACTATTAAAAAACAAATGCAAAAGCCACAGCCAAGCTTCCCCAACATAACCCCACTGAAGAGGCATCTCGTCTCAGGGAAGAAAAAAAGAGAAAAGTGTGCTAACTCCTGGTGGTTCCGGCCCCCCCGTCCACCCATCGCGAAGAGAGAAAAACTGCACTAATGAGGGAGCAGACAAATACGCCCATATACATAAGTTAAGGGAAGGAAGGGATGAGGAGGGAGAAGAAAGGAAGAAAGGTGGTAGGCGTAGGGGAAGGGGGAGGGCAGGGGGAAAAGGAGAAGGAAATAAAAAAAAGGGGGAGGGCAAAGGCATACAAGTTACTTCAGCAGCATATTACACCAGAGAGACGAGCCAGCAGTCTGTTCGGAACATTAACAATACATTGTTCATGGTATGCCGGTCCACTACCACTGACATCTCTGTGATCTCTGGGAGTGCTGTGTCTGCCACTCGGGGCAGGTTGGTGCTGTAGAGTCCGAGGGTTCCCCTGCCATTGACAATAATCCCAATAGCTGCAGGGTGCTGTTCACAGAAGAGAATGTCATGAGTTTAATTTGGAAGTGAAAAAGAATCTTAAAGGGAAACCCCCAATGGTAGGAGATGTCAAGGCTGCGAAGATGGTCAGTAACCGGTTTAAAGGACCTACGGTTCATCAGCGTATGTGTATACAAATCTTGGTAGAGGTGTAAAGTTGACCCTCTGTAGATCAGTGAATCTGTATCCCGAGCCGCTCTCAAGATATAATCTTTTTGATGCGAAAAAAAATTACCTGGGCCAGAACAATAGGGGTGAAACTGTTGCAAACCTGATTGGCGTTGGTGACTCTGTGAACCCGGTCAAGTTCAATCGGTTGGTCATCAGGAGCTGTTAACAGAGTGTGGAACAGGCCCAAATACATAGTCCTGGAGTTCAGAGGCACTCATAGATTCTGGAACACATCGAGTGCAAACATTGTTTCTATGGTGATCTGTTTTCATTATCGTTGATTCTGCCCTGTAAATGTTTATACCCCTGCTTAAGCTCATGGACCCTAGCACTGAGGACATCTGATTCATGTTTCTCTTTCGCCATCGCAGTCTCAATGTCATCCACCCTATGATCGATCTTTTGCAGGTTTTGGTTGAGTTTGGTAACAGCAGTTTGGAACTCCTTTTTAATCTCACCCAAATCTTTGCGAAATTCATCCACCATTTTGCGTATATCAGCTTTGGTCTCTAAAGCTACCCCATAGGGCACAGACGTTTGGGAAGGAGTCAGCGCTGCCATTGCCACAGAGTGCAAACCACTGAACTTGGAAGAATGTTGAAGAAGCTCAGCGATACTCAGGCCTTTGGGTAGTTTTGCTTTCTCAGCAGGCATCAGGACGCATGCTTTGCAGCAACAACAGACCCTGGATGAAGGGGAGGAGGAGGGGATCCTCAAGGATTCAAGCACAATTTGTTAGAGTGGATTCAAAAGAGGCAGCAAAATGTCCAGCGACACCTCAAGACGTCATTACGATGATGGTAACTACACAGTGAAAGAAGGCACTCTCCATCATTTTCCCAGCCATAGAAAGTTCCATCCTGAAAATTGCCCACCAGTCCATCGGAGCATAAGTACCTTCAATCGAGGGTCAAAATGGCTGTAATCCCCTAAGCGATGCTATGGGTTTCAGAGTTTAAAGAGACATCTGTAACCCCAGGGACTGCTCGCAGCAACCCCGGGGAAAAGCGTACACTCATTTGGGGGTCACCATTGTAGTGTCTTATAAGTTTTTATAACAGAACCCTTTTGGCTGCAACCGGACTCCTTAGAGCTATGACGTAGGTGTTGCAATCTTGGTTTAGAATGTTGAGTTTGCAGTTACATTTAGAAGAATAAAGATGTGTAATATTAAGCTCTGTGTGTGGCGCAGTCATTGGCGGTTACCTAGGCTGGGGTGGACGATAAACCCATCACATTAAAGCGATGGAGAGTTGCAGAAAGGGCCCCCCCCCCCTTACCGGAATTCGCTCCGTACATTATGAAGTATGCAGGCATGAAGTGAGCAGATTTTCAGGGCTGGTATTTAAGCAGGGTGTAGCCAGATCGTGGAGGGAGTGTTCATCAAATTTTGAGGAGGGCCGCAAAAAGTCTTAATGCACATGAAGCGGGAGACCAGCAGGATGCCCTTGGGTCTACAGGCCAGACTGAGCATTGAGGACGTCTCCCAGAGAACCAGGAAGGGGGAGGCAGCCGTGTTATCAATGCACTCTGGCATTGGCCTGCTGAGTGCAATATGAAGCCCTGGGTGCCCCCGCACTCACTGTCTGTCCTTAGAGGTTGAGGATAGGGAGGCCCCGCTTAGCCAAAAGGAAGTGCTGTAATTGCCGTGGCTCAGACCGACTCCTTTTGTCCAAACGCGCTGGCTGATGCCATCTTGGGAGGAGAGCGGCACCACCGGGGCTCAGAAGAAGCTACAGATCTCCGAATCTGTGACGCAAAGGCGGCACTTGGTCGTTTCGACAGGTGTGGAAAAGGTTCCTCCTCACAATCTGACCGACAGAATCTGATCTACCTCGACATGGCCGGTGTTGCAGCCAGGAGGGCCGTCACACCAGAGCAGCTCGGCAAGGACCCAACTACATGGGTCCTTGTTGCAGCTATGCCCCCACCCACAGGCCCTCTTATGCTTGGATCTTGCTTAACTTCACCTTTTCTTCTCTAGCACTCCTCTTTAATGCACCTCATGGTTCTTTCCTAGCTTTACCCCTGTTTGTGTTCCATTCCTCACTTTTACATAATTGTAAATGCAGTTGTCACTGTCAAAGCTCCCACAGTTGCATTTGTGAGGATATTGGGATGCTTATTGTACTAATGTCAGGTTAGTACCTCTTATTTTAGTGTTTGCATCTTCTTCTGCATGCATAGTTTGATGAAACAGAGCACTAAGAAATTAATTTCAATGAAATGCAAATGAAGACAATAATAGTGCACAGTAGTTGTAAGTGTAATTTTCAACAGCCTTGTAAATATAAGGGGTGGGTGGTAAACTCTGCTCCGCTGGTGGAGTTCGCAGAGTTTTGCCCACTCTGCAATCCGCCTAGAGTGCGTAGTTCTGGAAAAACTCAGCCAACTATTGCGTGGCAGTTCTTCTCAAGTTCAGCTCACCAACGTAATGTTGGCGAGCGAGAACTTCAAGCGCTAGGGCGAGTCCTAGCACCATTTCTCTAAGCGGGTGGTTGCGGCAGGTCGCTGCCGTAGGCATTGAGAAAGCTGCTGTTCAAGGAGAAAATCTACTTTAGCGGCAAAAAGAAACAGCACTCTCTCTGGCATGCTGCGTGGTGCCGTTCACACTAATTTTACAGTGCTGAACAAGCTTCCGGCGCTAAAAGCAGCGCAGTGTGCCGAAATTCTGCTCCTTGATAAACTCCATGGAATCTTGCAGTTTTTATGGAACTCTGAGGAAATACACGGAGTAAAACTCCATGAATTCCTCCAATTCCTAGTAAACATCACCCCACCAAATGGCACCTACAGATATTTAGGCTTTTTTCAGGTTAGCCAAATGTTTCATAGCTATTATCTGGTACAGGCTATTCACACAATAGATGCACAAGTTGACACCAGACCCAATGAATATCTGTTGCAGATTCGAAGCTTTCTTTTTTTGGTTAAATATTTATTAACCATAAAAGATTCATACAAGAAGATAAAAACAATGAAAACAAAGATGATAAGAATAAAATCGATTGCAAAAAATTCACATTATAGAAATATCCAGCCAATTAATTCCAAAAACCTTTCCAAAAACAACAAACCCGCAAATGAATAACACAAATATAGACCAACTTTAGCCACCATAAATACATTTAAAAAAAGCATCACTAAGAGACTTATATCCTAGTTTACACATGCAAATAAAACAACGTAATAAAATCAATCATCCATAGCACGCCTTACTTTGGCTGCACTGTTTAAAAAAACAAGCAACGGACCCATAAGAGAGAAACAATTCTCAACGTATCCTAACCATGGTATATATGGTATATGGTGAACTTTATCAAGGAAGCTAATCTTACAGAACCTCCCTAATCAGTTCGGTTTCCAGCCTGGTCCAGATTGTTACCCAACGAAGAAGAGGACAAAGTGCAAAGTCATTACATTAATACCTAGCGCCTAGCTGCTCATGCACTATTTAAGATGTAACACCTTGCAGCATAATCAACAAGTGCCTAAATAATCTGTTTTTAATAACCTGGATTTAAGATCAGCGTATCCCCAAATGTCATACCATAGGCAACTTTCGGTGTACATTTCGCTTGATATATATGTAATGACTTTCTGCGGTTTCCTGCCCAACCTGGATGTAAAACCTGAAACCAAAGAAATTGCCCTCAATAATTGACTACGTTTCACTCTGATGAGGGGCTACAAATTCAATCTTGAAACACACAAGATCACCAGGTAGGAGAAGGTTGAGACCTTCATTAGTGTCCAGCCTGCACCTGGAATTTTTTTAGATTTAGTTGGCCTGGAATTTACTGTCATTAAAAAACTGGTGGCCAGGTCCTCATCATTCATAAAACAACAAACAAATCTAATAGAGTTTGCAGGCCCAACGCAGTTTTAGCTAAAAGAACCCCGTGATATTCAAAGTAATGCTGTAAAGGGTTGTTTCCCGTAAGGAGGACCATCTGCTCCTGACACTAACAATGTGTGCTCTAATCTATTTATATTCGGGGGAAATAAGAGCTGGGCCAAAATACACCCTTGACAGACTACTGTCAGGAACACTCAGCCTCCCAAGAAAAAAAGTTTCTCCATTACCTTAATTAGCTTAAGAAACACCCCGAAGTCAGATTATGGCTATTATCCACATAAGAATTGGTCCAGGAGGATATCAAAGATAGCCGCTAAGAAGCGACCATAGGGGCAGCATACTAGTGTTCCAGTGCTCAAAGACAGTTTGGGATGTCCAGGTGAAGCTCCCTCAGAAGCGCGCACTTCACCTGAAGAATTGGAGGAGAAGGACGTTCCTGAACCCTGCGGCGCGAAAGTTAGTCAGGGAAGTTTCGTCGTGCAGTCTTTCGACGTTTTCCCCGTCGCGTTCCCGAATTCCAGTTGAGTGGGAGTAGCGTCAGTTTTGAGCAAAGTCAGTAAGCTTTTGTTTCATTTTCATGTTTAGCCAGTGGAAGGCGTCTGAGAGATTAGTGGATTGAAAAGGTTCCCACAGAATTGCGCATGCCCTCTGTGGAGATAGAATATTCAAACACCTGAGGAGTAGTGTTCCGCTCACGGAAGAGTCAGCACAAGTTGCGCTTACTCTACAGCTCGCAAGTATTAACCTGAGAGAGTTTTACATTGTTTAGTGCGAATCCTTTACACGTATTTGATGTTAGGAAAAGCGTTTTTTCCAAAAATGTACATTACGCTGTAAAAAGATAGAGTTAAGTAGTACTGGTGAAGAAGGTTTTAGGCAAGTTGCTGCAACACAGAAAGTCACCCTAAAACAAGATTAAGACTTACCTGGTTCGAAGTAGGAGTTCCTTGGAAGTCTAGCTTCTGTACGAAAAAGGTGAGAGCCTGGAAGAAAGAGAGAGTAGACATTTAATGAATTAGAGAAATAAATAAATAGTGAACAGTACAGTAGAAATATTGACCTTATTCATATCGCAAATTCAGTTACAGCAAGCAGGAAAGAAAAAATTCAAAGAAAAGAAGAGAGGCATAGGTCTCGAGACTCAGGTAGGTATAAATTAATATGTTTAAAGATAAATCAAGAAGAAAAGAAATAACAATGTAAAAATGTTACGTTGTTAAACATCATTTTCTTGCAGTTCCATTTCCAGTAAACTCGACCTTGCAAGAAAAGAAAATAGCGAGAGGAGTGAAATTATCAGAAGAGGAACCTGAGGAAAAGTGTGACTGTCTCTTCTCTGTCCCATCCCCTTTCCCCCTGTGGGTTCCGCAGTGACTCACGCGCTAGTATCTACGTGGTTGACTGGGAAACTGTAGTGTGGCATTGGGAACTGACGTTGTTCTGCTCCTGTGCATATTTGGTGATTGCACCTTGACAACTCCTCAGTTTGTACTAAAAGGTCACGAACAAGAAGAATCTCTGGAATATCAAATTGAGGAAGTTGCACCATATAAAGATCCCCCAAGAAGAATTTGATATCTGGGTCCACACCGAATGAGAGAAGAATGTTTCATAGTTTGGAATGATTGACTCTGTTGAAGGCTGAGGTTAGGCTATAAAGGCCATATGGATCAAGCTTGGTCTTGCAACAGTGAAATATAAATTTAAGCACTGATTATTTGTCACCCTGATGGGTATAAATCCATATTGGAGGTCAGATAAAATATCAATTCAAATAAGTTTTATTCGACAATACATGTCATAAAAGCATTGAGCATAAAACACTGGTAAGAACAATAATACAGTGAATTAAAATATTTATAAAAATTTGTACAAATCGTCATGGATAAAAGATCAATTCATCCTAATACATTATAATACAGCAAGATCTTAAAATAAGAAGCAGGAACGATAATATTATCAATTGATGACTAAGGCATTAGAGTCATTAAAAGCACCACAGCTCAATAATAGAAAACTGATTTCACATCCACAGGTAGCATGATGCCATATTCAATTGTTTACAGTCAATAAATGAGATCATATAGACCACATTCATCTCAAAAACTTTGCTACTGGAATTGCATAGTGGAGTGATGAATCCATACACAGGATTCTCAGGGCAACAGCACATGAACTGGTACCCATGTTCCTGCATGTCTGCGCCAACCATACTTTGCGGGGGCCATCATAAGCGGGGCAGACAAACAATACGTGCAAATAGGTTTTTTCTAAATAAGTGCAATTAGGACATTTGTTGTCACCTGATGTGATCCATTTGGCGGTAAAAGAATTTAGTGGTAGACAGCCTACTCTAAATTGAAAATACAATTTACGATAAGGGGACTTTGAGATTGCATCCCAGTAATACTTGAGGCTTGGCCAGGATTCTATTTGTAAAAAGCTCCGCGTCAACGTTGTGCAATCACTTCTTCTATTTACATCTCATTGAATCAATTCCAAATATCTTTCCTTGATTGTATCTCTTGATGGGAACTGGGAGCTAAATGGGATTTCCCACAGATGTGACAAGCCCATGCTGGCCAAGAGACTTCTAATATCACGCATCCAGCTAACTTTATGAAAGTGATCAACCTCGATGATATCCCTAAGACCTTCTGTAAAGGTAGCCAGTTCCGGCGTACACCAGATTCTGCGCCAATATAAGATAGGGCATAGCTTAGCTAGATCTACCAGTGCTTTTCTACCTAGGTCATTCCGCAAAGGTAACATGGGTGTGCTTTGTGGTAGGCTTGTGATCAATCGAAAAAACCTGTTCTCTGTTACAGCTAGCTGTGTGAGTTTCTCAAAGTCCCATAGTTCTGCCCCGTATAAAGCCGAGCTCACTACCTTAGCGTTGTAGATCTGCAGCACCGGGCTAAAAGGCTTGGTCAGAGATGTTTTAAATTCATTACTTAGGACACCAGCTAATTGCCGGTGCTTTAGTGTCATAGTGTCAATGTGTGGCCTCCACCTCAATTCCTTCTGTAAGATAATACCTAGGTAGATAAATGTGTCTACCTGTTCAAGGGATGACCAGTCCATAACTATACTGCCCTTGAGTGATCTATGCTGATTAAAAGTCCTAAACTTCATTTTTGCTGCGTTAATTTTTAGGCCTTGTAAAAAGCTAAAATCTTCAAAACGTCGCAGTGCACACTGTAGCCCGCTAGGAGTTTTAGAAATAATAAGCATGTCGTCTGGGAACATTAAAATCGGAATCTTTTTGTATGCTAAAACTGGTGCATCAGTAGAGATAGTAGATAAAAATTTAGTAACTCCATTAATAAAAAGTGAAAATAGTGTGGGTGCCATTACACAACCTTGACGGATTCTCTTCTCTACAGGAAAGGGGTCGGTTTTGTTCCCCTGAGCTCCCCAGCGTATTGGTGCAACGTTTTTCTCATGAAGGTGGACGATGAGGGAGAGTAAGTCGATGGGCATCCCCAACTCCTGTAGTACCACCCAGAGTTTGTTATGTGAGACCAGGTCAAAGATAAAATATTGTTCTCTTCAGCCCAAGCTCAGTCTATCAAGAACAACCCACCCAATAACAATTGGGATTGTTCTTGTCCCCTTTTTAAACACTGGGAGAATAAGGGCCATATGTATCAAAGTTTGTGTTTGCGATTCTCAAATAGCGAATTTTTAAGAATCGCTATTTGAGAATCGCAAACGAGATGTATGTAGGATTCGCAAGAAAAATTGCGAATCCTACATATTCCTTAATTGCGATTCGCAAATTGCGAATCGCAGATTAAGAAACCCTCCCCATTCATTCCTATGGGCCTAGAGGCCCATAGGAATGAATGGGAGGACATTCTCAATTTGCGATTAGCAATTAGAGAATCGCAAATTGAGAATGCAATCTCAAGGTTGCAAGGGTGTCCAAAGGACACCCTGTTGCACCCCTGAAATGAGCATGGGTGCACATGTGGCGCACATACATGCCCTAAGGGCATGTATGTGCGCCACATCCACTTTAAAAATGCAAAAAAATGCATTTCTCAAAGAAATCGTAAGTTACCACCAACCTGTAGTTGGTGGTAATTTGCGATTCCTTAAGCCATAATCGCACAACTTAGGTGCTTCATACATTTCATTTAAGGAATCGCAATTTGCAATTCCTTAAATGCATTCATAAAATAGAGAATTGCAATTTTTGCGATTCTCTATTTGCGAATGCCTTTTGGGATGATACATACCAAAAGGCTTGTTCACGATCGCAAACGGGCCGATTCTGAGAATCGGCCCGTTTGCGAACGGGAAATGGGCTTGATACATATGGCCCCAAGTGAGGTTCACAAGGAGTGGGCGCCTTGACAGTTGCGTTTATAGTCTGGGTAAGCAAGGGAGCCCATATCTCCAGCTCATTAATGTATGCAGATTCATTGTAAAGTCTATATCTCATTTTAACTATTAACCATAAAGAAGAGAAAATGTGTTTGTCATTGTTTTTGGTCAACAGATGGCTTGGGACTACTTATACAATGCCTTATCAAAACATTCCGTTACCTTTTATAATTTGTGTGCCAGGGTCATGTTCTGCTTGAGAAAAGGGAAGGGATCAACGAGAAGTGCTTTACTGTACTGAACTGATGAGAAGTGCCAAAAACGAATGACCTTTGTTTTTGCAGCATTCGAGTGAAGCCAGATTACCATCATCCATTTTGAGAGGTTGCAGACTAAACACATGTAATGATCAGAATCCGAAAGACCATCGTCAATATCTCAGTATCATTCTCTAAAACCCAGCTCATGATAGCTGAAGACTGCTGAGATGAACTACTGGTGATTCTTTTAAAAACAGTTTTTGACCTTCTTTCTTGGTAGCGGGATAAGTAAAGTATGCACCCACAAACATATTTATTATATTGAATCCTTAGGTGAGGAAAATGTCATGTTGACAATTATATAAAGAAACGCTCACACTTCACATCATTCCTTCAAGGGCTCAATCCTCTCTTAACCCAAGTCTATGAAGTCTCTCTTTAGAGAAGTCTGGGAAGTTTAAAAAAGAGTTAAACAATGAACAGTGAAAAAGATGGATGACACCCTCAGGTGATTCAAGAACAATGATTGCCTATGAAACAAGGTCAGAATTTTAGATTTAAACAATAAACAGTGGAAAAGATGGATGACACCCTCAGATGATTCAAGTACAGTGATTGCTTATGAAACTGGGTTAGAATTTTCCAGCTTTCTAGAAGCAATCTACATGCTCTTAATGAGGCTGCACAAAGTAGAGGTATGTACTCTGTCTACAGTATTTGTTACATGTAGCAAACTGATATTTTGCCGTATGTGCTGTTCTCTGTGATCTTTCAAACACACGAAAAAACACAAAAACCCACTTGCTGTGGCACAGGTTCTAGGCTATGCCTCACTGATAAGGTCTAACAAGATCTAAGCCAATCTAGGTTTACTTGTGTTCTCTTGTTTAGCGGGCCTTGCCTGGCAGTTTGGAATGCACTGTATCTATATGGAGAGGGTCAGTACTGACTTGCATAAGGCTGGCCTGTGGCTAGAGAGGCCCAGAGGACCAAAAACAGTTGTTTGGGATGCTACCCACTGAGATTGCTCGTGATTTAGACTATTTTAAACATTCCTCCCATGTTGTTTTGTGTGTTCTCTGTGATTTTTGCTCATCTTGCCAAAAACAATGATAGTGACGAAGAGCTTGCTGTCAAGTCACAAATAGCTTAATAGAGTCTGACAAAAACCTGGTCCTTGCAGATCACCCTACCCTACACTCAACTCAGTCCCCTGTTAATGATGTCCAAAAATGAGATATAATTTTAGCCTTTCTCATCTGTATACCAAACCTTTCCTGAAACCTACGTGAAGAAGTAATACCACTTCCACAAACATGAAAATGGTAGAGTTGCTGGCAATGGTGTCCCCAAAAATGAAAGATAACTGCCCTTGGTTTAGTCATCAAAGCTGCCAATAGTAATCTAAAAGTCATGTGCTTGATAGTACCAGCAATTAAAGACTCAGGATAAATCCTTGGTGTAGCTGCTGTAGAATGTACATTGTTAAAAAGAAAGTGAGCTGGTGGTTTTTATACTGGCGGAAGACTTAAAAAGACATCCTTTACTTACATCATGCACTGTTTCAGGAAATCAGTTGAGTGCATCAGGTAAATCACTGAGGCAAGCAAACCATTTCCCCCTTATTAGGCTACTTTTCTGTTATCCATGGCTTGAACGGTGTAAGTATATAGACATTGTCAGGGTTCCTATCCAGATGTATGACATTTGCTCTCCTATGGAAAGGCCTCCAACTATTAGCAGCAATTGTTTTTCAAGAGCTGGTGGAATCTCCTGCGATGCAGTTCACCTTGTGGTTTATGAATAGGAAGTTGGTGAAGTTTCCCGAAGTGTATTATTCCTCTCCATCTGCTTCTTTCTCTTTAGTTGTTGGTGCCGCCCTGGGGCTTGAGCATTGGGGCAGACAGTCTGAGTGAAGGAGCATCATTTTTCAGAGCATAGAACCTGACACTGGCATTAATTCTCAAGTTTGCGTATTGCTGCATCAGGAATATAAATGCAACACTGTTGTAGTTAGTTTCTACTTTATTATTCTTGCTAGCATTTTCATTGAGTTCACCCACCTCTTCATTTTCTCAACTTTTCTTTTAATTACAGACATTTACATTTGGTTTGGTCTATTTCTCTTATGGATATTTCCACTAATGTGAGAAGTAAATCAATATCTCTAACATGGGAATGTAACTACAGGCATGACCCATATGGAATATCTCCACACTAATAGGATCAAGCATAAATGTATTTTGCTTCCCAGAGCATAAACGTTTTCCTGTACATCTTCTTGTGTCTGGAATTTTACTATCAGCGAAGATCAAACAAACAATTATGCCAGTAAGAAAGGGTGCAATATTAGTGTGCAAGTCAATTCAGATCTTTTTTACCCAGCAAAGGAACAGTTATAATGTTAATATCAAGTGTGAACCATGGAATTGGTCCTAAGTTCTCAATAAACTCAGGGAAACAAACAAAGTAGTAGTGAAAACACAATCACCAATTTCAAGGACATCAGGACAATGACAGTTTTTGGTGGAATTAATAGACCAAACATAGTTTCAGGGTCAGCCACAAAGCCATAACATAATAAAAATGCTTGAAAGTAATCAGTCATTCCCAATGCAATCAGGACAAAAAGGTTAGACTTAGGGGTCGATTCCGATTCGGGCCGGAAATTTCTCCGACCGAGCCGGACCCGGAGAGATTTCCGACCGAATCGGACCCGTGCAGTCCGACCGAACGAGTACGATGCGTCCGTATGTTATCGGACTCGAGTCGGTCGGACTCCCATTGAAGTCAATGGGAGCCGGTCGTACAACGCGTACGCGGGCTCCCATTGACTCAATGGGTGCGAGTCGGACAAGGGCGCCCCCTACAGCGGGTGCGCGGCGAAGCGATTCGCGCCGTACACGCACAGGTAGGGGGACCCATGGGTCCCCCTGTGTGCGACTCGCGCGGCTACGCGTACAGGAGGTCCGACACGGACCCCCAAAGTACGGCTCCGACAGCTCTTACGAGCCGGAGTGCGCGGCTCGGTCGGATTGCTCGCGGCGCGCATCGTACTTACCCGGCCGGGAAACGTCTCCATTGCGCGGTGCGAGTCGAGTCCGAGCGAGTCGGTCGGAGCGGTTCGAGCCGGGAGCGAGTCGGTCGGAGCGGTCGGGACGCCCGGACGAGTCGGTCGGCGATTTCGCATCGTACTCGCTCGGCCGGACCCGCGTACGGTTCGGTCGGGAAACAGGGCTCCGAATCGGATCCGGTAAAGCCGAATCCGATTCGGAGCCCTACCGGCCGAGATCGGAATCGGCCCCTTAGTAAGTAGTGAATTAGGCCCTTTCACATAAAATAAAATGGCCACAAAACATTAATAAAGATGTCAAAGCTGAACAAAATAATGTGATTGTGGAGTCAATCAGATATTACTTAAAACAGATCCAAAAAAGCAATAGTATTAAATAAACATAAAGCTATGGAGCAATTCAGATTTTATTTAATATTAAAAAGAAGTAGATCATATAACAATCAAGATAATTCAAGACCAAATGATGAGCAGCAAATGTGGGTACATTTGGCAACACAAAGCAACAATATTCTATGTCAAACACTCACTTTCTTGTAAAACCCACAAGAGAAGTCTGTCAGTCATCCTAATACAGATTTTGTCTGAGAATCTTTAAATAAGCTGCTAATTCTAACAAATGCAAAATTGTACCTAAGGTCATGAAATTACAAATACATGCTCTGCAAGAGGTTTGCTCAGATATGAGTTTACTATCTGATCCCTGGAGGTAAATAATTGAACTTTAGGCTGGGCATGTCCGATGCTGATTTTATTAGATTTAGTTAGGAAGAGTCTATGTCAGATTTTCACAATAACTGTTGAATAAGAATGAGTCCTATTTAAATTCACTTCATGTAGGTTTTTATTTTTTAAATATCTGAAAATGAGGCATGGAAACCCAGAGAGTAAAAAAAGGAGTAATATTTGGATTCACTTCATATATGTGAATATCCTCACAAATGTGGCATGGGTAGCCAGTGATAAAGGTAATCAGTTCAATTTAGATTTATTTTACAAAGAGTTTC
The DNA here is from genome assembly GCA_963921515.1 of Calotriton arnoldi. NCBI lineage: Eukaryota > Metazoa > Chordata > Amphibia > Caudata > Salamandridae > Calotriton > Calotriton arnoldi. Next base: position 2,848,354 of record CAWUFW010001134.1, on the reverse strand, counting down.
CTTACCTGTAAATACCTAAAATCAGATCTCAACATCAGCCACCCCAACATCCATGATATGATTATCATATCCCTTCCATGTAGTTTCCCAGAATTTTACGAAGTGCTGATCGGAATCTAATCAAGTCTGGCACAGAACAAGCATTCGCAAAGTAATTCAATGACATGTGGCAGACCTTCCATGTCATCAAGGGCTGCCAGCAAATGAGAGGGTAACATAAACATACTGCAGGTACATTTTTATCAGGTACACATAATTTGATTGGCACAGACCTAGGGTGTGCAGCAAATGGCTAACAAAAAGAATGGAAAACAAAGTCACCTTCAGGAACGAGATAGTACTGAGGAATGTTACAGTGAAATCTTTTTTACAAAAGCATGAGAATCAAGCTGTCCAGCGGTAGGTGTGTTACGTATGGAATTTCCAGCAGGTGAGGGAACATATCAAACAAGAGCACATTATGAATATTCCACATACACTTCTTGATGTGGTGTATTATGCATGTTCATGTAAACATGACCACCTTAAGTAAATATGACTTACAGAAAGAAATAGAGTAATAAACAGTACCTTTTGCACATTTACTAGTTGGCTCTCTGGTGGGGCTTCCAGTACCTGCACCACATTGGAGTGGCATGGTGCCTGAGGTGACCTGGAGTGCTTCCAGAATGATAATCTGTGTCTTTTACTTTTGTTGTTAATCTGTGAAATAAAACGAAGTTCACTTATAGAGAACATGAAGGGACATACTATGCATAATTTCTTTAGAAAGTTTGTTTCTTTTTCAAAGTAACAGTGTATCTTGAATATACCATCTCAATGAGCAAAAATAATTTTACAACTCTGCTGCACTATCCATTTGAATGAGGAGGATTAAGGGAAGATGATTGAAATTTAGGGTGCGTAGGATGAGGTCGCCATCTGCCTATTTTTAGCTAATCGAAATTAGCAGATTTTTCTTGTTGTGATTATCATGGGTATATATGATATTGTTCTGGATTTTCCCAGTGGGCAAATAAATTCAATCAAAGCAATAGAGAATTGATACAGAACTAGTGCTTCTCATGTGTACATTAGATTGCCAAAAAAGTCTACAAATCATTTGAGTACAGTTACTTAGAAAGCAATACAAATCTATTTAGGAAGTAATAACTTAATAGTTAGCAAGCAATTGTAATTGGCAGTGTCTACTACAGAAGCCCAATTTTTTGTTTAGCTTCTCAAAAATAATTGTCATTATTTCTTTATAGTAAGTTACAATAACATTACATACATTAAAAACATAACATTGTTAACATAGCTCCATCCCAGCAGCATACTCTACACCTTCCACCGCCTTGTCTGTCTAAAGTTGTCTGTACACAATGGGAGCCACCATTAAATTCACATATCTTCATACAGAAGCTTTTTCCATTGTGAGTCATTGTCTCTGAATCATGGGGCAATGAGAGGTTGTTCGACAGTGTCCGTGCTAGTTACTATTTTTAATCACTGGTTTGTCAGCACTTCAGATAGTACTGCCTTTCAATTAGGTACCTAAGTGCTTCTTTATGTACTTATACTTCTTGAAAATAACTAGGTTCAGCAGTGAGGGCTTTTTCCAGAAGGCAGAAGATGGTTTTTAAGTCAGATAGAGTATGATAAAGTAGTCACATGTAATAAATGTAATGCTCAGGCAGAGCTATTACCATTAAAATGTGCTCTGTATATACAATTGGTATACATAGATAGTTTAGTTGGCTACAATAAAGAAAACCAGAAGTTGACAGCAACTTCTAGAGTCAGGTTATAAACCTCCAAAAACATTTCTAGTGATTAACCGAGAGATCTAGAAATTACAGCAATTGACTTCAATCAGGGAAAGTTTTATACAGTTCAATATTCTGTCCTCATTTAACTGCGTGGATTATGCCTGACAAACCAGTCATTGTTGGGGCAACTGGTCACAACAGTATAACTGTTGTGCTATGGCTGTTGTATCATTTGTTCTAGTTTTCTTGGAGCTCATGGTTCTTTGGGTTTACTCACTTGTGCAATAATGGTTCCCCAAAGCCTAATAGATCACCACTCAAAAAACAAACTATATCCCAACACATAGCTTTAGTAGGACTGCTGGTTTGCAGAGAGTACACTTGACAGCACCAGTAGTTTTGGACTATTCCGGAAGATGCCAATTGAAGATACAACAGCCAGACACAATCTATAGAGATGGCCTCTTTTCCTCTGTTAAAACGTGCCAAAGTCAATATTTCTGGAAGTGACTGGTGTCAGGAAATATACCTGCGACCACAGTGGGCCTCCTTCGGATATAAAACAGTTAGGGGACTATTCACAAAGATACTGTAAACTTATATGTCCCCACCTCTCATTTTAGGGGTGGAGTCTGGAAAAATGTCAAATATGACCATATGGTTACACTAGTAGTAGCTTGAACACATTATTTTATGTTCTGCACATGTGGTGGAGACGTCCACAACTGTGGCAAAGAACTCTTTAAGGTAAAGTATAGGGAAATTTATAATAGTTTATTAAACTTTATAAACAGTTGTGAAACTATGTTTATGTTACTTATTAATGTAAAATAATTATTGTAAATATAGAATATAATTTAAAAGAATGCAACAGCACTATTAACTCACCTTGAACTAGATATTTAATTAATTGACATATAATAAAAAAATCTGCACTTAAAGTAAAATGTTTGTATTTATTTATTATATACTAAACATTACTGTATGGTACATATTTTTAATTTACAAAAGGTTATTAAAATGTTTTATAATAAAATATTTTTTTCCACCCTTTACATTTAATCAACTTAACAATAAAGTAGATTGCTTAACATTATTTAGTTTGGGGTTTTATTTCAAATCTCTCCCTGTCTCCATTATTTTCTGTAGAAATGTGTTGCAGTACCAATGGCTGGCCATGTGTAGTGCTGGACTTACTCTATGTCTGAGCTGGAGTACAATTATTATTGTTTTGGGTCCTTTATGGCTGTAGTAACTATAGAAGTGCAGTTTGTAAATAGGAATGGGCTTATTCTATGTGGGTGGGTACATGGCCTTTCCTAACCTCCCCATAGTCTTTCCTTAGCCCCTCCTCACTCCTCCCAAAGCCCCTCCATTACAGCAACACTTGAAAGTCTGAGTTTATTAAATACAACTTAAAACTATATATATTACTTTTCTTATACATATATACCTTCCATGTACTTATGTATGTTCATATTTATTACTTTACTCTTAATTCAGCATCTCCAATGCACTATCCCGTATCTCACCCTATACTTCTTTCAATATATCCTCTACCTCCACTCTCTGACTCATCTCAAACCTCATTCTACTACTCTCTCCAATACTCTAACTTATTTATACCTCTCTCAATATATCCTCTATCTCCACTCTCTGACTCATCTCAAAACTCATTCTACTACTCTCTCCAATACTCTAACTTATTTATACCTCTCTCAATATATCCTCTATCTCCACTCTCTGACTCATCCCAAACCCCATTCTACTACTATGATCCCCAAAATAACCCTTTCTAGACTGTTCCCTCCTCTACTCCTCCTTGCATCATGTCAAACCTCTTTTACTATTTAGATCTCCCAAACAAGCCTTTCTAACCTTTTTCTCATGTATCCCTCCTAGACTCATTCGATACCTCACCTTTCTCCCTAATCCACTTCTAGAGACTGTTCCCCCTCCATCTCTACTTTACTCATCCCAAATCTCCTCCTACTGCTATGCTCTCCAAATACACAATTTCTAGACCCTTCCCTTTTCTATCCCTCCACTATCCTTTTCAATCCAACTAACAGACTCACATGTCCACCGCTCAAATTAATGTCATATTTCCCTATACTAATTCACCACTAACCCTTTTTGGATTCCGGAGTAGCGTGCTACTTGCGAGAAAGTGCTTTGATGCCTCGTCACAATTTGTAAGCGCTATATAAATGTAATTACAATACAATTTCAATATTGCCCATTTCACTACCGCTCCTCCGTGTCCCTCATTTACTATTATAACGTAGGTGTATATATGTGGAGATCTCTGATCTCCCCATGTAGGTTTGTTTATAAGAGGCTTCTCCAACGAGTAGCTCGTGAGCTACTGGTAGCCCCCCATCTACATGTAAGTAGCTCTTTTGTGTACAGTCCAGCGTACTAAATTAGGTTTTGCTAGAGTGTATTAATCTATGTATACCAAAATTGAGAGTGTATATTTGAGACACAAATGAGTTTATTTTCAGAACCCATAAGTCAATATTTGGTGAAAAATGGCTGAATTTCCAAAATATATTTAAAGCTGATATTTGATTGATACATCATTTGGCATTGGAGATATTTTTACAAATGGTATTACCTTGGTACCAAAGGCATTGCAGCTATGGTTGTTATATAGCACCCATGTAGAGGTATTCTATATTGACAAATACTTTTTAACATTACTGCTGGCAACGATACCTGATGCTCTGAAGTGATCACTGCTAATCATAGTGACCACTGATGTAATGTTGTCACTATTACATTAGTACCATTAGTACCTCTTGATGAGTTTCATTGAACATAAGTAGCTGTTATTTCAGAAAGGGTTGGAGACCCCTGGTTTATAATATTTTGAAGAATTTAAGTAAACATTTTTCAAAAATGCAGATTGTGAATAGACCCCTTAGATGCCAGTTTCTTGGTAATGACTGGTCATAGGTAAATTTGTCTTGTTGTGGGCCATTTGCAGAAACACTGGAGTAGTTGCCTTCTATCTTTAACAAGGCAGGAACTATTGTAGACTTAGAGTCTTCCAGGGCTTCAAATCTTGATATCTCTGGAAACTTGCATCATAGAACATTGATTAAATGGTTTCAGGATCAGGATGACGATCTGACCCAAACAAAGACAGTATGTAAACTAAATGAGACTGACACCTTGCTTTCTTCTTAGATTTGGGTACGGTGATACATGCTCACACAAATCTAGGAGCAGTAAGTAGTAGAACAGGTGCCCTCCTCTGATGTCTTCTTCACCTCCTCTACCTTCAGGTGATGCAACTGCCATTCACTTTGGGCATTTCCTGCATGGTTGTAGATTTGTGTGGGTCCTGAACAGTCTCTCTTTTTTAAGTCATCCTCAACATTGATTATCCTATGTTCTCTTAGTTCTATTGTGTTTTTTTAATGTCTGAGGACAGCTCCTCTTCTTTCAAGGCAGTAATTTGTTTCATCTTCCTCTCAAGATACAACAGCAAAGCTAATATGATGTCTTATGATTGGTCCAGAATGTAGATTAACAGCAACATGAAGCCCTGCTCATAGGCGTTTTATCAAAGTATGCATAAAAGAGTTTGGGCTGGACTGTTTCTTTTGGAGCAGGATCAAGACTGATATGCATATAGCTGGCTCCAAACTTAGGTGACAAGGTGTGCAAAATAGCAATGAATTGGGATGCAGCCCGAGTGATTACCAGTGGATGTGATTAATCCAAGCCTTCGATTATTCACTCTTTTCTATACATAGAAATTTTATAGCAGGATCTGCAGAGTATTTCAGAATACATCTGGTTCAGAAGGTTGGCATTTTTCAGACTGGATGAGTTGGTGGGAAGTCAGAGCCAATGAAGAATGCCAAATTCATAATTTCAGCCAGCTAGAATTTGAGCTGGGAAATGACAAATTGGCAGTTGCCCTTGGGCTCCTTTTGATTCCCTGTGTTCTCCTATGCCTATCTCACCGCCTGAGAAGAAAGTATGGAGGGAGCATGGACAACAGCTGGGATTATAGTAACACCACCTTCATCACCTCTACCTCGACTCACTTGACATATTTAAAGATTCCTGTGGCTTTTTACACTGCAAGTGCTTCAGCCCAAGCACAAATTGTTCAAAGCCCTCTCATCTACTGTTTAATTTGAGCTTGCTAGCCAGCCTTATTTTTTTTTTTCAGAAACAAACTGCAAAACCAGAGATTTATAAAAAAAAAAACAATCAATGACCATTTTTCTCAGAGTGGGAAACACTGGCTGTTTTTTCCTACCCAGGACCACCAGGTCAGAAGCCTTGCTTTAAATCAGCACAGCTTGGCTGTGAAGATGGCAGTTCTATTGTTGACCTAGTGTATCTGTCAAATAATGTATTCTGGAAGGTTCACCTGGCACAAGAAACTAGAACTAATTGCAATGGCAAGTTTTCCAGCTCCCTTCCAAACACAGACTGGTGATCCCACTGGATATGAAGACACAAGCTTGTGCTATCAATATAAACATACTAGCTTTTCTAACATAGTGTCCCAGCATCTTAGGCAGACAAAGAACTCCCAGGGACAGCATTTTTCTATGAACAACATTTCTCAATTTCTGGATACACACATACTTGCTAGATACACATATACAGCTAAAACCTCTTAAGAGTTGAACCAAACTTGCTCAACTACTGCCCCATTCATACAGAACTCACTCCCTGCATAACTATGAACTTACCCACTTTCCTGCTGCTCAGTAAGAAATTCTAAAATCACCTCTTCTACTTTCACGGGACAGTAGAGGTTAAGTAATGGCTTGATCTTGCACGCCAGCAGAGAGGGGAGCAAAGAAATGAGTAAAGTAGGAGAGGCTATTTTGGAACTTTGGAGGATAGAGAGAAGACCTACTTGGGAACATAGCATTCAGTGGGTGTTCATGCTGAGCAGGCGTCTCTCTACAGGATTTTCTATCATCGCTTCGGATAGAGCAAGAGGGTGCATTTTTATACGCTCTGGCAAAGTTTAATTAGCAGATATGCTGTGTTGTCTGAGGTTAGTCTAGAATTTCATATATGTATTGTGACTCTAAGGTAGTGCTACTAGATTCATCTGGTGTGTCCCCAGAATATCGATACACCTGTCAGCCTTAGGGTGGTCTTCCATCAAAGCTTTTGCCCTCACCCGTCCTGAGGACTCTGTGTACTTAAAAAGCACTGCAAACCAGTGCTAAATTGATTGTGCTCTCTCCCCTAAATATGGTAGTATTGACCTATACCCAATTGGCACATTTAATTTACTTGTAGACCGTGCGGTCTGTAAATTAAATGCTACTAATGGGCCTTCAGTTCTGATTGTGCCACCCACTGAAGTAGGCCTGTAAAACTTGAATCAGGCCTGTCAGTGCAACCTATGTGTGCAGTTTTAAACTGCCACTTCGACATGGCAACATAAAACTTTTATAAGGGCCAAACTTTCCCTTTTAATACTTATAAGTAATTCCTAGGGTAGGTAGGCTCTGAACAGCCCAGAGGACAGGGTGCAGTGTAAAGTTTGACATGTGTTTTTATGTTTTACATGGCCTGGTAGTGAAAACCTCCTACATTTTTGATTTTACTACTGCAAGGCTTACCTCTCCTCAGAGGATAATATTGGGTTACCATATTACATTTGCTAAGTGATAAGTGATAACTCTCAATTGGGAGCAGGTAGATGAGTCGAGTTTAGTGTCTAAAGAATTGTCATTTAAAGCTCTCTTTAATGTTAAAGTTTGATTTTGAGTCACAATTCTGAAAAGGCCCCTTTCAGAAACGGGTATTTTCTTGTCCCAACTTTTTTGGTGCCTGCAGCCTGTTCCTGGGTCACATGACTAGGTGTAGCTGGAAGTTGATCTTTGTGTATTGCTCCCAGACAGTGGAACAAAGGGAAGCTAGGTATTGCAGGATGGGCCACTCTGACTTAACAAGGAGGAGGTGCTGTCACTTACCACACTTGCACAACTCAAAGGCTCTGCCTGAGCCCTCTCACAAAGGGTCTATCACTAGTATTTTGTGTCCCCAGGCAAGCTGTGGCCATGGCAGTGTGGAGGGGGATGCCTGACACCACAGGGGTGGTGGAAGCCTCTAGAAATGTCTCCAACTTCAAAGTGAGCACCAGGTATAAATACTGGACCTCAGACCCTCAACTCCTCAGTGCATATCTGGACCTCTGGAAGGCTCAGTAGAAGGACTACTGTGCTGCTTTGCTGCAAGAAGGACTGCCACTCTGCTACTCTGCTGGCCTACTGTCCGAGTGAGAAGGACTGGGCCCACATCTTAAACCCAGAACCACCAAATTGACTCCAAGGTCTTTATGGCTAGCCTCATGATCAGGAGCCTCAGGCAGAGAGCAGGCTTCGCCCATCTTGAACGCAGCACCTGGACTCTACCAGCTTTGAGTCTTGCCCTCCCAAGAGGTGCCACCTTAGTCCTGGACTCTTGGAAGTGGGCCTGAAGGTGCTCTGCCAGCTCAACTGTGGTGCCAGCAGAACCAATGTATTGCAATGCATCTCAAAAACTCTCATCAGAGCTGCTGTGTGGCTTATCACCTCACCAAACTCCATATCGGAACTGCTGCCCAATGCATCCACAATGCAGGACTTTGCATCACAGCTCATACCCTCCTGAGAACCGTCGCTGCACAACTAATCCTCAACGCATGCCTTCACATCTCAAACCCCTCATTGACGACATCCATGGTGACAATGCAGGACACTGTATCGCAAGCCCTGCAGCCTCTTTGGAACCAGCTGGTGCGCAATGTTTCTTCAACGATAGACTTTGCACTGCAAGCCCCTCATTTACGGCTTCCTTGACAACGATGCAGGACCTCACATTGAAGCCTCACAGCTCCTAGAAATCGCAGGTGCACAATGCATCCTCGATGGGAGACTCCACATTGCTCCCCAACCAGGATTTTAAGGTTCTTTGTTCAGCCAGCCTAATTTGGTCCTTGTAGTTGGCGAACGCTCCATCGTGGTTGGCCTGAAGTTGTGACTTTGCCCCGTTCTGGCATGACCAGATAATCACAGCTGGCTCTTTGTGTTTTTTGGTGCTATTTTCACTTAAATCTCTAAAATTGCATATCTCCAGTTCTACTGATTGGATTTTTGCTCTATTGGTCTTAAATTATTAATAAAATTTTAGTCAATTTTTCTACATTTCTGTGGGATTTTTCTTGTATTGTGTTTCACTTTATTGGTTTTGAAGTGCTATATAAATACTTTATACATTGCCCCCAAGCTAAGCCTGACTGCTCTGTGCCAAGCAACCAGAGGATTGAGCACAGGTTAATTTGGGATTTGCTTGTGACTTCTCCCTGACAAGGACTGTGGTTGCTGCTTGAGTAGGGTTTCATCCCCCTCAACCAGTAACCCAATTCCTTGCATATATCTTGAAAAAATCTTTGTCATCTAGATCTTCAAGGTGCATATGTGGCTTTAAAAGTAAATCTATACTTCCTCTATATTGGCTTACCTAACAATATGTTGCTCCTCAATATTCTGTCCATGACATTCTGGTACTATGATATTCGTATCTTCTATATCCATAGTACAATCCATTCTCCTTTGTTCACACACAATACTAGTAGAACAAGTGGAGGCCTACTCTGCTGCCAAGTCAATATTACAGCTTTTATATATAAAGATTAGTTTATTTCATTTTGATTGGACAGCTGGTAAAGAAAGCAGTGGCTCCGATTGTGGTGCAGAGCCCTTGTGTCCTCTGGATGAGCGAACACTGCTGCATAGCATTCATTGTGCAAAATATGTCCAATTGTGAATAGAGTATTTAAAACAAATATGAAATAATACCTTCTAACTCAGATGCTCAAGCAGAAAGGGGCATTTTGCTTAACAAAGTCCCAGAATTACTAATGTTTAATCCAAGTCAGTTGCACCAAAGGGAGAGAACAAACTGTGCCATATTGATTAAGATGAAGATTTTGCAATTTTTTCACTCCCCTCAGCACATGGTGCACTTTTGGCTGCCATGCGCAAATGCACACAACCTGGCACCATACTGCAAAGGTGTGTGTGTTCTTTAAAGCCTACGTTTTGTACGGGAAGAGGACTCTTTTTCCCCCGTTACAGTCGCCTTGAGGAAGCGTAAGGGTTTGATGCAAATCCATGTCTATAAGTGTTTGTAAAGCAATCAAATGAAAACAAGCTCGCTACCATTTAAATATAGCTTCACAAATGCCTTTCACTCATGTATCCAGAAAAACCATTAGGTTTTTTAAAAGAACCCTCACCCACAAATCTAGTTGGCGGCATGTTTCAGCATTGGGTTCCCACCCAAGACGCTATCTTTTTGGTTGCAATCTGTGACAGTTACTAATTATCCTAGCAGTGCATGACTATAGGCCCCACCCCCTCCCCTCAGAAGATCCATGTCACCCTGAAATAGTGCAATTAAAGTAGATGAAACAATTGATAGACACCTACGTTACATTCTGCACATTCACTTTTTTTCCCCCATCAAGCCTTGTAATAAAATGCATGAATGTTTGTACCGCACTTTTTCTGCGTGATTTCAGTCATGACCATGCCCCTCCTAGAGAGCCAAAACATTTTCCTCCAGTGGAGGCAAACAGAGGACTAATGGCATGGTATGCTTCATGTGGTAGGATGATAGAATCTATTTAGCACATGTATGTTGACTTGGTGCGGAGAACTGTGCTCAAGCATGATGAGCACATTTGCATGGTATGAGTGCGCTGTACAGGCTTTGCACAATTTCTTCAGCGCTCTGTGTTACCATAATTGTCTGAGAAGGTTGGTGAAAATAGTAAGTTACCAACCACTTAGCACTATTTTTGCATGCTTTGGCACACATTCGAACACTGACTAGAGCCTCTCTAGTAACCTGGTCCTGAAGAAAGTCATGAGTAAGGAAGAGACCATAGCATTAAGAGATTTGAAAGCTGACCAAACAATCATCATAAAACAGGGAGACAAGGGGGGAGTTGTTGTAATACAGAATAAAGAGGATTACAGGACTGAGTGTAACTGTCTCCTGGAAGACAGGAAGAACTATATAATCCTCCCCTAGACCCTGCAACACAACTGAGAAACGAGATAATCTCGTGGAGGAAGCCCAGTCCAATGGGGCAATTTCCAAAAATGAAGCAGAATTCCTCTGCATGACCAACCCCAAAATACCCAATTTCTAAACACTTCCAAAGAACCACAAATTAATAGGACACCACCAGCTGGCCGCTCGATCATGCCGAGTGTTAGGCTCTCTTCTAGAGCTGCTATCATGCTTCTGTGGTTTCTTGCTCAAATCCATAGTGCAGGGCACCCCTACTTACCTGAAGGACACTATAGATATTCTAAACTTACTCACAAACATAGAATACAATCCTACCAATAATTTATTGGTGAGCCTTGACATTGAGAGCTTGTACACAAGCCTCCCTCAGGAGGAAACACTGACAGTTATCAGAGATGCACTTAAGCAGGAGAAATTGGAATACAACATTCCTAGGAGATTCATACTAGACTGTGCCCGCCTAGCACTGATAAAGTACTTCTTTAAGTTTTGTGATCAAGGAAAGAAAAGTATCTGGTCCCTAAGCCCAATGTTTGCACATCTATCTATAGGGTTTGGCTGTAATAAAAACACAATATCTGATGTTTAAACTTTTAGTGGTGCTATCGTGCTAAGCACCGAGCGACCTTTAGGAAATTGGCGGCAGTATATAAACAAAGTGCAGACCCAATGTCCGAAACAGAGATCCACTCAAGCACACACAGTCCAGGTCACAAAGGTAGATCTCTTCTTTGTAAGGTTCTGTTGTAATGATCAAATCCAGTCCACACAAGTCAAATTCTTCCACATTGTTTTTTTTTCTTCAAAAACAAATTTTCATACAGTGTTGTCCAACAACCACCACAGCCGACACGTGTTTCATCCTCCTGGACTTTTTCAAAGCTATGCATATGGAAACAAGTCCATACTGTTCTTGCAGTCTCTCCAAATCTGATGTATACAAAGTGTAGAGGCGATTCCGTCTGTCTGGAGCCTCTGAGTAATGGCTATCCCAGTAGTGGACGAACCATAGAATAATTCCGCAACTTATCTTTGCTTGAGTTCTAATTATCGTGGGAAATGGCATGACCCTGATAAGCCTGCCATTCTGCAGTTCCCAGGGCCGTACAGCACCGTATTCTTTGAGTTTGTAAGGACCCTGTACCTCCAAAAATTTGGGACTTCAATGGGTAGCACCTTTGCCCCCAGTGTAGCAGGTTTATATGTGTTTGATTTTGAAAGGAAACACATCCTAAATTACAGCTCTCCTTACAAGAACATAAAATTGTCAAAGCAGTATATAGATGACATCCTTATAATCTAGGATGGAGAGAGACAATTGATCACACCATTGCTAGAATATATTAATGGTTTTGACAGTAATCTGAAGTTCATGCACATGTAGGACAACACATCCATTACATTTTTGGATTTAACAATATTTGCAGAAGATGACCAGGAGCGGCCCGTGCAGGTAAGAGCAGTGGGGCGGGTTGGGGGAGGAGTCGACAGACGACAATGAGGGAAAATTAAATATTTATTTAATTTTCCCTCATCTTCTGTTGAGTCCCCCACCCCACCGCTCTTACCTGCAAGGGCTGCTCCTGAAGATAACGGACTACAGACCAAGGCTCATCACAAAACCACGGATAAGAGCACACAGCCCAAATCTGACAGTTTTCACCCGAGAGCACTAAGGGAGAATTTACCCTATGGGTAGTTTTTAAGGTTGAGGAGAAATTGAAGCAAAACCATAGACTTCAACTTTCCCCCAACTAGAAACTGCATGAGAGTGATTATCATGAAAGGATATTAAAAACAACTTGTAAAAGAGCACGCAATCAGAACAGTGAAGCCCTGTTGGAAAACCATGCTCGAACGAACACCACAACCCCCCTGACATGCGTCACCACCTTTAAAACAATTTCAAACCAAGTGACGAAAGTGATTAACAAACATTGGTCCATCCTTCAAACAGGGAAGCTTAAATGAGAAAAACCTCAGTTCTCCTTCAAGAAACCCAGTAGTTTAAGGGACACGCTGATATCCACCCGCCCCAATAAGCAAACTGAACCAAGGAACACTGTGCTGAACAATCGGGGCTTTCCAGACGTAGTAGTAGGACACTACGCATATGGGAACTGCAGCATGTACCTACTTACCTCAACTGCACAAACGCTCAATCTAGAACTAGGAAAGGTGTGGGTAATTAAAAAGCACAACAAACTGTAACTCTACCAACGTGATCTATATGATCATGTGGCCCTGCAAGCTTCGCTACATGGGAATGACCAGTAAAAAAATTAAGACACGGATCTACGAGCATCAGAGTAACATCAGATTCAAACAACGCAACAGGGATGACAGACCACTTCCTCAGGAAGGCCACATACCAAATGATATGCAATGGGTTGTCATTGAACAGTTGGAAGGACATCTGAACAACCTGCATAACCTCCTATTTACGAAGGAACAGCAGTGGATTTACCGCTCGTCTATGCAAAAACCTGGATTAAATGACAATATACCGTGGAATGCCATTCACTTGTAAGAAGGCCCGAGATCAGGGACCACGCTCCGAGGGACATAACATGTACTTTTTATGATGCGCCTCTTTGCCCCCCACTATTACACTAGGGCCAGATTTGCCTCGCTAATTATGATATAGGTACTATACATCACCCATTACGGCTCATGAAAGTAAAAATCACAGTAGCAATCATTTGAGGAGCAGACTAACCGATTTTTGAGATTAAAAGTCCTTATCTTGCTAAACATGTTGGTCAATATCGCTGACCATCAGCCTTTGTTACTGCTCAGTTTAGCAAACACTCCAGATTCACTGGGGGCCTATAGATGGGCTCATAAAACACTGCATCTCTAACATAGTGCACATTTTTATCCAGACACACCAGCGAGGCAAGTTTACAATATGCGTATTGTCAAATCCGACACTCTAATTCACTGCTCCATTGCTGGGTTACCAATTTTAGTGACAAAAGAATTAGCCACAGAAACACCCACGAGGGGCGCAGACATCATGTGGGAGGTATGGGTCACTTCCACTATTGCGCCCAGCACGTGACGTATTATCCATGCCTACATGTGGAAACGCTGAGCCCTGATACGCCGGCAGGACTATTTAGTCCATGCTGGGCAGAGGGCGAGTAACATTTGGATCTCCAGAGGAGGGTAAAAGGTACTGAGATAGGCAGTTTGCTTTGATGAAATGAGTTGGGGGGGGGGGGTGAATGCTGCATTTTCGATTCTTGCTTGATATCTCCTTGGCCTACAGCTTTGGGATTCCTGTCACATAGTAGATGCTATCTTTTTGGGGCGCAATCTGTGACAGTTACTTATTATCTCCGCAGTATGTGACTACATGTCCTGCCCCTCCAGGATGATCCATAATCCCAGAAATAGTACTATTAAAATAGGTGAAATCATTGATAGACACCTACGTTTCATTCTGCACATCCACTTTTATTTTTCCACAACAAGCCTTGTTATGCGATGCATGAATGTTTGTATCACACTTTTTCTGCCTGATGTCAGTCATGACCACACCTCCTAGGGAGACATTTCTTTTCTCCAGTGGAGGCAAAGGGAGGCCGAATGGCATGGTATGCTTCATGTGGTAACATGATGGTGTCTATTTACCACACGTGTGTTGACTTGGTGCGGAGAACTGTGCTCAAGCATGATGAGCACATTTGCATGGCACGAGCATGCTGCGCTAGCTGTGCACAATTTCTTAAGCACTATGTACTACCATACTTGTCTGAACAGTGCTTTTCTATTGTATTCACTCTAGAAATTGTAAGAAGGTTGGTGAAAATCGTAAGTTACAACCACCATTTTTGCATGACTTAGCGCGATTGCAACCAGTGACTAGGGTCTTCCTAGCAACCTTGTCCTGAAGAAAGCCATTGTGACTCAGAAAGCACACATATTTGTGTGAAACATGCCTACCTAACAATAGGATGTGAGCGACCATTATTATCTCACTTAACGTCCATTGTCAACGTTTTTAATCCTAACCAAAGGATCCATGATTAAAACTTCCCAAGGGCCGAATCACCTTGAGGCAGTTTTAATTCACCCACAAATGCACGATTTTCAGGCATCACAGCACAACTGAGATGCATTAGGTGCCTTGGGTGGTAACCCAATGATGAAGATGAAGCATGCCACCAACTATTTTGGTGGGTGACGGTTCTTTAAAAAAAAAACTAATGGTTTTTCTGAAAACATAAGTGAAAGGCTTTTGTGATGCTATATTTGAATGGTAGCAAGCTTGTTTTCATTTGATTGCTATATTGATAAGGGGAAGAGAATCAAGCTCAACTCATCTTCTCATTCTCGTGTTTTGTTTACCTTCTGAATGTTAGTAGACAGGGATTTGCTTCAAAACCCTATAGGTGGTTACATGGAACGCCTCCTTGAGACGAAGTAGCACTAAGTATGCATAATGCATCTTTGCATTACTTTGGTATATTTTCCAACTGAAATCCTGGTTTGCATTGAACAGTTAGTCCCACCTCAACGCTTTGCCCTAGTTTTGCATCACAAAAGTTACACAACCTGCAGAAAGTGTTAGTAAATCTGGGCCAAAGTGTTTTACCAAAGTAACATACAGTACATATCTGTGAGTAATGCTCATGATTTGTTTTGAAAGGCATCATGTAATTATGCTAATTATAATAATGATGAAAAGATTGGGAAAATTCACAATAACACCAAAGGATACCCCTGTGATGATAGAAGAAAACAGACTGAGCAGTCAAGAAGACTAAAGCAAATATTTGGTGGAAAAAGCCAGGTCTTGAGAGCTTTAAAGAAAGCATGATGGTCAGCTAAAAGGCACATCGTGAGAGGCAAGTAGTTTCAGTGTTTGACTGTCAGGTAAGGGAAATATCAACCTTTCCTAGACAGGAAGCCAATGGAGGGCAGAAACATGGGTGTAAATGTGCAAGCCTCATAGTAATCCACAGATAAGGCAAGCAGCCTAATTTTCAATTCCTTTCCGCTAAGAAAAAAGATAAAGTTTAATTGAAGTTTAATGAGTTCCAAAATCTTCCTAGATGTCTCAAGGCATGGTCCGTGGATTGGTGGGACACAACTGGGAGGAGAGACATGATCCTACAAAGGATGCAAAAGCAACCGAAGCAAGATGAAGGCGCCTTGGAGGTCTGTGTGGAAAAATAAAGCAAAACATCAAAAAAACATGTTGCAGTAAAAGTGAAAAGCTTAGCACTGCAGACCATGAGTGGGATGGTAAAAATGATCTCACCACTAGAACCACAGTTTTATGTGCGTTATGTTTTTGTAACTTGGTGCTCACCCGAGTATCTATGCTGATAAGACAGAAGTGAAACTTCAATTGGATATCCACTGATTTTTCATCGAGCCTAATATGTAATGACAATTTAAGTGCAATCAATGTCACTGGCCATAGAAAACTCAAAAAGAGAATTTCAGTTTGCCCAGATGTAACGCATGTAATAACGAAGGAAAGCTTAGTGATGAACCCTGAGGGACTCCATGATAGACATAATCAGATTTAGAATGGGAGGCAGATGCACTGCCTGAGCATGGTTCACCACATATGATGTAAGCCAAGATAAAGCATAGTCACTGATCATTCATGTAAAAGGAAGACAAGAAAAAGTTTATGAGGGACATTGTTGAATGCCGTAGATAGAAATACCAAAAAGTTATACTACATTACGCCAATTTTTATTTCTTATTTAAAAAAAAAAAAAAAAAAAAACTTTTTATTAGTTTTACAATTCAGAACCACAAACAGGCTTCAGCTAAGCCTAACAACTCATCACATTGCTGTTGTATAGTACAGTCATGGATAGCATTAATAGCACAGTTAGCCTTCAGTATAGTAGTCTAGGAAAATCGGTATGGTAGAACACATCAGCTTAGGTCAGCAGTGAAATATTAAACCCCAGGTCCTTCGAGGCTGTTTCTTCCCGCTCCTCCCACGCCCGCCCAGTGTCTGTGAATATTATCTCCTGCGGGGGCACTGGCGCTCAAACATTTTCCCCCGTGCTCCTCATGTGACTAGGTGCTCAAGCAAGTACATCCTTAAGGGATCCCATATGTCTCTCGGTCAGGAGGCAGGTTGCATTAGCTCCGCATACGTAAGTAGTTTGTCTTGGCAAACTATGAGGTCACTCAGCCACTCCTTGAACTTGGAAGCCCGCCCTCTCCCCCACCTACAAGCTACTCTGCGTTTGGCTAGTAACAAGCCCAGTGAGGCATATTTTCTAACTGAGGGGTCAAGTCTTGCTGTGTATCCTAACAGTGTCGTGAGTGGGGTATCTGGGAGAGGAGAGCCAATCATCTGTCCCAATGCCTCTAGTACCCGTTGCCAGTATCCCCGAATGGGGGGGTACTCCCACGCCAAGTGTAGAAATCCAGCTCCCGTCTCCCCGCATCTATCGCATTTATCATTGTCTCTCAACTGAAATCGGTACAGTCGAGCAGGAGTGTAGTATAGGTGGTGCAGGAATTTGAAGTGTATAATGCGCAGCCTGCTGCTTGCCGATATCTTCCCGGTCTGTTGACAGCAATATGTCCACTGCTCGTCACTAAGGGGGGTCCCCAGGTCCTCTTCCCAATTGGCCCGTGAGGTCTGTTTCGCCTCAGGACTTTCTGCTTGGGTGGTACGATTAAGCATAGAAACCACGTGTGTGGGCGCAGACTTTTGTAGTAGGACATGCAGTGGGGCTAGGGTCGCAGGTTCAGTGGGAAAGTCAGGGGTGGCAGTTTTAACATCTTGGCGGAGCCTTACATATAAAAATAGCTCTATTGGGGTAGGCTGTTGGTCCTGGAAGAAAGTCTTGCGGGTGCGAAAATGACCACCCTCATATAAGTTCCCCCAGGTCAGTACTCCAAGCTTCCGGAGCATTTGCCGGCAGCTCGCCTCCTGCGTTACCGGGAGATCCGGGCGATGTTGTGTTCCCAGCAGCGGAGAGTATAGCATAGGCACTAGTAATCGCTTAGCGATGCCGCACCATGCCATGGTTGTACATTCAACCTTTGTCGGGTCCCTACTCCTAGGGTTCACAGGCGATCCCAGATAGGCAGTGCTTGATACGGGTGACATGTACCCCTGCCACAGCCATATGTGGCATGTACGAAGGTGGTTGTATCCAATATGCAGAAAAGTGTGCTTGGGCGCACAGAAAGTATAGCTCCATATTTGGTGCCTCAAACCCTCCCTCGCAAATGGCTGGATTAAGGTCTCCCATTTCAGTCTAGGTTGTCTTCCGCCCCAAGTCAGCCGGATCAGTTGGGTTTTAAGGGCTTTAAAATAGTGTTTACTAGGTGCATAAGGAATATTGATGAAAAGATAGAGAAGTTTCGGGAGGATTATCATCTTAATCAGTGATATGCGCCCCGCCAGTGAAATAGGTATGGAGATCCATCTAGTGATGGAGTTCGTCAGGGCCTCTAGCGCTCGGCCGTACTTGGTCCACATAAGCTCCGTCCTGTCCCTAGTTACCATAATCCCTAAATATTTCACTTCCGTTTCGCACCAAGTCAACGGATAATCAGGACTATATAGCGCAGAACCTACTGAGTAAGGTGAAAGACCTGGGACTTCTCCCAGTTGATAATGACTCCGGAATACAATCCAAATTGTAGAAATTCTCGCAATATTGGGTTCAGACTGATTTCGGAGTCTCACAGATACAGCGTGATATCGTCTGCATAGAGGGATATCAGAATCTGCCTCTCGGGATATCGGAGTGCATACTCTCGATGATGTTGCCGGAGCTTGGCTGCAAGAGGCTCCATGGCCAACGCGAAAAGGAGGGGGGATAATGCACATCCCTGTCGCGTTCCTCTCATGATTTGAGAGCTGGGGGAGCACATTCCATTAATCAGCCCTTTGGCCTGTGGTTGATCATAGAATAGTTGGATCCTGGACAGGAAGGGAGGCGGGAAGCCCAAACGCCATAGGACACCAGCGAGATAATCCCATTCAAGGGAGTCAAAAGCCTTAGTGGTGTCTAAAAAGACCGCCACCGCAGCTAGATCCGGGTTGCTGTCCTGCATAAGGGCAAAAAGAGTGCGCAGGTTGTGCGACGTCACCCACCCTGGAACAAAGCCCGATTGGTCAGGCAGTACCAAAGCAGTCATGAGGAGGCTCAGTCGGTTCGCAAGTATTTTTGCTAGTATTTTCGCATCACAATTTATGAGCGATAGTGGCCTGTATGAATCGCATTTGTCACCTGGCTTCCCGGGCTTTAATATGGAAATGATGAGTGCCTCCCGCATCGTCCTCGGGAGGAGGCCTGTCTCTCGAGCCTCTTCATATACACTTTTGAGTATCAGGATGAGGCAGTCACTATATGTTTTATAAAATTCCGCAGTGAGGCCGTCCGGGCCAGGGGCCCGTCCAGAGCAGAGCTGCATTATCGCAGCGTGGATCTTACTTTCCTCAAATGCAGCCAAGAGGAACTCCCTCTGGCCATCTCCCAGCCATCCCAGCGCTACATTTTCAAAGTAGGGGTCAAACTCTATGGGCTGCATTCTATGTGTGGTATAGAGAGTGGTGTAGAATGCATGGAAGGTTTCATTATGTCTGGTGTATCTCTGTATGCTGTCCCGTCTGTGTCAATGACCTCTAAGATGGTGTTGGAAAATCTCGGTTTACGGACCAGTTCAGCAAGGACTTTTCCAGGCCTTTCTCCCTCCCCATATTTTCGGGCTTGGTGATATTTCCCTCGGAACAAGCACTCTCTTTCTGCTGTATCTTGTTATTCGGACAGCGCATCCCTAATTTTCTTCTGCAGATCCTCGATAGGCGTAGTTTTTAATGTGGCCTCCATCTGTCTAAGGTCAGTTTCCAGCTTTCAGAGTGTGGTGCGAATGTCCCTCAGGATCCCTCCACCCTTCGCTATACACACCCCTCGAATGGTAACTTTAAAGGCCTCCCATACCGTGGACAAAAGGGGCACCGTGTCTATATTTCGCGGGTACGCCAATTTTATTTAAGAGGTGTCAAGGACTGCGACAAAACAGACTCCATGCTGTGGAAGGCCAGAACCTAGATGGCACAGGATCCAACAGTGTGTTGTATACAATATGGAGAATAACTGGTTTTCATGTACTATTGTTGTAAGGGGCAGAAGAGAGATGGGTCTACAATGACGAGTATTTATGAAGCGCACATTCACCCAAGAGTATCTTGGTGCTGAATAACAGATGTTTATTGTTACCTAACCCAATGTTACTCATTTTATCGATCTCAGAAGGATGATAGGCTGAGTGGAACTGCCGGGATTTGAACCTGTGACCATGAGGTTGAACACAGGCCCCTACAGTGGACACATTAGACCACTGAGCCACCAGACCCAGCTAAAAAAGAATGGTATATACAATCCTCAGCACACGTCACAGGGTAAAGTCAATAATAATGTGAAATTGTGTACACAAATTATAGAACAAAGTAGTTGTAATCCTTTCTTTCTTTTATTCTTTTCTTTGTCTTGTTACTGTATAGAGTTCTTAGCCAGCCAATAACGTGCTTCGTCGCCACACAGGGAAATTGTCCCACAACTTTTTCAAGGCTAAGTAAACAAATAAGAAATAAAGAGGCCATTGTAACACCATAAAGAAACTGGTGTACAACAGACAAGTAAATAAATCTCACTGTGACTTAGTAAGGCTCCAATCACAGATTGGAGACAAATTCGCATACATGCACAGTGTGGATCCCTAGTGACCCAATTAAAACATAGCAGAAAAGGGGAGAAGGTCTTATAATCTGGATGTTTAGAAGGAACCCAAATTAACCCCAAGCACTTTAGCGGTGAAGAATACCAATGTGAGTAAATATAGCAACTAAGAGAATCCAAAAGAACGCATATCAATAATATGCGGAAAAGTACCAAAGAAAATCCGGAAAGTACAATATACACCATCCAAATCCAAAGGTCATGCATAAATAAATCATCGCCAAATACCTCCACAATCTCTGGTTAAGATCTAAGGTGGGGAAAATGAAAGCAACAGTGGTCAAAATCCAAGTCCATCCAAGGCCAAATCACTCCTTAGAGAATGACTAAAAAGTAAAACCACAGTATCACCTACTTCTCATATGGTGATAATTCCATCCCACATGTAGGTAAAAGGATATTCCACAATCATGGATTCCAATCCGAAATTAAAACTTGTTGGTGATCCTAATTCGATCAGATTGAGTCTAAAATTAGAAACCGGAAAACAATATATGTATATAGCCTCACCGGTAAGGTTCCGAGTACAGCCCTAACCACACATCCTCTAAACATATATCAATTGCACCATGCAATGTGTTAACCTGATCCTTACACAATTATAAGCACTCAGTCCATATGGTAATATCGCCTCCATATGTGTGGCATCCACGGTTAAATAGAATGCTCACAACGCATTTCAAGCCTGCATAATATTTAATATTAATTTCAACGCTCAAAGCCCCTACTGTCTGTGTCGGAGCTTAAGTTCCTATTTGCTAGATGCGGCATCATAAATCCTTCAGATATAGCCATCTTCACTAAAGTATTACAAAACACATTCCCCCAGATGCCTCAAAATGCATACTTTATGTGTCACTTAATCACTCAGTCATGAGCAATAATCACAGAGTCATGAGTAGTAATCACGAGCGTAGGCTCAAAATTCCATCAGGCCAACCCATCCGCTTACCAAGCGTGGGGAAACGGACAGGTAAGTCCCTTCCAAACGTCCTCATGTATGAGGTAACACACCACGTATCTGAAAATAAAATGCCCATCATAAACATAACGTCTCCCTCAACTGTAGCCAAATGATGCTGCATAGTTCAGCCACATTCTCCCATCCTTACCGATTAATGTAAGTAGTCCGTCTCCAAAAAGCCAACCGTGTCCTCGAGTACGAGACGCGGTCCCCTGAATGGCCGGCATTTTAATAGCTCCCGCGTTCTGCAACCAGTCAACATGGAGAGAGGACAATAGTCTCTGTCCCCCATCCTCGGGTGCCATCTTAGAGTGTGCACCTCTAAGTCCAACCATTCTGAACTCCTATTGGGCAGCATCTTTGAACGGAGTAGATCATCCAACACGACATCATAGTTACCAATGTTGAGATTCCGTTAACACTATCCCTTGCTATTGCAGGTAAACAAATATTTCTGGCCCAAAAATATTTATTACCATAAACAAGATACCACCGAAATTAAATATACATTACAGTGACTAATAAGCGACTGATTGAAACAACCTCGGGCGCCATATTTGAGTGTGCACCGCTAAATCTAATAATTTTGAACTCCTTTAAGGAGCCATCTTTGAATAAAGTGGATCAATCAGACATTGTTGTGACCATTACTGAGGTCCTCATTCGCCATATCCTTAGAAATCGCGGGTAAAGTGTGCCACACAGTATATCTATTTTGTCAATCGAACTGGTCCTTACATAAGGAACAATCATTTCTGACTTGACGCTATTCATTAACATAAGAGTGATGCCACTGAGAATGAGTATAAATTACAGTGACTTATAAGCCACCAAATAAAACTAAACATCATATGTATGTGAGAACATATAGTAATAGAGTAATAGGTAACGTCAAACGACTGCGCAATTCCAATAATTTGAAACTAAAAGCGTGACAATACACGCTGATTCCTGTTGGTACGTAGTATCCCCCAATCACTCAGGTATCACACTGCCTTTCTTAGCCACAGTGCATATCTCTCCTATTCGGATCCCTCTTCCTCAGAGTAAAAAGACACGAGATCATCTAAGATCGCCCCACCAACAGCACAGTGCTGGTCATAATCAGTATGCATTGCACTCTCCATCTTCTCAAGGTGCTAATAATTATGTCTCCTTAAATGTGTAATGGAAATTAACTGATCCCAAGTGTTCCCACAAAATAATAATGAGCAAAACAAAAAAAACTTTATATTGTGTAGTTAATTTCTATTCATGCGAGGATATCAAAAAAGGTAAAAAACAGCCATATCATAACATCTCCTGAAACTCCTCAAAGAAACAGAGGCAAATTAAAACATGTATGTAGAAAATATGAAAAGTTAAAACCCATTCATCATTATACATGACTGTACTTTGACCAACATCACCTCTATGCATTGTTATATAACAGACATCAGATCAACACCCAACCAATAACGACATTCATCTGCCCAGGAAGTAATGTAGGTCCTGATCTAAATTGAGCCCTATCTCAGTGCTTCGTAGTCTTAGAATCCAGAATGCTTCTCGTCTGCGTAATGCCAATTCCCTGTTGCCCAACATAGGGTGCCTCAGGGTCTGATCAATTCCATAAAATTTGAAGTCTCAATTCCTGTTCTGTGAAGGGCAATGCGCTATATGTCCTGCAATCGGGTATCTCATGTCTCCTTGCTTAACAGCTCTCATATGCTCTCCAATTCTCTCTCGTAGGGTTCTGATGGTGCTGCCCACATACTTCTTGCGTTAGATGTACAGTGGTTCTGCCACAACACACTTATCTAAATCAAAATTTCTTCAAATTACTTATACAGTTAATGTGAAGGGCACACAATTGTCTAAACACATGTCTTGTTTAAGGAGCACAAACAAATTGTGTAAATTTAAATATAACCAAACTTTATATGAAGAAATCATGTATATTTAGAGTGCAGGATATATACACATGGTCAGAGTGATAACAAGGCAGTGGGGTGTGAGATACATATATCACAACAAATTACAGATAGGTGCAAAACATTATTTACAACATTACATTCAGGGGTAAAGTGAGAACATAAATTAAATCTCAAATTGACCTAGAATTACATTCTTTTTGTTTTGGTCATCTCGGATTATGATGCTTCTAGTTAAGCGTCAACGTTTCGACCCTAGTATAAGTGCTAATTAGGAGCATCAAACTCGGGTCTTCCTCAGGACGAAGAGAAAAGGGTATCTTGTGTATAGCCTGCATGGAGAAAGTGGTATGTCTATATTAGAAATCATGTGTTTAGACCTTTAACCTCAGAGAGTTGAATAGGAGGCACGAATATTGCTCACCTATTAAACGTAAGATTCCAATAGCTGTTAAGGATGCTAGTTAATGCTAACTCCTGTAGCTCGTGAAAATCTTCATGGACGGGCACTCAAAACCTTTTTAAATAAAAGAATAAAGAAGCCCCCAATTAATGAAGCTTGTCCGTGCTTAACGTGGTAAACCAGATAACAGGTAATGATTTCACACTGACCTCTGTGGTCGTAAACGCATTGGCACACAAAGGCAGTCATAAGGATAGGGGCATTCAGCCTCCTAATCAGAGAAAGAATCGGCACCTTGTGCTCATCATTCCTCTCTGATCTTGTCACCGTGGTTTTGAACGTGTCAGGGGCACTCAGAGGCCTAAATGAATGATTCTATTAAGATGGAATTGGCACTTCGTACACAGTTCGCCTCCCGCGTAAAGCGCTCAAGGTTGTCACCTTCGTGTAGAAAACAGCAGGGGCATTCGAGCCTCCTTGCAACAATGGGCTTCTCAGACCCCGGAACGATAAGTTTCCATGGACTCTTTGTGCTCGTAGCAGCGTAACAGACAGCGCGTCTCCCGAAACTTATCGTTCCGGGATCTGAAGAGCCCATTGTTGCAAGGAGGCGCGAATGCCCCTGCTGTTTTCTACACGAAGGTGACAACCTTGAGCGCTTTACGCAATAGTCCCCAGGTTCTGCACGGTACTGGGTATCCCCATTGATGAATACTCACATACTTCTTGCTGCACTTACATTCAATGATATGTACAACACATTTTGTATTACAATTAATGTTAGACATGATTCTGTATACTTTATCGCCAGGACCTTCAAACTGTATTTTCTTGTTACAGGCCCACTTGCATACATTGCAATGGCCACATCTGTAAAATCCTACAGTGTGTGGAGTCAACCAATTCGCTGTCGTTCTTGCCCCTGGATAACTCGGACTTAGTAAGTTTCTGAGGCAGACCCCTCTCCGATAGGTAATGGCAGATCTTTCCGTAATTGATCCATATAGGGATCTGTCTGCCTTCATAATGTGCCAATGCCTCCTAAGGCTACGCACAAGTATCCTCGACAATGTGTTACAGTTCGTGACCATGCGTACTTTTTTATTCTTCTCAGTAACCTTTTTGTGTTCCCTCAATGTGTCCTGTCTATTGATCTGATGTATTCTTTGTTTGGCCCTCATGAGTGTATTCTTGTCATAACCCCTCCTATTGAAGCGAGCCATCATTTCTCTTGTACATTCTTCAAATTCAGGTTCATAGCTGCAGTTGCGTCTTGCCCGTATTAGTTCTCCAAAAGGGATAGCCCTAATCTGGTGTGCAGGGTGGACACTAGAAGCATGTAACAACGCGTTGCAAGCAGTTGTTTTGCGAAAAAGTCTGCTATGAATCTTATTATCCCTGATATATAGCTCCATATCCAGAAACGTAATCCCACTCATACTATATTCAAAGGTGAACTTGATATTACATTCATTGTTGTTCAGGTGTTCAAAGAACTCCAAAAGTTTATCTGTGCCTCCAGTCCAAATCATTAGGCAGTCGTCAATATACCTCCCCCAAAAAAGAATAGAATCATTCCATTTAGTGCCCATGGGACCCCAGATCCACGTCTCCTCGAACCAACCCATGAAAAGGTTGGCGTACGATGGAGAGAATCTGGGGCCCATGGCAACCCCTAGCTTTTGCCGGTACCATTTCTCCTTGAATAAGAACACATTGTTGTCAAGGATCAACTCAATCATATTGATCAAAATTTCAGTATGGTCCCATGCACTAGCTGATCTGGTGTTCAAAATTCGTCTAATGGCATGCAACTCAATTTCTCTCTTAATACTAGTGTATAAAGCTGTGACATCTAAAATCACTAAAATCATGTGCACCTCCCAATTCAAGTCCGTTAATGTCCCCAGAATATGCCTAGTGTCTCGGATATATGAAGGTAAGTTGCTTACTAGTGGTTTCAAAAAAATATCCACGTACTCTGATATTCTCTCGGTAGGCCCATCATTGCCAGACATGATGGGTCTGCCTGGTGGAAAGGGAGGATTCTTGTGGATTTTTGGCAATGTGTATATACACGGATATCTGGAATGATCGACCCGTAAGTAAGTGAACTCATCCTCATCCAGTAAACCCTGCACATGCCATTGTTTTAAGTGTCTATTGATATGGTCCGTGAGTGATCAGATCGGGTTAGCGGGGAGTGGCTCATAGCAGTTGAGACAATTCAGTTGTGATAAAATGTCCTGTTCGTAGTCTGCACTCCGCATAATCACTATGTTCCAAAGAATGGCGGGATCAGCTGTGGGCTTTTTCCCTTTTTTTCCTAAAAGCTTTACACTTGCTTGTTTCCAGGCTGGGAAAACAAAACTGGAAAAAGGAGAAATCTCAGAGAATGGTGAGACTTGGGCAAATGGAGCTAAGAGCCGAGTGCAATGACTGAGGTGGACAAGTGCTCATAGAGGTGATTAAAAGCAATTACTAAAGTTTTTGTCCCAACTGGAATTAGTGGAAAAAAGGGTCTGAAGTACAAAGCAGTTTGTATTGCTAACCCTCTGCTTGCTTCCTAAATCACATTATTGTGATGCCAGAATGTTTTAAGATGCACAAAAACCTCTTTGAGAGTTGCAAGAGGGGCTCTGTGACTCATGCCCAATTGTATTTTATAGGGGGCTTGAAAGAGGTATCCCTCCTAATTGTGAATTGTAATCACATAAAACAAAATTTTGCAACTGCAATAGTGATCGCAAACCAGTGATCAGATATCCACAATGACAACTCGTCAAGGGAAATCTAATGCTGTGTTCCTGGGAATTGTGCCGGTTTCGCCTGTGAAATTTCTTGTATTTAATATATCTTAAAAGGGGGCACTTATCAGTTCCCATAGCTAAATTACTGTGCTCATTCGCTTTTGTGTGAAACCTTTTCATTTTTACTTCGACTGGCTCCACTCATTTACGATACTTCTACTAAAGGTATTCATACTGTTTAAGCCCCATTCACTGTCAAGATAAGATCTCTTCCCATGGAAAAGGCAGGCAGCTTCTAGCAGTATTCTGGAATGCTTGCTTTTTATTACTTAGTTGTGTAAAGCAGATGCTTTAGCCTTAGAAACGTTTGTGGCATTTACTGTTCATGCCTCAGTACCTTTCTTTGCACTTTGTAGGCATTATCAGATTTAATTTTCAACGTAATCTATTTGGTCATTATGCTCAAATTCTAAATGTTGTACTAAACATTGTGCTGTAAAAATAGTTAAATATAAGATCTAGGCTATATATTGCTACTAAACAGGCAGCCACTAGTGCAGTTATCTTGCAGACAACAGGGTCATGATTTGAATGGTGACGCAGGTGCTCTAGCACCGGGCCCGAATGTTGTCAGAACTCCTCTAAACACATACTATTGCTATATTTGACTACTAAACAGGCAGTCACAATCGCAGTTATCTTGCAGTTAAAAGGGGCTTGATTTGAATGGTGCAGCAGGTGCAGTGGCACCAGGACCAAAAGTTCTAGGGACCCCACTAAACACACATTATTGCTAAAATTTTAAACTAAACAGGCAATCACAAGTGCAGTTACCTTGCAGCCAACATTGTCATGATTTCAATGGAGCAGCAGGTGCAGTGAGACCAGGACCAAAAGTTCTAGAGTTCTAGGCACCCCACTAAACACCTAAAATTGCTATATTTTACTACTAAACAGGCAGTCACAAGTGCTGTTAATTTGCAGACATCAGGGTCATGATGTGAATAGTGCAGCAGGTGCAGTGGCACCAGGCCCAAAAGTTATCAGAACTCCTCTAAACACATATTTCTATATTTGACTACTAAACAGGCAGTCACAATTGCAGTTACCTTGCAGTTAAAAGGGGCTTGATTTGAATTGTGCAGCAGGTGCAGTGGCTCTGGGCCCAAAAGCTCGATGGACCCCACTAAACCCAGATTATTGCTGAATGTTACTACTAAATAAGCAGTGACAAGTGCAGTTACCTTGTAGGCACTAGGGTCATGATTTCAATGGTGCAGCAGGTGGAGTGATACTGGGGCCCAAAGCTCTAGGAGCCCCTCTAAACACCAAATATTGCAATATTTTACTCCTAAACAGGCAGTCACAAGTGCAGTTACCTTGGAGGCAATAGGGTCATGATTTGAATGGTGGTGCAGTGGCACCGGGGCCAAACGTTTTCATAACTCCTCTAAACACCATATATTGCTATATTTTACTACTAAACAGGCAGTCACAACTACAATTATCTTGCAGGCACTAGGGGCATGATTTGAATGTTGCAGCAGGTGCGGTGGCACCGGGCCCAAAAGTTGTCAGAACTCCTCTAAACCCATAATATTGCTATTACATCAATTAGTTTTATTATGTTCCTCTTTTATTTCATTTTTTAAAATGTTGCTATTACTTCCCCACACTATACTACTAGTAACAGTACAATATATTGCCTTCTTGTACATAACACTTTAACAGACTTCCTGTAACTTATATTACTCAGCAAGCTACAACTTACAACAAAAAACTACTTATTAATCACATAGGCGAAACCTAAGGCATTTATTAATGCTTGTTTCTCCAATGTCTTCTCAAACCGCAATTATTTGAAAGAAGCACTTATTCCATTAAGGGACATAGTTGCATTTTCAAGAATGTTTTCTGTTTTGGAATGCAAACACAATGAAACAGATCCTCCTTCGGCAATCTCAAAATTGCCATCCTTATATTCAGTAACGGCTGGAAGAATTTGCTGTCAGTGGGGCTAATCCTTATACACACAAGCCAAATTCTTAACACTCCATTGGATACTACACTGCAAGTGCATCTAGATGTGAGTTTGTTACAAATCTGTGAGTGTCCAGCTTTATTGCTTTTAAATCAAGTTCAGATGTTTTAGGGCCAGTATCTGGCTAGGGTTAGATGTAAAATATTCGAGCTATGCCTTGGTTTTAAAGTAAATTTCCCCCTAAACTTTAAAACAGTCTTTGGAGACTAAGGGCCCGATCCAGATGTCGTTCGGAAAGCATTCCGACCGAATCGGTTCCGGAATGCTTTCCGAACGACTCGGCTCAGGGAAGTCCGACCGAGCGACTTGGATGCATCCGGATACGAGTCAGTCGGACTCCCATTGACTTCTATGGGAGCCTGTGTTCCGAACAAGAACACAGGCTCCCATTGAAGAAAGGGTGGCTGGGGAAAACCTTGCACCCTGTGGCGAGCACCCCATGGTGCCTGCCACACTGTGCATGGTTGGAAAGGGGGGTCCCTTGGGTACCCCCACGGTGCCGAATCGGAGGGCCCCGGATGAAGAGGGGGCCTGCTATGGGTCCCCAAAGACCGATTCCGGCAGCCGATTTGTCCCGGAGAAACCGATTCGGAACGGCTGTCCGAATCGGTCATCGTACTCGCTTGCTTGGAAAACTGAGTCCATAGAGCTGTACGCTTCAGCTCCGAAAGACGCAACCTGCCCGAATGTCTTTCAGAACCGATTCGGTCAGCCCTAACAGTTTCCAGGAATCGGAATCGGTCGTTGGGAAGTGTGTCTGATTCGGTCGGAATCAAGGGTTCCAGATCGGATTTGGCAAACACGAATCCGATTCGGACCCCTCCGAACGACATTGGAATTGGGCCCTATATGTACATTTTGTGAACATCAATTTTAATATTTAAGCCACATACTTATGCATGAGTCTGAGCCTGCCTAACCCTTTTGCTCCTAGTCCCCCCCTCCAATACACCTTTTTTTGCCTATTTGGACTAGCCGCACTTAGGCCCCATAACTTTTTATCTACCTAAGCTATCCACACTAAAGTTGCATCCTTTTTTTCAGAACATCCTGGGGATACCCAAGGTTTGTTGATTCCACTGGATGGGACCCAGAAATTAGCCAATAAATAGCTAAATTTTGTTTTTTTGAGAAAAAATGGGAAAAAGTGCTGCCAAAGAAAGTGTCTGTTGTTTATTTTCTGCATATGGCATCAACCAAATGTTTGAAGTGCTACAATCACAATCGTCCCAGCTTTCAGGAACTGGCAGACTTGATTCACAAAACCAAATTTTTTAACATAGTGTTGGCATTTTACAGATTTTTTTATGCTTTCAACCTCCTTCCAGTTTGTGGTAGAAATGAGAGTGATACCCATGGTGGATCATGGGAAGCTATACATTTTGAAAACTAGACAACATTCCAAATTCATCAAGGGGTCATTTGTGCAGATCCTTCAAGGTTTTCCCAAACAAAGTTTTGAAATAAAACAGAATTGAAAATTAATCGGCAAAAATAGACATTTCTAACAATGTATTCATTTGTAACTTCTTGTGATGATAGTTGATTTACAAATGCAATATACTTTTACATTTGCTACACCGTTCTGGTTGCGGGATATATAGGGCTTGTGGGTTTTCAGGGAACCCGAGGTATCCAGAGCCAATAACTGAGCTGCACCTTGCAATGGTTTTTTATTGTGTATCAGGTATAGAGCAATTCATATGGTAAAATATTAAGAGCGGAAAATAGGTATCAAGGAAGGCTATGTATTTTCTGAAATAGGCACAAGATATGGAGTTTAGAAGCAGTCGATGTTTGCACATCTCCGAATTTGTGGGTACCCATAGCATGTGAATTAGAGGGCATTTTTCAAATGTCTTCTTTCTTACACACTAGCTTACATCTGGAAGGCACAAATACAGAAAAATACAATTGGCAATGACACTTGTTCTACTATTCTGTGTTCCTCTATGTCTCCCAAGACAAATGGTGCCACACTTGTGTGGTTAGGGCTAGTACCTGCGACAGGAAAGGCCCAAATGCAACATGGACACATAATCTTTTTCCACTGAAAATTGACAGTTTATTTGCAATCTTCCTAGCTGTGGATTTTGGGCCCTAGCTCAGTTGGCAGGTAGGGAAACTTTGCAAACCTGTAAAAAAAAATTAAACTGGACACATAGAGAAATCCAGGATGGGGTGACTTGCATGCTCACACCAGGTTGCTTTACCAACAATCCCTTGCAAACCTTAAACTTTGACTAAAAAAAAAACATTAGCCTTACATTTCTGTGATGGCAATATCTGGAATCTGCAGGGAGGCACACGCTTCCTTCCACCCAGCATTCCCCTAAGTCTTCTGATAAAAATGGTATCTCACTTGTGTGGGTAGGCCTAGTGCCCGCAACAGGAAATGGCCCAGAATGCAACATGGACACATCACATTTTTCCTTTCAAAACTGACCCTTTTCTTGCTATGTGCCTAACTATGGATTTTGGGCCCTAGCTCAGCCGGCACCTAGGGAAAATTTGCAAACTTGTACATTTTTAAAAACTAGACAACTAGGGAAATCCAGGATGGGGTGACTTGAATGGCTTTCACAAGGTTGTTTTACCCAGAATCCCTTGCAATCCACAAACTCTTACTAAAAAACATATTTTCCTCACATTTCTGTCATTGATAGTTCTGGAATCTGCAGCAGAATTCCCTTAAGTCTTCTGACAAAAATGGTACCTCAATTGTGTGGGTAGGCATAGTGCCCACAACAGGAAATGGCTCAAAACTCAACATGGACACATCACATTTTTCCACAAAATACTGACCCTTTTTTGTATTGTGCCTAGCTGTGGATTTTGTGCCCTAGTTCAGCGGGACAACCTAGTAAACCTGTACACTTTTGAAAACTATACACATAGGGGAATCTAGGATTGGGTGATTTGCGTGGATCCCATGAGTCTGTTTTACTCACAATGCCCTGCAAGCCTCAAACCTTGCCTGGAATCACAATATTCCTACCACCCAGCATTGACCCACCTGTATCAATAAAAATGCTGCACCACTTATGTGGCTGGGCCTAGTGCCCACGGCAGGAAGGAATCAAACCAAGGACAATGCCCGTCGCTGGCACTAGTCCCAATCACACAAATGGGCAGAAATGCTGTTACCCCATTTTTATGGGGGTGGGGGTATGACCATACTGAGCAGCCCCCACCCCTGCAATTAAAAATAAAAGTAATCCCTGGTGTCTAGTGGGCTTTCTGCCCCCCGGGGAGGCAGAAAGACTATTTCTCAATTTTTATGGGATGATGAATTGCTATCCCAATACTTGTCAGCCACTACCCCTACAGATATACAGAGAAAGTAATCCCTGGTGTCTAGTGGGCTTTCTGCCCCCCAGGGGGGGAGATGGGGGTAATGGACCCCATCTACCTCCGGGGGGGGGGCAGAAAAACTTAATTAACAAAAAACAGCAAGGCAGTGCACAATCCCTTGCCCAAGGGGCCGCTCCCCCGTCCCTGGTGTCTAGTGGGGGATCCCTGCTTGGGGATCGCACTCCTGTGGTGATCCCCAAGTAGGGATCCACTGAGTACCATGAGAAAGGGGACATCTCAGAGGGGGGAAGACACTAGAAATGTCTCTGACACCAGGTATGAATATTGGACTTCAGGCCCCCAACTCTCCTGTACACATCTGGACCTGGGGAAGACTCAGAAGAAGGACTGCTGTGCTGCTTTGCTGTAAGAGGGACCGCTACTCTGCTGCCCTGCTGGTTTCCTGCCTTAGTGAGAAAGACTGGACCCATGTCTTGAACCCAGGACTCAGAGGGCTAGTTGGGTGGCCTCCTGATCAGGAGCCTCGGGAGAGAACAGGCTTTCTCCATCTTGAACCCAAAACCTGGACTCTGCCAGCTTTGATTCTAGCCCTGCCAAGTGATGCCACCTTAGTCTTGGACTCTTGCAAGTGGGCCTGAAGGTGCTCTTGCAGCTCAACTGTGGTGCATTGCGAAGCATCGCCTCCTAAAAACTCAGTCACTGCTTGGAGCAGCGCCTCACCAAACTCCATATCGGATCTGCTGCCCGATGCATCCCCGATGCGGTACTTCTCATCGCAGCCCCCATCCTCCTAGGAACCACCGCTGCACGACTCAACCTCGATGCATGCCTTCATGTCTCAAGCCCTTCGTCGATGACACACTTGGCGCAGGACTCCTCATCGCAAGCCCTGCAGCTTCTTCGGAACCAGCTGTTGCGCGATGCTTCTTCAACGGTGGACTTTGCATTGAAAGCCCCTCAGCGATGATGCAGGTCCTCACATTGCAGCTGCACAGCTCTTAGAAACCGCCGCTGCGCACACATCCTCGATGCGAGACATCACATTGGTCCGCAACCAGGATTTAGGTTACTTTGTTCAGCTGGCCTAACTTGGTCCATGTAACTGGCCTGTTCTCCATTTAAGTCGGCCTGAACTTATGACTTTGTCCCGGTCTGGCTTGACCGGAAAACCACAGCTGGCTCTTTGTGCTTTTTAGTGCTATTTTAACTTAAATCTTCAAAATTGCATATCTCTGATTCTACTGATTGGATTTTTGCTCTTTTGGTCTTAAAGAATAGGGGCCAGATGTAGGAAGCATAATAGCGATCGCAAACGCTGAAATTCGCAGAATTTCAACGTTTGCGACCGCAAAACAGCCCTGTGCAATGTAGGTAGGAAAAACCTACTCGCAAAATAAGGAATCGCAAATTTTGCGATTCCCTATTTTGCGACTGCCTTTAAGGAATCGCAAATTGCGATTCCTTAAATGCAATGCAGGAAGCCCAGAAAGTCTGTGATTTGGGCTTAAGGAATCGCAAATTACCACCAACTTAAAGTTGGTGGTAATTTGCAATTACTTTGAAAAATTCACTTTTTTGCATTTTTCAAAGTGCCATGTGGCGCACATACATGCCCTTAGGGCACGTATGTGCGCCACATCTGCACACATGCATATTTCAGGGTGCAGCAGGGTGTCCTTTTGACACCCTTGCACCCTTGAAAATGCATTCGCACTTGCGAGTACCTAATGGGTACTCGCAAATTGCGAATGTCTTCCCATTCATTCCTATGGGCCTCTAGGCCCATAGGAATGAATGGGAAAGTATTCCTTAATTGCGAATCGCAATTTGCGATTCGCAATTAAGGAATCGCAATTAATATTGCGATTCCTACCTACATTCCATTTTGCGAGTCCTTAATAGCGATTCGCTAAAAATCGCTATTAAGGACTCGCAAAAATGAGTTTACCTACATCTGGCCCTAAGTTACTTACTTTTGGGAACACCTTATCTAGTAGAGACAGGAGCTAGTCGCAGATTCCTTATCTTACAATTATCCCCAGGTGCCAGACTGGATCCGGACATTTTTGTACAGCAGTACCTCCGCGAGTGGGTAGAGGGCATTGAGCAACTCCGTAGCCACGTTGTCCTCTGGATGTGATGTAGACGGAGTCCATATAAGCCCTCCCCTAACGGGCTGACATCAGTTTCTTCTGTGACTATTTTTCGACCAACAACGTGGAGCCACTTATAGAAACTGCCTATGGAAACAGTGTGCCAAAAAAGAGAAATCTTTGTGTCAAACAATTACAAAGTCCTAAAGAAGGGCATCAGAATGTCACAGCAGGGATCTTGTAGATAACAGGACTAACAATTCTGAGTGGGTCGTTAAGGAGTCTGAGGCTAGTTCCTGTCTTTACCAGATAAGACGTTACCGAAGGTAAGTAACTCATCCATCTGATAGAGGCATCTAGCTCCAGATTCCTTATCTTGGAATTCGATACCAAGCAACACCATCCTTGGAGGCGGTTCTGCGAACTGAGCTGCCAAAAGAAGACCCCTGAATAAAACTAGCCAGTCTTAGTAACCCGGATGTCTAAAGAATCACAGGTAGAGTATATAAAATGCTCCACCAGAAGTCCTGTGGGAAACCCACATGAGAAATCATGCGGGCAACCTTACCCACATTGGAAGGATAAGGAAGTGTTGGAGATATCACTTTATAGAAACCGTAATGCTATGCATCCTACCAAGAGCAATCAACCCATGACTGGAGAAGGCTAAGGGGCTTAGGACATTAACCCATACCACTGAATTAGAGCACCAGGTCTTTATCGTGGAAACTAGAATAAGATCTCACCCCTTCCTGTGACATAGAGGAAGAGGAATCTCAGAACACACCCACGATAGAGAGAGAAAGACACACCCCTACAATGCTGAACAAAAGCTTTGCAAGAAGAATGCAACAATGGCTGGTAGAGACCCATCCTATATGGAGAAAACCCTCCTAAAGGGAAGACAGCCCTCCAGGACTATGTAACGTAGAAGCCCAGAGGAGAAAGGAAAAGGAAACATATAAGCAATGATTATTTCAAGGTCAAACTAGAGTCTCATGAGTAGTCACAAAAAGAAGATACATACTCCCCATGGACATACTTACGTTAATACCTGTCTATATGTAAACATGTATATATATATATTCACTGAAAAAAACATAGGTTTCAGACACGTTATAGTTAGAAATTAGCATTTAAAAAACCTTTGAATTTCACTGAAAAAACCATAGGTTTTAGGGACAGTTATAGTTTGTTGGACATTTCACTCGTACAAAACCATAGAAATTCCCCCGTTATAGTTAGTTCAGCTAACTATAACTCGCGCCCCCGCAATGCACTGCTGATGACGTCACATATTACATCACTCATGACATGGTCAGTGACATCACTGATGACATCTCAAGTGACATCACTGATGACATCACTGATGACATCATCCAGTGACTGTGTGTTTCTGTAAAGTTTAAATATGTTTAATATATATAGGGAAAGGCGTATTGAAGAATGAGTGGGTGTATAAGTGTCTGAATGGATGGTTTAGTACGTGAGTGACTGACTCTACAAGTGAGTGATTACACGTATCTTACTGAATGCATGGGTTAGTGACTAAACTGTGAATGTCTGTATCCGTCTGTTTGTTGGTGTGTAAGTGGATGCATGGATTTGCGAATAGCTACATGAGTGTCTATATGGGTTATTGATTGGTTCTCTGAGTATCTGTATGGCTGCCTGAGTGTTTGTGTGGGTGGGGTGTGTGTGACTCTGTACATAGATGTGTGAGTGGGTGATTCACTGGGTGCATGATTTCAAGAGTGCCTCTGTGATGGACTGCTTGGGTGGGTGAGTATGTGTATGGGTGTGTTAGTGAGTGAATGTATATCTCAGTGGTACATGTGCGAGTAACTACATATGTAAAACGATACAAAAGGGGATGATGGACGGAACGTTTGAGCCAATCAAACACTCACCCCCAGTCAACTGATCTGGGTTTAATCCATCATCATTCTTTAGCTCACTCCACCAACCCAGTTCAGACATGGCCATATGCAAATCAGTCTGACCCTGTGCCTCATGGGAACAGTCCAGCCCGAACTGCCAAGCCATGTCTTCCCTGGACCGGAAACAAGCATCCTAGGACCGGTTTCTGGCATTCCAGCCGTCATCAGACAGGCTTGCTTGAATCCAGTGGCAAAGTGAGCAAGGGACCCACGTCTGGGCATACCCCCGCCAACTTAGGGCGACCAAAGCGATACAAAAGGGGATGATGGGCAGAACGTTTGAGCCAATCAAACACTCACCCCCAGTCAACTGATCTGGGTTTAATCCATCATCATTCTTTAGCTCACTCCACCAACCCAGTTCAGACATGGCCATATGCAAATCAGTCTGACCCTGTGCCTCATGGGAACAGTCCAGCCCGAACTGCCAAGCCATGTCTTCCCTGGACCGGAAACAAGCATCCTAGGACCGGTTTCTGGCATTCCAGCCGTCATCAGCCAGGCTTGCTTGAATCCAGTGGCAAAGTGAGCAAGGGACCCACGTCTGGGCATACCCCCGCCAACTTAGGGCGACCAAAGCGATACAAAAGGGGATGATGGACGGAACGTTTGAGCCAATCAAACACTCACCCCCAGTCAACTGATCTGGGTTTAATCCATCATCATTCTTTAGCTCACTCCACCACCCCAGTTCAGACATGGCCATATGCAAATCAGTCTGACCCTGTGCCTCATGGGAACAGTCCAGCCCGAACTGCCAAGCCATGTCTTCCCTGGACCGGAAACAAGCATCCTAGGACCGGTTTCTGGCATTCCAGCCGTCATCAGCCAGGCTTGCTTGAATCCAGTGGCAAAGTGAGCAAGGGACCCACATATGGGCATACCCCCGCCAACTTAGGGCGACCAAAGCGATACAAAGGGGATGATGGACGGAACGTTTGAGCCAATCAAACACTCACCCCCAGTCAACTGATCTGGGTTTAATCCATCATCATTCTTTAGCTCACTCCACCACCCCAGTTCAGACATGGCCATATGCAAATCAGTCTGACCCTGTGCCTCATGGGAACAGTCCAGCCCGAACTGCCAAGCCATGTCTTCCCTGGACCGGAAACAAGCATCCTAGGACCGGTTTCTGGCATTCCAGCCGTCATCAGCCAGGCTTGCTTGAATCCAGTGGCAAAGTGAGCAAGGGACTCACATCTGGGCATACCCCCGCCAACTTAGGGCGACCAAAGCGATACAAAGGGGATGATGGACGGAACGTTTGAGCCAATCAAACACTCACCCCCAGTCAACTGATCTGGGTTTAATCCATCATCATTCTTTAGCTCACTCCACCACCCCAGTTCAGACATGGCCATATGCAAATCAGTCTGACCCTGTGCCTCATGGGAACAGTCCAGCCCGAACTGCCAAGCCATGTCTTCCCTGGACCGGAAACAAGCATCCTAGGACCGGTTTCTGGCATTCCAGCCGTCATCAGCCAGGCTTGCTTGAATCCAGTGGCAAAGTGAGCAAGGGACCCACGTCTGGGCATACCCCCGCCAACTTAGGGCGACCAAAGCGATACAAAGGGGATGATGGACGGAACGTTTGAGCCAATCAAACACTCACCCCCAGTCAACTGATCTGGGTTTAATCCATCATCATTCTTTAGCTCACTCCACCACCCCAGTTCAGACATGGCCATATGCAAATCAGTCTGACCCTGTGCCTCATGGGAACAGTCCAGCCCGAACTGCCAAGCCATGTCTTCCCTGGACCGGAAACAAGCATCCTAGGACCGGTTTCTGGCATTCCAGCCGTCATCAGCCAGGCTTGCTTGAATCTAGTGGCAAAGTGAGCAAGGGACCCACACCTGGGCATACCCCGCCAACTTAGGGCGACCAAGCGATACAAAAGGGGATGATGGACGGAACGTTTGAGCCAATCAAACACTCACCCCCAGTCAACTGATCTGGGTTTAATCCATCATCATTCTTTAGCTCACTCCACCACCCCAGTTCAGACATGGCCATATGCAAATCAGTCTGACCCTGTGCCTCATGGGAACAGTCCAGCCCGAACTGCCAAGCCATGTCTTCCCTGGACCGGAAACAAGCATCCTAGGACCGGTTTCTGGCATTCCAGCCGTCATCAGCCAGGCTTGCTTGAATCCAGTGGCAAAGTGAGCAAGGGACCCACGTCTGGGCATACCCCCGCCAACTTAGGGCGACCAAAGCGATACAAAAGGGGATGATGGACGGAACGTTTGAGCCAATCAAACACTCACCCCCAGTCAACTGATCTGGGTTTAATCCATCATCATTCTTTAGCTCACTCCACCACCCCAGTTCAGACATGGCCATATGCAAATCAGTCTGACCCTGTGCCTCATGGGAACAGTCCAGCCCGAACTGCCAAGCCATGTCTTCCCTGGACCGGAAACAAGCATCCTAGGACCGGTTTCTGGCATTCCAGCCGTCATCAGCCAGGCTTGCTTGAATCCAGTGGCAAAGTGAGCAAGGGACCCACGTCTGGGCATACCCCCGCCAACTTAGGGCGACCAAAGCGATACAAAAGGGGATGATGGACGGAACGTTTGAGCCAATCAAACACTCACCCCCAGTCAACTGATCTGGGTTTAATCCATCGTCATTCTTTAGCTCACTCCACCACCCCAGTTCAGACATGGCCCTATGCAAATCAGTCTGACCCTGTGCCTCATGGGAACAGTCCAGCCCGAACTGCCAAGCCATGTCTTCCCTGGACCGGAAACAAGCATCCTAGGACCGGTTTCTGGCATTCCAGCCGTCATCAGCCAGGCTTGCTTGAATCCAGTGGCAAAGTGAGCAAGGGACCCACGTCTGGGCATACCCCGCCAACTTAGGCCGACCAAAGCGATACAAAAGGGGATGATGGACGGAACGTTTTGAGCCAATCAAACACTCACCCCCAGTCAACTGATCTGGGTTTAATCCATCATCATTCTTTAGCTCACTCCACCACCCCAGTTCAGACATGGCCATATGCAAATCAGTCTGACCCTGTGCCTCATGGGAACAGTCCAGCCCGAACTGCCAAGCCATGTCTTCCCTGGACCGGAAACAAGCATCCTAGGACCGGTTTCTGGCATTCCAGCCGTCATCAGCCAGGCTTGCTTGAATCCAGTGGCAAAGTGAGCAAGGGACTAAACCCAGATCAGTTGACTGGGGGTGAGTGTTTGATTTGCTCTAGCGCTCCGTCCATCATCCCCTTTGGTATCGCTTTGTTCGCCCTAAGTT
Organism: Calotriton arnoldi; assembly: GCA_963921515.1. NCBI lineage: Eukaryota > Metazoa > Chordata > Amphibia > Caudata > Salamandridae > Calotriton > Calotriton arnoldi. The sequence goes on along the minus strand of CAWUFW010001134.1, from coordinate 2,809,097 downwards.
GGCAGGGTATGCCCAGACGTGGGTCCCTTGCTCACTTTGCCACTGGATTCAAGATAGCCTGGCTGATGAGGGTTTTGAACCCGAAACCGGTCCCAGGATGCTTGTTTCCGGTCCAGGGAAGACATGGCTTGGCAGTTCGGGCTGGACTGTTCCCATGAGGCACAGGGTCAGACTGATTTGCATATGGCCATGTCTGAACTGGGGTGGTGGAGTGGGCTAAAGAATGATGATGGATTAAACCCAGATCAGTTGACTGGGAGTGAGTGTTTGATTTGCTCTAGCGCTCCGTCCATCATCCCCTTTGGTATCGCTTTGTTCGCCCTAGGTTGGCAGGGTATGCCCAGACGTGGGTCCCTTGCTCACTTTGCCACTGGATTCAAGATAGCCTGGCTGATGAGGGTTTTGAACCCGAAACCGGTCCCAGGATGCTTGTTTCCGGACCAGGAAGACATGGCTTGGCAGTTCGGGCTGGACTGTTCCCATGAGGCACAGGGTCAGACTGATTTGCATATGGCCATGTCTGAACTGGGGTGGTGGAGTGAGCTAAAGAATGATGATGGATTAAACCCAGATCAGTTGACTGGGGGTGAGTGTTTGATTTGCTCTAGCGCTCCGTCCATCATCCCCTTTGGTATCGCTTGTTCGCCCTAAGTTGGCAGGGTATGCCCAGACGTGGGTCCCTTGCTCACTTTGCCACTGGATTCAAGATAGCCTGGCTTATGAGGGTTTGAACCCGAAACCGGTCCCAGGATGCTTGTTTCCGGTCCAGGGAAGACATGGCTTGGCAGTTCGGGCTGGACTGTTCCCATGAGGCACAGGGTCAGACTGATTTGCATATGGCCATGTCTGAACTGGGGTGGTGGAGTGAGCTAAAGAATGATGATGGATTAAACCCAGATCAGTTGACTGGGGTGAGTGTTTGATTTGCTCTAGCGCTCCGTCCATCATCCCCTTTGGTATCGCTTTGTTCTCCCTAAGTTGGCAGGGTATGCCCAGAAGTGGGTCTCTTGCTCACTTTGCCACTGGATTCAAGATAGCCTGGCTGATGAGGGTTTTGAACCCGAAACCGGTCCCAGGATGCTTGTTTCCGGTCCAGGAAGACATGGCTTGGCAGTTCGGGCTGGACTGTTCCCATGAGGCACAGGGTCAGACTGATTTGCATATGGCCATGTCTGAACTGGGGTGGTGGAGTGAGCTAAAGAATGATGATGGATTAAACCCAGATCAGTTGACTGGGGGTGAGTGTTTGATTTGCTCTAGCGCTCCGTCCATCATCCCCTTTGGTATCGCTTGTTCGCCCTAAGTTGGCAGGGTATGCCCAGACGTGGGTCCCTTGCTCACTTTGCCACTGGATTCAAGATAGCCTGGCTGATGAGGGTTTTGAACCCGAAACCGGTCCCAGGATGCTTGTTTCCGGTCCAGGGAAGACATGGCTTGGCAGTTCGGGCTGGACTGTTCCCATGAGGCACAGGGTCAGACTGATTTGCATATGGCCATGTCTGAACTGGGGTGGTGGAGTGAGCTAAAGAATGATGATGGATTAAACCCAGATCAGTTGACTGGGGGTGAGTGTTTGATTTGCTCTAGCGCTCCGTCCATCATCCCCTTTGGTATCGCTTTGTTCGCCCTAAGTTGGCAGGGTATGCCCAGACGTGGGTCCCTTGCTCACTTTGCCACTGGATTCAAGATAGCCTGGCTGATGAGGGTTTTGAACCCGAAACCGGTCCCAGGATGCTTGTTTCCGGTCCAGGGAAGACATGGCTTGGCAGTTCGGGCTGGACTGTTCCCATGAGGCACAGGGTCAGACTGATTTGCATATGGCCATGTCTGAACTGGGGTGGTGGAGTGAGCTAAAGAATGATGATGGATTAAACACAGATCAGTTGACTGGGGGTGAGTGTTTGATTTGCTCTAGCGCTCCGTCCATCATCCCCTTTGGTATTACATATGTAAAAGGCAGTTTATACGTGTGTTAGAGTATTTAAATGGCTATAAGTGAGAGTGTGTGATTGTGAGAGTGGCTGTATGGATGCGTGTGTGCTTGTATCAGTTATTGTATAAGAGCGTAAGAATGTGCTAGTATTTGTATGAGTAAGTGAGCTGGTGTGTGTATAACTGTATAGGTGAGTAAATGGGTGTGTGATTAATTTTTTGAATGACTGACTAGGTGTGTGAGTACCTCTATGGATGAGTGGCGGTGTGTGAGTGTTTATATAGGTGTATGAGTGCATATGATAGTCCTGTACTGAGTGACTGTAAGTATGAGTGACTGTACGGGTGAGTGAGTGGATGTGTTTGTAGACCTAAGAATCAGTGAGTGGGTATGTAGTTTTTGGTGTTGGAGTGTCTATGGTTTTGAGAATGGCAGTCTGTAATTTAGAGTGGGTGTATCAAAAGTTATATTACGGTGTGAGAAGATACATGAAATGATCACATGGATGATGTCATCAGTGATGTCATTTGAGATGTCATCAGTGATGTCACTGACCATGTCATGAGTGATGTAATATGTGACGTCATCAGCAGTGCATTGCGGGGGCGCGAGTTATAGTTAACTAACTATAACGGGGGAATTTCTATGGTTTTGTACGAGTGAAATGTCCAACTAACTATAACTGTCCCTAAAACCTATGGTTTTTTCAGTGAAATTCAAAGGTTTTTTAAATGCTAATTTCTAACTATAACGTGTCTGAAACCTATGGTTTTTTCAGTGAATTTCAAAGGTTTTTTAAATGCTAATTTCTAACTATAACGTGCCTGAAACCTATGATTTTTAAGTGAATTTCAAAGGTTTTTTAAATGCTAGTTTCTAACTATGCCTACAGAGGTAGGACATGTGAAGAAAGAAGAAAAATCGCACAGAAAGAAGCAAAAGATGTGCAGAAAGAACCAACAGAGGAGCAGAAAGAGGCCTTGTTGCAAAATCATCCTGTGCCCACAACTTTTTCAGACGGGTACTGGTGGTAACTGACTCTGACTAACCAGAGCCAGTTCTATGCTAAAAGACACTTAGAATACAGTGAAAACACCTACATACACTAGGGAACACTATGCGTTGGGGTACCCCTGTGATTAGCATGACCTCCTCTGCAAGTCCCTAGTACATAATAGGGCAAGGGGATTAAAACTACCTCTTAAAACGCGCTACAGGGCGCGTTTGGACAGTGGTGAAGGGAGGGGGGGCCTGAGGTGACATGTGTGCAAACGCGCCCCGTGGCGCGTTTTAAGTTGCAGGATTAAGTCCCCTTGAATCCTGAGGGTCCCTGGGGCCCAACTAGCCCCCCAGGTACCTACAGTTAGGACCACAGAGCTGAGTTGCAGAGAGGCGTTCCGAGGCCACGCACCTTTTTTCACCTCTCTGCAATGCAACTCTGTTGTGCTTACTGAAGGTACCTGGTGGGCTAGTTGGCCCCCAGGGTCCCTCAGGATTCAAAGGGAATTAATTCCCCAACTTAAAATGCACCACAGGGCGTGTTTGCGCACATGTCACCTGAGGCCCCGCCCCCTCCCTTCACCACTGTGCAAACACGCCCCGTGGCGCGTTTTAAGTTGGGGGATTAGGTCACCTTGAATCCTGAGGGTCCCTGGGGCCCAACTAGCCCACCAGGTACTTCCAGTAAGCACCACAGGCCTGCGTTGCAAAGCCTGTAACAAATTGTGCAGTTGTGTTTAGGTAGTGAATAGGGTCGTGCTGGGGGTAGTGTTTTAGGGTTTAGGGTAGTGCAGTGGTATTTGTGTAGTGTAGGGGGTCATGCTGGGGGTAGATTTAGGGTTTAGGGTAGTGCAGTGGTGTTTGGGTAGTGTAGGGAGTCGTGCTGGGGGGAGTGTTTTAGGGTTTAGGGTAGTGCAGTGGTGTTCGGGCAGTGTAGGGGGTCGTGCTGGGGGTGGTGTTTCAGGGTTTAGGGCAGTGCAGTGGTGTTCGGGCAGTGTAGGGGGTCGTGCTGGGGGTGGTGTTTCAGGGTTTAGGGCAGTGCAGTGGTGTTCGGGCAGTGTAGGGGGTCGTGCAGGGGTGGTGTTTCAGGGTTTAGGGCAGTGCAGTGGTGTTTGGGCAGTGTAGGGGGTCGTGCAGGGGTGATGTTTCAGGGTTTAGGGCAGTGGTGTTCGGGCAGTGTAGGGGGTCGTGCTGGGGGTGGTGTTTCAGGGTTTAGGGCAGTGCAGTGGTGTTCGAGCAGTAAAGGGGGTCATGCTGGGGGTGGTGTTTCAGGGTTTAGGGCAGTGCAGTGGTGTTCGAGCAGTAAAGGGGGTCGTGCTGGGGGTGGTGTTTCAGGGTTTAGGGCAGTGCAGTGGTGTTCGGGCAGTGTCGTGGGTGGTGCAGGGGGTGATGTTTCAGGGTTTAGGGCAGTGCAGTGGTGTTCGGGCAGTGTAGGGGGTCGTGCTGGGGCTGTTGTTTCAGGGTTTAGGGCAGTACAGTGGTGTTCGGGCAGTGTAGGGGCTCATGCAGGAGGTGGTGTTTTGGGATTTAGGGCAGTGCAGTGGTGTTCGGGCAGTGTAGGGGGTCTTGCTGGGGGTGGTGTTTCAGGGTTTAGGGCAGTGGTGTTCGGGCAGTGTAGGGGGTCTTGCTGGGGGTGATGTTTCAGGGTTTAGGGCAGTGCAGTGGTGTTCGGGCAGTGTAGGGGGTCTTGCTGGGGGTAGTGTTTCAGGGTTTAGGGCACGGCAGTGGTGTTCGTGCAGTGTAGGGGGTCGTGCTGGGGATGGTGTTTCAGGGTTTAGGGCAGTGCAGTAGTGTTCGGGCAGTGTAGGGGGTCGTGCAGGGGGTGGTGTTTCAGGATTTAGGGCAGTGCAGTGGTGTTCGGGCAGTGTAGGGGGTAGTTCTGGGGGTGGTGTTTCAGGGTTTAGGGCAGTGCAGTGGTGTGCGGGCAGTGTAGGGGGTCATGCACGGTGTGGTGTTTCAGGGTTTAGGGCAGTGCTGTGTTCGGGCAGTGTAGGGGGTCGTTCTGGGGCTGGTGTTTCAGGGTTCAGGGCAGTGCAGTGGTGTTCAGGCAGTGTAGGGGGTCGTGCTGAGGCTGGTGTTTCACGGTTTAGGGCAGTGCAGTGGTGTTCGGGCAGTGTAGGGGGTCGTGCTGGGGCTGGTGTTTCAGGGTTTAGGGCAGTGCAGTGGTGTTCGGGCAGTGTAGGCGGTCGTGCTGGGGCTGGTGTTTCAGGGTTTAGGGCAGTGCAGTGGTGTTCGGGCAGTGTAGGGGGTCGTGCTGGGGCTGGTGTTTCAGGGTTTAGGGCAGTGCAGTGGTGCTCGGGCAGTGTAGGGGGTCGTGCTGGGGGTGGTGTTTCAGGGTTTAGGGTAGTGCAGTGGTGTTCGGGCAGTGTAGGCGGTCATGCTGGGTCTGGTGTTTCAGGGTTTAGGGCAGTGCAGTGGTGTTCGGGCAGTGTAGGGGTCGTGCTGGGGCTGGTGTTTCAGGGTTTAGGGCAGTGCAGTGGTGCTCGGGCAGTGTAGGGGGTCGTGCTGGGGGTGGTGTTTCAGGGTTTAGGGTAGTGCAGTGGTGTTCGGGCAGTGTAGGGGGTCGTGCTGGGGCTGGTGTTTCAAGGTTTAGGGCAGTGCAGTGGTGTTCGGGCAGTGTAGGGGGTCGTGCTGGGGCTGGTGTTTCAGGGTTTTGGGCAGAGCAGTGGTGTTCGGGCAGTGTAGGGGGTCGTGCTGGGGGGGGTGTTTCAGGGTTTAGGGCAGTGCAGTAGTGTTCGGGCAGTGTAGGGGGTCATGCTGGGGGTGGTGTTTCAGGGTTTAGGGCAGTGGTGTTCGGGCAGTGTAGGGGGTCTTGCTGGGGGTGATGTTTCAGGGTTTAGGGCAGTGCAGTGGTGTTCGGGCAGTGTAGGGGGTCTTGCTGGGGGTAGCGTTTCAGGGTTTAGGGCAGTGCAGTGGTGTTCGGGCAGTGTAGGGGGTCGTGCTGGGGGTGGTGTTTCAGGGTTTAGGGCAGTGCAGTGGTGTTCGGGCAGTGTAGGGGGTCGTGAAGGGGTTGGTGTTTCAGGATTTAGGGCAGTGCAGTGGTGTTTGGGCAGTGTAGGGGGTCGTGCTAGGGGTGGTGTTTCAGGGTTTAGGGCAGTGCAGTGGTGTTCGGGCAGTGTAAGAGGTCGTGCAGGGGCTGGTGTTTTAGGGTTTAGGGCAGTGCAGTGGTGTTCGGGCAGTGTAGGGGGTCGTGCTGGGGGTAGTGTTTTAGGGTTTAGGGTAGTGCAGTGGTGCTTGTGTAGTGTAGGGGGTCGTGCTGGGGGTAGTGTTTTAGGGTTTAGGGTAGTGCAGTGGTGTTTGTGTAGTGTAGGGGGTCATGTTTTAGGGTAGTGCAGTGGTGTTTGGGTAGTGTAGGGGTCGTGCTGGGGGTAGTGTTTTAGGATTTAGGTTAGTGCAGTGGTGTTTGGGTAGTGTTGGGGGTCGTGCTGGGGGTAGTGTTTTAGGGTTTAGGGTAGTGCAGTGGTGTTTGTGTAGTGTAGGGAGTCGTGCGGGGGATAGTGTTTTAGGGTTTAGGGTAGTGCAGTGGTGCTTGTGTAGTGTAGGGGTCGTGCTGGGGGTAGTGTTTTAGGGTTTAGGGTAGTGCAGTGGTGTTTGTGTAGTGTAGGGGGTCATGTTTTAGAGTAGTGCAGTGGTGTTTGGGTAGTGTAGGGGTCGTGCTGGGGGTAGTGTTTTAGGATTTAGGTTAGTGCAGTGGTGTTTGGGTAGTGTAGGGGTCGTGCTAGGGGTAGTGTTTTAGGGTTTAGGATAGTGCAGTGGTGTTTGTGTAGTGTAGGGGGTCGTGCTGGGGGTAGTGTTTTAGGGTTTAGGGTAGTGCAGTGGTGTTTGTGTAGTGTAGGGGGTCATGCTGGGGGTAGTGTTTTAGGGTTTAGGATAGTGCAGTGGTGTTTGTGTAGTGTAGGGGTGTCATGTTTTAAGATACAATGCTCCAATACCTGACCAGTCTGCACTACATAAAACTGCAAAAAAACTAAAAATAAAAAGTTTTTTGCACACTTTTGTCATTGGGCTATATGTGGGCTACATCTGGGTAATATTTGTGCTACATTTGGGCTCTTTTTTCACTGGTGGCCATCTTGAAAGACTTCTTTGTTATGAAGTTTCCTAATTTCCTCATTTACTGCAGTCTCCTCAGTAGGAAATGGTTTTAGTTTTTTACTTTGATTCCATCAAGAAGGCATTCAGATGTGTCTCACATTTGCCATAAATTCAGAATGTTAGCACTCTAGTTGCTCATTAGATCACTGTAGTAAAGCTACTGCTCACCAGGGAGTTAACTGGAAGTCTGCTGCTGGTATTGAAAGTGATTGTTTCAGTCTGCATGTCAGGATTTTCTAATGAAATAGAAGAGGATTTGAGATCTCACTTAAAACATGCCCTAATTTTTCTTTCTGCAGCACTAACCATAATTTCTATTTCAAAAAGAACCCCCTCATTTTGTTCCTTTTTAAATTAAATGTTTTAAGTGTTACCGGTTTATTCCAATCAAGATGGCTTCAGGTGTGCCATACTTTTGTCATAAGTAAGGCTGTTAGCGCTCTAGTTGTTCTTTAGAACACTCTGGGAAGCTGCAGTAGAACACAAAGGCATCAACTGGCAGGCTGCTCCTGTTGAAATATAACAGGAAGATATTTGAGATCACACTTGAAACATGTCCTAATTTTTCTTTCTACAGCACTAACCATAATTTCTATGACAAAATGAACCCCATCATTTTGTTCCTTTTTAAATTAAATGTTTTAAGTGTTACCAGTTTATTCCAATCAATATGGCTTCAGGTGTGCCATACTTTTGTCATAAGTAAGGCTGTTAGCACTCTAGTTGTTCTTTAGAACACTCTGGGAAGCTGCAGTAGAACACAAAGGAATCAACTGACAGTCTCTGCCCTTGTTGGATGTACATGTTTTTCTGAGAATGTCAGACTTCATTCTCACATGATTGAGAAAGATAATGTGAATTTACAGAAAATATGCTCTCATTTTAGCTTCTGGAGCACCTTCCAAAACTCTATGGGACAAGCATGTGAAAATAGTTTTCTCTCAAACGTGATTCATGATATCCCAGCAGAAGGTTTTCACAGGGTAAAATCACCTTAGAACACACCACAATTCCTGAAATTAGTATGGTACAATCAACAAATGAATTCTAATGTAACTAAAGTCTGTTATCATCACCCTTTATAGTTCTCCTTTTGGTAACCCTCAAAATCTTTGATTCACTACAATGCATTTCAATGGGGTACTATCATTTATACTGGTCCCAAGACGGCTGCCAGCAATTCCAGGATGAAGTGCTGACAGCCAATCAGATCTCACGATGACATGTGTGGTTAGGCTCCGCCCAGATATATATGTGACTTTACTTTTGATTTTCTCAGGAACTACTGAACGGATTTACACCATTTAAGCAAAAGGCACGACACTGAACCAAGGGCTACCTCTTTGCCAAGTTTGGTGTAATTCCGTTCAGCAGTTCGGGCTGTAGCCGCGATGAACGGTTCCTATGGAAAAATGAATGGGGAAAACGCGTTTTGGGACCCCCTTTTTTCTCGGCCCCTGCTTGACGAATCACCCCGAGACTTTCAGGATAAGAGCGGACCGGAGCGCCCCAACAAGTTGGAAGCTTTCGCGAAGATTCGTCAACCGACGCCAACGTTATTGCAAATAGAATGTTGCAGATTTCCTATGGAAAATAGGTCCTAACTATAACTATCTATTGGCGACCGCCAGTAGATAATATATATATATATATGTATGTGTGTATATATATATATATATATATATATATATATATAGATAGATAGATAGATATAGATAGATATAGATATATACTCCTACACATAAGACTATCTGAATACACTATAAGTACTATCACCCCCCTCAGGGAAGCAAACCCCCCAGTCACCCTCAGCAAGCAGGGAAACTGACCAGTGTAGGAATAATATACCCCGTATACTAGAGGTATCCAATGGTCGATAGTTATAAATACCAAAATATATTGGTAATAGACCAAAGATGCGATAGCAACATAGTGAAAATTATAGCTATACAAATATTATCACCAAGTTGGAAAACCAGCAATCATAATACCGTATAAGAGGAGTAAGGGGGTTGGTAGGAACACCACCCACCCCTTAAAAACAACAGTAATCACAACCCTACTGCCTGACAAAGCTACCAAGAATTGCCTAACCAGAAATAAAAAGAAGACAGCGGGCGTAAATTCTTCTGCTATGAAGGGAATAAGGACCGCCACCTAGGGCCATCCAAACCTATAGTCGTATAACGCCCAAAACACATATGGCCCCAACAGATATACAATATATATATTGGTCCGTTGGATGTGAAATGTTATCTGTTGGGGCCTTATGTCGGTCCATTGGATGTGAATTGTTATCTGTTGGGGCCTTATGTGTTTTGGGCTTTATACGACTATAGTTCTGGATGGACCTAGGTGGTGGTCAAGGCAGCAAGACCTGACTGACGTTTCCTGATAAGAGATGAAGCCTCACAGCTGTGAAGGGATCAAACCCTACGAAATGGAAAAGATTAAAACAATGGATGGCAGTCCATACAAGCACAACAAGGACTGAGGCCAGAAAGAATGTCCCAACTTGAGAGACGATGTATTCACGACTAAAAAAGGGAATAGAGACCCCATCCTCCAAAGGAAGAGAAAGAGAAAGAAGAAAACCTCCAATCAGATGAAATTCACAAATAAGGTGGAAATGGTATAACAGACCTTTGGGCGATTGAATCCCTACCCCATCCTATGAGGAGGGAAAAGAAACATCAGAGAAAGGATGGTAAAGAAGACCTCATCTTCCTTAGAGCCAATCCTCAAAGAATGGAACAATAACATCAAAGGAACACACATTCTGAAAGTAAACTCTTAGATGAAAATCAACCACAGCACAAAACAAAATGAGGAGTGAGATGGCAACATCTGAAGAACAACCAAACGGTAAGAAAATGCTGTGGTTGTAATCAGTATTGGTAAATGAACAATGCTTAAAGGAAGCAAGGAAAATAAAGCATTCCAGATACAACAAGACATAACATCCTTTCAGAGATGACGTAGAGAAAAGGTGACAAAGACAGTGGCACCGGACAAAGGACATCTCGAGGTAGAGTATGACCCAAAACATTGCATTAGACTGACCTTCGCCGAGTCATAGCCTAACCAGGAACTCGAGAGAGCCAACACAAGAAACCTTGCTGCCAATTCAGAGTAGCAAAAGACACACAATTGACGGACGGAATGCAGAACAAATCAAAACATTCACCCCCAGTCAAGAGATCTAGGTTAAATCCATCATTCAGTGTAAACTTTGAACAGCCAGAAGTGCAATGCACAATAAAAAAGTCTTAGGCCAAGGCTAAAAATCTGCCCACGCCACGGATCCTGCCCCCCTTTCCTTTTTTCCTATATGGAAAGAAAGATAGCTCATGATGGCTGCAGGGGAAGGAGAAGTTAACATCTCACTGGTGTGCTGCTGAAACCACAAACATCTCATGTTCAAACACAGATACTGAAGTACCCTATAAGGGATATTAGGTATATAGAGAAAAACTTAAAATGCCCACAAGGCTTACCGAGGATAGCCCCTGTAGAAAAGGGAACAAGGCCACAGTGCATCTGCACAACGCAAATAAAATACCCACAATAGAATAAATGCACGGGTAGCTCCAGCAAAAAACCTGTATGTACAGGTGTGCATAAAAATACATACGTCCGAGATAACTGGAAACTTAACCTATCACTGACAGAATAAAAAGAAAAAAAATGCCTGCAGCATGCAGGAATTCCCCAACGGGTATCACCCTGGAAAGGGAAGTCTGAAAGGAAAAGCCAGTAGCCATGGCCCTATGATTGGCTCATATGCAAATTGGAGGTTTCCCACAAACAATTACAACAGAACTAGGAACGCAGTCGACAGAGTTAAGAATCTGCTCCAACTTGACTATCTCTAAATCTCCGCAAAGCAGAATCAGCATGAGCACCGAATAGGCAGGCGCAATCAAAACACATTTCAATCAAAGTGGTCTGAACCGCCTCTGAAAACCCAGAGGTGTGCAACCGATTACGACGACGGAGTACTACTGAAGAGGCCGTAGCCCAAACTACAGAGTCCGTGGTATCCATACCACAGTGAATAATCAGTTTAGCCGCCTGATGCCCATCCCGTACTAATGGAACAAGAACGCTCCATGTCCCTTCCGGAAGGGTGGGCAGCAGATGCTCCAACGAATCCCATAATGCATGGAAGAAGCATCCAAGGACACAAGAAGTATTGAGAGAACACAGTGCATAACTAGTTGAGGTGAAAATATGCCTGCCATAGGTATCTAATTTACTGGCCGCTCTTTCTGGGGAGACAGCAGGGAACGTATCAATATTTTGAGTGGCCAAGGCATCCTGAACCACAAAATTATGATGAGTTGGATGCCTAAGGAGACACGTTGGATCTCCAAGGGCCGGCCGGTGTGTGTGAGAAACAGAGCGATCTACATGGGTCCCTGTTTTGGGCTTAGCCCAAGCCCCCAACAGAATGCCCAAAAGAGCCTCACTATAAGGAAGCACCGACTCTACCCCTGATTGGCCCTGATAAAGGACTCCAAGTAACAGATCTGTTGCCAAATGCACAGAGGGAAGCGTCATCTGCAGAACGGCAGAAACTCATCTGAGCATATCCGCCTGAAGGGAGCCCAACTCTGTAGCCAAACCAGGAGGTGACAGGAGGCCGGAGGCTGGAGAAGACTCCAAACCACTAGCTTCCCCTAAGTCAATCAACCAACTAGACTCCATAGGAGGTTGAATCATGCAAGAAATGAGCTGGAGAAACTCCAAACCCTCTCCATTACCTCCATCATAATGTTCCTCAGCTGGAATAATAGGATGGAGGACTTCTGAAACAAGCAGCTCCACCGAAGTCGCATCCGGCACCATATCTGGTGCCGCATCTGATGCAGTCCGGCGCTGAAGAGGCGACATCTTGGCAACAGAAAAAGAAAGAGGTGGAGCGTCGAGCGGCACAGATGGTGCCGTCATCGAAGTCAGTAGGCCAGACCCCAACGCTGAAGGTGGTAACCACGAAGGGCTGTGCAACTGTGTCAAAACAGATTTAGACTCCGGCAACCAGACTGACGTAGAGGAAGAGCCTACCGGCGTGGACACAGTCACAGTGTTGTCTGCCTCCTTGGGACCTGAGGGCGCTCCAGGGGAAAGTGAAGACCCAAATAAACTATGGAGAGAGTAATGATAATATTCTATCATTCGGGTCAGAGTCACCCCAGGTCGTGGTTAGGCCGGAAGGCATGGGGTAGACTCATGTACCGATTCTTCAGTCGAAGAATAGGAGTAGGTCTTCTGCGGTGAAGTCAGAAGATGCTGCGACTTCAAACGCCTACTTAACTTATCTTTGTTCGTCAAAGGAGAGTGACGCCCATGAGAACCGCTCTTGAATTGGACCCGCATCCTGTCCTTGGAACTCGAAGGGGACCGAGGCTGATGGGACATATTGGAAGACTGCGACAACCATGTCGCTAGAAGCTTAATCTAAAGTTCCTTCAGCTCCTTCGGTCGAAGCCATTGACATGAGTCGTACTCCTTGGAGTCAAGGTGCTCACCTAAGCACCACATACAAATAGAGTGAGGGTCCTTGGCTGACATTTGTCATCCATAGGACCCATTAGGCTTGAACCCCGAGGACATATGAAAGGCACACTATTCTGTTTGACGAAATCGTCGAGGTAGTCCAAAAAAGGGCCTAATGAACTGCTGATCAGATCCCTGTTGTAAGCACTGAAAAGAAGAAACTCATATCAGTGGAGGGCCTATAAGTACTCCGTCGACATCACATCCGGAGGATGACTTCGCTATGGAGTCGCCCGATACCCTCTAACGACGCGCAGAGGTACTATTGTACACAAATTTCTGGATCCAGTCTCGTGCCTGGGGATAATTCTAAGATAAGGAATCTGCAGCTAGATGTCTATATCCAATTTCCTTATTACATTTTTCTAAATTTGTGCAGGATTTTTCTTGTGTTGTGATTCAGATTATTGCTGTTTGAAGTGCTGCATAATTACTTTACATATTGCCTCTAACCTAAGCTTGAATGCTATGTACCAAGCAACCTGAGGGTTGAGTACAGGTTAATTTGGGGTTTGCTTGTGACTTAACCATGACAAGAATTGTGGTTGCTGCTTGAGGAGGGTTTCATCTGCCTCAACCAGTAACCCAATTTCTTACATATATCTTGACAAAATCTTCGTCATCCTGGTCTAGATCTTCAAGGTGCATAGTTGTGGTGTTAAGAGTAAATCTATACTTCCTCTATATGCACTTACCTAACAATATGTTGTCCCTCAATATTCTGTCTGTGACATTCTGGTACCACGATATTCCTATGCTTGATATTCCATAGTTCAATCCAATCTCCTTTGTTCATACACAACACTAATGGAACACGTGGCGGCCTACTCTGTTACCAAGACAATGTTACAGTTTTTATATATAAATATGTGTTTATTTCATTCTGAGTGGACAGCTGGTGAGGGATGCAGGGGCTCTGATTGTGGTGCAGATCCCTTGCATCCTCTGGATGAGCAAACACTGCTGCACAGCATTCAAAGTGCAAAATATGTGCAATTGTGAATAGATTATTAAATACAAATACAAAATAATACATTCTAAATCAAATGCTCAAGCAATAAGGGACATTTTGCTTAAGAAAGGCCAAGAATTACAAATTTTTGAGCCAAGTCAGTTTCGCCCAAAGTGGAGTGCAAATAGTGCAATATTGATTAAGATGAAGATTTGACAAATCTTTCTCTCCCCCAGCTCTAGTGCACTTTATGCTGCCATGCACAAATGCACACCGCCTGGCACCATACTGCAAGGGTGTGTGCTTTCTATAAAGCCTAAGTTTTGTACTGGAGGAGGGCCTGTTTCTCCTCATAACACCTGTCTTGAGGAAGCGTAAGGGTTTGGTGAAAATCTATGTCTATGAATGTTAGTAGACACGGATCTGCATCAAAACCCTTGGGTGGTTACATGGAACGCCTCCTTGACACAAAGCAGAACAAAATGCATCTTTACATGACTTTGGGATACTTTCCAACTGAAATCCTGGTTTTCATTGGACAGTAACTCTCACCCCAACACTTTGCCCCAGGTTTGCATCACAAAAGTTACACAAACTGCACAAAGTGGTAGTAAATCTGGGCCAAAGTGTTTTACCAAAGTAACTTACACTACAAATCTGTGAGTAATAATCATGATTTGTTTTGAAAGGCATCTGTTAATGATGTTAATTATAATTATGATGAAAAGATGGTAAAATTCACAATTACACTAAAGAGTGCTGCTGTGATGATAGAAGAAAACAGACTGAGCAGTCAAGAAGACTAAAGCAAACAGCGAGTTGAAAAAGCTAGGTCTTGAGAGATTTAGAGAAAGCATGATGGTGATCTAAAAGGCACATCCTAAGAGGCAAGTAGTTTCAGGTTTCAGTGTTTGGTTGTCAGGTAAGTGAAATATCAACCTTTTCTAGATAGGAAGCCAATAGAGGGCAGAAACATGAATGTAAATGTGCAAGCATCATGTTAATCGACATATAAGGCAAACAACCTAATTTTCAATTCCTTGCCACTAAGAAAGAACATAAAGTTTAATTGAAGTTTGAAGAGTTCCATAATCTTCCTAGATATCACAAGGTGTGGTCAATGGAGTGATGGGACCCAACTGGGAGGAGAGACATGTTCCTACAAAGGACGCAAAACAAACCAAAGCAAGATGAATACACCTTGGAGGTCTGTGTGGAAAAATAAAGCAAAACAATAAAAAAACATAATGTTGCAGCAAAAGTGAAAAGCCTAGCACTGGAGGCCACGAGTGGAATGGTAAAAATGAACTCACCACTGGAGCCTTGGTTTTATATGCATTGCGTTTTTGTGACTTGGTACTCATCTGAGTATTAATGCTGATACGATAGTAGTGAAACTTCAATTGGATAGCCACAGATTTTTCATCGAGCCTAATACCAAATGACAATTTAAGTGCAATCCATGTCACTGGCCATAGGAAACTCAAAAAAGAGAATTTCCGTTTGCCTAGAGGTAACACGTAATAAAGAGGCTTAGGGATGAACCCTGAGGGACTCCATGATAGAGGTAATCAGATTTAAAATGGAAGGGAGACGCACTGTCCTGGGCATGACCACCACTTTTCCATGTTACCCACCCAGCAGCAGAACACGATAAATAATACCTCAGTTTCTAGTTTTATTTTTTGCATACAATTCCTGTTGTGTTTTTGGGATACAACATCCATTATACATTGACTTGTTAATATCATGTATTACATATGAATTGTTCTAGTACTTCAAACAGAATGCTCATGTGTTAAAAAAACATGCCAAAATTGCCTTCATACTGTAGGATTAATCTGATGACTCACTGCACGTTTCATTGCGGTATGCTAGTATGCTAATCAGACTCCTACCGGCAGTGTTAGATGTACTTGTAAACAGTCAAACGTGCAACACGTGGAAGAAAGCTAGAAGCGGAGAGCAAGGATATTTAAACCGCGCCCGCTTGAATTCTTTGCTTAGCCTCGTTTGGTTTCCAGCACTTACCTGACTCCAGCCTCTCGACAGCAGTCTCGAGTGATCCGGTACCTGGTGCAGACGTCTCCTGAGACTCTCCGATCCCGTTCTTCCTGCTTCCGCTCCAGCGTCCCCAACGTAATTCCTGTAAAAAGAAAGAAACAAACAACTGAGGAACGTTGCCTAGCAACGCAGCGATCGAGACGGTAAAACAAATACGATTGCAGATACGCTGGTGAGCTACTTTTTTCCACAAACGTTTGTAAAAGATAAACAAGTCTTGTCGCTCTGCAGATTCCTGGCAACAAGAGAACATTTTGTGATATAGCAGCCCATAGACATTCTGGTGACAGAAATTGATACTGCAGAAAAACTCGGGCTAGTGTTTGACTGTGAAATTAACCTCAAGTACTTTAAGACAGACTGAATGCATTGGAAGTGTGAACTTTGGCTATGATTTACGATGACACATAATCGTACATTTGTAAACAGGAACTGAATACTTTGAAAATGTGAACTTGTGATACAAACAGGTTGTTTGAAATATTAGCCACTGGAGATTCCATGTGATTAAGGACAGGCGACTCTTCCCATTATTACTGAATAGTATATTTCAGTGTTTCTCCATTTTAAATATTGTTTATTTATTCTAGATGATTACTTCTATTATAAGATCAGCAGAGAAATACTTTCAGGTATGGTGAATGTCTGTTTGCCAGATAAATGTGCAAGACATCCTTAAAATGAATCAGAAAAGACGTCTAAATGCATATGTTTAACCTTTTGTCTACAGAATGCTACACATGTAGGAACACTCTTTGGTGACAATAATTTTTATGCACATCCATGAATATGATTGACACTTACCAATGAAGAAGTGTTTTATTTTGTGCAACTAGGTAGGAATCAGTTTAATAGAGTTATACAGAAAAGATCCTTAGGTTATCTAATTATCTTCAGTCTAAGTAAACTCTTATATATTTATTTTCTACTACCTGCATATATCCAGACCCAGCCTCCTGATTAACCACACCAGTTCCAAGACACTGAGAGGCAACTCAATTCCGTTTCTCTAGAGCAGCCAGCTTGTTTCCAGTTTCTTCTCTTGTCTCTCATTCCAATCCCCCTTCCCCTTGGGGGCTTGCAGACTGGCAATAGTCTTTACTAGCATTGCCGATCTGTTAGTTTTGGGAGGGACTGGGGAACAGTCTGCATCAAAGAAGGAACAATCTGGGGTTCAGGTGAGTAGCTTGTCACAACAGAAAGCTAAGCCACAACAACATTTTGTTCTTCTTTGACGAAGACTCATCATGGAATTTGCACAGATCTCCTCTGACACATCACACCTAACTGATAACATTTGTACGTTAACGGAAGAAATGCAACAATTAAGACAAGAAAATCTCACACTTAGGGAGTAGGTTACTAGAAGTAGAACTGAATTCACTCAATGGAGAGATACAAAAGTGCCTGGCTCTCGTCCTATTTTAGCTCCACCCAAATTTGGTCCAACTACCTTTTCTCCTCTAGGTTCTTCTAGTCAGCGTTCTGACCAAAACCTTCAAGTGACTGTAGTGACTCCTAATCCAGTTCCGTTGGGTAATCCCGAACGTTTTACTGGAGATAGTAATAGTTTTGCGTCGTTTATGAGCCAATGTCAATTGCATTTTTTATGCAAACCACAGAATTTTAATACTGATACTGCCAAAGACCGCCTTTATTATCTTTTATGTAGGCGGGGTAGCAGCAAACTGGACAATACCCTAAATTGATAATAATGATCCTCTTTTGAATAATTTCATTGCATTTAAAGACTCTATGTCACGTCTTTTTGCTAGACATATTTTCATACAATCAAGTGACAACATATTGTTAATCTTGCAACAAGGTTCCAAAGATATCCTTACTTATATTACTAGTTTCAATCAACTAATTTCTGACACACATTGGCCTGAAGAAAAGCGTACCTCCTTGTTTTACTGAGGACTCAGGGATGAGTTAAAAAATTAATTAGCTCACATTGTAGATTTGCCTGAGAATTATATTGAATTCATAGACTTTGTTGTCAAATTAGATCATAGGTTAGGAGAGAGAAAGAATGAAAGACCACGTGGAGAACCCAGACTAGTCATTGTTAAAACAGAGAAAAAAGACATTGAAGAAAAACAGAATAGTGCTGAACCTTTGCAAATAGGGGGACTAAAAGGTCCACTAACTTCAGAAGAAAAAGAAAGACGCCTAAAAGGAAATCTTTGCTTATACTGTGGCAAGGCAGGACATTTTGCTAGAGAATGTCGATTAAAACCCACGAAGAAGAAAGTTGTTGCAAATATAGAGATGAGTAAATCAGATTTGGGAAACTGATTCTCTCGGAGGGTAAAGAGATCGTCCCTTCGAGAGTAACTGAAAAACAGATCTCACAATTTGTCACTAACGTGATTAATCATATCCCTTGACACATGACCATCAGAATTACCTTTATCATTTCAGCACAACAGAGACATAGTCTTTCAGTTTTAATAAATTCAGGTGCTACAGGTAATTTTCTTGATTTAAGTTTAGCAAAAAAACTAGGAGTTCCACAGTTGACCCAGACAGAACCTGAACCTGTAAGGGCAGTAGATGGGTCAACAATTTTGTCAAGACTAATCAGATTTCACACTGCCCCACTAACGTTAGTTAGTGAAAATGTTCATACAGAAAAAACAGTTTTTGACCTTATTGACATACCCACTTTTGGAGTTATACTTGGTGTTCTCTGGTTAGAATTACACATCCTATAATAGATTGGGTTAAAAGGACTATCACTCACTTTAGATTCATCATTTTGTAAAACACATTGTTATCAAGAAGCACAGGACTCTATTATTCCATTATATTGTGCTAGTACACAAACTACATACTTATCGCAGATGACACCCCCTCCACATTTGCCAAAAGAATATATGGACTTTGCTGACGTCTTTGACCCTATTAAAGCCACTCAATTACCACCTCACAGGGTGTATGATTGTAGAATTGACTTAATTCCAGGTGCTGTTCTACCATGCAGCAGAATTTATGCGCTCACCGAACCGGATACTCAGTATTTGAAAAAATACTTGGACATATTACTTGAGATCGGATTCATTAGACATTCAACATCCCCTGTTTCGTCTCCACTTTTTTTGTAGCAAAAAACACTGGCGATCTCACGGCTTGCATTGACTATCATGCAGTTAATAAAGCTACCATAAAAAATCGTTATCCATTACCACTTATCCCAGTTCTTCAAGATCAGATAAAAGGCTCTACCATATACACCAAATTAGATCTTCGTGGTGCTTACCATCTTATTCGTATAAAAGGAGATGAATGGAAGACCGCCTTCCGTACTAAATTTGGCTTATTTGAGTATACTGTTATGCCGTTTGGATTGTGCAATGCTCCAGCGGCATTCCAGTATTTTATAAACAAGGTTCTTCACGATTTCTTAGACATCTGTGTTATCTTCTACATAGACGACATCTTGATCTTTTCCAAAACAGCAGAAGAACACATCCATCATGTTAAATCCATTTTACAGAGACTCTGGGAGAACTCATTATATGCAAAATTGGAAAAATTTGTTTTTCATGTTAAATCCGTAGAATTTCTTGGATATTTGCTCCCACCTGAAGGTATCACTATGGACCCTAACAAGGTAGAAGCTATCCTCAAGTGGCCTTCACCAACTTCTGTAAAATACATACAGCGAGTTCTTGGATTCGCAAACTTTTACAGACTGTTCATAGCCAATTTTTCTGGAATAGTTACACCTATAAACAATTACTACGAAAAGGACAATCATTCCATTGGACTGCAGACGCTGAGCAGGCTTTCCAGACTTTGAAGGAGGCTTTTACCACCACCCCGATTCTTGCTCAACCAGACCCAGATCAACCTTACTTTGTAGATGCGGATGCTTCTCAAAGTGCCTTAGGAGGAGTCTTATTACAAAAAAATCCAAACATAGGACATCTACACCCAATAGCGTATTATTCACGGAAGCTACTTCAGGCAGAGCAAAATTACACAGTGGCGGAACTTGAACTCCTAACTCTCAAGGCAGTATTCACTGAGTAGAGACATCATTTATTAGGAGCAAAACACACTATCACAATATTTACAGATCATAAAAATCTACAATTTTTCACATCAGTTATTGCCCTTACTCCCAGACAAATGTGATGGTTACACTTTTTTAGTGAATTTGATTTTCTTATTACCTATTGTCCTGGACAAAAACAAATTTGATCTAACACCTTATCTAGACTAAGGGAAAATGAAAACAAAGACAACCATCTGCCACCTAAAAATATTATTCCTCCTGAGAAAGTAATTGCAGTAACCCAAGCTGACACCTTCTTGTCTGGAGTCAAGAAGGGTTCTCAAGGTATAGATCAACAAATGTGGCTACAAAACCCCAGAATACAATCCAAGATGTGTATCTTTTTCATAACAATAAACTATTTATCCCTCAAGAAAATCTAAGACAACAAGTTCTAATATGGCATCATGTTTCCAGCATAGCTGGGCATCCAGGTATGCACAAAACGTTGGAATTATGCCTACAAGGTTTTTGGTGGGACACCATCAGAAAGGATGTGCAAGATTATATTAATACTTATCCGGTTTGCACTCACAACAAATCACAGCACATAGCCCCAGCTGGACTACTCCATCCTTTACCTACTCCCTCCACGCCATGGCATACTATTAGTATAGATTTTATTACAGATCTGCCAAAATCACACAATTACGCAACCATCTTAGTAGTGGGAGATATGCTCTCTAAAATGAGTCATTTTATTCCTTTGAAAAAACTACCCACGGCTACTGAATTTAGTGACATCTTTTTGCATCACATTGTAAAACTTCATGGTCTTACAAGTAAGATAGTGTCCGATCGGGGCCCCCAATTTACTTCTAAATTCTGGAAAACCCTATGCTCACAATTAGGAATAGAGGTTACCTAGAACAGAGTTTACGTTGTCTAACTTCAACTAAGGCATCACAATGGGACCAAGCTCTTCGGCTAGCTGAATTCTCGTATAACAATAGTGTGCATGCTGCATTAGGTTGTTTCCCTTTTTTTAGGTCTTGGCCTGCACCAGCGCTTGCGCTGGTCTGGCCGAGAGTTTTAGTAAGCGGGTTTTGGAAGTGCAAACCCACTGGCTTTCGGCTGGCGACCAGCTTGCGTTCACGAAGGCGTGCACGCGCGCAGCTGCCATCTGGGTTTCCTATCTCTTCCTCATTTCCTCGTCATGGCTCATTAACTCTCTGGAATCTGATGTTTCAATCGCAGCAGCAGCTCACATTACCAACTGACGGCCCTGGACTACAGTCACATGAAAAACAACAGCGATTAGCATTGAAATGTAAGCTTTTTTTTGTCTAGTTAGAAATATTGCTTCGGTGGGTTGATTTCACCTTATATCGCTATTTGTTTTATATTGGGAGTCACAGCCTAATTACCAGTATTTTTGTCTCACTCTGTTTTTTTTTTTTATATTTATTTGCGCAAAGCACAAAGCTATATTTAAGGTTACTTTTTCCGCGTCACTTCTTCACTCTATTTAAACTCCACACCCCCCACTCTTATTGTCTCTCTCCTTCTCTCTCTCTCCCCTCTCTAATTCTCTCTCTACTTAATTAACTCTCCCCTCTCTATCTTTTTTAGCCTTTCATTCTCTCACCCCTTTATCTGTTTCTCTTTCAAACTCCTTCATTCACTCTCTCTCCCCTTCTTTCTCTCTCTCTATCCCGCTCCACTCTTTATTCTATGTACACCCTTTCTCTCTCTCTTTCTCTCTCACCACCCTCTCTAATTGGGCATTATATCTTCACTCTATCTCTCACTCGGCAACACCACAGCATCACTCAGCATCACCACAGCATCACTCAGCGCAACCACAGCATCAATCAGAGCTAGCACAGCATCAATCAGAGCCAGCACAGCATCACTCAGCACCAACACAACATCTCTCAACGCCATCACAGCATCACTCAACGCCATCACAGCATCACTCAGTGCAACCACAGCATCACTCAGGGTCACCACAGCATCACTAGGTGCCACAACAATATCACTCGGCGCCGCCACAACTATATCACTCGGCGCCACCACAGCATCACTCGGCGCCACCACAGCATCACTCGGTGCCACCACAGCATCACTCGGCACCACCACAGCATCACTCTGCACCACCACAGCATCACTCGGCACCACCACAGCATCACTCGGCACCACCACAGCATCACTCAGCACCACCACAGCATCACTCGGTGCCACCACAGCATCACTCGGCTCCACCACAGCATCACTCAGTGCCACCACAGCATCGCTCAGCGCCGCCACAGCATCGCTCAGCGCCGCCACAGCATCGCTCAGCACCACCACAGCATCGCTCAGCACCGCCACTGCATCGCTCAGCACCGCCACAGCATCGCTCAGCACCACCAAAGCATCGCTCAGCGCCACCACAGCATCACTCAGCGTCACCACAGCATCACTCAGCGCCACCACAGCATCACTCTGCGTCACCACAGCATCACTCAGCACCACCACAGCATCACTCAGAACTACCACAGCATCACCACAGCATCACCACAGCATCACTCAGTGCCACAACAATATCACTCAGCACCACCACAGCATCACTCAGCACCACCACAGCATCACTCAGCGCCACCACAGCATCACTCAGCGCCACCACAGCATCACTCAGCACCACCACAGCATCTCTCAGCGTCACCACAGCATCACTCAGCGCTACCACAGCATCACTCAGCGCCGCCACAGCATCACTCAGTGCCGCCACAGCTTCACTCAGCGCCACCACAGCATCACTCAGCACCACCACAGCATCACTCAGCACCACCACAGCATCACTCAGCGCTGCCACAGCATCACTCAGCACCGCCACAGCATCACTCAGCGCCGCCACAGCATCACTCAGCGCCGCCACAGCATCATTCAGGGCCACCACAGCATCGCTCAGCACCACCACAGCATCGTTCAGCACAACCACAGCATCACTCAGCACCACCACAGCATCATTCAGCACCACCACAGCATCATTCAGCACCACCACAGCATCATTCAGCACCACCACAGCATCACTCAGGGCCACCACAGCATCACTCAGGGCCACCACAGCATCACTCAGCACCACCACAGCATCACTCAGCGCCGCCACAGCATCACTGAGCAGCACAGCAGTATCACTCAGCAAGACCTGAGTATCATTCAGCATCACCTCAGCATCGTCTCCGCAACAGTCACCACCACCACCACTACCACCTCAGCATCACTCAGCACCACCTCAGCCTGCTCTCGGAATCTGGCATCTGTTGATTCTCCCCTAGCGTCTGGCCGCTGCTAGTGTTATAATACAGGTACTAGTTCCCAACCTTCACCCTCCGATTGTTTATGCCCCCTCAAAAAAAAAGCTTTAACAAACAACCATTGCAATAGGCAGAAACAAGTTGCCAGCATTGCAAGAACAAAAGAAAACTGAGGACATTTTTTATTGTAAATACTTTTTTTAATATGATCGTTCAGTTTTACATAATGCCTTCTTGGTCACATATAAAGTAACAAAAATGCTTCTGACACTTTTTTATTATAACTTTTCAGCATGCTGCACAGCAGCCACACTTCTCTACAGCACAGCTTGAAGACATTGGCAAAGTCAATAGCTCTGGCTAAACACTTATAAGGCCCCAAAGGCGAGACCTATTGGCTATGCCAATGCTTGTCTTTCTTACTGGTCATCACCCCCATTCAATTCCACTTTGCTCCCATCACAACCCGAGGTCATGCCCTCAGTATCCGAAAAGTTAAAGCTGTTACACACCATACACGAGAAAGCCAGAAACAGTTTAGCTCAAAACAAAATCAGTACTAAGAATAAAACTGATAAACATAAAACTCCAGAACATCCATCCAAAGAAATTACAACCAAGATTTATTACTACCCTTCCCAATCGAACAAGTCTTGAACCCAGTTTATATTCAATTGCAATTACCAGATGAATATTCAATACATCCAGTATTCCATGTACCCTCATAAAACCATACCATCTGCTAAATAAAAAAGATAATCCACCACCAGCAGTAGTTGTAGGTGATCACCTTGAATATGAAGTACAACGTATTCTAGATGCTAAAAGAATACAAGGTAGACTACATTACCTAATAGATTGGAAGGGTTACCACGCTTCTGAAAGGTCATGGGAACCAGCATCCCATGTGCATACCCCTAAACTGGTCAAACGTTTTCATGCTTTACATCCAGATAAGCCCCGTCCCATAAGAAGAACTTTGGAGGGGGGACTGTCATGGGCATGACCATCACTTTTCCATGTAACCCAACCGGCAGCAGAACACGATAACTAATACCTCAGATTCTAGTTTTATTTTTTGCATACAATTCCTGTTGTGTTTTTTGGGATATACCATCCATTATACATTGACTTGTTAATATGATGTATTACATGTGGATTCTATGTCAGGACCGAAGGCTTCTGATTATGCTTTCTCAATTTCTTTACTGACTCAACAGCAGCCAATGAAAAGTAAACTACATATAGTAAAAACTACATTTCCCATGAGGCTTTGAACCACGCCTCCTCAAACAGCCAATGGCAACACATCATAG
This sequence comes from Calotriton arnoldi, assembly GCA_963921515.1. Classification (NCBI taxonomy): domain Eukaryota; kingdom Metazoa; phylum Chordata; class Amphibia; order Caudata; family Salamandridae; genus Calotriton; species Calotriton arnoldi. The sequence continues at coordinate 2,784,874 of CAWUFW010001134.1, read as the reverse complement.
TGAACAAAATAGAGAGGCACCATCTTGGCTTCCTCTTTCTTTGCTGCTCCGCAGTCAAGATAAGTGCCTCTCTATTTAGTTCTACTTTGTCACTATGGCCTTGATATTTAATAACTGGAATGTTTATTTTTTAACTCTGATGCACGATATGTGCTTATGGTAATGCCTTATTTCCTTATTGTCGGCATGCGGTGTGCAGCGTGCTAATTACTTTCCCTGTATCGGGCGTTTTTCACGATCTGCTTCAGGCGCGCGATCCTTCAACTAGTTTTTTCCCCTTATATTGAGCGCGTGTTGAGCTTTAGGTTCTCCCCTCTTTGCCCTTCACTGCTGCCGCCAGCGCTGCTGGCTTCCCCGAGCGCCTCGCGCATTCGGACGGGACTGGCCCCCCCCGCAGGGAGCGAGGCGCACGCCGGAGCCCGTTCGGGCTGCCAGCGTGCGTCTCGGGGGCTCGCGCGTGCTCCTGTGCGCGCGCAGCTCCCTTTCACTGCCGGACAGACGCCTTGCCCCAGGCTGGATCGGGGATTCACGCAGCTGGCATTGGTGCAAATAACGGGCCGTTTTTTCCCACATTTAAGGCAGCGTTGGTGTTTAAATGCTCGGGGGCATTAATTCTGATGGTTCCAGCTGGACTGGAAATTAACTTCTCCCCCTGATCTGCGCAAGCAGGTGGGGGTTTTTTCTCCCTCCATTAGTCTTGTGCTTTTACGGTTTAATGATATTTCCTTTGCTCCAATGCCCTGGCTTGCTCCCGCCTGACGCCCTAACTTGTTGAAAGTGTGGGCTGATAATTTTGCTTCCCACTGGGGAAAATTTGATTGAATATGTTGTTGTATTCACCTGAGTCATGGCAGACTGCGAGGTCTACCAAGAGGAGATAGCTGCGTATGATGCCCAGGATAATGATCATGCCGTATGAGGTGTCGATATAAGACACTAAAGGCATAAAGTTAGATGCCAAGCTGGATTAGGCGCTCTCCTCTGCCTTGTTACTTATATCCCAGCGGTTACACTTTCTGCATCCTCTTAACCCCCCCCCCTCTGGGCCTTCTTCTGTCCCAGCGCCGCTTCCTCCTTCAGTCCCTCCCCCGGTCTTCCATGACCCCATGTGCACACGTACTTTAAGCTCTCCAATTCCAAAGAGCAGGCTCAAGATGGCGCCCCGGCCCTTCCCCCTCCCCAGCCACTTCCTATCCAGTTGTCACTACCGACACTGACACCGACACAGACTCATGCCAAGAGTCTAGGCCTCGTAAATGCGCTAAGAAACACAAACTCTCATCCTCCCCCGTCCAGCCCCCCTTCCCTTTATGGTAGATCCTTTCGACTTGTCCGCCCTCGCTCAACTGACTGGGTCCCTCCCCCGCAGTTGCGCTATACATGCAGACTCATTACGAAGAGTTTTGACAAACAGGTGAAGGCTCGCCTTAACTCGGAATGTCCACGCCCTGATTTAGCGCACAAGAGGGCAGTTACCCCGAACATTGACTCTTCCATGACCTCCTTCTTGAAGAAATATAAAAAAGGATCTGTAAAAAAGGGATCGATAGCGCCCTCCGGGCGTGTCCAGATAAGGTGTTGGACATTGCCGCCCTCTAGCCAAAAATTCTCGAGATAACCCTACAGACCCAGGAGGCTGAGGCCGCTGGTACCCCGGGGTCTGCCGGGGTGGGTCCAATGGGCGATCTGTCTTCTTGGTAACGCTAATTACACCTTTGTATCTGAACGGCGCAAATCCATCATACTCAGAATTGTCCCGCAACTGGTGGAGCTAGCCGCGCCCGAACCGGACCCGCTAACTGAGGGACAATTTTTGGCGCGAAGTTTGTTAAAGACATTGCCACGTTTGTGAGTACCTTTGCCTCTCTAGATAAATCACAGTCTTCTTTGAAGAGAGTTTTTCCATCAGGTCTCTGATAGAGCCGAGCGTGGCAGGGGACGTTCGAACGACCGCTACGTCAATCCCAGTCCTCAGAGAGGGTTCCCTCCCAGGCGCAGGGGTTTTCACCCAAGCACCAGACCAGGCGGGCTTCCACCCATCCAGGTCTCGAGGCTTCGGGGGCCGCGGCAACAGGGATGTATACAGAAGTTACAAAACTTAGAATTGATTGTATCCGAACTTCAAGAGCTGTTGACCAAGCAAGATATTGCCGTGGGATCCTTCCGTTTCGGAGGTTTTTGGCAGCTACGTTTCCTAGGAGGAAGTCAGGGACTGGTCTTAAACCTCAGGGAATTCTTCCCCCTTTTTTGTTCAATGGCGTTTCACGATGTAGGACAGCCCTCTTCTGAGATACCTCCTGTTACAACAGGACTGGATGGTCCGCCTGGACCTGAAGGATGTTTTTCCTCTCCATACCAATTTGCCCCTCTCATCAGAATTTTCCTTCAGTTCCAATGGAAAGGGCTATGGTAATGCTATCGCACTCTCCACCGTCTTCGAGATTGGGAGCGCGCATGTTCGTCTTCCCCGACAACATGCTTCCCCTGGCTCAGGATCGGACTCTTCTCCTCACTCATTGAGTGGACGAGGTCTCTATTACAGGACCTGGGTATCGTCCTCAACGTCTAAAGTCGATCTTATCTCCGAGCCAGCAGATAGACTTCCTGGACTGCTAAATAGGTTCAGTTCTGCGCTTCTGCTTCTCCCATTGACCAAGATCAGTTCTATCAAATGAGAAATCAAAATACGTGGTCCAAACAGATGATTTCATGGACGATATTAGCGTAGATAGCGGGCCTCCTCACCTCCGCCATCCAAGCCATCTTTCCAGACCCTCTCCACTATCGGGCCCTTCAGCGCCTCTAGATTTTTTATATTCAAAAGAGGTTTCACGACGGTTTCTTGATCACCTTATCTCCATACGCTCGAGAGGAGCTTCTTTGGTGACTGGAACACATGGCGGCTTGGTTCGGAAGGGCGATTTTGACGCTTCCCCAAAGGTCATTGTCGAGTCCGACGCCAGTCGTTAGTTCGGGGCGCTCGATGTGCAGAATTTGCCACAGACGGTTGTCGGTCAGCCGACGGGTTATAGTTGCACATCAGCTGCCTCGAGGCTCTAACAGAATCCTTGCCATAAAAGCAATATCTCCTCTGAAGAGCAAGTGTTGGAGACGAGATACATCTCTAGTCTAGGAGGAACGGGGTCACGTAGGTTGGTCATTTTGCGAAGGAGTTTTGACATGTCTGTCTGGCTCTCTGACCCATGTCTTAACGGAGTACCTGCCGGGCAAGCTCATTCAGGTGGCAGAATGGAATTCCAGTTCCTAAGGGTTTTTCGGTGATGGTGGCGTCACCCCTCTCTTTTGCGGAGATCAGGAGTAGGCGTTGTCCCTGCAGGATAGACCTCTTTGCCTCTCGTCTCAATGCCCATCTCCCGCTTCTTCAGCTGGAGACCGTACCCGATGGCAAGGGGAACGGACACGTTCCTTTCATCTTTGGGGGTCTCAGAGGAATTATGTTTTCCCCATTTGCTCTGATCCCGAGAGGGACGGACCTGGTCTGTCGACAAGCGGCTCCGATAGTATTGGTGACACCGTTGTGGAAGACTAAGTCCTGGTTCCCCACTCTTTGGGGTTGTCTGTGGATATCCCCCCTTTCAACTTCTGGTATTCCCGATGCTTCTCCAGGATCCAGTGGGAGCCCCCTTTCCGCTGGTCCTGCAGAACCAACTGTCTCTCATGGTGTAGATGCTCCCAAGAGACACGGGAGCATTGACTGCCTTTACCGACAGCTGCCGGCTTTATAGTACAAGCTTGGGCTCCATCTACCCGGGAACGATATGCAGCTTCCTGGAAGCGATGGGTGGGTTGGGGCCTTCAACGGCAGGTGGATCCCGTGGGATCGGATGCAAAAGAGGTTTTAAACGTTCTGTCAGAGTATGCTGATTCAGGTCTTTCATGCAGGTCAGTTTACAACTTCAGATTGGCACTCTCGGCAGGCCATGATTCTATTGATGATAAACTATTCAAAGGTATTAGGGTGGCTAAGCCTCCTCGTCCCCGGTATTCAATGTTATGGGATGTCTTCAAGGTTCTGTCCTTACTTGAATCTTGGCCAGATAGTAACGATTTATCTTCGAAACTTTTCGGCCAAGCGCACAATGTTGTTAGGTCTAATCTCAGGTCGCAGAGTGTCTGTTGTGCAGGTTCTGAATTTAACAGGAAGCATGTTCTACCCACAGGGTGTCTCTTTCAGCATTACGAAACGGACGAAAGGATGTCACGTTTGGTTGAGTATCCTGTTTTTTCCATATAACAGTGCAATACGTGTTTTTTTTTGACAATGTTTAAAGGTTATGAAGAATGTATCCTTGCAAATAGGTCTGAGCCTTTAGGTCAATTGTTGTTAACGGTTCAACAACCTTTCAGACCGGTTTCAGCTGCCACCTTAGCTAGGTGGGTTAGAGGAGTGATGTCAGAATCTGGCATTGATATTTCTGTTTCGGGTGCTCATTCCTCTAGAGGAGCCATGGCCCCTAAGGCATACATGTTAAGATCTCGTGTGGAGGATATCCGGATAGCGGCTGACTGGTCTTCTGATTCAATGTTTAGGTGCTTTATTAAAGCCTATTTTGCATGTTTCATCTGTTGTTATTTATGAGCTTTGTACCAGCATAATCAGAAGCCTCCGGTCCTGACATAGAATACAAAATTTTCCAGCTATCGCAACAAGAATTTTAGATTCTATTAAGGACACGGAGGCGAGGATTATCCCACCCGTTGGGACAGTTAATATCAACTGTTATGTTGTATGATTTCGATATTCATAAATTTGTTAATACCCACCCTCAAAAAATCAAACCTTGTGGGTTCCCTATTTTCAAACTTGTTTCTGTTTCAGGGAATGATTCTAAACAGAACTGAATTGCTGCTCCGCCTAGAGAGGGACCACCTCGTTGTTGGAGGAGGGATGCTGATCCCAAGATTCTGGACTATATTCCCCGTTGAGAATTGATCTCTGCTGTTGCCTCTTCGTTGAGTATTGGAACTGTTTTTTCGTTCGCACATTATGGACTGGTTTGCAAAGAAAGAGGAAGCCAAGATGGTGCCTCTCTATTTTGTTCACTAATGTGTTGCCATTGGCTGTTTGAGGAGGCGTGGTTCAAAGCCTCATGGGAAATGTAGATTTTACTATATGTAGTTTACTTTTCATTGGCTGCTGTTGAGTCAGTAAAGAAATTGAGAAAGCATAATCCTCGCCTCCGTGTCCTTAATAGAATCTAAAATTCTTGTTGCGATAGCTGGAAAAATTTTGTATTGTTTCAGCACTTCAAACAGAATGCTCACATGTTAAAAAACTGCCAAAATTTCCTTCATACTGTATGATTAATCTGATGACTCACCGCGCGTTTCATGGCGGTATGCTAGTTTGCTAATCAGACTCCTACCGGCAGTGTTAAATGCACGTGTAAACAGTCAAACGTGCAACATGTGGAAGAAAGCTAGAAGCGGAGAGCGAGGATATTTAAACCACGCCCGCTTGAATTCTTTGCTTAGCCTCGTTTGGTTTCCAGCACTTAACTGACTCCAGCCTCTTGACAGCAGTCTTGAGTGTTCCGATCCCTGGTGCAGACGTCTCCTGACACTCTCCGATCCCGGCCTTCCTGCTTCTGCTCCGGCGTCACCAACGTAATTCCTGTAAAAAGAAAAAAACAAACAACTGAGGAATGTTGCTTAGCAATGCAGCGATTGAGACGGTAAAACGCATACGATTGCAGATACGCTGGTAAGCTAATTTTTTCCACAAATGCTTGTAAAAGATAAACAAGTCTTGTTGCTTTGCAGATTCCTGGCAACAAGAGAACATTTTATGATTTAGCAGCCAATAGACATTCTGGTGACAGAAATTGATACTGCAGAAAAACTTGGGCTGGAATTTGACGGTGAAATTAACCTCAAATACTTTAAGACGAACTGAATACATTGAATACATTGGAAGTGTGAACTTTGGCTATGATTTACGATGACACATAATTGTACATTTGTAAACAGGAACTGAATACTTTGATAATGTGAACTTGTGATACAAACCGGCTGTTTGAAATATTAGCCACGCAAGATTCCATGTAATTAAGCAGAGGCGACTCTTTCCATTATTACTGAATAGTATATTTCAGTGTTTTCTCTGTTTTATATATTGTTTATTTATTCTAGATGATTACTTCTATTATAAAATCAACAGAGAAATACTTTCACGTATGGTGAATGTCTGTTTACCAGATAAATGTGCAAGACATCCTTAAAATGAATCAGAAAAGACGTCTAAATGCATATGTTTAACTTTTTGTCTACAGAATGCTACAAATGTAGAAGCACTCTTTGGTGACAATAATTATTACGCACATCCATGAATATGATTGACACCTCCCAATGAAGAAGTGTTTTATTTTGTGCAACTTGGTAGGAATTAGTTTAATAGAGTTATACAGAAACGGTCCTTATGTTATCTTCAGTCTAAGTGAACTCTTTTATATTTCTTTTCTAGTACCAGCATATATCCAGACCCAACCTCCTGATTAACCACACCAGTTCCAAGACACTGGGAGGCAACTCGATTCCGTTTCCCCAGAGCAGCCAGCTTGTTTCCAGTCTCTTCTCTTGTCTCTCATTCCAATCCCCCTTCCCCTTGGGGGCTTCTGGACTGGCAATAGTCTTTACTAGCATTGCCAATCTGTTAGTTTCCGGAGGGACCAGGGAACCGTCTGCATCAAAGAAGGAGCAACCTGGGGTTCAGGTGAGTGGTTTGTCACAACACGCGCTGCCTAAGCATGGTTCATCAGATAAGAGGTAAGCCGGGATACAGCATAGTCACTGATCATAAGTTTTAAACAAGCATTAAAAATGCAATAGGTCTCGCCTTTGATTAAGTTAAAGCCATTTGCTTTGCTAATGCTATTGTATAGCAAAGCAAATGGCTTTAACTTAATAAAAGGCGAGACCTATTGCATTTTCAATGCTTGTTCTTTCTCTTACTACAGTTAAGGGTTTTTGTCAAGTGAGCTGTCAGTTTTTTTTTTAACACATAACATTTAAATAGTTTGTGAATGAATAGTAAAAATATTTCAAACTATATCAGGAAGTTCGAAAGCACATTTGTTTTGTAATTAAAAAGTGTGCTACAAGCAAATATTTGGATAGGAGCAAAACAAATCAGAAAACTTTACTTGGTGATGTGCAAATGACACATGCTTGCAAAAACTTGATTTCCAAACATTATTGTTTTTACACTAGTTTTAGCAGTAAAACGGTATGTCAGTGGGACATTTTGTGGCCTTTTCAATGTAAAATCTGCTGGCGCAGAGAAGATTCTCGCCATCTCTCTGGTGTAGACAGAAGGAAAAAGAGTCTGAACACAACCACAACTACAGAGTCCAGAGCAAATGCTGGAAGTCATCACCAACATGAACTTGATGCAGTGGTTCAAAAATAAGGGACCTTGAGCTCCTCAAGTGCAGCAATAACCATTTAGGGACAGTTCTTTTGTAACAAAAAGTATGTGTACTCTTTGTCTAAAATTTAAAGAAGCATGGGTATGATATTGCCCATAGATCCCATCTAAGAATATTACTGCATTCTCTTACACATTTGGTCAAAATAATTTAGAAGTTAATGTCCCATTCACATGGATGTCCTCAATAATTACCAGCAGTGGTGGGCAGCACGGATCTGGGGTGGAGTACCGGAGGGGAAAGGGGGTAAGAAGATATAATTTGTTAAAAAACTGAAAAATTCACTTACCACCTCCCCGCTCTGTTCCACGTCGTCTCTCCTCCGCCAAACAGGAAACAGCTAGACTCCCCTGAGCAAATCACAAGCTGCAATGCAGCTTGGGGCCTAGGCATGTTCTCTATGCAGGCTGTAATGCAGCCTGCATGGAGATCATGCTAAAGGGTGCATGAATGTTTGGCCGGCCCGAGAGGGCCGGTAAAAGCATCAAGCGCACTTTACTGTGCCCACCACTTCTCCCTTGCTTTGTCAGCAGAGCAGCCCCACCCTCATGCTGCTGCAGCAGGGAAGAATAAAATGATAATAACATTTCGTTATTATAATTTTATTTTTCCTTTCTTTTACTGCTGCACAGCAGCAGTGGGGCGATGCTCCTCTGCCTTAGTGGAGGAGCTGCCACTGATGACCAGTGAATAGGCGAAGCAACAACCAGTACTTTTCATAGACATAGACCGGAGACTTCTGAGGCCAACAAAGGTGGAGTAGCACATCGCCTCAACTACCGAAACAAGGTCCAAGGGTCTGAGCTTTTGGGTGTGTGTCCCTTACTGACATACTTTTGTACAACGTCATTGATGATTTGCCAGAAGACCTCACAAGAGTGCTGAATGTTAGCAATGATACTCATAGTCATACCGGTGACCTCTTCAGAGCCTGTAAGCAGTACTTAAGAAAAGGAAAGACAACAGTTTGAGGCTGCATCAAAGAAAATGCAAATTCCTCAAATGGAACATAGAATTCCTCATCTTCTTGTACATGTCTGGGAATTTATGACAATCCTAAGAAGATGATGGATATTAAAAAAATGCTCAGCCCTCCAGTGAAGTCAACCTGACACTTTAAGACATCTGCCTTAGTAGTTACATGCATATCTCTGTAGAAGGTGCATTAACCTGTGGGGCTATCTTCTGGGCTAACAGCAGTAAACATATTTCACCCTGATAGTGCAGTGGCTGCAGCATATCAAAAGGGCCTAATATAGCAATATCTTACATGAAAGCACAGATTTATGTTTATGTTTAAGGGATTTATAAAGTGCATAGCTGCCCAGGGGCTTCCAGCGCTGGCAGTCAGATCCGATGCAGAAGCTAAAAGGAAGTTTAATGGTATTGATTAAAGAGCCAGGTCTTAAGCAACGCAACAAATATTTCACAGTGCCCGCCCTGTAACGAAACAGTAAACTTCGTTCCCAGCAGCCCAAATGTTTTGATTAGGTACATTGCAATTGATCTGTTTACTCCAATATTCGTATAGGCCATCACACTCACCTTTGAAGTATTGGTTACTACTCTTTCTTCCTGCAAGGATTTAAACAGAGCTGCCTGCAGCTGTTTTTTACTGATATTATGTGGGCCGCCGGGTTTCTCGAACAGCTGTTGGCAACCTGCCTTACGCAAGCTGGATTCCACAGTCACCAGCCATGGAATACTCCTACCTTTTTCGCAGGCAAGACAATCTGAAATTATAGTGAAGCTACCATGCGTGTTTCTCCATACTGCTAACCATAATAACTAAGGTCAAACGTGGATGTAGTCTTTAATAAAAGCTATATTCATTTCACTATGGAAGATGAAATTAGAGGTAGAAATGAGGTCCCCTAGGATTCTTCTAGAGAATCTGTTTTATTCAACTTGGATTAAATTAAACTTGTTAATACCCCATACCTCAGCATATGTAGCTATCGGGAGGCATTGTGTTCTAAAAATCTGCAGGAGTGGGAAAAAAGCTCCACCCCTCTTTGGTTGTGGTAGAGTAAACAGCGAACTGATTGCCTTAGAGAATTTATTTTTGCATTGCACAACATGTGCTGTCCATAATCCATTATCGGCAAAAACTAGTCCCAAGTAGGAAAAAGTGCTGGTGCATTTTAGGTTGAACTTGCCTACTTTAAGTGAGGCTATATTATGCTTGTTCGGGCCACAGGGCATAATATAGGATTAATTAAATTAGAACTTAAATCCAGCAAGGCCATAAAATTAACAAAACCTTGTACTAACTGTCGTAAAGCTCCCGGGTACGAGCCATTAGTACAGCATCATCGGCTTATAATAATGATGGTAAAAATGAGCCTTTTACTTTGGGGACATCAAGGGTGGCAGATAGTAACAAGCATTGGCATAGCCAATAGGTCTCGCCTTTGGGTCCTTATAAGTGTTCAGCCAGTGCTCTCGGCGTTGCCAATGTTTTTAAGCTATTTTATAGAGCATTGTGGCTGCTGTGCAGCATGTTGAAAAGTATTTTTGTTACCTTGTATATAACCAAGAAGATATTATGTACAACTGAATGACCCAATTAAAAAAATTATGACAGTGTAAAGGTGGTTAAGAATCATGATATTCAAATTTAACTGTGATTTTTCTGTGATTGTAATTTCTTATGCATAGCTTTGATCGCAAATTGTATATTACTATCACGTTTTCAACCATGTAAAGCGTTCTGACGTGTACAATTAGAGGTCAGTGCTATAAAAGTCCTAAAAAAAATAAAGGCCTTGCATACATCTTTGTGATACGCTGATGTATTTTGCAAACTCTTATTTTGCGCCAATGCTTGTACTGTGACAATAATAAGTGCATTGAGAACAGTCCTAAAGGCTGACATCTAAAATCGAAAGGGAGTGCACGCCTAGACATCATTTTTTTTTTTTATCTGCAAGCCGTTTTTATTGAGTAGATCAAAAGGGCGAGCGAGAGTTTTCTGAGATATGTCTGTGTTTGGGGAGCCCCGATAGGGGTGAGAAGTGGCCGTGAATGAGTGTCCCGTACGTCTGGCCAGCAGCGTGGCGCTTTGGTAAACATCCTGGTGACACGAGCACAGGGCACGTCAGTCACAGGCGCCGGGCACGGCCGACGCACCAGTGGATAATGGCGCCCTAACTTGAGACTTTAAGCAGAGCCAGATAACCTCATCTCACATAATGTCCGAGTGTTAGCCGCTCTGTCGTGCGGCCACTTCAAAGGGAAGAAGCGCCTCACGGCCCTTCCCCCACAAGCCCACTTGTGCATAGAAACAAAACAATGTCAGTTCCCTAATCTCGGTAGGAAGTAAAGCGTATGGAGCACTACTAATCACGGCAAAAACAAACAAGGACATGGGTGCAGACTTTAAATGACACTGTCCAGTTCAGACATGTCAATAAGACGTAGTAAGACGCACGGCCTCAAGTGTCCATGTCTACAGATGCAGAGCAGTAATTAGCAGTACAAAACCTTTCAGGAAAACAACTTAAAAAAACAAGACGCGCGGCCAAGAAACGCGCTCTCTGTTGAGGGAGAGGGAGGAGTGGTGAGGGAGGGGGAGGAGGGGTGAGGGAGGGGGAGGAAAGGCAGATGGCGCCTCGCCAGCGATGCGAGGAATGCATGGCAGCTGCGCGCGTGCACGCTCTCGCGAACGCAAGCTGGTCGCCAGCAAAAGCCACCGTTTGCATTTCCAAAACCCGCTTACTAAAACTCTCGCCAGAGCAGCGCATGCGCTGGCTCAGGCGAGACCTAAAAAGGGATGGAGATCGTTTTTATACAGAATAAATAAAAGTGGGGCTAAAAACACATCCCTGTCTCACTCCCTGAAAAATGCCAATGTCCCAAGACAAGTATTCAGTCTTATTTAGGCCTTCATGTCAAATAAGCTAAAAGGTGCACCAGTGCTTTGTCCATTCCAAGAGATAAAGGGATAGACCACAGCTTGGAACGGTTTACGCTGTTGAATGCTGTGGTCAAATCCATAAAGGCCAAATATATTGGGGAGGTTTGGGCTATAGTATATTTACTAATTTAGGATTAAGACACTGCTCTACTCTTCCAATCTTAGATCTAAAATTGTAGTGGTAGTGGCAAGGATAAATGATCGACTTCTCTTCTGCCCATTCCTTTATCTGATTATATCAGACCCTCCCTAGGATTTTTAATGTTGTGTCGATAAAAGAAATGGGCCTATAGCAACTAGGCAGCAGACGATCTCCCTTTTTAAAAATATGGACTATAATTGATGTTGACCAAGTGCATGGTAGGGGGTGTGTGCTAAACTCTTAAAAATTTCAGTAGTAGTGGGGCCCAAAATCCAGGGTTATTTTTAAGATCAATCGGTAATCTGTCGGGCCGGAGCCCTTGCCCCCAATACTCTGGTTTATTGCATCCTCAACTTCCCCCAAGTTCAACTGCACTGACGCGCAGTTAGAGTCCAGCAAAAGTTCAGTGTTGGTAGAAACGGGTGCGTAGATATTAGTAAAGTGCAATTTCCCAGCTTCACTTGTGATATTGCAGCTAATCTTCGGCTCTGCCCGGTTAAATTGTTTCATCTCTTTCACTGCTGTCCAAAAAAGTCTGCTGTTTTTATTATTAGCTGCCAAAACTAGAGAGTCCCACTGATGATGTAATACTTCCCTTTTTCTGGCTGTGGTGACCTGCTTATATATCTTACGTAACTCAGTCAGGGTTTCTCTGGATGGCCTTAAGTGCCAGATGCAGTTGGCGATTAGCAATGGAGTACTCCCGATTAAACCATCTAGGTTTACTAATGAAAGGTTTTATAGGTCTCATAAGTTCTTTCTTAATGGAAGAGCAAAACTGGCCAAAAGCAATAGTTGCTGTGTAAGCAGCATCGGCTTCTGTAAGACATGCCATGACCACTGGCAGGTTCTCTTTGATCACTTTCTGGAATAGGTATGCGGGTGCGACCATCCTCCATTTTAGTCTTAATCCATCTGTTGAAGGTTCAAGATTGCTTGCACCAATTTCCCTGATATGATGGGGTTTATGGTCCATCATTAGGACTACTGCAATTGTGTTATGGTTATCTTGGCTAGAAGGAACAACTTTCCCTGATAACAGCAAGCCCTCTAGATTCGGCGATATGAAAAAATAGTCGATTGTGGATATATGGCCTCGGCCCCTAAAGGTGGGTATTAAATCTATGCATTTACCTGTGATATCCATAACATTATCTAGTTTGCAAGTTGCCAGAAATGACGCCAGTTCAGATCCTCTGACATCAGTTCTATTCTGTTCGTAGGTAATGGTATTGGTGCTAAAAATAGTATTATTAAACAAATGAAATGTAATGCTTAGAGAACTCAACCTTGTGTTAAAATTAATTTAAAGGCAAAAGCCAGGTAGTAGCCCACTATCACCAACAGCGTTTTGTAAGGATGATATGTATTCAAACAAGATTGGAAATTAGTATTGGGCACGTTAATAAAATCATTATTGTACAAATTAATTAAGTATAAACCTCTTTTATATCTCACTGCCTGAAGGTTACTGTCATCAATCCCAACTGCCTTCACAGAACCTCCTGCTTTAATGTTCACCCAAATAGCTCACCCGCCTACTGCTCGACCTGATCTAGAATGGGTTGCTAGATTGTAATACCATGCAAACCCATCAACAAATATTTCATGGGACGCCCAGGACTCCTGGAACATTAGAATGTTGAACTGGCTAATGAAAGAAAGCCAGTCTGGGCACAATAACTTAGATTGTAGTCCCGCAACATTCCAGCTCAGAATCTTTCGTGTAAAATCATCAATGCTCACAGTTACACTCAAGCTGGGTGGGGCTTTGAGGGGAGACTCAGTTACCAAGGTGTTAAGTGCGAGACCTGACATACATACAACATCAGGCCTCAGTCAGTCTAACCCATCAAGGCCTGCTAGGATGGAAAACCTATTCCACTGCGCAGCAGTTTGTGGGGGAATGGGGGGCTGGATTCTTAATACCATGGGTTTATAAAAATAACCAAGAGGGAGACAACTGATTTTGAAATTAATGCCATCAATAACCTCCTGCTGGTTTAGCATGTCCAGTGGTCTACGGAAATTGAAGATGATGCAGACCCCCTCAATATCTTTGTTTAAGCAACCTACACAACCCATCCTCGGCACCATCAATATTTCATTGCCTCTTATTGGATTGAAATGTTTGTAAATCGAGAAAATCCTCATTCGGTATGTATTTTATTATGACCTTGGGACGTTGTGGTTGATTATGGCCCGTGAAAGTTTTTGGTCTTGCCCCTTTGTTGTTACTAGATGGTAATCCCTTCTGTGCAGTATTCATGACAGCAACTGTCGCACTATTCCCTACGATGTTTTGCTTAGCAGGCTGAATCAGTCTTCGATGCTCATGCAGGGCTGCACTGATTATCTCAGCACCAGGGTTTGCCGTTAGGGATATAGCCAGTGTTGTAAATACCCCACTAGATGTAGGTAGCGGGGAAAAATCATGAATAAACAGTATTGCCCTCGCACCTGACCATTGATAGGGGGCATATACGAGCTGCGCCCAGACTCTTCTCCAGGCTGACCAGGCGCTCCAACAGTGGCCTAAGTTTTTCATGCAGAATATTACTGAGTCTAACACAAAATAGACCAAGAAGTGAGGAATCAGTGAGTTGACTCTCGATAACCTCCCTACCCAAATTTTGAGTATAGTGCAATGCTTGGGGTTGAGCCTGAGAGACTGGTACAGGCTGTGCGGGCTGTACCCAGGAGAGAAGTTGGTTGGATTACTAGCAGCTCAGCTAGGCTGTTTCCTATTTGCAGTCAACGGCTTGCCAGTGGCTCTTTTTGTCTTTACGGCTGTAGTGGTAGAAGGAGGAGAACCCACCGGTATTGTAATAGGGTGTGATACTTCAGACTCTTTGCTAACATAAAGTGTACTCTGAAGACTCGGTGTTAGGACTGCATTGCTCTTGTTTGGTAAGGCCCACAGGGAAAGGAAGCACAGAGCTGCAGACTGGAATAAAAGGTACATTACTAGAGGGGACGTTTAGCAACAAGCTCGTGAGATCAGGCCGCCTCGATGCAGTCTGCAGAGCTATGCTGTATACAGTGAACAGAGACATCAGGGACATCTGGCAGCCGCAAAAGCACTACAGGAAAAGCAGATGGTGGCCTAAGGCCCTGTTGAAAAAGTCTGAAGTTGAGGGAGGCGGTGGGCGGGTAATGGGAGTTAAAAGAGGAGGAAACAAAGGGATTAGGCATTGGGACTCAGTGTACTGTAAATAAGCCATTTATAGTATGTAAACGATGGAAATAATTAACAGAGATAAGCAAAAGGGGAAACAGTGACGTGTCTGAGATATGCATCGCCATATCCTGGAATGAACTTCAGCGCGGCTCTGAGAAAGCCACCAAGTTATAGAATGTATTGTTAGATGCTGGAAAAGTTTCACAAGAAAATGTATGACAAACCTATCTGTGTTTGTTTAGGCAGCCGTTCGAACTCGCTTTTCCTCTCCCACCCTTTCCTGAAATGTCACAAAAACCCGGCAAGACATAGCTGGCAATGGCAAATGTTTTTGGCTCGGCTATTGTACCCCCATTCCACTTCACACACATGAAAGGAACTGGCTTAATTACAGCGACCCAGCAATGCTATGCCAGTCTAGAACAAGCAGTGACGGGCGGAAGGTGGCGGTCGGACGTCACAGCACAGGGAGAGAAGAGCACATCACGGAGTAGGGCACAGCACGAAGTGCAGCGCGTAGCTGCATGTATGTCGAGAAAAGCATTTTTTTAAAAGCAGCAACATGAGGTAATGCCTGGGGGAGGGCCCCGCACGGAGTAGGGCACCGATCTCTTGTCTTTATGGGGCCATGTGTTTCTAATTAGAAACACATGGCCCCATAAAGATAAGAAAGTGCTTTGCGACAGCAGCAAAGCAGGCGACCCAGTCCGGCTTGGAGGCCAAAGGGTGTCAACCAAACACCCTCATTTCCAATGGCAGGCCACCGTTTAGCATAAACGGTGACGCCAGCCAATGGAAATGAGGGGCGGGGTTTAAAGCACTTTTCTGAAAATCCCTCTCTCACAAAATCTCGCCGAGGCGAGCAGCGCTTTGCGCTGCAACGCCACGCGAGACCTAAAAACAGGCTAGGAAAAGCTTGTGAGGGACGTTGTTAAATGCCAAAGAGATACATAACAAAGGGGCTATACAACGTTAAGTTAATTTTAATAAACAGTTGTCCACAACTGTCCACAAAACAGACTTTATGCTGTGGAAGGCCAGAACCTAGATGGCACAAGATCCAAGACTGTGTTGTATACAATGAAGGAGGATAACTATTTTTCAAGTACTTTTGTTGTTAGAGGCAGAAGAGAGATGGGTCTAAAATAGAATAGGGGGATCAGCTGTCGGCTTTTTTTTCTTTTTATTCATAAAAGCTTGACACATGCTTGTTTCCATGCTGAGAAAACAAAACTGGAAAAAGGAGAAATCTCAGAGAATGGTGAGATTAAGGCAGATGGAGCTAAAAACCGAGTGCAATCACTGAGCTGGACAAGTGCTGAAAGGGGTGATTAATAGCAATTACTAAAATTTTAGTCCCATCTAGAATAAGTTGAACAAAAGGTCTGAAGTACAAAACCGTTTGCTATTGCTAACCCTTTGTTTCACTAGATCACATTATTTGAGAATGCCAGAGTGTTTTAAGATGTGCAAATCCCCTTTGAGAGTTGCAAGAGGGAAACAGTGACTCATTTCCAATTGGCAATTTATGGTTTAAATCTTTTTATTTAGACCAATTGGCAATTTAAAGAGGGCTTGAAAGAGGTATCCCTCGTAATTGCGAATTGTAATCCTATACAGCAAAAATTTGCAACTACAATTGTAATTACAAACCAGCAATCAGATATCCACAATAAGTTGGAGTGATATCTGACTCGTCAAGGGGAATCTAGTGCTTGGTCCCTGGGAATTGTGCTGGGTGGCCTCAGAAGAAGCAGACAATGGTATAGGGGACTACTGCATTTTTACTTAGATGTATTCTCAAATAGCAGTTATTTTAAAGAAGCACTTATCCCATTAACCCCTTCCATGCTCATGACGAGCTGGACTCGTCATGGCACACAGTGCTCGTGTGCTCATGACGAGTCCAGCTCGTCATGGAACCCAGTCAAGGAAATCCCTCTGGTGCGGGCACCAGAGGGATTCCCTTTCATCCCCTAAAGCCTCGGGAGCTGGGGAAGAGCTTCCCCAGCTCCCGAGGCCCCCTGGTTTCCCTGAAATGACGATCGGCGCGCACGTCGCGCTGATCTCATTTCAGTGAAACTGAAACTGAAATGAGCCAAGAGGCTCATTACAGTTTCAGTTTCTACGTGCTCAGGGGGCTATCTCAGCCCCCTGAGCACGTAGAAACTCAGGAGAGGTATCGTTGGAAAGGGGAGAATCACTAGTGGATCCCTGCTTGTGGATCCCTGCTAGTGGATCTCTGCTTGGGGATCGCCCCAGGAGGGCGATCCCCAAGCAGGGATCCACTCACTAGGCACCAGGGAGGGGGAGCGGCCCCTTGGGCAAGGGCCTTTGCTCCCCCCATACAATTTTTGGCATAATTAGTCTTTCTGCCCCCCCTGGGGGGTAGATGGGGGCAGTAGCCCCCAATCTGCCCCCCCGGGGGGGTAGAAAGCCCACTAGACACCAGGGATTTCTATTTAAATTATATTTAGGGGTGGGGGCTGCCCAAAACGGGCATGCCGATGCCCCCATCCCCCCCCGGCCACAAAATTAGTCTTTCTGCCCCCCCTGGGGGCAGATGGGGCAGTAGCCCCCAATCTGCCCCCCCGGGGGGGCAGAAAGCCCACTAGATACCAGGGATTTTTTTGAAAATTATAGTTAGGGGTGGGGGCTGCCCAATATGGGCATGCCAATGCCCCCACCCCACCCCGCCGCAAAGGTACAGTCTTTCTGCCCCTCCTGGGGGGCAGATGGGGGCAGTAGCCCCCAATCTGCCCCCCGGGGGGCAGAAAGCCCACTAGATACCAGGGATTTGTTTTAAATTATAATTTGGGGTGGGGGCTGCCCAATATGGGCATGCCAATGCCCCCACCCCACCCCGCCGCAAAGGTACAGTCTTTCTGCCCCTCCTGGGGGGCAGATGGGGGCAGTAGCCCCCAATCTGCCCCCCGGGGGGCAGAAAGCCCACTAGACACCAGGTTTTTTTCCCCTCGATACATTTAGGGGTGGGGGTTGCCCAAGATGGGCATGCCAATGCCCCCACCCCTCCCCCACGAAATTCCAGTCTTTCTGCCCCCCGGGGGGCAGATGGTGGCAGCGGCCACCAATCTGCACCCACCCGGGGTTCAGAAATACCCTAGATGCCAGGGATTATTTTTTTTATAGGCCCGGGGTGGGGGCTGCCCAGAATGGGCATGCAAATGCCCCCACCCTACCCCCCAAAGAAAAAAAAAAACTTTCTGCCCCCCCCAGGAGGCAGATGGGGGCAATAGCCCTTGATCTGCCCCCCCGGGGAGGGGGCAGAAAGCCCACTAAGCGCCAGGGATTTTTTTTTTTATATAGGTAGGGGTGGGGGCTGCCCAGAATTTGCATGTCAATGCCCCCAACCCAAAAAAAATGCTACAGTCTTTCTGCCCCCCCTGGGAGGCAGATGGGGCAATAGCACCTTATCTGCCCCCCGGGGGGCAGAAAGCCCACTAGCCACCAGGGATTTTTTTTTTTACAAAGTTCGGGGTGGGGGCTGCCAAGAATGGACATGCCAATGCCCCCACCCACCCCAAAAAAGATGTCACTGTCTTTCTGCCCCTCCCAGGAGGCAGATGGGGGCAGTAGCCCCTGATCTGCCCCCGGGGGGCAGAAAGCCCACTATGTGCCAGCGATTATGCTGGCTTTTTTATACGGAGGGGTGGGGGCTGACCAGCATAGGCATCCCAATGCCCCCGACCCCCCCAAAAGAATAGCCACAGTCTTTCTGCCCCCTCGGGGGCATATCGGGGCAATAGCCCCTGATTTCCCCCTCCCCAGGGCGGCAGAAAGCCCACTAGGCACTGACTTTTTTTCGGAATGTGCCTACCTGTTGAATTTGGTTCCTAGCTCTGCCGGCACCCAGGGAAACCTAGCAAACCTATACATTTTTTAAAACTAGACACCCAGGGGAATCCAGGATGGGCTGACTTGACTGGCTCTCACCAGGTTCTGTTACCCAGAATCCCTTGCAAACCTAAAAATGTGTCCCAAAAAACACATTTTCCTCACATTTTTGTGGTGGAAAGTTCTGGAATCTGCGTGGATCCACAAAATTCCACCCACCCCGCGTTCCCCAAAGTCTTTCGAGAAAAATGGTACCTCACTTGTGTGGGTAGGACTAGTGGCCGCGACAGGAAACGGCCCAAAACGCAACATGGACACACCACATTTTCACAGTGAAAACGGACCCTTTTTTTGCAAAGTGCCTAGCTGTAGATTTTGAACCCTAACTCTGCCGGCACCTAGGGAAACCTAGCAAACCTATACATTTTTGAAGACTAGATACCCAGGGGAATCCAGGATTGGGTCACTTGACTGGCTCTCACCAGGTTCTGTTACCCAGAATCCCTTGCAAACCGAAACATTTGTCAAAAAAAACAAATTTTCCTCACATTTCTGTGGTGGAAAGTTCTGGAATCTGCGTGGATCCACAAATTTCCACCCATCCCGCGTTCCCCAAAGTCTTCCGAGAAAAATGGCACCTCACATGTGTGGGTAGGCCTAGTGCCCGCGACAGGAAACGGCCCAAACGCAACGTGGACACACCACATTTTCACAGTGAAAACGGACCCTTTTTTTGCAAAGTGCCTAGCTGTAGATTTTGAACCCTAACACTGCCAGCACCTAGGGAAACCTAGCAAACCTATACATTTTTGAAAACTAGACACCCAGGGGAATCCAGGATGGGGTGACTTGACTGGCTCTCACCAGGATCTGTTACCCAGAATCCCTTGCAAACCTAAAAATATGTCCAAAAAAACACATTTTCCTCACATTTCTGTGGTGGAAAGTTCTGGAATCTGCGTGGATCCACAAATTTCCTACCACCCTGCGTTCCCCCAGGGCTCCCGATAAAAATGGTACCTCACTTGTGTGGGTAGGCATAGTGGCTGAAACAGGAAATGGCCCAAATCGTATTGTGGAGACTTCAAAACTACCTATAACAAAACTACCTGGTTTTGGGGGGGCACCTGGTTTTTGGCCCCGGGCTCGCCACCATCTAGGGAAACCTACCAATCCCACACATTTCTGAAAACTAGACACCCTGGGGAGTCCAATGAGGTATGGCTTGCGTGGATCCCCCAACGTTTCCCTACCCAGAATCCCCTGCAACCCTCAAATTTAGCTGAAAAAACCATATTTTCCACATATTTTTGCGTGGAATCACCGTGCTGGCACAAATGTCCTACCACCCAGCGTTGCCCTTGTTCCCCGAGTAAAATGATACCTCACTTGTGTGGGTGTCCAAAGCAGAACTGGCTAAAAACGTATTTTAAAAAAAATATAGCGCTTAGAATTCTCGGTGCTATACCCTAAATCCCTATGTTTTGGGCTCTTCCCAGTCACAGGCCTTTGGCCCACCCACACAAGTGAGGTATCATTTTACTTGGGAGAACAAGGGGAACGCTGGGTGGTAGGACATTTGTGCCGGCACGGTGATCCCACGCAAAAATGTATGGAAAAAGTGATTTTTTCAGCTAAATTTGAGGTTTGCAGGGGATTCTGGGTAGGAAAACGTTGTGGGACCCACGCAAGCCATACCTCGCTGGACTCCCCGGGTGTCTAGCTTTCAGAAATGTTTGAGTTTGGTAGTTTCCCAAGATGGCCGCCGAGCCCAGGGCCAAAAACTCCTGGGACCCCCTTGCAAAACCAGGTTGTTTTGTGATAAGTAATTTTGATGTCGCCTCAATAGGTTTTGGGCCCTTTTCTGTCGCGGGTACTTGACCCACCCACGCAAGTGAGGTATCATTTTTATCGGGAGACCTGGGGGAACGCTGGGTGGGAGGAAATTTGTGGATCCACGTAGATTCCAGAACTTTCCCACATAGAAATTTGAGAGAAAAGTGATTTTTTTCAGCTAAATTTGAGGTTTGCAGGGCATTCTGGGTAGGAAAACGTTGGGGGATCCACGCAAGCCATACCTCGTTGGACTCCCCGGGTGTCTAGTTTTCAGAAATGTGTGGGTTTGGTAGGTTTCCCAAGATGGCCGCCGAGCCCGGGGCCAAAAACCCAGGTGACTCCCCTTGCAAAACCAGCTTGTTTTGTGATAGATCATTTTGATGTCTCCTCAATACGTTTTGGGCCCTTGCCTGTTGCGGGTACTTGAACCACCCACACCAGTGAGGTTTTTGGCCCTGGGCTCGGCGGCCATCTTAGGAAACCTACCAAACCCACACATTTCTGAAAACTAGACACTCTGGGGAGTCCAGCGAGGTATGGCTTGCGTGGGTCCCCCAATGTTTTCCTACCCAGAATCCCCTGCAAACCTGATATTTTGCTGAAAAAATCACTTTTTTCTCACATTTTTGTGTGGTAAAGTTGTGGAATCATGGGGCTGACACAAATTTCCTACCACCCAGCAATCCCCCAGGTCTCCCGATAAAAATGGTGCCTCACTCGGGTGGGAGGCCCAAGTACCCGCGACAGGCAAGGGCCCACAACGTATTGAGGCGACATCAAAATGGCCTATCACAAAACGACCTGGTTTTGCAAGGGGGTCCCATGACATTTTGGCCCGGGCTCGGCGGCCACCTACGGAAACCTACCAAACCTACACATTTCTGAAAAGTAGACACCGGGGCATTCCAGGGAGGTATGACTTGCGTGGATCCACTAACGTTTTCTTACCCAGAATCCCCTGCAAACCTGATATTTTGCTGAAAAAATCACTTTTTCGCACATTTTTGTGTGGTAAAGTTGTGGAATCATGGGATTGACACAAATTTCCTACCACCCAGCGTTCCCCCAGGTCTCCCAATAAAAATGGTGCCTCACTCGGGTGGGAGGCCCAAGTACCCGCGACAGGCAAGGGCCCACAACGTATTGAGGCGACCTCAAAATGGCCTGGTAGGAAATTTGTGTCAATCCCATGATTCCACAACTTTACCACACAAAAATGTGCGAAAAAAGTGATTTTTTCAGCAAAATATCAGGTTTGCAGGGGATTCTGGGTAAGAAAACGTTGGTGGATCCACGCAAGTCATACCTCCCTGGAATGCCCCGGGTGTCTACTTTTCAGAAATGTGTAGGTTTGGTAGGTTTCCTTAGGTGGACGCCGAGCCCCGGGCCAAAACATCATGGGACCCCCCTTGCAAAACCAGGTAGTTTTGTGATAGGCCATTTTGAGGTCGCCTCAATACGTTGTGGGCCCTTGCCTGTCGCGGGTACTTGGGCCTCCCACCCGAGTGAGGCACCATTTTTATCGGGAGACCTGGGGGAACGCTGGGTGGTAGGAAATTTGTGTGAGGCCAGTGATGCCACACTTTCCCACACACAAATGTGTGAAAAAAGTGATTTTTTCAGCTAAAATTGAGGTTTGCAGGGGATTCTGGGTAAGGAAACGTTGGGGGATCCACGCAAGCCATACCTCCCTGGAAGCCCCCGGGTGTCTACTTTTCAGAAATGTGTGTGTTTGGTAGGTTTCCCTAGGTGCCGGCAGAGCTAGGGTTCACAAACTACAGCTAGGCACTTTGCCAAAAAAGGGTCATTTTTCACTGCGAAATTGAGGTGAGACCACGTTGCGTTTTGCGCCGTTTCCTGTCGCGGGCACTAGGCCGACCCACACAAGTGAGGTACCATTTTTCTCAGAAGACTTTGGGGAACGCGGGGTGGGTGGAAATTTGTGAATCCACGCAGATTCCAGAACTTTCCACCACAGAAATGTGGGGAAAATGTGTTTTTTGACAATTTTTAGGTTTGCAAGGGATTCTGGGTAACAGAACCTGGTGGGAGGCAGTCCAGTCACCCCATCCTGGATTCCCTGGGTGTCTAGTTTTCAAAAATGTATAGGTTTGCTAGGGTTCCCTAGGTGCCGGCAGAGCTAGGGTTCAAAAACTACAGCTAGGCACTTTGCCAAAAAGGGTCATTTTTCACTGCGAAATTGAGGTGTGACCACATTGCGTTTTGCGCCGTTTCCTGTCGCAGGCACTAGGCCGACCCACACAAGTGAGGTACCATTTTTCTCGGAAGACTTTGGGGAACGCGGGGTGGGTGGAAATTTGTGGATCCACGCAGATTCCAGAACTTTCCACCACAGAAATGTGGGGAAAATGTGGTTTTTTGACAATTTTTTATGTTTGCAAGGGATTCTGGGTAACAGAACCTGGTGGGAGGCAGTCCAGTCACCCCATCCTGGATTCCCCTGGGTGTCTAGTTTTCAAAAATGTATAGGTTTGCTAGGTTTCCCTAGGTGCCGGCAGAGCTAGGGTTCAAAAACTACAGCTAGGCACTTTGCCAAAAAAGGGTCATTTTTCACTGCGAAATTGAGGTGTGACCACGTTGCGTTTTGCGCCGTTTCCTGTCGCAGGCACTAGGCCGACCCACACAAGTGAGGTACCATTTTTCTCGTAAGACTTTGGGGAACGCGGGGTGGGTGGAAATTTGTGGACCCACGCAGATTCCAGAACTTTCCACCACAGAAATGTGGGGAAAATGTGTTTTTTTGACAATTTGTTATGTTTGCAAGGGATTCTGGGTAACAGAACCTGGTGGGAGGCAGTCAAGTCACCCCATCCTGGATTCCCCTCGGTGTCTAGTTTTCAAAAATGTATAGGTTTGCTAGGTTTCCCTAGGTGCCGGCAGAGCTAGGGTTCAAAAACTACAGCTAGGCACTTTGCCCAAAAAGGGTCATTTTTCACTGCAAAATTGAGGTGTGACCACGTTGCGTTTTGCGCCGTTTCCTGTCGCAGGCACTAGGCCGACCCACACAAGTGAGGTACCATTTTTCTCGGAAGACTTTGGGGAACGCGGGGTGGGTGGAAATTTGTGGATCCACGCAGATTCCAGAACTTTCCACCACAGAAATGTGGGGAAAATGTGGTTTTTTGACAATTTTTTATGTTTGCAAGGGATTCTGGGTAACAGAACCTGGTGGGAGGCAGTCAAGTCACCCCATCCTGGATTCCCCTGGGTGTCTAGTTTTCAAAAATGTATAGGTTTGCTAGATTTCCCTAGGTGCCGGCACAGCTAGGGTTCAAAAACTACAGCTAGGCACTTTGCCAAAAAGGGTCATTTTTCACTGCGAAATTGAGGTGTGACCACGTTGCGTTTTGCGCCGTTTCCTGTCGCAGGCACTAGGCCAACCCACACAAGTGAGGTACCATTTTTCTCGTAAGACTTTGGGGAACGTGGGGTGGGTGGAAATTTGTGGATCCACGCAGATTCCAAAACTTTCCACCACAGAAATGTGGGGAAAATGTGGTTTTTTTGACAATTCTTTAGGTTTGCAAGGGATTCTGGGTAACAGAACCTGGTGGGAGGAAGTCAAGTCACCCCATCCTGGATTCCCCTGGGTGTCTAGTTTTCAAAAATGTATAGGTTTGCTAGGTTTCCCTAGGTGCCGGCAGAGCTAGGGTTCAAAAACTACAGCTAGGCACTTTGCCAAAAAAGGGTCATTTTTCACTGCGAAATTGAGGTGTGACCACGTTGCGTTTTGCGCCGTTTCCTGTCGCAGGCACTAGGCCGACCCACACAAGTGAGGTACCATTTTTCTCGGAAGACTTTGGGGAACGCGGGATGGGTGGAAATTTGTGGATCCACGCAGATTCCAGAACTTTCCACCACAGAAATGTGGGGAAAATGTGGTTTTTTTGATAATTTTTAGGTTTGCAAGGGATTCTGGGTAACAGAACCTGGTGGGAGGCAGTCCAGTCACCCCATCCTGGATTCCCCTGGGTGTCTAGTTTTCAAAAATGTATAGGTTTGCTAGGTTTCCCTAGGTGCCGGCAGAGCTAGGGTTCAAAAACTACAGCTAGGCACTTTGCCAAAAAAGGGTCATTTTTCACTGCGAAATTGAGGTGTGACCACGTTGCGTTTTGCACAGTTTCCTGTCGCAGGCACTAGGACGACCCACACAAGTGAGGTACCATTTTTCTCGTAAGACTTTGGGGAACGCGGGGTGGGTGGAAATTTGTGGATCCATGCAGATTCCAGAACTTTCCACCACAGAAATGTGGGGAAAATGTTTTTTTTTGACAATTTGTTATGTTTGCAAGGGATTCTGGGTAACAGAACCTGGTGGGAGGCAGTCAAGTCACCCCATCCTGGATTCCCCTGGGTGTCTAGTTTTCAAAAATGTATAGGTTTGCTAGGTTTCCCTAGGTGCCGGCAGAGCTAGGGTTCAAAAACTACACCTAGGCACTTTGCAAAAAAAGGGTAATTTTTCATTGTGAAAATGTGGTACGTCCACGTTGCATTTTGAGCCATTTCCTGTTGTGGGCACAAGGGCTACCCACACAAGTGAGGTACCATTTTTATCGGGAGACTTAGGGTAACACAGAATTGTAGAGCAACTGTTATTACCTATTGACTTTTGATGCATTTCTGCCTTCCAAATGAAAGACAATGTGTAAAAAATAAGTCATTTTGAAAAATGACCTATAATTCTCATGCTAGTATGGGTACTCCCAATTTCGGAAATGTGCAAATATCTACTGTTTCTAAATTCTACATTTTGTTCCCATTTCAGAAATACATAGGTGTCTTTCATAACAATTTTTCCATGTATACATTTTCCCAAAATAATTGCTATATACCCGGTACATAATAAAAAACCATTGCAAGATGCTGCTCAATTATTGGCTCTGGGTTCGTCGGGTTCTTGGTGAACCTACAAGTCCTATATATCCCCACAACCAGAAAGGTCCAGCGGATATAACGGTATATTGCCTTCAAATAGCTGTAATAATTAGAAGAAGTTACAGGTGAAAACGTTGACACAAATGGCTGTTTTTTTTAACTAATTTTCAATTTTTCCTTTATTTAACTGTTAGTTTCTATAAGGAAAACTTTAAGGATCTACACAAATGACCCCTTGCTGAATTCAGAATTTTGTCTACTTTTCAGAAATGTATGGCTTTCCAGGATCCATTATTGGTTTCATACCCATTTCTACCATTAACTGGAAGGAGGTTGAAAGCACAAAAATAGCAAAAATAGGCTATGTCCCAGAAAAATGCCAAAACTGTGTAAAAAAGTTGGTTTTCTGACAAAAGTCTGCTTGTCCCTGAAAGCTGGGAAAATGGTGATTTCATCCCCACAACCCCTTTTTTGATGCCATTTGCAGGGAAAAATCAAGACGCTTTCATCTGTAGCCCTTTTTCGCATTTTTCCCCAAAAAAACAAAATTTAGCTGTATTTTGACTAATTTCTGGGTCCCCTCCAGGGGAATCCACAAACCCTGGGTACCTTTACAATCCCCATGATGTTAGAAAAAAAGGACGCAAATTTGGCATGGATACCTTATGTGGTCAAAAAGTTACAGGGGCCTAAGCGCGCACTACCCCAAATAGCCAAAAAAAGGCTTAGCACAGGAGGGGAAAAGGCCTAGCAGCGAAGGGGTTAAAGGACATAGCTGCATTTAAAAAATAAATTAAAAAATTCTGTTTTAAAATGCAAACACAATGAAACAGTTCCTTCATCGGCAATCTCAAAATTGCCATCCTTATATTCAGTAATGGCTGGAGGGACTTACTGTCAATGGAACTGCTTCTTCATTAGACACGCAAGCCAAATTGTTAACGCTCCCTTGGATAGTACACTGCTCCAGCATCTGTATGTTATTTTTTTACGAATCTGTGAGTGCCAAGTTTTATTGTTGGAGAAAAGTATGTTTTTAATTCAAGTTCAGAGGTTTTAGGGCCAGTATCGGGGTAGGTTTGGATGTAAATTATTCAAGCTCTGCCTCGGTTTTACTTTAACATTAAGTTCCCCACTAAACTATAAAACTGTCTTTGGAGAATAAATGTACATTTTGTGAACATAAATTTTAAATTGTAATACACATACTTATGCATGATTCTGAGCCTCCTTAACCTTTTTGCTGCTAGGCCTCCACCCACCCCCTGTTAAGACTTTTTTAGACTATTTGGAGTAGTCGCTCCTAGGCCTCCGTAACGTTTGTCTACATAAGCTATCCAGGCTAAACTTGCGTCCTGTTTTTTCCAACATCTTGTATATTCTAAAAGTATCCAGGGTTTGTGGATTCCCCTTGAGAAGACCAAAACATTTGCCAAAATATAGCTAAATGTTTTTGGGGGGAAAAATGGGAAAAAAGGGTGCCAGAAGAGTGTCTGTTTTCTTTCCTGCCTGTGGCATCAAATAAAGGTTTGCAGTGCTAAAATCCCTATTTTCCCAGCTTTCAGGAACAGGCAGACTTGACTGGGAGATAGCCCATGCTTCCTATTTTTTGTGCTTTCAACCTCTTTTCAGTTTGTGGTAGAAATTAGTGTGATACCCATGGTGGATCCTGTAAAGTTATACTTTTCTGAAAACTAGACAACATTTTAAATTCAGCAAAGGGTAATTTGTGTACATTCTTCAAGGATTTCCTAAAGAAACGTTGGCCTTAATTGCAATGCCGGTCGGACGCTCATGTCGGAATGGAAACCGACTGACTAGTAAAATGACGAAAAAATGCCTCAGGCTGCGGGGGAAGGTCTTCTCCAGCTCCTGAGGCTAAAATAAAACAAGCATTAAAAATGCAATAGGTCTCGCCTTTTATTAAGTTAAAGCCATTTGCTTTGCTATACAATACCATTAGCAAAGCAAATGGCTTTAACTCAATCAAAGGCGAGACCTATTGCATTTTCAATGCTTGTTTTAGGATTTATTGATGTGTAGCATTAAGTGGTAGTAATGGGTTTTTAGAGTTTAGGGAAGGGTCGATTTAAGGGGATTGAAGGATTAGAGAAGGGTAGCATTAAGGGGCAGTAAGGATTTTTTAGGGTTAGAAGTGAAGCAATGTTGTTACACAACAGCTAGACTTCATAAAGAGCTCCGAGAACTTGATTACCGATAATTCCAGCTCTTGGATGGTAAGCACTTTTTGTGTGGAAGGACACAACTTGTGCCGAATACAAACATGTGCTTCTGTCCACCAACATATGTGCAGAGCCAAAGTCCCTTTGTATAATAATTCTGAAAGCTCTTTTCAGGTTGAGAATCGAAGATTTAGTGTGACCTGCGCGGTCAAAACAGACCTAATAAACCAACATTACCAAGCATTACCCAAATGCCCTGGCACCTCGACCAAAGAAAAGAGTGGGGGGAAAAGGAGCTAGTATGGAGAAGGAAAGGTAGATTGGTATAGAAAGAGGGGGAGAAAGGTCCAAAAAGACAACGAGAAAGAAGGGTGGTTACAGAGGGGGGAGTGAAAAGGGAGAGAGAGAAAGAACAAAATTAGAGGGGAGTTGAGAAAAAGAGGTAGGAGAACAGAGTTATGGGTGAAGGGATTGTAAGAAAATCAAGTGGTGAACAGAGGAGTGTGAACAGGGTGGGCTAAATGGACGGGAAGAGAAAAAGAGGTGCTGAGGGGAAAAGGTGGATCGGGAGAGAAACATAAATGGGGGGAGGGGGGTGGCTGGGTTGCAGGTACTGTGAGAGAAACTAACAGACACCAGACTCCGGTCTGCAACATGCTGTGACTGAGGGTCCGAAGAGTTAATGACATCGCTGAGAAACAAGGCTGAGTACTCCGGACTGCGTGAGCTCCTGAAAAACATGAAGGTGCCGAGAGTCAATGAACGGTACATCGGTTATGTCCGTGTGCAAATGAGGAGTTGTTGGGGCCATAAAAAGCTGGAAACGAGAGGGGAGGTTGGATAGGGAGGGGGGGGCAACCACGAAAGGCATTGACGGATTAAGTTGCGGGGTTGCAGGTACTGTGAGAGAAACTAACAGACACTAGACTCCGGTCTGCAACATGCTGTGACTGAGGGTCCGACCAGCTAATGACATCGCTGAGAAACAAGGCCGAGTACTCCGGACTGCGTGAGCTCCTGAAAAACATGAAGGTGCAGAGAGTGACTAAACGGTACATCAGTTGTGTCCGTGTAAAAATGAGGAGTTGTTGGGGCCATAAAAAACTGGAAACGAGAGGGGAGGTTGGGTAGGGAGGGGGGGGCAACCACGAAAGGCATTGACTGATTAAGTTGCGGCTTACCCGTTCAAATGCTCTGAAGACATAAAGGAACATTGTTAAACAACAACACACGCAAATACAAAAATATCACTCACCGGTACCTTGGCCTAACTCCTAAGTTATCACCCGCTTTTCATGTCCCGACGGGGGGAGGGAGGGAAAGCGAAAGCACGCCGCCATGCGCGCGTGTGTGCACATCTCTTGTCCATACGCGTGCACATTTTGTCCACCGGTATGCTAATTAAAGTAAACAAAGATAGCGTCGGGCCGTCCACATGCGCGTGCATTTTTTGTCCCTCCGTACGCGTGCACATCTTAAATCGATTACAAAAAGCCCTCGCATGGCGAGAGCAGTGCTGCGCGCTGCTCACACCAGGCGAGACCTAAAAAGGACATCCATCTGGTGTCAATACCAGAAGGATTTCCTGCCTCATGCGCCAGGGCGGCCAGGAGCTGTCCTCAGCAGCCGAGGACCTGTGCGAAGGACAGCATGGAGCCGTCCTTCACACTGATGGGGTTAATGCACAAAGAAGATTTATTTGTCCAGTGTTCTTGACACCGGACATAAATAAAATATGTACAAATGCAGATCTATTCTGTTTGAAGGGGGAGTCACCCCACCGTGCTGCCATATTCGTTAAATTTGTGGATTATGTGCAGCATTGTACATAGTTGGCCTGATTCACAAAGGTATACTTACACTTTTGTCAGTCCTATCTTTTTATGTGCATAGACTCGCAGTCGTAAAGACCCTACTAGTAAAATACATTTCTGAATGACAAATAATCGTACATTTACACAAAAGTGTAAGTTTACCTTTGTGAATCAGGCCCATAATTTGTATTTTACATTGCTTTAGTCTTTCACTAATGATATAGAGGTTTATGATTTTATGCATAATAACATTAATACGACAAAAGAAAATTAACTTGTAATTGAAATGAGGACATTTTATTGAGGGAATTGTTGAATTGTGCTTATGCTAACATTAGTCAATGTAGGCCTCAATTTCAACATGGCTAATTCTGTTTGCACCCATCATCCAGGACACAGTCATTTTTCCATTTCTGTCTCAATCTGCACACAGATGATTCATACACCAGTAACCTTGTATACAATGTTTAAGATGTAACGTCATTTTCTCAGGTATAAAACAAGGATTCTCTTCTTTAGGACTTTGGCGCACAACGTTCCACTGAGAGTGAATTGTTTTAAGGCCTCATCTATTGCGACCATGAGAACTTGTCCTTGTATCTTATGTAGCAACATTGTATTAACCATTTAGGAGTCTGACAGGCACCGGGAATGGGAACTGCATTATGCGATTCTGTGGTATAGTGCTGAGTAATATGATTTCAAACTGTATCGTTCTTTCTTTAATATGATTGGATGGGATTGTGGGACCTTTTCACATTCACATCAAATTTATGATCCTCTTTCTGTAATTTCCTGTAAAATAGGCCATATTTTGAGGGTTGTGGACTCTCCTCCGATCTTTAGAAGGCGACACTGTCAGTTTGACATCATATTTATGAATTATTTACTTGAGCTGAACTTTACTTTGTTCTGCTAATTCATTATTTGCATTTTTTTCTGAGCTTCATGCTTTGGTATTACAAATGACAGATCGACTCTTTGCCATTTATTTTGCTTTCTATAATGCCTTTAGTTTTCAATAAACCTTCAGGGTTTGAATATAATACTTGGCAATTCTGAAGCCTTATTTGCTTTACGTTCAAATCTGAAATGTTATTTGATATTGAATTTATTATAATAACTGATCAAATCCAGTGAGAAGCAACATAATCCTCATGAGATTAACATTGCTCCTGATTTATCTGAAGCACTTTAATTTGACATTAGAAAACAAGTGCTACATCAAAAATCTAGTAGCAGAGGATAGTTTAATTTGGATCTGTATAGGCTTATTTGAATTTGGAGGGACATTTATGGTTCAGCAAATCAGACCCTGAATCTAAATTTGTCATGATCCTGACTCAGTCCACACACTCAAATTCCAAAAGCTCCTTGTGGATTAATAGCAGTGTTCCAGCATTCCTGAAGTTATTCCTCATGTAGAGGAGAGGTGAGTATAGATAGGGTGATATGTCATTGTAGAGAATGCTATTGAGAGTGTATTTATTGCATATTGCATTGTTGAACTTGTGGTTGGTGTTTACACAGAATATCAGAAACAAAATATTGTGGGACTAAATATTGTGTCAAGAATATTGAGGACAAAAGTATTGTGAAGGTAAGTTTCTATAGGTAAAGTTTTACTATTTATAACTGCACATACATGTACCTCGACGATCAATATATCTTAAAGGAATGTAGATCTGGAGTTGAGAATATTAAATCTATTCTTTGCACTTACCTTCTTGATATTTTGGTCCTTGATATTTTTGACACAATATTCTGTTCACATGATGTTTTTGGTTCCAATAGTCTGTCAGTGATCCTTCGAAGTTTGGGTTTTCAGTGGCATGAGAATGTTGTGAGCACTTTGGCTATGCAAGTTTGATTTGTGCGATAGTAGGTGTGTTGATTATTGTGATTTTGATGTTTTTGTTGCATTTTTGAGCTGTGCCTACTAATTGGGTCTAAGAGGTCTAAGTTTGTGGAATGAAGTTTTAGGTGCTCATCTATCTTTATTTAATGTGTTTATTGTGATTACCATGTTGATTGCTTAAAAATCATGATTTTGAATCCTTTCTGGCTTACTTTTGAGTTGCACTTTTGCGGTATCCACGATATGTCTGAGAGGGCTGTGCACGTGCAGCGAAATCTCCAGTGTTTATTAATGTTTATTGTTTGGAATTATTGTGTTTATGTGTACATTGTTTAAGTTTCAGGACTGGTTATCGGATTTCAACGAAAATCCATGATCTGAAGATTAACACCGCTTCGGGTTACCAGAAGCAATTATTTGGCATTAGAGAAAAAGCAATTATTTGTGCAGTTGTCTGTATTAACTAAGCAATGACATATGAGTTTAAGTATATATTATTTTTATATTAATTTCTGGTCTCAAGGTGCTTGATTTCTCCCAAACTGACTCTGGTAATGCTGTGTTGGTTGGCATTCTTATAGCACCCATGGCACATTCAATGGAAATGATACATGCTGCAGCAATGGTTAGTACTGAGCATTGGTGGCTTTAACCCTACTACATTTGCTCTCTTTCAGGTCTTCCTTTTGCTTTCTGTGCGAGCCTTTGTCCCTTTTATCATTGCATTTTAGTGGTTAGTTCCAAGACTTTTAACCTCAGCATATCGTCTGATGCGTATGTGACCATGTTGTATTCTGAGTCCTGTGCACCCCCAGGTTGAGGAATCCAGCCTGCCCATGCCCCTCAATTTTGCACCTCAGACTAATCACAGGCACCAATCTTGAATATTGCTCTTGTGGTGTTTTGGCTGACTTAGGCGGTGTCCAGTGGCCTCACACGAGCACTTTCCAACATCTGGTATAAATGCAATCTTTGCTGTGATCATCCTGCTAGTCAGTGTGGTTCCAGATTAGCAGTAACAGATCCCCTCTTCAGTAATAGGAGGCCCAAGTCCAGGCAACAGCAAATCCAAGTCTAAGTAACTTGCGAGCCACTTGGTGTCTTAGAGTATACTCAAGGTTAGCAAGTTTAGTAGCGCATTTGACCACACTAATGTACAAAATGGAACTGGTTTAAGACTGTGCTTGACACACAAGGAAGTGACTTGTATTTGAGATTAGTTTACAGTGCCTAAAGGCGAAAACTAGCAAAGTATTTTCTTGGAACAAGAATTAACTCCTGGAGTTTATCTTGAGTTGGGTCAAGACATGGGCACCTGTTGTGGCCACCCCTATTAGGGTGGAGGAGCGTTGCACCCTTGCCGCCAGTGCAGCAAAGGTGAAAAATAAAATGGCAAAATCAATTACCATTTTATTTTTCACTGCTGCCAGCCCAAACAGTTTGAGAGTGGGGCCACTGCTGCTGACTGGCAGGAAAGTAGTGGTGCTCACTCCAATTTAAAGTGCCCCAGTCACTTTAGCCTGTTGTCTTGCAAAATACGAATATGTTTCTAAAAACTGAAGAGTTCCAGATGTTTACATTGTGCTCTAGGCCTCCAGAGTCTATACGCAAGTTACAATTGTGAAGGATTGAAGTCTTTTGTTGTTTTTACGCTTCCTCAGGGTGCCACTGGGCCTTGCTTAGATGCTACTGATAACAGGAACTTAACTAGCTTCCCATTTAATTGCGGGTTCTTTGGATTAAAGCATGCAAGTACTGCCTGTCTCCGGGTTCATATGCCTCGTTCGTTAAAATGAGTTTTTTGGAGGCCTGCCCTTTCCTCTTTTAGCTTAATGCAGGAACATATTAGATGTTCTATGTCTACAGTTCCGACCCTGCATAGCCTGCATGATTTTCCGCAATTTTCTCTCAGCCAAGCTGGAAGATGCGGTATAGCTGGGAGGATTCCTAACCTGTATTTAAAAAAAGATTCTTTGGACTTCCTTGGGTACCCTAGTTTAAGATATGCCTGCAGCCCAAATGAATTGTAGCTACTCAAAGTCATCCATGCATGGCTCCTACATGCAAAGACAGCTTTGTCTTCTGTAAGAGAAAGTTTCTTAATAACCTTACAGTATGCTTAAAGTGTGTGTGCGTTGTTGGAATTTCCCATAGGTCGACAAATCTGGTGATGGCCAGTCATTCCTCCAGATAAGCTTTGGCCGGCGAGGTAGATGCGCTGCACAATTCTTGCCAGAGCTGGTGATTCAGTGTATTCCTGGAGGAATTCTTGATTTTGTGCCAGCACTTGATGTAAGAGCCTTGCCTTGCGAGGAGTTGTTTCGTTAAGCCAAACTCGAGTCGAATCTGTGCTGGCGAGGCGTAAGGCGGGAGGTTTAGCATGACTCTGTATGCTTTTGCCAAGGTGGTATCCAGCAGTGTGGCATCCCTGCCCCTCAGCGCTTCGCTGCCGTAAGTGATTGAAGGTGGAATTTTTGCTTGCGCAACACGAAGCAATGGGGAAATATTGGACCAGTCAATTTTGTTTTAAATTGTCTTAATGTTGACGCTATCGCCATCCCTTTCCTCTTAATGGCCTGAAGTTGTGTCACACATTGACCACCCTTATCAATTATTACACCTAAGTATTTGTACTCAGAGGAATTCGCAAATGTAGCTTTCCCCAGAGACCAAGAATGAGACCGGTTTTTCCCATTGATTGACAGGGTTTTGGTTTTGTTAATGTTGACTTCCAGGCAATTTTCGACTGCGTATACGTGCAATTTATTAAGTAACTGTTGTAGACCAACTTGAGTGTGGCTTGCTAAAACAACATCATCCGCATAAGACATACTGGAAATGGCTTTCCCACCTAGTCGAGGGGCGTGTGCGTTTTAGGCACTAAGGCCTGATGTCATGTCTGCTGTGTAAAGGTTAAAAAGAGTTGGTGCGAGCACACAACCCTGTTTGAGGCCTTTGGTTGTTGATATGCGCCTCGAAAGATGGGAGCCATTACCTAGCTTAACCTGTATCCACGTGTTGTGGTGTAGTTGTATCAAAAGATTCAAAAGAGATAGAGTGATCCCCCAGAGAGCCAATTTCCTCCACAGGTTAGCTCGGTTGACATTGTCAAACGCCGCCTTGAAGTCCACAAAGCAGAAATGGAGAGATTGTTTGGTTAGTTTGCCTGGTAGATGAGTAGTGACTTTGTTAATAGGTTGGTTGTTGTACCGTTCTCTCTACAGAACCCTGTTTGGCAAGGAGGAATTATGTTGTGCTCTGTTGCCCATTCCTGCACTCTGTAAGTAGATTACCCGCAGAGTATTTTGCCTCTACATCTAATTGCAATCAAGCAATAGTTTTTTGGTAGGGTTTTGTCTCCAGCTTTATAAATTGGTGAGATAATAGAGCCCTTCCATGATGGGGGCAAGAACTCGAACTGTCTGACAGAGCTGAAGAGAGGAGCCAGAATTTCTGACCAGTATTCCGGATCTTGTTTGAAAAAAGCTGGTGGAATCCCGTTTGGCCCTGCTGCTTCTTCTTTCCTCCCTTTAGAGATTTGTTCCCTAATCATAACAGCATCGATTCCATTAGCCTCGACCTCTTCAGTCATCACAGTTTGAGTTGAAGGAGCTGGCTGATTATCCATGAGTGCTTGTGGTCCTGATGCCTGTTGGTTAAAATGAGGTTCTAAAAAGGATGTCCATGTGTTTTCTGTAATGTGCGATATTAAACCTCCGTGTGCCGGTTGTAAAATTTAATTTATAGTTGACCAAAATCGAGCCCTATTATTTCCTTTAGAATCATGATAGAGTTTTGCCAGAATTCATTTTCATTGGACCTGTTAATGTCCCACTTAAGTTTCCTAAGTTCGGCCTTACTGTTACGGAGCTGATGGAGTAGGTTCTCGTCCCCCGGGCATTGCCTCAATGATCTCAATAATTTATTTATAGATTTTTTGAGGAGTTTCAAGGTAGACCTCTGTGCACCGTTGGATCGTTGGGAGAAAAGTGTTGAGCTACGGATGAATAGGTGTTCGCAAACAAAGCCGTAAAGATTTCCCATGTGCTAGTAGGGTTTCCTGTGGGATAGTTAAGCTCATTTAGCTGTTTTGCTGCCAGGAGCACCTCCCTGGTGTTTTCTATAGATGACTTAATTCTTTTTAGATTTATGGTATGGCATGCGTGCATACCTGCTGGATTAAGAATCGATTTATCTGGGAGTGCTTGAATTAAAACTTCCTGGGGCTGATGATCACTGTCCCCTTTATCTCCTAGGCAAAAGCCTATTATGTATTGAAAAATGAGAGAGACACTAAGGTGTAGTCTATAGTAGAATTCACGTGTACAGTGTGAAATGAAGCGGCCGGCGGAGAGTCGTTGGCAAATCTTCCGTTTAGTACCCTTAGGCCAATGTGCTTCAGGTCTTCTAGCAGCTCTAAACTGCTCTTAGAGGTTCTTCCGTGGTCGCTTTGGGTTGGAATGATCCAATAAAAGGACTGGACCTGAATATCTTCATTTGGGGTTGTGCCTAGGATTTGTTGATTTAAGTCGCCAGACAGAATAAGGTTCGGTGTGGTATACGAACTCATTAATTGAAGCAGGTGTTCGATTAAAAAATTTTAATCCTGTTTTTTCCGTTTCGGATTTAGATATATATTGATCAGCAGCACCTCCTCCTTTTTGCCTCTAAGGTTTAAATGAGCCTTAATTGTATTTACAGCTGACAGGGAAGAAGGGGATTACTGCGCACTATGGATTTTTGTTATTTTAATATAAGTAGCTAGACCGCCTGATAGACTGCCGTATTTGCATTTCCTTAGGGCAGGGGTATGGAACCAACTGTACCCCTCTATTTGCAGTGGCTCCTTTAGCCATATTTCCTGCAGGAAAACAATGTCAAAGGATTTTAAATAGTCTAGGAATTCGGTATCTGCTGCCTTGCTGTTCAGCCCGTTAATATTCCATGAACATAGCCTCAGAGGTGATTTGTCAAGGTTTCCACGATTCCTCGGGGAATTGATCTGTCATTGTGGATGGCTGACTGTATTAATAGTTCTAATAATCTGAATGTGATCAGAAACAATGGGATTGTGGTGTTTTATGCTTGTTTGTGTATTCGACGCCTGTTCCCTTTGGGGTGACCGTCCTCGAGCTCCATTGAGTACAGAGGATGTTTTGTCTCTGTTGCTGAACGCTCCTTCTCGTGTTCTAGCAAGCAGAAAAACTAGCTGTTTTAGAAAGCTGGATGGAGAGCAGATACTGGCCCTCAGTGCCCACTGGAGCATTGAGGCAGCCCATTCCAGCCAATCCTGGCACTGCTCTCATTTAGTCACCTGCAGCATGAGAGCAGTATCGGGATTTGAAGAGGGGAGTTGGCTGAGGCTCCATGAGCTGCCCATCGCGCTTACGGCATTCAAGGAGAAAGCACGGAAGGTGAAGAAGCTCGGTAAGTACTTTATTTATATATTTATTATCTTTTTGGCCCACTGACAGGCACTATGAGAAACTCGCGATGCCTTGAGCCTCAACTCCAGAGTTCTAAGTCATGGTCCATTATAAACAGAAATCTGTTAACAAGCTATGATTGAGAGCTTTGGCATTTGAGCCTAAAGGCACTGTGATTTATTACAATGCCTATCACTGTGTTCAGCCCTCGGTCCGCGCCTCTCCACTGTTGAGGGTCACCGACTGTTACTGATGGGCACATGCGCTCAGCATTTGACTAAAAGATCAGAGTATCATGGAGAAAGCAAAAACTCTGGAACCATAGATGTGTTTGACTAGAAGAATTAAACTGGATGAATAAAACAATGACTTGGACTTGAATACAGACTTTCCAGAAAAGAAATGGAGTAGCCTTGTGTGTCCTTCAAGAAAAAGTTCTACAAAGTTGGACAGAAAAAACTGTTAGAACCTGTGTACAAAAACAAATGTATGAGGTGTGCTGGAGTATGCACACAGCTTATATTCTGACTCTTTGTATCATAATATAATTTGTAGTAAATTGCTATTATTGCTTTCACTCCTTATTGTGCTTAATTGCCACATTAACTTCACAGTGTGTGGATGGGAGTTGAGGGTCCCTTCCACACGCTTCAGCTCGTGCCACTCGTTCCGGCTGAAGGAGTCTTCCTCGTACTCGACGATGTACTCTGCAAGGAGAGGCAACACTCAAGGAGATTGCGAGCACTACATTCAGCAATGATGCCTCACTAATCATGCACTGAAGAGGACTAGGCAGGTATAATCTTGCTATCCTGGGCTTCTATCCTTCCCCGAAGAGGACTAGGCAGATATAATCTTGCTATCCTTGGTTTCTATCCCTCACTGAAGAGGACTAGGCAGGTATAATCTTGCTATCCTTGGTTTCTATCCCTCACTGAAGAGGACTAGGCAGGTATAATCTTGCTATCTTTGCTTTCTATCCTTCACCGAAGAGGTCTAGGCTGGTATAATCTTGCTATCCTTGGTTTCTATCCATCACTGAAAAGGAATAGGCAGGCGCAATCTTGCTATCCTTGGTTTCTATCCTACATCAAAGAGGACTAAGCAGGTACAAATCTTGCTATCCATGGTTTCTATCCTGCATCGAGGAGGACTAGGCAGGTACAATCTTGATATCCATGGTTTCTATCCTGCACCGAAGAGGACTAGGCAGGTACAATCTTGCTATCCTTGGTTTCTATCCTTCTCTGAAGAGGACTAGGCAGGTACAATCTTGCTATCATTGGTTTATATCCTTCTCTGAAGAGGACTATGCAGGTATAGTCTTGCTATCCAATGGTTTTTATCCTTCACTGAAGAGGACTAGGCAGGTATAATCTTGCTATCCTTAGTTTCTATCCAGCATCAAAGAGGACTAGATAGGTATAGTCTTGCTATCCTTGGATTCTATTCTTCACTGAAGAGGACTAGGCAGGTACTATCTTGCTAGCCTTTGTTTCTATCCTTCACCGAAGAGGACTAGGCAGTTATAATCTTGCTATCCATGGTTTCTATCCTCCTCTGAAAAGGACTAGGCAGGTATAATCTTGTTATCCTTGGTTTCTATTCTTCACCGAAGAGAACTCAGCAGGTATAATCTTGCCATCCTTGGTTTCTATCCTTCACTGAAGAAGACTATGCAGGTATAATCTTGCTATCCTTGGCTTCTAACCTTCACCGAAGAGGACTAGGCAGGTACAATCTTGCTATCCTTGGTTTCTATCCTTCACTGAAGAGAACTAGGCAGGTACAATCTTTCTATCCTTGGTTTCTATCCTTCGCTGAAGAGAACTAGACAGGTATAATCTTGCTATCCTTGGTGGCTATCCTTCACCGAAGAGGACTAAGTTGGTACAATCTTGCTATCCTTGGTTTCTATCCTTCACTGAAGAGGACTAGGCAGGTATAATCTTGCTATCCTTGGTTTCTATCCTTCGCCAAAGGGGACTAGGCAGGTACAATCTTGCTATCCTTCCTGGTCAGTGTCACTGCTCTCCCCCTTGCAGCTGCACCATTAAGGGTCTGCCCTTGAGCTCGAGCTCCTTGACAGGTAGGTGTTCGAGGCCCTTCTCCAACCGCAGGCTCCTGCCTGCGCCTAGTGGAAGAGCACCCTGCTCTTCTGCTAGTCCGCTCTGTTCTGCGTTCCCTGTTTTCTTTTGCCTCTTTTCTCTTTTCTCTCCTGCCTCTTTTCTCTCCTGCCTCATTCTCTCTTTTGCCTCAACATCATTTCCTACGCTGATGACACCCAACTCATCCTCTCCCTCACCAAGGAATCCAACATCACCAGGCACAACTTCCAAGAAGGGATGAAAGCCATCGCAACTTGGATGAGGTACAGCTGCCTGAAACTCGACTCAGAGAAAACAGAAGTCCTCATCCTCGTCTCCACCCCCGCCGCATGGGATGACACTTGGTGGCCCCCTGCCCTCGGAAACCAAATCCAACCCGACAGACCATGCACATAACCTCAGCATCATACTGGACTCATCGCTCACTATGAACCACCAGATCAATGCCGCCTACTCCGGATGCTTCAACACTCTCGGCATACTACAGAAAACATTCAAATGGATACCCCCCAACTTCAGGAAAACACACACCCTCATCACCAGCTGACTGGACTTTGGCAATGCCCTCTATGCCGGAATCAACAAAAAACTCCTCCGCAAACTCCAGACCGTCCGGATCGCTGCAGCCAGACTAATCCTTTTTATCCCACAGCACAACCACATCACCCAACACTTCCACTGGCTCCCCGTCGAAAGAAGAATAACTTTCAAACTGCTCACGCATGCCTACAAGGCCCTCCACAACATCAGACCTAAATACCTCAACAACCGCCTCTCCTTCCACGCCCCCAAGAGAAACCTCCATTCAGCTGACCTCTCCCTAGCCACTGTCCCACGCTTCTATAGGAACAGAGCGGGGGAAGGTCCTTCTCAGACCTCACAGCCAAGACCTGGAATGACCTACCCCTTCACCTCTTGTGAAGCAAAATACTGCACCAATTCAGGAAAGATCTCAAGACCTGGCTCTTCGAATGACCTCAACGGAGCCACACACTCCCCCCCAGTGCCTTGAGACCCTTACGGGTGAGTAGTGCACTTTACAAAATCCTGATTGATCGATTGCTTGACAATCACCTCTGTTTGAAAAAAATAAAGATGTTTCTTCTAAGCTTCAGGTCTGCGTATTCCATTGATCGATCCATTATCCAAAGGTGGAATTAGCCATGACATCTATTCTGGCCTGTAACTAATGTCCACTGACTATCAGCGATAGGCGTATGATCAGACGTTCTGTTAACCAAGATGTAACCTCCTTTTCCAAACTGCCACCTTAGTTTGGCTTGCTTCACCAAGGTAAGAACTGCAAACGATATCATTCTGCAGTATACAAGGACTGTATTTCTGATATACAGGGATATCTGAATGCATTACTTAAATTATAAATATGCAGCTCATATATCCTAAAACCGAAGCAGTAATAATGTTGATTTGTATTATATGATAACCATCCATCATTTGTTATACAAATATAGGTGAAAAATAATGTTTAATTCTAGAGTAACACTAGCTAACTGAAACATAATCATACCTATGAAATCAGCAGTAGTTAACATCCAACACCTGTAAATTTTCTGTCATGTGATTGTAAAGCAGGGTGGGGGAAAACATTTTTATCTACATATGCATCTATACATTTTTAGAGAATACCAGTGAACACACTCATTCCCAAATTTCATTCATGAAAAACATTAAAACATTTGAGGTCATAACTGCAAATGGATCAGGTGGGCTTTTTGCAGAAATCTGATACTCCAATGCCTAGAGTTCGTATGTGTGTTGCCTAGTTCCCAGGACCATCAGATGCAAAGAAACCTTGCAGTAATGTACATTTCTTGAAGAAGATATGCTGTGTAATGCAAAGATTCATTTGCCTAAAGATTGCAGTACACCGTAGTATGATATGACTGTATATTGAATACATATGTAATTTAACTATGTTTACACAAGTTTTCGGAAAAGTAGCCACCCTGTGAAATCTAAGTGGCCAAGCATTGCTCAGCCCATATGCCTAGAACAAATGTCAAAGTCATGTGAGCATGATTTCCTTCACCTGTTAAAACACGGCTAATAAATCCCCAAAGGAGAGAAGGGTGTTAGCTGTACTATGAATAGTTGTTTAGGGGGGAGCCTTTTGCTTAAGCCACACTCCACTCTGGTACCTTTGTAGTAGTGTTAAGCCTAGTGGAAATCATGCCAGACACACTGTTTGGGCAATAGTTAAATCTCTCTTCCTTGGGATCTTCTCACTTGAATCTGGAGATCACTGGCAAGGGTTACAGCACATTAAATGATTTTCAAATAAATAGACTTCACCCAATTGGAATTTGTTGGAAATTGGGCTGTTGGTTGTGTTGGGGGTGTGAGCCCTGCCAAGGCAACAACCACAAACCCATTGTGGGGTGAACCATAAAAAGTCACTTAAATAACCTGTGCTTAAACCTGGGTAGCTTGGCACGAAAAACAATCAGGCTTAACTGAGAGGCAATGTGTAAAGTATTTATGCAGCACTCAAACAGTATTAAAGTGAAAACACGACACAAGAAAAATCCCAAACCAATGCAGAAAAATAGAGTAAAGTATAATAAATTATTTGACACCGAAATGACAATATCCAATCAATAGAACTGTAGTTATGAATTTTTTATGTTTAAGGTTCAAAATAGCACTTAAAATATTAAAGCACCAACCGCAGACACCTGGTTGCGGTAGACTGGGTCAAAGTTAAAAGATAAGACTGACAGCGATGGTCTGTGGTTTCAAATACAAGAAGTGGATTGGGTCCAGTCAGCACTTACTCTTCGGACTTTAAACATTTTGAAAGAAAAATGTTTGAGAAAGTAGAAGTTCAGCAGGGCAAGGCTGCCAGAGTGTTCAATGAGGGAACGTTGTCATCGGATGGCCATGGAGTGAGGTCGTGGTTAAGAGATTTAGCATCTGACTTAGTCACTGAAATGGAAGTTGAAAATCTCCAGCAGGACAAGGCAGAAGGCTGTAGCCGAAGACAATTCCACGAGGTCAGATACCTCTCTGCCGAAGGACTGCTAAAATGGATTTGCTGCTACGGAGAAGAACATAAAGGAAGAAGCTGCAAAGTCAGTTTTACCAGCGATGCATCTCGGGCGGAAAGGAGAGCAGCTTGGTCCCGTTCTCCTCCTGATTCTCAGATCACTTTTTGGTCACATTTTGTCTAAGTCTTCACTTTTGGAAATTGGCCATCTGGGCACCTTTAGTGCCACAACTAAGGGTCCAGTAGTGGATAGAGACCTCTTGAGGGTACAGGGCTCACTCAAGTTCAATGTGGTGAGAGCCTATGTCCCTGTGGCTCTGAACAAGAGGCCAGCAAACTATCCCTTGGAATCACTTCTGGAAGTCCTGAGTGCACATGTACATACAGGGCTCCACAGCAGGACTGGTCTCTGAGGGTTCAAGACAGGCTCCAAGCAGCTAATCAGTCCTTCCAGGTACAGCAGCATTCTGGCAGAGTACACAGCAGGACACAGGCAGTCCTCTTGGAGTCCTTCCACAGGTCCAGTAGTGATCTGAAGAGTGGGTCTGAAGGTCTTATTTTTATACCCTGGTGCCCTCCTGGTAGGTGGGAGAAGCTTCTAGAAAGGTTCTTTGAAGTTCTTGGAATTTCCTGACTCCCTGCCCTGGCTCCAAGCTGGCTGTAGTGACAATACAAGGTCGTTAAGCCTATTGTGAGGAGACAGGACACATCCTAATCAGGTGCAAGTGGTGCTGTGCTCAGCTTCGCCCCCCATCCTGCCAGTTAATAACCCAATGAGGCTCAGCTAATCCCACTATTGTGTGACTGTCTGGGAGAAATTCACAAAGTCTAAATGTCAGCTACACTTAGTCATGTGAACCAAGACAGGCTGCAGGCACAAATGGCTAAGGGCAAGAAAATACCAACTTTCTAAATGTGGCATTTTTAAAATTGTAATAAAAAATCCGACTTTACCAATAAAGAGGGTATATATTTACAATTCCATATGTACCAAACATGGCATATCTGACTCCCCCCAGTTAGGAATTACGGCTTATTAAATGTAATAAGGAATCCCTAATGTCATCCTATGGGAGGGGTAGGCGTCACAGTAGTCAAAAATGAATTTGGGAGTTTTTCACTACCAGCACATATACAGCTTTAAAGGTCAAGTCCAGCCTTTTAATTACACAGCACCCTGCCCTATGGGCTACCTAGGGCCACCTTAGGGGTGACATATGTAATAAAAGGGTGTTTAAGACTTGGCAAGGGGGTTTAAATGCCAAGTCGACATGGCAGTGTGACACTGCATTCAGGCTGCAATGCCATGCCTTGGACAAGGTATTGAGGGCTACGTAGGTGGGTGGCACAATAAGTCCTGCAGGCCTAATGGTAGCATTTAATTTACAGGCCCTTGTTATATTGTATTGCACTCTACAAGAGACATACAAGTAAATTAAATATGCCAATCAAACCATGTTTAGGGAAGTGAGCACATGCACTTTAGCACTGGTTAACTGTGATCCAAAGGTCAACAGAAGCAAAAATCCAGCACAATTAGAGGCAAGTAGGCAGAATGTTTGGGGGAAGACCACCCTAAAGCTGACAGGTCTAACAGAATTCTTCAGACCATATTTTACCTGTGCTAGAAATGAGGTTCTCCGGTTGGCAGATTTGTACTTTATCCAGGTAGGGACCCTTCCTTCTAGTCAGGGTAAGGGGATTACACTTCTAAAATAACCCCTGGTCACCCCCCTGGTAGCTTGGCTCGAGCACTCAGGCTTATCTCTCAGGCAATGTGTAAAGCATTTGCACCTAAATCACAGTAATATAGTGAAAATTCTACAAAAGGACACCACACCAGTTTTAGAAACATAACCTGTATTTATCTGTGTAAAACAAGACCAAAACAATAATAATCAAACATACAGTGAAAAAGATATGAATTTCGCAAGAATAGACTTAAAATACAGTTCCTTGAATCCAATAGCTCTGTTCGGACTATCAAGGCATCGTGAACAAACAAATCCAACAGTTCAGGCTGACCGTGAGGTTGCCGGCCAGCTATGGTGTCTGGAAGACCCGTAAACAGTACCTCGGAAATGTAGAGCGTCCGGGACATAGTGTTGAGATGCAAAGATACGGCATTGGCTCTGGAGGTCGATGCAGGAGTCGTGGGCCCTTGAAGTCACATGCAATGTAGATCGAACTCCGTGAGGTTGAAGTCAGGAGCGCCGGCAGTGTAGGGGCTGCGGTGAAGTGGAGCGGGTCGTGTGTGGTGCCCTCATGTCATGGTGCAGGCAGTGGCTCAGTGACGGCATCCAGCGACGTCAGTGAGACCATGGCTGCGGTGTAAACTGAGACAGTGCTTGTCACAGTGCTTGCAGGTCACAGGGAAGGAAGCAACATCGTCGTTGTAGAAGCACTGTCGCTGGTAGACCCAAGGCTGCACCGCGAGACAGGGCAATGCGGTGTGGAGGGCCCACAGGTCGCGGTGCAAGCGGAGGCGTCTGTTGACGATCTGGAGCTGTTCGCACCGGCATTGGTGGGCCAAGGCCGCGGTGGGGGACGGGGCGATGCATCGAGTAACTTACGAGGTGTACCCCCAGGCCACGGTGCAGGCAGCAACGTTGATGTTGGCATGGATCGTCATTGTTGGGGACACCAGGGCAGCAATGTGAAGAGAGGCAGTATGGCATGCAGTGCCCACAGGTCACGGTGCCAGCAGAGGTTCGGTGACAGCGTCAGACGGCGTTGTTGAGACCAGGGTTTCGGTGCGAAGTGCGGCTGTGCTTGTTGCAGTGCCAACAGGTCACGGAG
The DNA here is from genome assembly GCA_963921515.1 of Calotriton arnoldi. NCBI lineage: Eukaryota > Metazoa > Chordata > Amphibia > Caudata > Salamandridae > Calotriton > Calotriton arnoldi. Next base: position 2,740,402 of record CAWUFW010001134.1, on the reverse strand, counting down.
CCAGCAGCACCGTTGTTGACAGCATTGGGTTGCTTTTTCAGTCTGTGGCAGCTGAAACACATGGCCCCAGGTGCAGGTACTCAGAGGATGGTGAAGTCTTTGGTGTGCCTGAGACTTCCAACAGGAGGCAAGCTCTACTTCAAGCCCTTGGAGAAACTTTAACAGCAGGATTTAAGACAGTTCAGTCCAGTCCTTTCACTGCCCAAGACAGAAGCAGCAAATGCAGGCCAACCCAACAAAGCAGCAAACAGCAAAGGGGTAATACTCCTCCTACCAGCTTTTGCAGCTCTTCTTCTTGGCAGGATCCTTAGTCCAAAATGTTCTAAAGTTCTGGGGTCAGGGCCCCAATATTTATACTACTTTTCTCTTTGAAGTGTTTGGCAGAAAATGTCTCTCTGGCTCAGCAAAACTAGTTCTGTCCGCTTGGACCAGCCACACTACAGGAGACAGCATTGTGCAGAGCAGCCACAGCCTATTCAGGTGTCAGCGGCAACTCCTCCCGCCACTCTAGCCAAGGATGGCCCATCAGCATTATGAGCATATGCAGGGCACATCTCAGCTCCCTTTGTGTGAATGTGTGGAGTGAATGCACAAACAGCCCGTCAGTGATGCTGGTTATGTTTCTCTTAAAAATTGTACTTGTAATTTTGGTTTTAATGTACGGTCTAACATTCTCAATTGTGTATGGGTTATAAACTAACTTGACTTGATTGATTGATAAACAATTAATAAGTGAAAAATCAAACATTTTTCCAACCAGACCATTTTATTGTTGCCTATACCAGACATCGATTAATGCGTGCTCTTGAACTAAAGTCTGAAGAGCCTTAAAGACCCTGGGTTTCCTACCAAAATATTTTTGAGCACTTGCCAGGTTAAAATTCCCAACCAAATTAATATTCAAGTCCCCACAGCCCAGCATTGGATGTGGCCATACTGCTAATTCTAAATTTAAACATTTTATCACTTCTGGATCGTCTGCATTTGACCCATATACGGTACAGGTGGATAATGATCTACTTTCGACCACTATTTCGACTATAGCCCATCTGCCTGTACTATCCTCTCGAGCCTTTCTACAAAACCCAATCCCTCACCTCAGCAAGATAGCGACACCTCTAATCATGGATGACTGCCGAGAACAAGCAATTAAATCATAACCAGGGACTTTCAGGCACTCCCGCTTACCCCAAGGTATATGTGTCTCTTGTAGACACAGGACATCCAATTGCATAGTTTGGACAATTTTGGAAAACAAAGCCCGTTTTTTGGGATCATTTAGGCCGCAAATATTCCAGGAACTTAGCCGAATTTACCCTGGCCCATTTGAGCACAATAAAAAAAAAAAACCTAATCTCCTCTGCGAACCATTATCCTTTTTAATCACAAATTCTGACATAACATAACCCCTACTAATAACATTACCACAACTATAACATGAATCCATCACCTTAGTAACCCCCCTTCACCCCACCTCCACCCTTAACCCCTGAAACCACCCTACCCCAACCCTCCCACCCCCTACACCCCTCTTGTAAGGCAACAGGACCAAGGTCCTTGTGATGGAAGGAGCTAGCTTCCCCCACTCTCCCCTAGACCCTTCCCCCCCATTGTTACCAACACCCAAGGATTTAAACCGATTGTGATCCAGTCCAAAAAATTCTTTTTTACTAATAGAGCAAAATACCAATCGGCTCAGCTCCCGTTTTTAAACCTCCAAGCCCCTGAGATGGTAAAAAGAAAAAGACCGGCATACTTTAACTATATTCCATCCAAAAACTCCTTCGCCTGAACTTCCGAAAGAAAAAATCTAGTCTGGCCCTGGTGGATTATTTTCAATTTTGAGGGATCGAGTAGGAAGGCTTGAGAACCCTTTGCTTGAAACGAGGCTATTAGCTGGCGGAGCTGCCACCTCCGCTCAACTGTTGCCGGGCAAAAATCTGGCCTAACGAAGAACTCACAATCCTTCCCTACCCTCTTCCTGTCTGGCCTAGCTAGGTCATAGATCTTCTCCCTAGCCAGAAAGTTGTTCAAGCAAATTAATATTGCCCGAGGCTTATCACCAGCCTGACCAGACTTCTGTCTTTGCTTATGTCAGATCAGGTGGTAGAGCTGGTTTCTATTACAGTATCCCCAAGGATCTTATCTGATCATAACCCACTGGTAGTGGAGTGTCCCTGGGTCCATCAAGTTAGAGCTCCCAGGACATGGACATTCGAAAGAAAACTATTGTTTGATCAGGCCTATCGGGATCATATGAGAAAGTGGGTAATCGAATTCTTAAACATCAATAGGAAAACTGCTTCTGATTGCATAGTTTGGGATACATTTAAGGCTGCAGTACGTGGGGAGACCAAGAGTTTCGCAGCCTTTTGATGGAAGACTGTTCAGGAGCAGATAAAGTCCCGTGTGGAGGCACTTAGGGTGGCAGAATTGGAACTAACGCGCAATATCAAGGATGGTCTCAATACGGATCAGATCCAGCAAATTGTAGCCATAATTAAGTCTAAACTGTTGGAATTTTTTGGGCAGGATCTGGCCGCTAAGTATCTGCAATATCGTACAATGATGTATGAATATGGGGAAAATTCAGGTAGAATTCTTGCTAAAAGGCTCCAACAGAAAAGTTTGTTAAATCGAATCACTAGAATTCAGGATCAGCAGGGTGTTATACAGGATACGCAGGAGGGGGTTATGGATGTGTTTCAGAAGTTCTATATCTCGCTGTATACAGAAGAAAATGTTAGATCTCAGTCCGAGCCCCAGGTTGAGGGCTTTTTTCTGGATATTGGTACCCTCAAAGTCACAGTCGAACAGAATGAGGTTCTTTCTGCTCCAATTATGTGGGAGGAGGTTGAGTTAGCAATAAAATCGCTGGCCAATGGAAAGGCGGCTGGTCCTGACGCCATTCCATTAGAATTCTATAGGGCATTCTGCTCAGAGATTCATCAGGATATTTTATCAGTTTTTAGGGCAGCACAGGGGGGTTATACCGGAATCATGGCGGCAAACCACGATTGTTCTCTTTAAGAAGAAAGATAAACCCGAGCTAGACCCCTCATCTTTTCGCCCTATCTCTTTGATAAATACCGATAATAAAATATATTCAAAAATGTTATCTTCTAGACTTGCGGAGGTTATTACCCCGCTAGTCTCCTTACGCCAGCACTGGTTTATCCCGGGTAGGGATACGGCTGACCATGTTCGGCGGGCCATTGCCCTATTGGATTGGGCTCAGGTTACTTCTTCCCCCCTCGGAGTGATCCTGTTGGACGCCGAGAAGGCGTTCGACAGGGTCTCTTGGGGGTTCTTATGGGCGGTGCTCCGTTGGAAGGGTTTTAGTACTGAATTCATTCAGGCTGTTCAGGCATTGTATATCTCTCCAGCTGCAACACTGCGTATCTCTGGTCAGGAGTCAAGGCCATTTAACATCAGCAGGGGCACCAGACAGGGGTGTCCCTGCTCGCCTCTCCTCTTTGCTCTGTACATTGATCCTTTTCTAAGTAAAATTGAATGGAAATTGGATATCTTACCGATTAGGATCAATGGTACAGAGTATAAGACGATGGCCTATGCGGACGATATTGTTGTGTTAGCCAGCGATGTTGGCTCTGCCTTTGCTGCCTAGAGACTCTTGCTGAGCAATATGGTTCGCTATCAGGGTATAAGTTGAATCTCTCAAAAACCCAGGTTATTCAATCAGCTGCTATGTGTCCTTCTGTTGCTCCGGTGGTTACCGAAGCAACATATTTAGGGGTCAAAATTACTAATCTTGTGGATAATATCCCCGATCTGAATATCCACCCGGTGATCCAATCTGTACATACCAAGCTGGAAAGATTGGACCATTTGCATCTTTCTTTACATGGTCATTGTAACGTACTCAAAATGCTGGTTCTCCCAAAGTTCTTGTACTTATTCAGAACTATTCCATTAGAGTTTTCGCAAGACAGTTTGGCTAGGGTTGAAAGGATTTGTTATAGGTTTCTTTGGGGATATCACCGTTCTCGTAGGGCAGTTAAGTGGATGTGTCTCCCTAGGATTCGTGGGGGTTGGGCGGTCCCAAATTTTTTATTATATTACTGGTCGGCCATGCTGCAACACTTTGGGCTACCGTTGTTGGGAGATAGGGCAGAGGTTCCGCTCTCTAACAGACCTACTATTTATGAGATAGGCCTGGGAGAGGCTGCCAAGGGTATTTTAATGTGAATTCTTGAGCCGAGCTATTTTAAGAAAACAAGGTTTAAAGTTATTGGGGCTATGTTCTCAGTCTGGTGGAAAATTCGGCACAAATGGTCAATCTCGAATATTAATTTTTATACGCCTTTTAAAGCTGTCCGAGTTCTGCCTCCTATCTTTCAGGATCAGATTATTTTTAGATGGCAGTTATTGGGTTTGAAGGATATAGGTGATTTAGGTTTTGGTTGGCAGTTGGCCTCTTTTTCCTTTCTAAGAGATAAGTTTCATTTAAATATTCACAACTTTTTCAAATACCTTCAGATTAGAAGTTTTATTGATAAACATCAACATGATACCCCTACAATATTTGATAAGGTCACCATAATCGAATTAATTCAAAGGAGGGCTAGAATAGGTATAATTTATCAACATCTGCTATCTGATCTTCCGGACGACCTTGATTTACAGAATTCTAAGTGGGAGGGTAAATTGGGTAAGACTGGGGTGGATATAAGGCCCGCATTGGAATTAGCAAGCCATGTTTTAGTTTCCGGTAGTTTACGGACTCAAAGCTACATGGCAATGTTTGACTTATACTATACACCAGTGAAAATTGCAAAGTGGGGGGGCCGGAGGGGTGATTGCTGCACCAGGTGTGGGCTTCAAGCAGCTGATGTTGTACATATGTTTTACTCTTGTCCAAACCTGGGGCAATTTCTCTACGAAGTGGAGTGTTTTCCAAATTCGATGCTTAATATCCCGGTTACCATCTCTTCGGAGATGGTAATAATGGGGTGTGAAGGCACTGCGATGGTCGAAAGAACGAGATGTACTTCCGCTTTTCTGTTTGTAGTAATGGCTATGATTCGTTTATGTATCACTTCACAAAGGTTAAGCCCTGAAGCCCCTACGTTTTTTAATTGGAGAGTTAGGATGCTAGCTTTGTACAATTTGGAGTCTTCAGTTTTTTTATTAAGAGGGAGAAGGAGGCGGGAGTTGGCTTCCAAGGTCTGGGCCCCGCTAGAGGAATGGCTAAAGCAATGATTCTTTATTATTTAAAGGGCCAAATCTAAAATTGGATGTTTAATGCCCCTTTTCTCTCCACTGCGTGTATCATGTGCTTGGTTTTCTTATATCTGTATTTGTATTGGTTTTGTATATCTTTGTAAATATGGCTTATCATGACTGGCTTTGTTTTTCAAACTACTAAAATAAAGTTAAAAAAACCAATCAAACATTTTTAGATATTAATCAATTACAGGTAATACAAAATCACATTAAATAAATCAATAGCATATAAAATATCAATTTGTTATGAAAACACATAAGAAATCTATCTCTCATGCTGACTCCTTTCACATTTGTTGCCAATTTAACTTGTAGATAGTCACAATATTGGATGTATTCGAACACAAATCATTCTCAAAGTCATTATACTTTTGACCATGACAGACTGATCAGCAGCATCTTTACTTTACAGAAATCTGTAATGCAGCCAGGTGTGGATGTGGGCATGCTCAGTAAGAAAATAGCAGCATAGGAACAGAAACATCCTGTAACCAGGTACTATCCCCAGCTGCCTGTTGCACCCGTGGGCCAAACTCATTAAAATACAGAGTGAACACCACTGGGCTAGATGTTCAACCCAAGTTCACAGGGAAATCGTCTGCATATTCTGCATATCTTTCCTTTCTGAAGTGAACACTGTTGAATGTCCCTAGAATGGATACAACTGACAGCAAATATTGATTTATATTATTATTGCTTTAAATGCAATAAGATAGTAAGATTAGTCTGGTTTATTAAGCAGACATTATTTATTTAGTTCTCCTCATTTTTCTTGTTTTACATTTACACCTGCACCTGCTGAAAGCTCTTAATATTCTTGTGAAACATGATGGTTGTCTAGTTACTTCCATGGTTTCACAAAGAGTTATAGCTGCATTTTACTATTTGTTCATTGCATGGCTAATGAGGCAGCAGCTAAATAGTTTGTTATGCTGGTTATGTTTCAATTAAAAACTGTACTTGTAATTTTAGTTTTAATGTAATGTTTAACTTTCTCATTTGTGTATGGGTTATAAACTAACTTGACTTGATTGATTGATAAACAATTAATAATTGAAAAATCGAACATATTTAAATATCAACCTATTACAGGTAATGCAAAATCACATCAAATAACTCAATAGTATAGAAAATATTAATTTGTTGTGAAAACATATCAGAAAACTATCTCTCATGCTGACTCTGTAGTATCTTCATGTTGTTATAATGTTCTCTGTTATCTTGTTCCTACCTGCTCAGCCAGTGTGAGTGTTCTGTGTGGAATGTTGGTGTGTGGGCCATGAGTGGAATGCTTGGGTGACTGGTGTGAGTGGGGACAGTTGGTGGATGGGCTGAGCAGCTAGCAGGCTGCTCCTGGTGGGGTTGCTGTACAGGATCTATACTACATGTTGTCTACTTCAATAAACATATTTAATCCACATCCTACCAGCGTGGATTACCTTACTACATATTTTTGGCGATGAGTTGGAGACTTGCTCAAGCTCTACAGTTGTTCTGAAGAAAGCTGAAGATGACATTTACAAATAGTCAACATGTTGGGAAGAAACTTAACAATCTACAAGCGCAGACAACACACAGGAAAAAATGCAACAAGACTGGGTCAGAAGAGGACATACATACAGCGCAATTTGTCATTCAACAGGATGTTTTGAAATCTAAGGAGCCACAAAGGAAACAGAAGAAACTTGAACAGCACGCCTTGCAGCCCCACCAGTGTCCATTACATCGGACAGCCCCAGCCCAAGCGTGCTGTACTCTGTTTCATCTGGACACATTTACAAGAACTGCGCCTTTAAGGAAAGTAAGCAACATAATTTTAGACTTTCTTTCTGTCATCTCTAATTTGAACGCTTTGCAAGGATATGTGATTGGAGTGTTATGCTGCACCAATTTTTTGTACATTCACAGTAACCATTTCAACAGCACAGCAAAAACTGACAGTTTGAGAAGTACACGAAGCCCTTGTGTGTTTTGGTGTTTATATAAGACACATCAGGTGAAGAGCATCAGCGTTTCTGAGTTTAAAAGGTCAGAGACTTCCTATTTGAACAGAAGATAAAAGAAAATTTTTTAAAGTTGCGTTTTGGCATTTTACCATTTTACCAATTCTCCCTCACCTGGCACCTTTGAAAAGGAGACAAGAAGAACAGTCCTGTCGTCTTTGTGGAACAGGAAATGAGGACCTAATACACATTATCTGTATTTGCCCAAGCTTGATGGACATAAGGCGCGCCTTACTTCGAGCAATATGGAATCAGAAGGGTATCAGGACCTGCAGGCAGGCTGTAAAACTGTGTTTTAACCCAGAAGAGATCCAGCTAAACTGCCGACTTACAAAGTACTTCGATTTAGTGGCTGGAAGACTAAAGTACCATCAAGAGACGAAAACAGAATAGCAAGCATATAGCATACTTTTATTGAGCACGTCAACAGCCAACCCACAAGCGGGCCTGTTTTGTCAAGCCCATGTTTTGCACTTTGAAGCACAAGCACTTTATTATGTTTTTTACTTATTTCAAAGTGGTTTGAATAGGCAACCTGAAGCACAAAGCACTTTGTCCATGCTTTTACATACTTGGAAGGATTGTATAGACAAGGAGACCGAGACTGATATGACTCTTGTCCATAGTACAACATCAACAAGCTTACCTGGAAGAGCGAATCTTAAATGTTAAAGTATAAAGAGAGACAAGGCTGATTTATGTATTTTTAATGTCCGAATGTCTTATATTGTGAGATTTAATTAACTGTACAATAAATTACTTACTTACTATTTGAATGCAGATTCATCCGAATTCAAAGGTCAGATACGCTGTTTTTGAATGCGTGTTCACTGGCCAGTAATGTGGATGAACTTTTATATCTCCAGCATTTGATTTATTTGTGTTGGTGGGACCGGCTTCAGCTGAGGCTCATTAATGGAGTGAAGTTTTTTTGTGGTGAATTTTGTGTGTTCTGAATTCACACTATGTACCAGCGACCAGATAGGGCCTTCAGCAGTGAAAAATTAACATTTCAAAAGACTTTCATTGATTATGGCAGGTAAACCATCACGTCTTCTTTAAAATTCATGGCACGAGATTTTCCAGGCGCATGCAGCTTACCGGGAGTTTGGAATCGCATGCTGCACTCGAGGCATCTTCTGTGACGACGCTGTGTTCTGCCTGTTACCAGCTGTTGTCAGATTTTTTTTAAGCAGAGACGTGCCGTGAGCCTTCCGGGTCAGCGTCACGTAAGTGCCGCCATCTTGAGGTTGGATGGTGCATACTTCATGCTCGGCAGCTCTCTTTGTCTACAGTGTGCATGGCTGGACCAGAGATTTGCCCCGTGCGTGCGTTTATGTCCAGCGTGTCCGGATGTCTTGAAGGCTGCGTGACTTGAAGAGGACTGGTTGCGGAGCCTGCTCTCACCACTTTACCCAATTAGAGGGACTGACAGTTGACGGTGAAATAGTCAGTTTTCATGAGGATCTTGTTTACCCTGGATATGTCAGGTATTGTGTGGGGTCCCTCTTCTATTTTGAACCTCACCAATGTTTTCAGTCATGGTGCAGCCGCATTTTTCCTTCTGGAGACATTTAGTGCAAGTGACTTGTACTTTACATTATGTGTGTAGCACTTTTGAAGCTATACTACGTGTTGAGGATCTCATTGCTTCCTGCTACAAAGCATGTGAGGGGCATCTGGTTAATGCGAGTAGCTCCCAAGACTTATGGTTCATGTACTGTTCAGTTTAAAATATTGGTATAGTTACAGTGTCTGGGGTTGTTTAAAAGTTCATGGTATGAAGGTCTTGAAAGTGTATACGTATGTGGAAATTGTTATAGTCTATTTGCGCAAATGTTTTAACAGAATTTCTTTTTTCTTTCAGGTGCATGTTTATAGCGTGCTTATTATGCTGTATTTATGAGTGATATTTATTGGTTTAGACAGATATGTTTTAAGTGTATGCCAGCTTGTTGTTGTTTCTCATTTATATCTGGTTTTGGCTCTGGCTTTGTATCTTTCTTTACAGGGTGCATCGTCCTTTATTGGAGGGTGGTCTTATTCTTGTTTTGTTGCAAAGCCTGTATCCCTTTCTTAAGGGATGGAATGGGTTTCAGTCCCACTTCCACGCTTTTCTTTATCTTCACGCTAGGAATGGGTTTTAGTCCCATATCCACACTGGAAGCCACTTTACCCTTACATGAGGGTTGGCTTAAGGGTTTTTGTTTCCCTTTCACACTAGGAATGGGTTTTAGTCCCATATCCACTTTGTACGCCACTGTACCCTTACATGAGGGTTGACTCAAGGTTAAGGGTTTTTGTTTACCTTTCACACTAGGAATGGGTTTTAGTCCCATATCCACTCTGTACGCCACTGTACCCTTACATGAGGGTTGACTTACAAGTTTTGTTTCCCCTTCACGCAAAGATTGGGTTTTAGTCCCACTTGGTGCTAGGTTTTCATGTTCCTTGTGTGCGTATGCCACCATGTGCTGCACGTTTGTCACGTTGTGTGTGTAAGTCACCATGTGCTTCACCTTCGTTTTTCAGTTTCTATGGGGTTTGGTCCCTTTGGTTCTTTATTTAGGGGCAGGAATTTGGATCTCAGTCCCTTTTTCCACATTTTTACATGGTCTTTCTCCTTACATAGGGAGTATACATTTTGTGTTTGTATTCTCTTTTCTTTATTAAAGGTGGAGGATGGGTATTTCCTATGTATCTTTCTTCCTTGTGTAGTCCTTTTCCCTCTCGTGATGTGGTTTTTAGAGTTCATCCCTGGGTTATGGACTATTGACTTCTGTTGTACTTTGTTGGCTATAGTTTTTAAAAGTTTGGTTTTATCATTCTTCTATTTTATAGGAAGGAGATAATGTAGTATCTTCATGTTGTTATAATGTTCTCTGTTATCTTGTTACTAGCTGCTCAGCCAGTGTGAGTGTTCTGTGTGGAATGTTGGTGTGTGGGCCATGAGTGGAATGCTTGGGTGACTGGTGTGAGTGGGGACAGTTGGTGGATGGGCTGAGCAGCTAGCAGGCTGCTCCTGGTAGGGTTGCTGTACAGGATCTATACTACATGTTGTCTACTTCAATAAACCTATTTAATCCACATCCTACCAGCGTGGACTACCTTGCTACATATTTTTGGCGATGAGTTGGAGACTTGCTCAAGCTCTACAGTTGTTCTGAAGAAAGCTGAAGATGACATTTACAAATAGTCAACATGTTGGGAAGAAGCTTCACAGTCTACAAGCGCAGACAACACACAGGAAAAAATGCAACAAGACTGGGTCAGAAGAGGACATACATACAGCGCAATTTGTCATTCAACAGGATGTTTTGAAATCTAAGGAGCTACAAAGGAAACAAAAGAAACTTGAACAGCACGCCTTGCAGCCCCACCAGTGTCCATTACATCGGACAGCCCCAGCCCAAGCGTGCTGTACTCTGTTTCATCTGGACACATTTACAAGAACTGCGCCTTTAAGGAAAGTAAGCAACATCATTTTAGACTTTCTTTCTGTCATCTCTAATTTGAACGCTGTGCAAGGATATGTGATTGGAGTGTTATGCTGCACCAATTTGTTGTACATTCACAGTAACCATTTCAACAGCACAGCAAAAACTGACAGTTTAAGAAGTACACAAAGCCCTTGTGTGTTTTGGTGTTTATATCAGACACATCAGGTGAAGAGCATCGGCGTTTCTGAGTTTAAAAGGTCAGAGACTTCCTATTTGAACAGAAGATAAAAGAAAAAATTTTAAAGTTGCGTTTTGCCATTTTACCAATTCTTCCTCACCTGGCACCTTGGAAAAGGAGACAAGAAGAACAGTCCTGTCGTCTTTGTGGAACAGGAAATGAGGACCTAATACATATTATCTGTGTTTGCCCAAGCTTGATGGACATAAGGCGCACCTTACTTCGAGCAATATGGAATCAGAAGGGTATCAGGACCTTCAGGAAGGCTGTAAAACTGTGTTTTAACCCAGAAGAGATCCAGCTATACTGCCGACTTACAAAGTACTTCGATTTAGTGGCTGGAAGACTAAAGTACCATCAAGAGACGAAAACAGAATAGCAAGCATATAGCATACTTTTATTGAGCACGTCAACAGCCAACCCACAAGCGGGCCTGTTTTGTCAAGCCCATGTTTTGCACTTTGAAGTACAAGCACTTTATTATGTTTTTTACTTATTTCAAAGTGGTTTGAATAGGCAACCTGAAGCACAAAGCACTTTGTCCATGCTTTTACATACTTGGAAGGATTGCATAGACAAGGAAACTGAGACATATAACTCTTGTCCATAGTACAACATCAACAAGCTTACCTGGAAGAGCGAATCTTAAATGTTAAAGTATAAAGAGAGACAAGGCTGATTTATGTATTTTTAATGTCCGAATGTCTTATATTGTGAGTTTTAATTAACTGTACAATAAATTACTTACTTACTATTTGAATGCAGATTCATCCGAATTCAAAGGTCAGATACGCTGTTTTTGAATGCGTGTTCACTCGCCAGTAATGTGGATGAACTTTTATATCTCCAGCATTTGATTTATTTGTGTTGTTGGGACCGGCTTCAGCTGAGGCTCATTAATGGAGTGAAGTTTTTTTGTGGTGAATTGTGTGTGTTCTGAATTCACACTATGTACCAGCGACCGGATAGGGCCTTCAGCAGTGAAAAATTAACATTTCAAAAGACTTTCATTGATTATGGCAGGTAAACTGTCACGTCTTCTTTAAAAATTCATGGCACAAGATTTTCCATGCGCATGCAGCTTACCGGGAGTTTGGAATCGCATGCTGCACTTGAGGCATCTTCTGTGACGACGCTGTGTTCTGCCTGTTACCAGCTGTTGTCAGATGTTTTTTTAAGCAGAGACGTGCCGTGAGCCATCCGGGTCAGCGTCACGTAAGTGCCGCCATCTTGAGGTTGGATGGTGCATACTTCATGCTCGGCAGCTCTCTTTGTCTACAGTGTGCATGGCTGGACCAGAGATTTGCCCCGTGCGTGCGTTTATGTCCAGCGTGTCCGGATGTCTTGAAGGCTGCGTGACTTGAAGAGGACTGGTTGCGGAGCCTGCTCTCACCACTTTACCCAATTGGAGGCACTGACAGTTGATGGTGAAATAGTCCGTTTTCATGAGGATCTTGTTTACCCTGGATATGTCAGGTATTGTGTGGGGTCCCTCTTCTATTTTGAACCTCACCAATGTTTTCAGTCGTGGTGCAGCCGCATTTTCCTTCTGGAGACATTTAGTGCAAGAGACTTGTACTTTACATTATGTGTGTAGCACTTTTGAAGCTATACTACGTGTTGAGGATCTCATTGCTTCCTGCTACAAAGAGTGTGAGGGGCATCTGGTTAATGCGAGTAGCTCCCAAGACTTATGGTTCATGTACTGTTCAGTTTAAAATTTGGTATAGTTACAGTGTCTGGGGTTGTTTAAATGTTCATGGCATGAAGGTCTTGAAAGTGTATACGTATGTGGAAATTGTTATAGTCTATTTGCCGCAACTGTTTTAACAGAACTTTTTTTTTCTTTCAGGTGCATGTTTATAGCGTGCTTACTATGCTGTATTTATGAGTGATATTTATTGGTTTAGACAGATATGTTTTAAGTGTATGCCAGCTTGTTGTTGTTTCTCACTTTTATCTGGTTTTGGCTCTGGCTTTGTATCTTTCTTTACAGGGTGCATCGTCCTTTATTGGAGGGTGGTCTTATTCTTGTTTTATTGCAAAGCCTGTGTCCCTTTCTTAAGGGATGGAATGGGTTTCAGTCCCACTTCCACGCTTTTCTTTATCTTCACGCTAGGAATGGGTTTTAGTCCCATATCCACACTGGAAGCCACTTTACCCTTACATGAGGGTTGGCTTAAGCGTTTTTGTTTCCCTTTCACACTAGGAATGGGTTTTAGTCCCATATCCACTCTGTACGCCACTGTACCCTTGCATGAGGGTTGACTTACAGGTTTTGTTTCCCTTTCACGCAAAAATTGGGTTTTAGTCCCACTTGGTGCTAGGTTTTCATGTTCCTAGTGTGCGTATGCCACCATGTGCTGCACGTTTGTCACGTTGTATGTGTAAGTCACCATGTGCTTCACCTTCGTTTTTCAGTTTCTATTGGGTTTGGTCCCTTTGGTTCTTTATTAAGGGGCAGGAATTTGGGTCTCAGTCCCTTTTTCCACATTTTTACATGGTCTTTCTCCTTACATAGGGAGTATACATTTTGTGTTTGTATTTTCTTTTCTTTATTAAAGGAGGAGGATGGGTATTTCTTATGTATCTTTCTTCCTTGTGTAGTCCTTTTCCCTCCTGTGATGTGGTTTTTAGCGTTCATCCCTGGGTTATGGACTATTGACTTCTGTTGTACTTTGTTGGCTATAGTTTTTAAAAGTTTGGTTTTATCATTCTTCTATTTTATAGGAAGGAGATAATGTAGTATCTTCATGTTGTTATAATGTTCTCTGTTATCTTGTTCCTAGCTGCTCAGCCAGTGTGAGTGTTCTGTGTGGAATGTTGGTGTGTGGGCCACGAGTGGAATGCTTGGGTGACTGGTGTGAGTGGGGACAGTTGGTGGATGTGCTGAGCAGCTAGCAGGCTGCTCCTGGTAGGGTTGCTGTACAGGATCTATACAACATGTTGTCTACTTCAATAAACCTATTTAATCCACATCCTACCAGCGTGGACTACCTTATTACAGACTCCTTTCACATTTGTTGCACAATTAACTTATAGGTAGTCAGAATATTAGACGTGTTCCACCACAAACCATTCCCAATTGATTTTTGTTCACTAGGCACCTTTTTACAAAGTCTTGATACCTTTGACCATGACAGACTGATGAGCAGCATCTTTACTTTACATAAATCTGTAATGCAGTTAAGTGTGAATGCTCTGTAAGCAAATAGTAGCATAGGAACAGAAACATCCTGTAACCCAGTGCAAGCCACAGCTGCCTGTTGCACCCATGGGCCAAACTCATTAAAATACAGAATGAACACCATTGAGCTAGATGCTCAAACCTAGTTCACTGGAAAATGTTCTGCATATTCTTCCTTCCTGAAGTGAACACTGTCATATGTCCCTATAATGGATACAACTGACAGCAATTATTAATGTATATAATTATTGCTTTAAATGCAATAAGATAGTAAGATCAGTATGGTTTATTAAGCAGGAATCTTTTATTTAGTTCTTCAAGTTGTTTCTTGTTTTACGATTACACCTGCACCTTCTGAAGGCTCTTAATATTCTTGTGAAACATGATGTTTGTATAATTACATCCGTGGCTTAACAAGTAGTTATAGCTTCATTTTAGTATTTGTTCATTGCATCGGTCAAGAGGCAGCAGCTAAATAGTTTGTGATGCTCGTTATGTTTTTATTAAAAACTGTACTTGTAATTTTGGTTTTAATGTACGGTGTAACTTTCTCATTTGGGTATGGGCCATAAACTTATTTGACTTGATTGATTGATAAACAATTAATAAGTGAAAAATCATACCTATTTAGATATCAATCAATCAATCGATCAATAAAATCTTTATTCGATCTCTTAAATACAGATCATAAAAGCACAATTTAGATTAGTGATCAACAACGAGCCCCAGTTCATAGCAAGGTAAAATCCTACAGCAAGTAAAATTACCTAAAAAATACATGAAGGAATTTTTACAGGACATATTAAAACATAAAGTGCGTTGTGTGCCTTATAGACCGAATCCAGATAGTTTACATCAAATTACTCAATTTCTACATATAATTGTTAGTTAAAACCATTATACCTTCTGTCAGCCTCGCGACTTTCTCCTTTTCATGCAGGCCCACAAAAAGGTGGCTACCGAAAAACAGACAAAGGGCTCAGGTAGAGATTTTAAAAAGTAAAGTGCCACCCGGCATTGTTTAAAATTGTGGTGCCTTAAAATCGGAAGGATAAAGTCTTCTCTTTCTGTCTTATAAAACCCACAGAACAAGACTAGGTGCAGATTGGGGGGAATGGTTGTCGCAGGGGCACAGCATCAGATCTGAGTGTTTGAATCTTCTCTCCGGATACCCTAACATCAAGGGGAGTAGGTTCAGACAAAATCTCAATAATATGTATCTATGCTGTGCTATTGTGGTACGTGCTAGATAGGGATGTCCTCCCTCTAGCCTGGGGGGATCAGATGATATGCGAGGGCCGTCTTTTTTCTGTAATTTCTTTCCCTACGAAGATAATGAGCCCTCCGCATAAAAATCTCAATTAATTTCTGTTTTAAAATCTTCCTGCATGCCATTTGATCCTTAAATAATTCTCCCAGCCCACTTGCCATCAATTCTGACTCCACATAACTCAGCCATCTGATCTTATTATAATGGTCCGGTTTTAAACAATCTTTAAATATGTTTTGTGTTAAATTGACGGTGGTGCTGCGCCATATAGAAAACTATAGTAAAATTGGCGGTAGTCTGATGGTATCTTACATACAAGGTAACCCCAATTCTATTTGTAAGATATAATTTGAGTAAGAGGATGGTAGGGACACTAGGGACTTAAAAAAAAATATCTTCAAGTTTTTGGTGACAGTCGTTAAGCGCCATACCCCTGACTCCAGCCCCATATGCGGCTGCTGCCTTCGTCTTGGCCTAATAAATGTTTTTAATTGGGTCAAGGTGCCTAACTTTTTGGAGAAGGCCTTAATAGCTTTCAGACTCCTTTCCATTCCTAGTGCTCTTGCCGCTACCAGATTCACCCAAGTTAGATTTTTATCAAATAATACTTCTAAGTATGGGAAGGACGCTAGCACTTCTATTTTCCGGCAATCCATATGAAAGTGTGGGGGTTTATCACCTTTGCCAGATCCTGCTATAATGAAGAAAGATTTTGTTTCATTTACTTTAAGGTCCAGCGAACCCATAAGTGATGCATATGTTGTTATGAGCCGTTGGAGAGCTACCCCCGTTCTTGCAATTAACACTGCATCATCGGCGTAAGCTAATATTGGTAGGGGGTTGGTGTCAAACACTGGCACGCCCGAGGTGAGCCCGAGAGGGCTGCCTCAACCCTGTTGGTATGGATGGGAAAAAGAAACGGGGCTAAGACACATCCCTGCCTAACTCCCCTAGCGATCTTAAAGGGGCAGGTACATTCCCCATTTTTGCCATAATGGACACATGCAGTGGCATTTACATATAATTGGCAGATAAAGTTAATTATAAGTGGATCAATCCCCATCTCCTCCATTAAATACCAGAGCTTCTGGTGGTTCACACAGTCAAATGCTGCTGACAAGTCCATAAAGGCCATATAGATATTCCCGCCTTTCGCTCTGGTATATTTGTCTATACATAGTGATAGGTTTAGACCTTGGTCTATGGTGCCCTTTCCCCTCTGGAAGCCATACTGGGCCTGCATTAGGATATTATTTTCTTGGGCCCACTCTTCCAGCCTGAATAAAAGGAGCCGACCCATAAGTTTGGCAGTTGTGTCTAGTAAGGAGATGGGCCTATAGTTCTTTGGGCTTCCCCTGTCCCCTTTTTTTGTATATCGGAACAATTACACTGTGCTTCCAGGAAGGTGGAGGCCGTCTATAACTATGCTGTTAAAACATTTATTAACAACGGAGCCCACAAACCTTGGTTTTCCTGAAAAAGATCTATTGGCACCCCATCAGGTCCTGGGGCTTTCCCAGCAACACAGGCTGCCAACCCTCTTCTGACTTCTGAGAGTGAGAAAAACAAATGACCTTGCAATTTAGGATCAGTATCAGTGGAGGGCATCACAGGAGAGGTGTTGGAGGTGAAAATAAATTGAAAGTATGCCATCCATGCTTCTTCACCTACATGTGAGTCCAGTGTCGGATCCTTAGGATTTTTAAAATAGAGAGAATTTATTACTTTCCAAAAATCTCTGCTATTGCCTGTCCTAGCCGCCTGCAAGAGGCCACCCCATGCCTCCTTCCTCATATCCCTTTCTCTTTTCCTTCTAACTGACTTATAGTCACTGCGTAGCGATCTTATTTGTGTAGGATTTCTAGGATGGATTTTCAGGGCTTTGGTGAGTGCTTTTCTGGATTTGGAACAAGGGGAATCAAACCAGTGCTTAGATGATAAACTATTTGTTGGTTTGTAGCGAGTAAGGGCCACTTTTACTTTCCCTATAAGGTCTCTAAACTGTGATGCCAATAATGATGGACAAGTTTCTTTATCCAGGCAGTTAAAGATGTCATCCAAGGGGGGCATGGCTTAGCTAAGCAGCAAGATGGCCGCTTGCTAAGTGAGCTCTGCCGGCCGAACTCGTAATCCGGCATTTATCCTGGCTGTAAGGGGCGATCTCCAAGCTTAAAAAGACGGCATAGCTAGAGGTCAAGACCGGGACCCCTGTCCTGAAAAAACTGAGGCTCACGGAGGTGTGTAGCCAGAGTACGGCAGCCGGATGAAATCGGGCCTAGCGGAGATTGTAACTGCGGCCTACGCGGCAGAGTGCAATGAGACATCGGCTGAGTACACCAGCCGGCTAGCCACGCTTGAGAATGCTGCCCTGAATTGAGCTGCGAGATCAGAAATAATCAAAGCCAAGAGAGGGAGACATCAAGCCTCGCTGAAGTGGCCCCCACCTGAGGCGTGACGCATTGTGGTGATACGACCGGTATTCGACCTGCGGACCCACGCTGCCGGCGGCCCATGGTGCGCCTCGGGTATTGATCCCTCGCCAGGGCCGGGCGGGTTGGCGGTCCCTCGGTGCCACGCCTCGGCATGGTCGCTGACAGGAATGTATCTTGGACCCCAGACCGGGCACCCATAGCTCCTACACTGTGCGGAGGTGTGCTACATGATCGAAGAGGGCAACGGCTCCCCAGCACTGGTGGATTAATATACATCCTACATCAGACCGGGGGTGGCCGCGGGCTACTCCCGACTGCAGCGGAAAGGCGATCCGGAGGACTCCGCACCAGCCGCTGCTGTTCAGAGTGAATTTGGGCGAATTACCCTTACATTTCTGGCGCCATAGCCATAGATTCCCTCCTGGCTCTATATGGGGACTTTCGGCCTGGACTGCGGGCATTGAGGCCTTGAAGAGGGTGTAATTATTACCTCATTCGGACACTAGCTCTGCCAGCTGCTGCCGCGCACATTAAATCAAACCCAACAGATAACTATACCGCCTCTTGAGCAGTTCCTCTGGATATAAACAAAGGCAGCGCCCATACAAATTCCGTGATGGTGCGTCAGCTTCTTCCGTGGAGCGCAGAAAGTGCATAAATGTGTGCCCTCTAATATAACGCAAGGCATATACATTCCAATGCAGGATAACCCGTACTGTTGGGGTAGATCAAGCCCTCTGTGGGAGAGGTGATTGGCGCGGTGTAAACATTGATATCTGCGACACCTGAAATTCTAGAAACTCCATCACCGATCGAACGGGGGACTCTCTGAACTAGAGTAGGTCCTCAGTCTCTGACCAATGAGACGGGATTACGATATTGATACAAGCTGCCGGAATCCAGACTTGACATACAGCACGTGTGTGAACGACCACGATCCCTCAACCTAAAGAGGGAAAATGGGGAAAAACGATGCAAAGCAATCTAAACTGTCGTTTGAAAACAGGAGACTGAGACAAGAGGCTATATCGAGTGACGTCCAAGACAGGCAAGATGGCGATTTGCAGAGCATTCTACTAGATGTAAAAACAAGCCATAAAGCGATTGACAATAAGCTAGACAAGCTCACCGCCCAACTCGACCAAGTACGGAAACGCATGGATACCCACGAAACCCGCATAGACCAACTGGAAAACAGAATGTCTGATGCACATGACTATCAAGTAGAATCAAAGGAACACTTATTACATATGGAGAAAATCTTAAACATTATCAAAGCTAAAAATGAAGATCTTGAGGCACGCTCGAGGAGGAATAACATCCACATTACCGGCATTCCGGAGACCACCGCTATCTCGAAAATGGAAACGTATGTAGAGGACCTCCTACGTGAATTATTCGGACAATACCTATCTACTATGTTCATAGTGGAAAGAGCACATCGTACTCTGGGCCCCAGACCTGCAGTGGGTGCCGCTCCCAGATCTATTGTCGCTTGCTTGCTAAACTATAGAGACAGAGATGTGGTTCAGCGGAGGGCCAGGGAGAAGGGCAATATAAATGGGAACAATATATCCTTTTTTTCCGGACTTCACACCCACAGTGCAAGCAGCCAGATGTGAATTTGGACCAGCTAAACGTCTCCTGCAAAAATCCGGCACAGCCTACACACTCTTCTACCCAGCAGAATTGAAGGTCACACATGATTATATGCCGCATTACTTTACTGATGCCAAATCAGCGCTCAAATTTGCCAGGCATATTGACAAATTGAAACAAAGCACTCTATCTCAAACTAGTTGTAATGCATCTGAAGCCATTCTGAGCGACAATGACTGGAGCTTATCAACTCATCTGATGCTCTCCTGCTACTGCTGATAACCAATATAAAGACCATAATAAGGTACCGGGACGGGTGCGAGTAATCCAGGGCTCTGCCTCATTGAACTGCTGGACACAGTCTAGTAGAATCGAGGGGGACGCACCCTTTAGCCACTGACTTATGGTTTGGCCACCCTTCCTTACGGTTGGGTAGTCCGCCGGCGGTCCCATGACCCCCTGGAGATCTCCCTTGGGACTGTACAAATGTGCATTGTACTATTTGTTATGTTGGGGGAGGGAGGGTTCAATTGCTTGACCTAATTGGGGGGTTGGTGTGGGTGGAGGGTGGAGGGGATGTGTAGGCGTTGTTATTGGTTATCTTGGAAGCAAAAGTCAGCACTACATGGCCAATCTGACTAGTACACACTATAATATGGACGCTAGACGCATTAAACACTATGGAAGTTCCTTCAGCATAATCTTGGTGATAATGAGAATACAGAACCCGTCCCTTAGAACCACATCGGAAAATTCGCGGAAGCTACACACCCGACCACTAATTGACTGAGATGACAAACTACATTTTCCTAACCTGGAATGTTCGGGGTTTAAACAACCACAGAAAAACACGACTGGTTCAAGCTTACCTCACTAGACAAAATGTAGACATATGTTTCCTCCAGGAAACACATTTAAACTCCACTGAGTATATTGAAGCATAAACGATGGGACGAAAGCTACTCCTCTATCTACTTGAACTATGCTAGGGGAGTTGCAATCTTAATACGTAGAGGGGTAGACTGGACAATGACACATTCACATATAGACACAGAGGGAAGATTTATTATATTATAAGGGACCCTGGGCGGAACGAAGTTTGTCATGCTTGCAATCTATGGGCCAAATGTAGATAATCCTGATTTCTTTTATGATGTTTGGGCTAAGGTGGTTGCTCTAGGCTGTGATACTATCAGATGAGGGAGTGACTTCAATGCTATCTTATGTGATGAAATGGACAGATTGGGATCTGCGCGTACCCTTCACCCTGTTCATGTCATGCACTTAATACGATTATGTCAGATAATCAACTAGTTGACATTTGGAGACAGAGGAACCCTCAAAGCAGGGAGGGAACCTGTGACTCAGCACAACACAACTCCTGGTCCAGATAGTAATGGGTGACGTAGCAACATGGACAGTGGAAGCAATGCATTTACTGAGTACCTCATCTGATCATGCCCCGTGCACCCTTAAGGTGACACTCCCCACATCAATTAAACGTGAGTTCGCATGGAGATTTCCTCCCTCTGCTTTGCTTGAAGCAGCATTTCGGGAAGAAATAAGGGGTGATATCGTTGGATATTTTTCTTTGAACCAAGGCTCAGTATCATCCCCCTCAACACTCTGGGAGGCCTTCAAGGTCGTCATCAGAGGAAAATGTATTGCCCGACAAGCGTGAGTGTCAAAAGCCATACGACGCACTATACACAAGTTGGAAACTGATATCAGAGATATGGAACTCAAATACTTTGACACAAACGACCCATCACACTTATCACCTATATGTGGGAAAATCTCAGAGTTCGAGGAAGAGCCAAACAGGGAAATAAAATTCCTGGGGAAATATGCCACAGCTAGGCGTTATGGGGAAGGCGACCGGCCAGGCAAAATGCTGGCTAACATTCTTAAACCCTCGCATAGCTCTCCATATATAACTGAAATTCTAGACAACGATGATAAACCAATTAGAGGCTCAAAGGTGATACATGACCACTTTACAGAATTCTACGCCTCGCTATACACCTCCATGACACCCCAAATAGATAGCGAACTTACAGCTTACCCGGATTCACTGAAGCTACTTTGGATTAGCAACACACATCGGGAATACCTCGATGAGCCCTTCACTGTGGATGACATAGTGTAGGTGATAAACAGTCTCCCTGCTGATAAAGCCCCAGGTCTGGATGGCTTGACCACCACCTTCTATAAGTGTTATGCCACACTCCTTGCATCTCATCTCATGGAAATGTATCAAGAGTCGTTACAGAATGGCTCACTCCCCTCAACTACTCGGGAAGATGTTATTTTAACGTTACTTAAGCCTGGCAAATCCCCAAATTGATGTGACTCGTATAGACCTCTTTCTCTCATAAATATCAATAATAAAATCTATGCAAAACTTCTGGCAAATAAACTGCAACCTCTCCTACCGCTTATCGCCAGACCCGATCAATCCGGGTTTATACCGGGGCGATCTACGTCGCATAATTTGAGAACCTTTTTTCTGTATTGCACCAGCTCGAACCCCAGACCCCAGCCTTGGCGGCGTTCCTTGACGCCATCAAGGCTTTCGAATCATTGGAATGGCCATATCTTTTTACCATTCTGGCCAGATTGGTATTAAGCCCTGTACTCATTAAGCAAATCAGGCTATTGTACTCGAAACCGACTACTAGATTACGAGCGAATGGGTTGATATTGGCCCCATTTTACATTACATGAGGCACCAGACAGGGGTGCCCTTTATCGCCCCTCCTGTTTGCCATTGCTATGGAGCCCCTCGCCGCAAGAATCAGCAATCATAAAACACGTGGGTTAGATTTCTCGACCAGAGATTTAATTATTTCTTTATATGCTGATGACATCACATTATATCTAAGAGTCCCCGATAGAAAACTTGAAGGCAGCCCTTCGCGAACTCACTAAGTTTGGAGGACTCTCAGGCTTACAAATCAACTGAGCTAAATCTACCTTACTCCCACTCACACACTCAACGGTTCCCTTTGAGCCGGACTATCCCATCCAGTGGGAGTAGGGACCAGTCAGATACCTGGGGAAATGGCTGAGCATTAGCATACAGGAACTCTGGGACATGAACTATGGTCTCACAATTTCATGGTTGGAGGGGAAAATTGTCATCTGGTCTAAGCTCCCAATTTCACTGGCTGGTCGCATTGCGATTGCCAAGAAGACAGTATTGCCTAAATTATTATATATCTTCTCCAACCTGCTGGTACACCTAACCCAGTCTTTTCTGAAAACTCTTAGATCATTAATAATTTCACTGGTATGGGCGGGGATACAGCCACATATATCGTGGGAAGTACTAACGCTTCCATTAGCTCAGGGTGGATTGGGCGCACCGGACCTAGCCCTATATGCTTTCTTCGCACAGGCACAGTACTTACTCCATTGGATGTTTCCAACCCCTTTTCAACCTCATGTGGCAGTCAAAACCGACAGCGAAGCCTCGGTACCACTAATGGTAGCTCTGTATCAACCCTATAGATGACAACACATTACCTTAAACACAGCTGAAACACTGCTCTGGGCATGGGACAGACTCCGTAACCAAGAGGGGCACTCGATATTATATGCACCATCCATTATACATGCCCAAAATCCACAGCTACCAATACAGGGTGACAGGGGACACTCTACGCGCGCACAGCTTGGGCTGGGACACATTCGCTGACCTATACCCGAATGATACCTTTATAAATCCTCCCACAGCGGATCTCGATGGGAACTCCAGATTCTCTGATTTATTGTTCTACAACAGTATCAGAGGTACATGTCGCAAACTACATGA
Source organism: Calotriton arnoldi (assembly GCA_963921515.1). Lineage (NCBI taxonomy): Eukaryota > Metazoa > Chordata > Amphibia > Caudata > Salamandridae > Calotriton > Calotriton arnoldi. The sequence continues at coordinate 2,717,169 of CAWUFW010001134.1, read as the reverse complement.
CACATTCCCGTCCCCTCCAGTCACTCTCCCGGCCTTAGAATCAATGCTCTCCAATCTATCCCCTAGTAAACTTATCACAAGGCTGTACAACTCCATGCAACGCACATCCCCGGTAACACAGCCTAAGGCCCTAGAGGGTTGGAATTCCGATTGGGAAGACCCTATGCCAGAAGACCAATGGCAGTTCTGTTGTGGTCAGTTAGAGATGCTTTCACCCAACTACAAATTGCGCCTTATACATTTTTAAATACTTGCATCGCATCTATAGAACTCCCACGCAGTTTAAACACATGGGACTCCGCCCTGATGCAAACTGTTGGAGATTCAGGGCCCCCAATGCTTCATTTCTCCACATGGCCTGGAGCTGTCCTGTAATGGCGGAATTCTGGAGGGAGGTATTTAAAAAAATAAGTGAAATACTGGAGATCAGTGTGACTCCATCACCTAAAGTAGGCCTCTTAGGGTATGTCAAGGAGGCCCCAATCGGATGTCGCAAGCTACTAGCTATGCTCCTATTGCTAGCGAAGTGTAGAGTCGTGATGCACTGGGGCAAGCGTACCTCTCCCGTCATTACGACATGGATCCTAGACGTTACATTTTGTCAAGAACAATTAAATGCTTACTGGGAATTATTACCACTGGCATCTAGACCCAGAGATATTTGGGGACTCTTTTTGGCTTGGCTGACTGTTTTTAATTCAACTCAAGAACACGCTACCCACGAACTAGATCAAAGATCCGACCAATAGTTAATTTGGTACCCTATGATATGTTTATTGTGACTACACTGTGGCTCACCTCACAACAGGTTATCATATTTTGAAATGTTGCGTAACACGTGTCCTAACAATAACTCCTTATTCTGCCTATATGTGCTATGATATATGATTCAAACATGTGATCAAGCTGTGCTGCTTCCCTTTGGTTTTGTTGTATATTATTATAGTTTGACCAATGCCTTTTAATGTGATATACGGCAACATATATCTGTATATTGAATCCTATGTACTTTTTCTAAATGCCAATAAACAAAAAAAAAAAGATATCATCCAATATATTCCCTATAATGCCTGGGACCAATTTCCGCTTCTCAATTTGAGCCCATTTTTATTGATACCCGTTTTTTCCTTGATACGATCAGGTTTACTACTTCTTGCCGCAGTTTCACTTCCTTACATGCCAGACTTAAAGTTATAGTGAAGATGGCGTGATCACTAAAACCTTTTCATTAAAAGGGGTGGTGACTAAAATAAAATCAGTAGTGGATTCATAGTTATTCTGTCTAAATGTTTTCCCTATATAGCATGAATTCACATTATTGGCTATTTCCATGTTCCTGGTACATATAGGATCCTATTGAGGCTATCTCTATAATCATTATGGACAAAATGTAGGTGTGGGTTGCCCTGAAGATCTTCCAGCCCACAAACACGGTCATCATTATGCTTACAAAGATGTATATTGAAGTTGCCCACCCAGATGATATTGGGTGCACCATTTTTGGTGTTCGTGGTGAGTTTATCTATCTCGCTATTCAGCTCGGCTACCACTGAATTCATGTTTCCCCCGAATCCATTATTATAGTAATTAATTAAAAGCCAACCTCCTTCGATGGCAGACTCTAACAAAAGCAAATGGAAATGGGTATTTAAGCAATCAAACTTCCTTACATTTATTGAAAGAGTATTAGTGATTAGGGTTAAGAGTCCCCCGTTGCTGTGCCTGACACTGATGGTACTGCCACTGTCTGAAAGGAGCGATAGACAGTGACAAAAACAGGCTCCTTGGCCATTGTTTCCTGAAGACATATGATATCCTGTGTCTGTCAGAGTTAATGCCAATGTTCATTTCCTAGCTTGGATGCAATGCCAGCCACATTCCAGGATGCTAAGCTAATCGAGTAACTGTGTGCCTCATTCAGAGTGTTGGAGATTTCAAAACTCCCTTGCATAACGGGGGCTAGGATGACTGATATATCAACTCCCTCATCAGGGTCAGGGCTGCCTAGGGGTTGTTAGTCACTTGCTTCCAGGTCTGTCAGGACGGCATATGTATTATCCAAGCTCAACCCAGGAGTACTAGTGGTTCCCTCTCTATGCTTCCATAAGGGGCCTCTCCTTACCTGGCCCCTCTGTTCATTTCCATGAAGGCCTCAATGATTATAAAAATACTCCAATGGTAGGGGAATAATCTGAGTGCCCTTTGGGGGGATTTTATGTAGCTGGCTTAAAAGTGTTCTAACCACATATGCATTGTTAAAATTTATCACCACACAGTCACCCGAAATAGATTTAGTGGATGTGCCTAACCACCCCACTCTCCTTGCCATAATAATTTGATTGGACAACGGGCCGCCCCCAAGTCAGTTAGCAGTTAGGTGTCGATTCAGGCTGGTTCTCCCTCAAAGTTGGTACGTTTGCTAAAACCAATACCAGTGGAGAGGCCGCTGGTGGAAGGTGGAGGACCTGCTGTGGATAATGATTTAGTCCCACCTTAGGACTATCTGATCTTGCTAACAACCGAGGGTCCGCCTTGTCCCCCCGTCACCGGAACCACTAAACAATTCAAAATACTTGTCATAGACAGTGGTAAGGTTGTTTCTTCCGTTGTCGTCTTAGAGTGTACATTAACTTGCGGAAGCAGCATATGTGACCGTGTAGGAGGTCCAGTTACAGTACAAAGATTAGAAGGTGGGGCCAGGCCCGGGTTAGTATGTGGAAAGAGTTGGTTGAGTTGCACGGCTGGTCGGGCAGGCCCAGGGCATGGAAGCTCTGTGGGACACTCGGTAATTTTAGTAAAATAGGGTCCAGTAAAGTAGCCATCATTTTTTCTATGCTTTTCCACAAGGTGTGATCAGTCAACTGTGGCGGAGGAGTCGTGGTCAAAGTCAAGGGTTGAGGTGTACCAGTTCCCGTGTTTACCATGTTAGTGCCCCCCCTTGATTTTGTCCCTCGAGCGGTTCTGGCAGGCTTTGGCTTCTGAACCCCACCACCCCATTGTCTCTTAACTTGTGGTTCATTGTTAAGTTCAGGGTGGGTTCAAAGGTCGAGTTCCCTAATTGGTGTGCCATTGGGGGCAAGTGTAACGGGAAGAATTTCCAAAAGGCTTGGTATCGGGTTTTCAGATGGAAGTAGTTGCAAGGGCTGAGTGGTAGTATTATCGACACTTGTGCCCCCTAAGGAGGACCGCATCTGGGAGACAAGAGGCTCCAGTGATAAGTGCCGCTCAGTTAATTTAATTTCATGCGTGAGTACACTCGCTGCCCTAGTTAAGAATGCATCAAGCGTGGCTACAGTCCCTCCGCTCCCTTACTCGCTTTGGCCTTTCCGCTTCACCATTTCATACTGTGGTACAGTCAAACGAGCACTTCAGGGAAACAAATTATATTGGCACAGTACCTTGTAATGGCTCTAGATGTTAGAGGGGGGGCCCAGCCCAGGCTCCTCCGGGCTCTGACAGGCGTGGATGGGCCCGCCCTTGGCCTGGGTTTAGCCCGGGTGTGGCCCTGGTACGTCTCCGCGAGCGTTCCGCTCCACAGGAACACAGCGCGCTTAAATGCGCGAGTCCAGCAGCAGGGAGGTCGGGAGTTGGGAGTCCTCCCCTGCAGGATTGCGGGAATTGCGTCCTCTCCCTCCTCCAGTGACTCAGGGGGTGGCGTCTACCACAGCTGCGGGAACACGGCGTGCTTAAATGCGCGAGTCCAGCAGCAGGGGAGTCGGGTGTTGTAGGCCTCCCCTGTGGGATTGCGGGAATTGCGTCCTCTCCCTCCTCCAGTGACTCAGCCGGTGTAGGCTACAACAGCCGCAGGAACGCAGCGCGCTTAAATGCGCGAGTCCAGCAGCAGGGGGGTCGGGAGTTGTAGTCCTCCCCTGCGGGATTGCAGGAATTGTGTCCTCTCCCTCCTCCAGTGAATCAGGCGGTGGCGGCTATGGTTGTCTAATAACTTCCATGGCTTCACAAATAGTTATAGCTGCATTTTAATATTTGTTCATTGCATCGCTCATGACGCACCAGCTAAATAGTTTGTGATGCTGGTTGTATTTCTATTAAAAACTGTAGTTGTAATTTTGGTTTTAATGTATGGTTTAACTTTCTCATTTGGGTATGGGCAATAAGCTTACTTGACTTGATTGATTGCTAAACAATTAATAAGTAAACAATCATACATATTTAGATATCAATCAAATACAGGTAATACAAAATCACATCAAATAAATCAGTAGCATAAAAAATATCAATTCAAAATAAAAACACATCTGAAAACAATCTCTCATGCTGACTACTTTCCCATCTGTTGCAAATCTAACTTGTAGGTAGTCACAATATTTGATGTATTCCACCACATACCATTGCCAATAGATTATTGTTCACTAGGCACCTCTTTAGAAAGTCTTAATACCGTTGATCATAACAGACTGATCAGCAGCGTCTTTACTTTACAGAAATCTGTAATGCAGTTAAGTGTGAATGTGGGCATACTCTGTAAGCAAATAGCAGCATAGGAACAGAAACATCGTGTAAAGAGGTACTATCCACCGCTGCCTGTGGCACCCATGGGCCAAACTCATTAAAATACACAGTGAACACCCATTGGGCTAGATGCTCAACCCTATTTCACAGGAGAATGTTCTGCATATACTGCATATTCTTCCTTCCTGAAGTGAACACTGTCTCATGTCCCTGGAATGGACACAACTGACAGCAATTATTGATTTATATTACTATTGTTTTAAATGCAATAAGATATTAAGATCAGTCTGGTTTATTAGGCAGGCATTGTTTCTTGTTTTACATTTACACATGCACCTGCTGAAGGCTCTTAATATTTTTGTGAAACATGATGGTTGTCTAGTTATTTCCATGGTTTCACAAATAGTTATAGCTGCATTTTAGTATTTGTTCATTGCATGGCTCATGAGGCAGCAGATAAATAGTTTGTGATGCTGGTTATGTTTTGTTTAAAAATGGTACTTGTAATTTTGGTTTTAGTGTACGGTCTAACTTTCTCATTTGTGCCTGGATTATAAACTAACTTGACTTCATTGATTGATAAACAATGATTAAGTGAAAAATCGAACATATTTTGATATCAATCAATTACAGGTAATACAAAATCACATCAAATAAATCATTAGTATACAAAATATCAATTTATTATTAAAACACATCAGAAAACTATCTCTCATGCTCACTCCTTTCACATTTGTTGCAAATCTAACTTGTAGGTAGTCACACTATTGGAAGTATTCCACAACAAACCATTCCCAATTGATTTTTGTTCACTAGGCTCCTCTTTACAAAGTCTTGATACCTTTGACCATGACAGACTGATCAGCAGCATCTTTACCTTACAGAAATCTGTAATGCAGTCAGGTGTGAATGTGGGCATGCTCTGTAAGCAAATAACTACATAGGAACAGAAACATCCTGTAACCCGGTACTATCCACAGCTGCCTGTTGCACCCATGGGCCGAACTCATTAAAGTACAGAGTGAACACCACTGGGCTAGATGCTCAACCCTAGTTCACAGGGAAACTTTCTGCATATTCTTCCTTCCTGAAGTGAACACTGTCATATGTCCCTATAATGGATACAATTGACAGCAATTATTGATTTATATAATTATTGCTTTAAATGCAATAAGATAGTAAGATCAGTATGGTTTATTAAGCAGGTATTTTCTATATAGTTCTGCAAGTTGTTTCTTGTTTTACGATTACACCTGCAACTTCTGAAGGCTCTTAATATTCTTTTGAAACATGATGGTTGTCTAGTTACTTCCATGGCTTCACAAATAGTTATATCTACATTTTAATATTTGTTCATTGCATCACTCATGAGGCAGCCGCTAAATAGTTTGTGATGCTGGTTGTGTTTTTATTAAAAACTGTAGTTGTAGTTTTGGTTTTAATGTATGGTTTAACTTTCTCATTTGGGTATGGGCTATAAACTTACTTGACTTGATTGATTGCTAAACAATTAATAAGTAAAAAATCATACACATTTAGATATCAATCAAATACAGGAAATACAAAATCACATCAAATAAGTCAATCGCATAGAAAATATCAATTTGTTATAAAAACACATCGGAAAACTATCTCTCATGCTGACTCCTTTCACATTTGTTGCAAAATTAACTTGTAGGTAGCGACAATATTGGATGTATTCCACCACAAACCATTCCCAATTGATTATTGTTCACTAGGCATCTCTTTACAAAGTCTTAATACCTTTGACCATGACAGACTGATGAGCAGCATCTTTACTTTACAGAAATCTGTAATGCAGTTAGGTGTGAAAGTGGGTATACTCTGTAAGCAAATAGCAGCATAGGAACAGAAACATTGTGTAACCCTGTACTATCCACAGCTGCCTGTGGCACCCATGGGCCAAACTCATTAAAATACACAGTGAACACCATTGGGCTAGATGCTCAACCATATTTCACAGGAAAATGTTCTCCATATACTGCGTATTCTTTATTCCTGAAGTGAACACTGTCTCATGTCCCTGGAATGGACACAACTGACAGCAATTATTGATTTATATTATTATTGCTTTAAATGCAATAAGATCAGTCTGGTTTATTAAGCAGGCATTTTTTATTTAGTTCTCCACCTTGTTTCTTGTTTTACATTTACACCTACACCTGCTGAAGGCTCTTAATATTCTTGTGAAACATGATGGTTGTCTAGTTACTTCCATGCTTTGTCAAATAGTTATATGTGCATTTTACTATTTGTTAATTGCATGGCTAATGAGGCAGCAGCTAAAGAGTTTGTGATTCTGGTTATGTTTCGCTTCAAAACTTGTAATTTTGGTTTTAATGTACGGTTTAACTTTCTCATTTGTGTATGGGTTATAAACTAACTTGATTTCATTGATTGATAAACAATGATTAAGTGAAAAATCAAACATATTTTGATATTAATCAATTACAAGTAATACAAAATCACATCAAATAAATCAATAGTACAGAAAATATCAATTTGTTATGAAAACCCCATCCGAAAACTATCTCTCATGCTCACATTTGTTGCATATCTAACTTGTAGGTGATCACAATATGTGATGTATTCCTCCACAAACCATTTCCAATTGATTATTGTTCACTAGGCATCTCTTTGCAAAGTCTTGATACCTTTGACCATGACAGATTGATCAGCAGCATCTTTACTTTACAGAAATCTGTAATGCAGTCAGGTGTGAATGTGGGCATGCTCTGTAAGCTAATAGCAGCATAGGTTCAGAAACATCCTGTAACCCAGTTGTAGGAAAGTAGGGGCCTGGGGGGCAGGTCACTCATGGTCTACATGGACTTGGCCTCACTAGGCCCACCTTTGCCCTTGGGCATGCAACCTTATGCCTACCCCTTCTCTGGACAAGGGTACAGTGCCTCAGCACTGATGCGGTCTTCTGGGATAGGTCTACCTCCCATCCCCGGGGTCCCTAGCTGGTCTCCCTTCCGGAGTTTGTTCCAACCAGTACCCTCTCTCCGTTTGGTCCTTGCACCCCAAAGATGCAACCTCTCTGGACCCTCACCCTCAGCCTGCCGCTGAGGTCATTCTGCTGCCACCACCCTTTTGGGATGACTGGCTTTCCTAAAGAAAGCACAGCCACGTGTGCTTTCCCCACACAGAAAAGCACCCTTTGGCCACTGGCCTGGCTCCCTGATAGAACCTCAGACCGGCCTCACTACCACACTGGCAGTGCCAGGGAGGAACACTGAGGGTGCCTCGTCAGACATCCTACAGCTCATTCCCCCGTCAGTAGCTCCACACGGAAACTGCCCCGGGAACCTAGACCCCTTCTTTGTTCTCCGCTGTGAGAACAGGGCCTATGCACCCTTCCCTCCGAGAGGCGCGCTCTCCTCCCGGAGTACCCTTAGAGAGCCTGTGGGCCCCGAGTTAGCTAGACCCAGGCCCACCTCTCATGGCTCTCCTGGTCTCCCAGCAGCGCCTTGGGAGACCGCCCAGGGACCTACATGGTCCGTGGATGGCCTGCACCACCCCTTATGAAGAGCAGGGTCCCTTCCCTAAGATAGGCCCCAACTGCCTTCAGGGTAGTACTACCACACCAAGCCAGGGACCCTAAAGATCCCGGCTAGGCCTGCACCACCCCTTTGCGAAACACAGGGTCCCTTCACTTAAGATAGACCCCACCTGTGTTCAGGGTGGTACTGCCTTGCAGAAGTCCACCTCCTGCCTCGAGCTAGGGGAACACCCCCATGCTCCTGGTCCTTGGGTTCAAGTCCCACACGACCTACCTGACTGGTCACCTGGCCAGGCATCGCCCCAGCCACCACCTCAGGCTCACCACACTAGCTCCAGGGTGACATCCAAGCTCGAAAACTACCCCTCCTTTGGGGCCACCCATCACCATGGGTCACCCGGGGTAACCACTGACCGGACCCTGACACCTCAGGGTCCACCACCAACCCTTCACCTGGAAACCAGGGAGTACATCACCCCACTCAGATCTCCACCGGATCAGTTACCTAGCCCACCTAGGGTACCTAGGGGCTACCACTACACACCATCACTCAAGAACTTCCCTCCTTTGGGGCCACCTACTACCAGGGGCCACCCCTGGGTCGCTCACCTCCCCACCAGTCAACCTGGGGGGCCTGCCGGACACCCAACTCTACCACACCCTCCTCCCACCGTGGGAAAAGTTCCTTGGGGTCCCCCACCCTGGGAACCCCTGGAGCGTGACTACCTGGGGTAAAGAAACCTCCTGCCCCACCCTTCCAGTGGTTTTGGCCTGCGCCAATGGCAAGTAAACTTTCAGCGGGGGAAGGATACCTGGGGCCCCTTCTGTGGAAACCCTCCCTGCCCTTAAAAAGTGCGGGAATCTCCCAGGACCCCCTCTCTCTCCTGTCCCCCACAAAGGTCAATCCACCCCTACACCCCCTCCTGTGATGTAGGTATCAGTTGCTGTCCCTATCTCTTGAGGAGACACCCTCCTCATGCAGGTGTAGTGCATGTAGTGTTAGGGTTCAAAGGTGTACAATATGGCTTAGAACATTTGTATGCAATCATTTCCTGGAAAGCACCATCCCGCTAGCACATGATAATCAACATAGCGCGGTCATATCAATACAGTTTACATTTAAACCATAATATCTTCACATGACACATATGTGCGTGGGGCTTTCCTTTCCCATACCTTTAGTTCACATAACCAAAACTTTGAACCCTTCTCAGAGCCTTGCGCTCTTCCATTTGCTCATTACTGCATAGGTAATGTGTGGCAAAACTGGACTTATCAAATGCTATAAATGCGCACCAGAATGGGATACTATGTTTCCGCCGCTAGACACCAATGTTGGAAAATGAGGCAGCATCTGTGAGGTCTGCACAAATAACATGACTACATTTGTCCTTCACTGGGAACCAAACACCCAATTGTAGCGCCTGACTCTCAGAGGGTAGCGTTGCAGAGCAGTCTGAGGCTTACTCAAGGGAGGTGGTGTGGGCTAGTGATCGCCATTTGCAGGTGCGCAGAAATAACACTCAATAATTGATTGTCCAGTCTGTACTTTGCTTTATAAATTATTACGCCAGGAATCTCCCCTGCGCAGCCCCTACACGTGTGCACACGCATGTACACAGGTGTCTGCATGTAACCAGCCCGGTGCCCCTTACTCCAGCTGCTGCGCAGCGGCCTAGTCAAGCTAGGGGGACACCAGTAAAATCCACATGCAGTCTCCTTCATCATGAGTTCACTGTGGATGAGTCCCAATTTATGAGGCTCTCCCACAGTAAAAGCTCAACACATAGGTGCTCAAAAAGCGAACAATCCGGGCGGCCCATAGTGTCAGAACCACCTTCCAACACCTCCCCATTCATCTGCTGCAACATCTGTGCCTGTGCTCCATACAGGAACCTTCCAAGGCTTGTGGGCGTCCAAGACACCTGAAGGAATCTCCCTTGAAGTGAAGGAGTCACTTCCCTGCATCTGCAGGCACTGCATCTAAGGTAACCGGTCTGCTGATCCTGGGCTCCCATGGACTCCGAAAGGCTCAGCAACACAGGTGGCGGTTCTCCACATCCCTCGATGCCCTGTCCTCTCACCAAGTTTGAGGCCAGTATCTCTCGTCGGAGCCGCAGGAACCGAACCCCTGTGCGCTGCGTCGACTTGCTGTTGCCAAGGCTTGTTGCTTCCTTCCATCAAGATCTTCAGACTACAAGTAGCCCTCACCTCAAGCACCTCCTGTGACCAAGATCTTTGTCCTCCCCACATCACGTGCATCGTGGGCTTGCTTCTTTTGTAGGCTGCTCGACGTCCTCTTGCGACTCCAATGCCTCTGGCCTGTGGGTCCTGCTGAGGGGCCCCGTTTGAATTTTGTGGGCTCCCCTGATTGCTCGGAGCCTGCCCTGACTCACCTGCTTCTGGTGGGTCACCTGGACCTTGCTGGTCCCGACACTGCACCTTCTTTGCTTTCCACGTTGTTTGCAGTTGGCAAGGTTTGTTGGTGTTCTCGACGGACACAGACTCCTCAACTCTCGACATCCGACGTGGGACAGCTCATGAACGGCTGCTAGTATTCCCCAGCATCGCCTTGTCCTCACAGCCCCAGGTCCAAGGTCACCGTCATCTCTCCTGCAACACCCAACATCAGTGGGCATTTGTCTTCTGTGCCTCCTGGTCACTCCTGAGTAGCATAGACTCTGTCCCCTCTGCTTGCAGATACTTCTCAACTTGAATCCACCTTTGGTTTCCACTGGACACTTTCACCTTCACCAGTGGCGGCATCTTCCTGAAGTCCTCCATTGAGTTCGACGGCGGTTTCTGATGCCACTTCACACCTATGCACCCGGCTTCCCTGGGATAGGTAACCTTGTTCCTAAGGTATCCACGTGTGGGGTGGCTCTTCAACCTTCTGTCTCTCACAGGGTTTCTTCAGGGTCCACTGGGAAGGGTCCTTCTTCTTTAAAACTGCAACCGCGACTTACCAATTGACTTGTATTGAACCCACGGTCGTGTTCCCACTCTGCACACTGCCTCCGTGGGGCTCCTGGTTACTTACCTTGGATGGTTCCTTGTGTCCCTGGTACTTCTACGTCTTCTGGGTATAGTCTTGTCGAGTCGTGGTTCACATACCACTATTTTAGTATATGGTTTGGTCTCCCCTGGTGACCATTGTGTATTCTGTGCTACTTACCTGTTTCTATTGAAACGTATTGTGTGCATTGTCTATGTCTCCGGTTAGGAGATATATGTATGTGTTAGTGAGTATCTTATAGTAATTACATATTTTTATAAATACACTGTGTGGTTCTTTTTAACCTAATCTATACCTATAAGATTATGTTCTTTTAAAACAAGCTGCTTTACACTCCTTCTGGACTAAGCCTGAAGGCTGCTCCCCACAGCTACCACTTAGAGAGCTTTCTAAGGTTGTCTAAGACCACTAAAATCACCGTAAGGGTTGTCTGGATTGGTGCAGGGTCCCCACTTGCATAAGTGTGCATCTTATACCAAGCCAGCCTCTCACATTGGTGTGCAGCGGTTGGGATTCAAGCCTGCATTGTTTTACTAGATAGTCTTGGTGTGAATTAAGTAAAAAAAATCACTAATACTAGGCACATATAATACAGCTTAGAATAAGTAAGTTCTACTGAACTTAGGGTTGGCTAGTTAAGGGTCTAGCACAACACTTTCTCTAACCTCAGAGAGTTTAGTTCCCACTAGGTTAGGTAGGCGCAACACTCCACTTCACCTGGTATGTCTTCAGCAGGAGAAGCCAGTGGCTCTCTGCCCTCTAGATACAGTGTCCTCACGTTCCAAGATCTAAGGGCCCTGTGTTCCTCTAGGAAACTCTAGACACGGTGTAGTGCTTGTAATTTGACACAATAGGACACACCTGGACCCTGCGCTCCCAAGAGGAGGCAAATGCACTACTGCACCTTTAAACAACACACGTTAAACAGCACTCCCAAAAGACGAGGCGATAAAACAAAACCCAGCACTCTCTTAAGGCGAGGCAAGAAGACAAATTCAGGTGCATTTAAAGTAACACACACATGTTTATTAATTCAATATTTTAGAAAGGAAGGCAAAATATATTAGTTAATGCAGACTCCCAAATATCAAGTAACTCAAGTGCAAAACCAGAATAAAATGTAGCATATATACATGTAGCAAAGAGCAAAGAAACTTAGAAATTATGTACATAAAGTAAGGAGCACCTCACCGATCGATCATGCAACATTCTTGCCAACTGAAGCTGGAGGAGCCCTTCGACAGCCCAGGAAGAAGTTCGATCGGGACCCAAGTTCCGTCTGTTTCACAGCAGTACATCTACTCTGTGAATGAGCTCCTACCCGCCCTCCCGAAGACTTCCAGCTTTAATATCTTTACTCATCGTGAGGCGAAGGTTCTGGAAACCTCGCCCCCTTTCTTCTGTTGCGAAAACCGAGCTGGCCGTACTGGTCTGTGTCAAGGTCAAGACAGAAGCTGGCCAGGCTCCTGTATTTTGACTCTGAGACAGAGCTGCACATTCCGCACATTCCCTGTAAGGTACGAAGCACGCATCCCACACAACATGTTCCAGTTCACTCTGATCGGTGAAGAGCAAAAACAAGTGAAGAGCGAAAACATGCCCTCCCTACTTTGCAGCTACGTGCGAGCACAGAAAATGGAATCATTTATGCCAAATAGAGCCAATGGTCAATATATCATTCTTAATATCAGTACATTCCACCCTTTGACCATTGGCTTTCATAACATATCGGTCTACGATCAACTGCTTTAGGTCGAAGCATAGATAAGAGGTTAGGTACACACTGGATACAACAACATAATGATATCAAGATTCATATTGCTAATATTATCCCACCTAAAACAGAGCGGAGTTTACCAAAATTCGGCAACCACCCAAACAACCAATCCCACCACCCTTTTTCTACATCCTGCTTGAAATCTTTAGCTAACTTATGTAAAGCTTCAATGTGGGATTGAATTGACTTAGAATGATCTGAAAGATTAAAGCAACACATTCCCTCAAAGTCTGAACATCATGTTTCAAAAGTAAATAATCAATTGTGGCTCTGTTCTGTAATACAGCTTTTCTTGCCCCCCGCATATCTAATAACAATTCTGCTAAAGCAACTGATGTATGATTAATATTTTTCACCATCAAACATGCTAATTCACTAACAGTCCTAGAATTATAAATGGTTAGGCCTGGAATTCCTACTATTGAAGCAGCTAAACTAATATATTCAGACTTAGATAATAAATGAATTTCAGAATCACAATGTTCACTGAGTTGAACAGCTTCTCTCGTATTCCGGACATGTGATGATGGATCTAATAGGAACATCATGAGGCCTAATCTAGTAAAGGCACACGGTCCACCTGTGATATTTGCTGGAATATACGTATATGTAACATTACCACATGAGAATAACCATCCTACAGGCAATTTAACATGCCTGAAATGACTGGCAGCAGATACTACATTTTTACATATCATGTCATTGTGCATATTTTTGCATGTACTTTCATTTCGATTTTTGCATAGAGTTTGTTGTTCCCATGTCATTTGTGAATCAGTTCCTTCAAGTCGTATTTGAGCACATTTACCAATGGTAATGGGGTCACAACTCAAATTATAGCAAATGTCACCTTCAGAGATATTGAACGTTATCACTTGTGTTAGGTTTTTCCAAGTAGTATACAAAGGAGGGACTACAGGGCTTTTTCCTCTATCAGTGTCGAGGGAGGTCCAGCATAGGTGCCCTAATTGAAGTATTAGAAGAAGAAGGTTATGCTGTTCCTCAAGAGTGTACGAGCAAGGGAAATTGACACCACCCTGAACGTTTGGGTTCAGAGTTGGGAGTCCATTTATTGGATTGTAATGCCCTCACACACCCAATCGGGTGTCATGCTTCATCATCTGGGCTGCTCCTCGTCGGGTCGGCGGTGCAATACCCAACGGGCTCCCTGTAGTAGGGGCACTTTGGCGGAGATCTTTTTCCAATAGCCGTATGGTGAAGTGGGGGTGAGGGGCCAGAACTGTGTAGATGTATGTGTGTGATTTAAAATAAGGTTCGGAGTATCCGTGAAGACAATTTTTAATCAGTGGGTCTCCTACCCTAGTTAAAAATATAAACAATGCGGTGCTTGGCTAAGTATTATGTCTTAGGTCTAAGCGTCGCTATTGGTGCAAATGAGGTCAACATGTTTCTCGCTCACTGTAATAGTCTACATGCGATTCATCAGGACCTATATTGTGGAAACTATCTACACTTAAAATTGGCGACGTGGCAACATACTCACATCAACCAGGTAACTACCTAAATCGTGTACCTGTCAGACCTGGTCCTACCTGTGTGGGGAGAGAAGGGTGACATTGGTATTAATGGTACACATTCGAATATATATACAGTATCATTTCCCTTGTGACTCAAATTTAGTTTTCTGTCAGTGAATTGTGAAAGCCAAAGTTCAGAGAATTAAAAACATTGTAAAAACAACTGTGCTACACGGTGAGTGCCCACAGTGAGCTAGTGTGAACTACAACCTTAGTGGCACAAGTGTACTGCAGCAGGTAAATATCGTTTGGACTCACCCATTGTTGTAAGCTAACCAGGCGGCATCAGTACCCGGTAGGTCAAACTAGAGGAGTTCCTCACGAGCTACACGAGGTCAATTAGGAGAGAGCATGGATGGTGCAAAGGTCAGTCATACTGCTTATAAAAATCTAGTTGTCTTGAACACCTCAATTCATAGTCTACATACTCATTCTTAACGGGTTCATGACTTATGCAATTATATTTCAGGGGAGCTTGTTGTATTGAGAACATCTTTTTTTGTCCACATACTCACTCTCATCGGGCTCGTGGTTCACAGAATGTATATCTAAATCACCATCAAGGGGGACAGCCAATAGCTCAGGGTGGTGGTATAGGTGAAAACTAGAGGGATTATCTATTTATAACTATTTATAACTACCATCCTCAGTGTCTGTATGGCAAGGAAACAGCGCGCGCATTGGCAGTACTCACTTTTGTGCTGTTGTCACGTATCGAGTCGACCTACCCACATCTACCGGGTCCGGGAGGTGAGGTTGTCAGTTGCTGATCTATTTTTATGGTCCGTCGCTGCTCTCTAAAGTGGGACGTCTCTAACCAAAAAGGTGGGAGTCTGTTCCTAGTTGGAAATGGCGGCCATCTTAGAGTGGTGTTTCCACTTCGGATACTCCAATGGTTTTTTGTACTATAGTGTGGCGGCCATTTTAAAGTGGTAAATGTTGGCTGGTTTGTTTACTGCATTTATAGTAATTGTGTGCCCCTGATAGTGTATTGTCGTCTCTGTGCACAGGAACCCATTCTCATGTGGTTAGTCTGTTCATGTTAAATCCTCAGAGAATTCCAAGGAATTTCCTCATTGAGTCCTGTAATATGGGAGGATAATCTGTATACCCACCTCTGTTCTTTGACAAGTAGGGCATTCTTTGAGATTTTGGGGAAAGCCTCCAAGATGACCCACTGTAATGATTCTGGTGTATGATGCTTTTCCAAATAGTGGATGCACATTTTGGTGTTGCTTTTGTGGCAACGGAAACTGCTACGATGTTCTGAGATGCGTAGTTTTATGGGGCGTGTGGTCATCCCTACGTAGTACAGCCCACATTGGCATGTGATCAGGTATACGCAATTGTGTGTATTACAGTTAGTGTGCGACCTTATTTCCCACGTGAAACCGTTATTGAAGGTGATGGTTTTCTGTATTTTTGTAAAGGCACAGGCCGTGCATGAGCCGCATGGATAATGGCCCATTACAGGCGGTAGTTGCCACAGTGTTCTTTGTTGTCCCCCCGTGGGTGCCTTAGGTCTTGTATGAATCAACATATCTTTGAGATTCCTGGAGCGTCTGAACGCAAAGCGCGGTTGTGCCAGAGTCATCCCGCCAGTGTTAAGTATGTTCCAATGCTTCTTTATAACCTTGGTCAGTTGGTTAGAAGCTGATGTAAACGTGGTAACACAGGTTAGGGTTTCAGTAGGGGTCTTCTCTCTAGGTTCTAACAGGCCCTCGCGGTTGTTATTTCTAGCTCTCTTCCTAGAGAGAGCTATACTGCGTGGTGGGTAGTCGCGTGCTGCCAGATTTTTTGCGAGGATTTCAGATTCAGATTTGAATGCCTCTAATGTGCTGCAATTTCTCCTCACCCGTAGAAATTGACCGAAGGGGAGGTTTTCTTTCAGGGCCCGTGGGTGGTGGCTGCTATACAGCAATAGGCTATTGCGGTCAGTGCTTTTCCTGTGCATAGTTGTTGACAAAGTACTTTGCTCAAGTTTGATAGTTAAGTCCAGGAATGCAATTTGGTTGGAAGACACCGTGCTGGTAAATCTGAGATATGGATTCTGGTTGTTGATCCATTCAAAGAATTCAGTGTAGGACTGTGAGTCACCTGTCCAGAAGATGAGGATATCATCTATGAACCTTTTCCACAACCGTATGTTTGACTGGTATGGGTTGGATTCATGGAAAATCAGCTTACCCTCAAAGGCCGCCATGTATAAACAGGCTAAGCTGGGAGCGAAGGTACTTCCCATGGAAGTACCTTGAGTTTGATGATAGAGCTGGCCTTTAAACTCGAAAAAGTTTTCGGTGAGAGCTAGGGTAGCGCATTCCATAATGAAACTGCGAGGTGTAGGAGATTCCCATGTTACTGAACTCAATTCCTCCTCTATCACGTCTAGAGTGGCTCTCTGAGGGATGTTAGTATAGAGCGCTTCCACATCTAGCGTGATGAGGAAGTCGATGTCATTAGTGGGTTGAAACTCGTCTAATAGACGGAGTACGTCCGTGGTGTCCTGGATATAGGAAGGAATCAGCTTTACCAGGGGTTGCAGGAAGTGGTCACAGAATTGTGACAGCGGTTCCAGTATGGAATCGATCCCTGAAACAATTGGTCTACCCGGTACCGGGGTGGTCCCCTTATGGATCTTAGGTAGTACATAGAAATAAGGGGTCCGAGGTTCTTGTTTAATTAGGAAGGAGGCTTCCTTTTTACTAACCCACCCTTGGGTCTCTGCGGAGAAGACTAGAGCCGAGATAGTCTTTGTCAACCTTTCCAGTGGACTGCTGGCAATTGGTGTATAGTATTTTCTATTGCTCAGCTGTCTTAGGCATTCAGTCTCGTAATCCAGGGTAGCCATGATGACAGTGGCACCCCCTTTGTCTGCTTGTTTTATAGTTATTGTGGGGTCGTTAGCCAGCGTCTCAACGGCCATCAGTTCACCCCTAGGGATATTGCAAAAATGTCCCAGGTTGGTGGTTGCCTGTGTGTCCTTCAGGACTGCCTGTTCAAAGGTCGCCACCTCATGTGGTATCATGCCGCTGGTGGGGGTGAAAGTGGAGGGATTGTGTAGTCCTGAGTCATTTACTTGTAGGTGGGGTTTATTGTCAAAGAAGGCCCTGAGGCGTACTTTGCGGAAGAATTGTTGTAATTCACATAATTGTTGGAATTGGTCCACCTTGGGAGTGGGGACGAAGCCCAGACCCTTTTGTAAGACTCTTTCTTCCAACTCAGTCAATGTCCTAGTGGACAGATTCACTACTAAATTCTCCTTTTCGTGTAACTCCTGGTTTCCATTGTCCGTTGCTGGGGTTCTTCCCACTGTACCCTCTTTTCTTGTGGGTTTCCTCTTTTCGCCCGCGCCCTCTGCCCCAACCTCTGCCTAAAAAGGTTGGCTCATGCCTGGGGGTCCGAATTGCGGTGGGCCCTGGGGGTACATGGGGTATTGCCAGTAAGATGGTCCCTGGTACTGTGGTGGCTGGTACTGTGGTGGTTGGTACCCAAAGTATCCCTGCCTACCGCCCCTTCTCGTTTGGTTAGTGTTCCAGTTCTCTCCGCTGGAGTCACTATTGCTGGATGAGCCCCGTCTGGTGGAATTTGAGCTGGTATCAGAGAGATTATTCGAGTCAGGGGGTGTGAAATCCTGCTTGAGGTATGGATATACCTTCTCTTTGTCAAAACGTCGAATATCTTTCTGAAGTTTGACCACCTTTTGCTTCATAAGGTATTCCTTATGTTCAGCAATCTCGTTATTCAGTTCTGTGAGTTTCGATTTAAAGCTGGGGCCTGGTAGTGCACTTTTAAGGGTACTCTCAGCTATTTGAATCCGTGCTAGTAATTCATCGGCTAGTCTCTTTGCCGTGTTGATTACCAGTATTAGTAGGTCCCTCGTGCATTTCCACGAGATCTGGGACCACTCCGTCTTAAACAGGATGTCCTCCAAGAAAATTCTCGGGAAGTTCTTGACAACTAGACCATTGGGGGATATATTAGCCCTCAAATATTCCGTCATTAGTGCTCCGTGCAGGGTTATCCTAACCCATTCTCTTTTCATGGTTGAAAGGGACTGCCAATCTTCCGACTGGCTTCCTGTGGCGCCACCACTCTCTGCTCCCAGAATAGATGGGGCCCTCAATATCTCTGCTGCTAGTTCTTCTCCGTAACTTAGGCCCTGACCTTCCATATTGAGGTTATCAGTGAATCGTAGAAAGGAATATACCTAGTAATATAGGGAACTACCACTCAAATGTAGTGGTGTTGGATGGAGCTAGCGGGGGATAGAACAGATCTTACCCACCAACAACAAGTCCCACGGGGTTTAGCCGTGCTAGAATCAGTATACAAAGGAGGGACTACAGGGCTTTTTCCTCTATCAGTGTCGAGGGAGGTCCAGCATAGGTGCCCTAATTGAAGTATTAGAAGAAGAAGGTTATGCTGTTCCTCAAGAGTGTACGAGCAAGGAAATTGACACCACCCTGAACGTTTGGGTTCAGAGTTGGGAGTCCATTTATTGGATTGTAATGCCCTCACACACCCAATCGGGTGTCATGCTTCATCATCTGGGCTGCTCCTCGTCGGGTCGGCGGTGCAATACCCAACGGGCTCCCTGTAGTAGGGGCACTTTGGCGGAGATCTTTTTCCAATAGCCGTATGGTGAAGTGGGGGTGAGGGGCCAGAACTGTGTAGATGTATGTGTGTGATTTAAAATAAGGTTCGGAGTATCCGTGAAGACAATTTTTAATCAGTGGGTCTCCTACCCTAGTTAAAAATATAAACAATGCGGTGCTTGGCTAAGTATTATGTCTTAGGTCTAAGCGTCGCTATTGGTGCAAATGAGGTCAACATGTTTCTCGCTCACTGTAATAGTCTACATGCGATTCATCAGGACCTATATTGTGGAAACTATCTACACTTAAAATTGGCGACGTGGCAACATACTCACATCAACCAGGTAACTACCTAAATCGTGTACCTGTCAGACCTGGTCCTACCTGTGTGGGGAGAGAAGGGTGACATTGGTATTAATGGTACACATTCGAATATATATACAGTATCATTTCCCTTGTGACTCAAATTTAGTTTTCTGTCAGTGAATTGTGAAAGCCAAAGTTCAGAGAATTAAAAACATTGTAAAAACAACTGTGCTACACGGTGAGTGCCCACAGTGAGCTAGTGTGAACTACAACCTTAGTGGCACAAGTGTACTGCAGCAGGTAAATATCGTTTGGACTCACCCATTGTTGTAAGCTAACCAGGCGGCATCAGTACCCGGTAGGTCAAACTAGAGGAGTTCCTCACGAGCTACACGAGGTCAATTAGGAGAGAGCATGGATGGTGCAAAGGTCAGTCATACTGCTTATAAAAATCTAGTTGCCTTGAACACCTCAATTCATAGTCTACATACTCATTCTTAACGGGTTCATGACTTATGCAATTATATTTCAGGGGAGCTTGTTGTATTGAGAACATCTTTTTTTGTCCACATACTCACTCTCATCGGGCTCGTGGTTCACAGAATGTATATCTAAATCACCATCAAGGGGGACAGCCAATAGCTCAGGGTGGTGGTATAGGTGAAAACTAGAGGGATTATCTATTTATAACTATTTATAACTACCATCCTCAGTGTCTGTATGGCAAGGAAACAGCGCGCGCATTGGCAGTACTCACTTTTGTGCTGTTGTCACGTATCGAGTCGACCTACCCACATCTACCGGGTCCGGGAGGTGAGGTTGTCAGTTGCTGATCTATTTTTATAGTCCGTCGCTGCTTTCTAAAGTGGGACGTCTCTAACCAAAAAGGCGGGAGTCTGTTCCTAGTTGGAAATGGCGGCCATCTTAGAGTGGTGTTTCCACGTCGGATACTCCCATGGTTTTTTGTACTATAGTGTGGCGGCCATTTTAAAGTGGTAAATGTTGGCTGGTTTGTTTACTGCATTTATAGTAATTGTGTGCCCCTGATAGTGTATTGTCGTCTCTGTGCACAGGAACCCATTCTCATGTGGTTAGTCTGTTCATGTTAAATCCTCAGAGAATTCCAAGGAATTTCCTCATTGAGTCCTGTAATATGGGAGGATAATCTGTATACCCACCTCTGTTCTTTGACAAGTAGGGCATTCTTTGAGATTTTGGGGAAAGCCTCCAAGATGACCCACTGTAATGATTCTGGTGTATGATGCTTTTCCAAATAGTGGATGCACATTTTGGTGTTGCTTTTGTGGCAACGGAAACTGCTACGATGTTCTGAGATGCGTAGTTTTATGGGGCATGTGGTCATCCCTACGTAGTACAGCCCGCATTGGCATGTGATCAGGTATACGCAATTGTGTGTATTACAGTTAGTGTGCGACCTTATTTCCCACGTGAAACCGTTATTGAAGGTGATGGTTTTCTGTATTTTTGTAAAGGCACAGGCCGTGCATGAGCCGCATGGATAATGGCCCATTACAGGCGGTAGTTGCCACAGTGTTCTTTGTTGTCCCCCCCGTGGGTGCCTTAGGTCTTGTATGAATCAACATATCTTTGAGATTTCTGGAGCGTCTGAACGCAAAGTGCGGTTGTGCCAGAGTCATCCCGCCAGTGTTAAGTATGTTCCAATGCTTCTTTATAACCTTGGTCAGTTGGTTAGAAGCTGATGTAAACGTGGTAACACAGGTTAGGGTTTCAGTAGGGGTCTTCTCTCTAGGTTCTAACAGGCCCTCGCGGTTATTATTTCTAGCTCTCTTCCCAGAGAGAGCTATACTGCGTGGTGGGTAGTCGCGTGCTGCCAGATTTTTTGTGAGGATTTCAGATTCAGATTTGAATACCTCTAATGTGCTGCAATTTCTCCTCACCCGTAGAAATTGACCGAAGGGGAGGTTTTCTTTCAGGGCCCGTGGGTGGTGGCTGCTATACAGCAATAGGCTATTGCGGTCAGTGCTTTTCCTGTGCATAGTTGTTGACAAAGTACTTTGCTCAAGTTTGATAGTTAAGTCCAGGAATGCAATTTGGTTGGAAGACACCGTGCTGGTAAATCTGAGATATGGATTCTGGTTGTTGATCCATTCAAAGAATTCAGTGTAGGAATGTGAGTCACCTGTCCAGAAGATGAGGATATCATCTATGAACCTTTTCCACAACCGTATGTTTGACTGGTATGGGTTAGATTCATGGAAAATCAGCTTACCCTCAAAGGCCGCCATGTATAAACAGGCTAAACTGGGAGCGAAGGTACTTCCCATGGAAGTACCTTGAGTTTGATGATAGAGCTGGCCTTTAAACTCGAAAAAGTTTTCGGTGAGAGCTAGGGTAGCGCATTCCATAATGAAACTGCGAGGTGTAGGAGATTCCCATGTTACTGAACTCAATTCCTCCTCTATCACGTCTAGAGTGGCTCTCTGAGGGATGTTAGTATAGAGCGCTTCCACATCTAGCGTGATGAGGAAGTCGATGTCATTAGTGGGTTGAAACTCGTCTAATAGACAGAGTACGTCTGTGGTGTCCTGGATATAGGAAGGAATCAGCTTTACCAGGGGTTGCAGGAAGTGGTCACAGAATTGTGACAGCGGTTCCAGTATGGAATCGATCCCTGAAACAATTGGTCTACCCGGTACCGGGGTGGTCCCCTTGTGGATCTTAGGTAGTATATAGAAATAAGGGATCCAAGGTTCTTGTTTAATTAGGAAGGAGGCTTCCTTTTTACTAACCCACACATTAAAGTGGTAGTTCCCTATTTTACTAGGTATATTCCTTTCTACGATTCACTGATAACCTCAATATGGAAGGTCAGGGCCTAAGTTACGGAGAAGAACTAGCAGCAGAGATATTGAGGGCCCCATCTATTCTGGGAGCAGAGAGTGGTGGCGCCATAGGAAGCCAGTCGGAAGATTGGCAGTCCCTTTCAACCATGAAAAGAGAATGGGTTAGGATAACCCTGCACGGAGCACTAATGACGGAATATCTGAGGGCTAATATATCCCCCAATGGTCTAGTTGTCAAGAACTTCCTGAGAATTTTCTTGGAGGACATCCTGTTTAAGACGGAGTGGTCCCAGATCTCATGGAAATGCACGAGGGACCTACTAATACTGGTAATCAACACGGCAAAGAGACTAGCCGATGAATTACTAGCACGGATTCAAATAGCTGAGAGTACCCTTAAGAGTGCACTACCAGGCCCCAGCTTTAAATCGAAACTCACAGAACTGAATAACGAGATTGCTGAACATAAGGAATACCTTATGAAGCAAAAGGTGGTCAAACTTCAGAAAGATATTCGACGTTTTGACAAAGAGAAGGTATATCCATACCTCAAGCAGGATTTCTACACCCCCTGACTCGAATAATCTCTCTGATACCAGCTCAAATTCCACCAGACGGGGCTCATCCAGCAATAGTGACTCCAGCGGAGAGAACTGGAACACTAACCAAACGAGAAGGGGCGGTAGGCAGGGATACTTTGGGTACCAACCACCACAGTACCAGCCACCACAGTACCAGGGACCATCTTACTGGCAATACCCCATGTACCCCCAGGGCCCACCGCAATTCGGACCCCCAGGCATGAGCCAACCTTTTTAGGCAGAGGTTGGGGCAGAGGGCGCGGGCGAAAAAGAGGAAACCCACAAGAAAAGAGGGTACAGTGGGAAGAACCCCAGCAACGGACAATGGAAACCAGGAGTTACACGAAAAGGAGAATTTAGTAGTGAATCTGTCCACTAGGACATTGACTGAGTTGGAAGAGAGAGTCTTACAAAAGGGTCTGGGCTTCGTCCCCACTCCCAAGGTGGACCAATTCCAACAATTATGTGAATTACAACAATTCTTCCGCAAAGTACGCCTCAGGGCCTTCTTTGACAATAAATCCCACCTACAAGTAAATGACTCAGGACTACACAATCCCTCCACTTTCACCCCAACCAGCGGCATGATACCACATGAGGTGGCGACCTTTGAACAGGCAGTCCTGAAGGACATACAGGCAACCACCAACCTGGGACATTTTTGCAATATCCCTAGGGGTGAACTGATGGCCGTTGAGACGCTGGCTAACGACCCCACAATAACTATAAAACAAGCAGACAAAGGGGGTGCCACTGTCATCATGGCTACCCTGGACTACGAGACTGAATGCCTAAGACAGCTGAGCAATAGAAAATACTATACACCAATTGCCAGCAGTCTACTGGAAAGATTGACAAAGACTATCTCGGCTCTAGTCTTCTCCGCAGAGACCCAAGGGTGGGTTAGTAAAAAGGAAGCCTCCTTCCTAATCAAACAAGAACCTCTGATCCCTTATTTCTATATACTACCTAAGATCCACAAGGGGACCACCCCGGTACCGGGTAGACCAATTGTTTCAGGGATCGATTCCATACTGGAACCGCTGTCACAATTCTGTGACCACTTCCTGCAACCCCTGGTAAAGCTCATTCCTTCCTATATCCAGGACACCACAGACGTACTCCGTCTATTAGACGAGTTTCAACCCACTAATGACATCGACTTCCTCATCACGCTAGATGTGGAAGCGCTCTATACTAACATGCCTTAGAGAGCCACTCTAGACGTGATAGAGGAGGAATTGAGTTCAGTAACATGGGAATCTCCTACACCTCGCAGTTTCATTATGGAATGCGCTACCCTAGCTCTCACCGAAAACTTTTTCGAGTTTAAAGGCCAGCTCTATCATCAAACTCAAGGTACTTCCATGGGAAGTACCTTCGCTCCCAGCTTAGCCTGTTTATACATGGCGGCCTTTGAGGGTAAGCTGATTTTCCATGAATCCAACCCATACCAGTCAAACATACGGTTGTGGAAAAGGTTCATAGATGATATCCTCATCTTCTGGACAGGTGACTCACAGTCCTACACTGAATTCTTTGAATGGATCAACAACCAGAATCCATATCTCAGATTTACCAGCACGGTGTCTTCCAACGAAATTGCATTCCTGGACTTAACTATCAAACTTGAGCAAAGTACTTTGTCAACAACTATGGACAGGAAAAGCACTGACCGCAATAGCCTATTGCTGTATAGCAGCCACCACCCACGGGCCCTGAAAGAAAACCTCCCCATCGGTCAATTTCTACGGGTGAGGAGAAATTGCAGCACATTAGAGGCATTCAAATCTGAATCTGAAATCCTCGCAAAAAATCTGGCAGCACGCGACTACCCACCACGCAGTATAGCTCTCTCTAGGAAGAGAGCTAGAAATAACAACCGCGAGGGCCTGTTAGAACCTAGAGAGAAGACCCCTACTGAAACCCTAACCTGTGTTACCACGTTTACATCAGCTTCTAACCAACTGACCAAGGTTATAAAGAAGCATTGGAACATACTTAACACTGGCGGGATGACTCTGGCACAACCGTGCTTTGCGTTCAGACGCTCCAGAAATCTCAAAGATATGTTGATTCATACAAGACCTAAGGCACCCACGGGGGGACAACAAAGAACACTGTGGCAACTACCGCCTGTAATGGGCCATTATCCATGCGGCTCATGCACGGCCTGTGCCTTTACAAAAATACAGAAAACCATCACCTTCAATAATGGTTTCATGTGGGAAATAACGTCGCACACTAACTGTAATACACACAATTGTGTATACCTGATAAATGCCAATGTGGGCTGTACTACGTAGGGATGACCACACGCCCCATAAAACTACGCATCTCAGAACATCGTAGCAGTTTCCGTTGCCACAAAAGCAACACCAAAATGTGCAACCACTATTTGGAAAAGCATCATACACCAGAATCATTACAGTGGGTCATCTTGGAGGCTTTCCCCAAAATCTCAAAGAATGCCCTACTTGTCAAAGAACAGAGGTGGGTATACAGATTATCCTCCCATATTACAGGACTCAATGAGGAAATTCCTTGGAATTCTCTGAGGATTTAACATGAACAGACTAACCACATGAGAATGGGTTCCTGTGCACAGAGACGACAATACACTATCAGGGGCACACAATTACTATAAATGCAGTAAACAAACCAGCCAACATTTACCACTTTAAAATGGCCGCCACACTATAGTACAAAAAACCATGGGAGTATCCGACGTGGAAACACCACTCTAAGATGGCCGCCATTTCCAACTAGGAACAGACTCCCGCCTTTTTGGTTAGAGACGTCCCACTTTAGAGAGCAGCGACGGACTATAAAAATAGATCAGCAACTGACAACTTCACCTCCCGGACCCGGTAGATGTGGGTAGGTCGACTCGATACGTGACAACAGCACAAAAGTGAGTACTGCCAATGCGCGCGCTGTTTCCTTGCCATACAGACACTGAGGATGGTAGTTATAAATAGTTATAAATAGATAATCCCTCTAGTTTTCACCTATACCACCACCCTGAGCTATTGGCTGTCCCCCTTGATGGTGATTTAGATATACATTCTGTGAACCACGAGCCCGATGAGAGTGAGTATGTGGACAAAAAAAGATGTTCTCAATACAACAAGCTCCCCTGAAATATAATTGCATAAGTCATGAACCCATTAAGAATGAGTATGTAGACTATGAATTGAGGTGTTCAAGGCAACTAGATTTTTATAAGCAGTATGACTGACCTTTGCACCATCCATGCTCTCTCCTAATTGACCTCGTGTAGCTCATGAGGAACTCCTCTAGTTTGACCTACCGGGTACTGATGCCGCCTGGTTAGCTTACAACAATGGGTGAGTCCAAACGATATTTACCTGCTGCAGTACACTTGTGCCACTATGGTTGTAGTTCACACTAGCTCACTGTGGGCACTCACCGTGTAGCACAGTTGTTTTTATAATGTTTTTAATTCTCTGAACTTTGGCTTTCACAATTCACTGACAGAAAACTAAATTTGAGTCACAAGGGAAATGATACTGTATATATATTCGAATGTGTACCATTAATACCAATGTCACCCTTCTCTCCCCACACAGGTAGGACCAGGTCTGACAGGTACACGATTTAGGTAGTTACCTGGTTGATGTGAGTATGTTGCCACGTCGCATAATACTTAGCCAAGCACCGCATTGTTTATATTTTTAACCAGGGTAGGAGACCCACTGATTAAAAATTGTCTTCACGGATACTCCTAACCTTATTTTAAATCACACACATACATCTACACAGTTCTGGCCCCTCACCCCACTTCACCATATGGCTATTGGAAAAAGATCTCCGCCAAAGTGCCCCTACTATAGGGAGCCCGTTGGGTATTGCACCGCCGACCCGACGAGGAGCAGCCCAGATGATGAAGCATGACACCCGATTGGGTGTGTGAGGGCATTACAATCCAATAAATGGACTCCCAACTCTGAACCCAAACGTTCAGGGTGGTGTCAATTTCCCTTGCTCGTACACTCTTGAGGAACAGCATAACCTTCTTCTTCTAAGGTTTTTCCAAGTATCATCAATGGTTTGTGGACAAAATCGGCAAAACTCATAAGGTGACAAGTGAGTTCTCACATTATGTTCCTCCACTGCCTCGTCTGCATTTGTGACATTGAATGTCTGCAACAGCACATCGACAGGGGTAGGTATAGCTACGAGGCACGTGGAAATAATATCCATGGTGCTTTTCATGTTTGTCATGCAAAAGTACGACCTGTTGAGGACTGTCTGTGCAAGATAGGACCACACATTGTCAGGTCGAGTCAGCAGTGCTGTTGATTTGCGCAGTCGGCTGGCCACTTCGGAGTAAGGGGCACCCAGTACCTCCTGGCCCCACTTGAACACGACCAAATACACTCCAGCGAGCGCAAGCAGAGCACAGACATGCCATTCTGTGATCTAAAAGAACAGAGAACAAACAGGTATTATTAATTCTCGCAAGTAACATTTATCAGCAGGCACATGTTCCCATTTTTCCTGCCCTGGTTTCATGATTAACAGGACGTTGTCCTTTCCTGTTGCAATAACCTCTGCCTGTTCGGGGGGACCATTTGGAAAGTCTATCCACACTTTGGCTCCTGGATTCTTGTCAGTAGAGCCAAACCCTCCTTCCCCACGCACGGTGAGAAGGGCTGGGGCAGTCCCCTTCTTGACTATCCCACCGTATACTGGCATGATCACTATTTGAGCGACTCTGTCTCCAGGTTGTATTATCAAACCAGTGTCTCCACTATTCAGTAGGATGACCTTGATTTCACCTTGATAGTCTGCATCAGTGACCCCTCCCAGCACTTGAATGCCCTTTAGAGCCAATCCAGATCGAGGGGCAATCAAGCCAAAGTGCTCTGGGGGAATCTGGATTCCCACTCCTGTCTCAATGAGTGCTATATCTCTTGGTTTGAGTCTGTACAATTTCAAAGCATGCAGATCAAGACCTGCAACCTCCGGTGTCGCCCGGTATGGAGCCAAAGCTCCAGGAGCTGTCTCCCAGTAGAGAATGGTATTGGTGGCTACATGAGGTTGAATCTGCAAGGCGGGGGTTAGCATTCGCATCAAAGGGGTTTCTGCATTTGCTAAGGGTCTATTGTTCAGTATTTGCAATGCCTCATTTAGATGATCTCTCCAATTTTTCAATGACCCATCATACAACTTTCTCAATTGATCTTTCAACAATCCATTCATGCGCTCAATCAGACCCGCAGCCTGCGGGTAATACGGAATATGAAAGACCCACTCAATGTTGTGTTGTACACAATAATCCTGCACCAATTTGCCTTTAAAATGAGACCCATTGTCACTTTGAATCTGTAATGGAATTCCATAATACAAAATCAGAAAGTCTAACGTTTTCAATGTGTTCAACCGAGTAGGACGTTTACATGGAAATGCTATCAAATATCCAGAGTATGTGTCTACAGCCGTGCACACATATTGACATCCTCGACTAGTTGGCAGGGGCCCAATGTAATCAATCTGCCAGATCTGTACTGGTAATTTTCCTCTGCCTAACTGGCCTCTCACTATCTGTGGGACTGGTCTATGTTGGGTATGCTGACAAATAGGACATTGTGAGATCGCAGTTTTAATCAGATCTAGGGGAATGTGTATCCATCTATTCTCTGCCCACCTGCTAGTAATCTTTTCTCCAAAGTGTCCGCACTTCTGATGTGCCCACTTCGCAATCCCAACCAGGTCAGAATCTTGCGTTGCCACCTCGGCCTCCGAAATCTTAGCTTTTTCATCTGTGAGGGAATTAAACCAGCGGTCGAGTGAGTCGGTGGAACAGTGAGCATCTACATGATACACGGTAACTGTGCTTTGTGGCCACATGGTCCAGATCTCTTTCCACAGTTCCTTACCCCACACTTCTTTTGAATATATCATCCAGTTATGAGCATGCCACGTGGGAAGCCAAGTGGCTAACCCATTGGCAGTGGACCACGAGTCAGTGTATATATGATATTTTCCTGGCAATTCTTGTTTCAAAGCTTGATACACAGCATATAGTTCTGCGAACTGACTACTCTTTCCCTCTTCAGTAGTAGTCAATAATTTCTTGGTCACAGGATTGTATGACACCGCTTTCCAGTGCCTTTTAGCCCCTACATACCTGGCTGAACCATCAGTAAACCACACATGCTTCCTGTCCTCTAAGGACAATTCTTCAAATGGCCTACCCCTCTTCACAGGAGACTCCTGTATCTCGGGTACATCATGCAACAGCTCTGTATCTCCCATTGGGGCTTGCACCACCTGCTCATGCAACACCGCAGTGCCTTTGGGACCTACTCGGGCCCTATCCTGTATGTACCACTTCCATTTGAATATGCTGGCCTCTTGCGCACGTCCTATTCTGTGAGTCTTGGGAGAACTCATCACCCATTGCATTATAGGAACTTCAGGTCTCAAAATCACATTGTGCCCTAGGGTCAATTGCTCAGTATCCACCAGGGCCCAATAACATGCAAGCAACTGTTTTTCAAAGGGAGTGTACCGCTCTCCAGCATCTGGCAATTTCTTTGTCCAAAATCCTAAAGGCACCCTCGTTTTTCCTTGCTTCTGCTACAAACTGCAATTAGCATACAGTCCTTGTACTGTCACATTCAGCTCAACATCCCCTCCCGCACTGGCCACAAATCCAAAGCACGCTGTATAGCCTCTTTTGCTGATTCAAACGCAATTTGCTGTTGCTCTCCCCATTCAAATGCACTTTTCTTTCGTGTAACTTTGTACAAAGGGGCCAAAATCTGACTCAAGTGAGGGATGTGCTGTCTCCAAAAACCAAACAATCCAATGAACCTCTGGGCTTCCTTCCTATTTCATGGTACAGCAAATTCTTTGATCTTTTGTTTCACCTGGGGCACCACCTCTCTGTGTCCCTGATGCCATTGAATACCCAAAAACTTCACATTTTGAGAGGGTCCTTTGCTGGATTTATCTCCCACCCTTTACTCTGCAAATGTTCCGCAATCCTGTCCAACTGAATCTGCACTTGCTCTTGTGTCTCTCCCTGTACCATTACATCATCAATGTAATGGCAAAGCTGTACTCCAGGAATAACTGGTACCTCATCTAAATGCTCTGCCACCAGCCGGTGACAGATAGTAGGACTGTGTAAGTACCCCATAGGAAGATTTCTAAATGCTAATTGTCTACCATTCCATGAGAATGAGAATTGCTCTTGGCATTCAGGGGCTATTGGTATAGAAAAGAAAGCATTGGCAATATCAATAGTCGCATACCAAGTCCCAGGATGCTTCTGTATTTTCTCAATTAAAGTAACAGTATCTGGGACAGCGGCAGTCAAAGGAGGTGTGTGCTTGGTCAATTTGCGATAATTAACTGTCATGCGCCAAGTATTGTCACTTTTGCACACAGGCCACACAGGGTTATTCCAGGCGGTAGTGATTGGAGTCACTACCCCTGCCTCTATCAAATCCTGTATGGTTGCACTGATCTCCTCATGCCCTCCTGGAATTCTGTACTGTTTCAAATGAATTACCTTAGTAGCCTGGGGCACCTTCACTGGAGGAATCTTCAAGTGACCCACTCTTACGGCGCCAACTGAAATGTACCTTTTTGATCCAAATTGATAGTACCCATCCTCCAAATACAGAGTCATTCCCTTCAAGATATCAATTCCAATAATATATTCAGAGAAGGGCACAATCAGTACAGTGTACTCTCTTTTTGGTATTCTCCCTATTTTCATTTGGATCTTTGTCTGCACAGCTGGTGTCTCTTTTCCGCCTAAGCCTGTGATTGTGAAATACTGTCCTTTAAACTTTTGGGGATTTCCATATATCAAAGTGGCCTCCGCTCCGGTATCTACTAGGGCTCGAGCCCCCTGAACATTACAATGTTTCCAATAAATTTCTATGTCAACATAAGGTCTATTGTCTTTGCGAGCCCATCTCTGTACCGGAGCTTGACCTATTTCCTAATCTGCTTTGAATCTGTCAACCTTTGCCCAGGTCAAATCCGGGTACAACCTGTCATACTCTCGGGGGATCTCCTCCCCCCTCCGGTTCTCACTGAGCCATTCACTCTCTGAATCTCTCCCTTCCTTCGTACTCAAATGGGCAGCTCTCTCACCCTCCTTTTCCTCCTCATCCACCTCTGACTTTCTTCGCATTTTATTTTGTTTATTCACTCTCCTGCTTCCTTCCTTTTTATCCAACCCTCTTTTCCGATACATCTCCCACAAACTTTTAGTCTCTATTCCATCTATCTGCTCTTTCTTCACTCCGTCATTCAACAGAGCCAAAAACATGTCTCTTCTAGACAGCCTGTTATTGTCTGTACGAGTCTCAGACCTGGAAGCTCTTTCAGACTTTTTCCAGTCCCTCAGCTCTCCCAACTCACGGACTGCCTCAATCACCTGCGCCAAAGTATTACCAGTCTGATTAATTAGCAAAGTCATCATCACCTGTTTGTAAGCAGGGGGAACCAAACGGATTATTTTATTTCGCACTGACACAGTTAAAAGTCCATCCATCAACTTATGTGCATTATCCAGAAAAATAGCAGTTTTCATCCCTTCCTCCTTAAGCCTCTGTATAGCATCTCTCAATGTATACCAGGGTTTATCATTCACTGGCCAGCCTGACTCTGTCGGGTATTTCTGACTGCATCCAACCACTGCCAATTGTAACAGGTTAGTTTGATTATTGCCCCCTAATTCCTAAACTGCTCCTGCACTGTGGGATTAGTACTGAGTATGTAGAATTTCATTGCATCTCCGTGATCCAACATTACCCCAGAGGCACCCATATCAAACAGCCGCACCATCCATGTAAGCAGAGATTCTCCAGGTCTTTGTCGGAATCTGTCTAAAATGTCATTAATCTAATGCTGAGTAAAATCCTCCATAGAATCCATTTCAACCCCCTGTGGAAAATTTGGACCACTCTGTATTTTCCTACGATGTATGGGCTGCGCCTGAACCACTTTGCGTTCTTCCAACTCATCCTGACTACTGGCTTGATCACACTCTCCTCCAGAGTCTGAAAACTCTGAAGAATCCCAAATATTTCCATCCCACGTTTCAGGGTCCCAGTCAATTCCTACCTTTGCAATAGCTAAACGTACTTTTCTCTTGTTAACCCTTCCCCTCCTTATCTTGCGCGATACGAACAGCAGCCTTTTGTGCTACAGTCTGGTCATTTTCCAACTTATCTTGTAATAACTTATTCTGACAAGTTAACATCGTAGAGGTATTTTTGGCTTCAACAAACTGTTTTTCTATTTTTTCATGCTCCTGCTGCAGCTGAACACATTTTTCATGCATTTTACGATAAGCACACAAGAGGATCCAGCCTCTTCGCCCTAACGTGCTAAGCTCTTTTCCTTTCTCAACAGGCACTTTTGCAAACACGCAACCACTTGTGCTGGCTCAGCGTCAGCTAAACACACATTCCAATTCTCACTCAGCCCAGCACAATGAGCCCACTCGTGGGCAAGCATACCATATGGGACTACCTCCCATCCAGGTATTTCAATTGGTATCTGGAAATCTGCCTTTGTTTTTCTGGAAAACATGTTTCTTTCCCCTTTTAATTTTCTTTTTGAATCCTGACAAGTGACGCCAAGAATGTAGTGCTTGTAATTTGACACAATAGGACACACCTGGACCCTGCACTCCCAAGAGGAGGCAAATGCACTACTGCACCTTTAAACAACACACGTTAAACAGCACTCCCAAAAGACGAGGCGATAAAACAAAACCCAGCACTCTCTTAAGGCGAGGCAAGAAGACAAATTCAGGTGCATTTAAAGTGACACACACATGTTTATTAATTCAATATTTTAGAAAGGAAGGCAAAATATATCAGTTAATGCAGACTCCCAAATATCAAGTAACTCAAGTGCAAAACCAGATTGTAATGTAGCAGATATACATGTAGCAAAGAAACTTAGAAATTATGTACATAAAGTAAGGAACACCTCACCGGTCGATCATGCAACATCCTTGCCAACTCAAGCTAGAGGAGCCCTTCGACAGCCCAGGAAGAAGTTCGATCGGGACCCAAGTTCCGTCTGTTTCACAGCAGTACGTCTACTCTGTGAATGAGCTCCTACCCGCCCTCCCAAAGACTTCCAGCTTTAATACCTTTACTCAACGTGAGGCGAAGGTTCTGGAAACCTCGCCCCCTTTATTGTGTTGCGAAAACCGAACTGGCCGTACTGGTCTGTGTCAAGGTCAAGACAGAAGCTGGCCAGGCTCCTGTATTTTGACTCCGAAACAGAGCTGTACATTCCGCACATTCCCTGAAAGGTACCAAGCACGCATCCCACACAACATGTTCCAGTTCACTCTGATCGGTGAAGAGCAAAAACAAGTGAAGAGCGAAAACATGCCCTCCCCACTTTGCAGCTATGTGCGAGCACGGAAAATGGAATCAATTATGCCAAATGGAACCAATGGTCAATATATCATTCTTAATATCAGTACACACGGAAAGGCCCTAATACTCAATGCCTCTTAGAGGTGTAACTGGTGGATGACCTACAGAAAGCTAGTGGGTCAGAAGAACATGACCGAGTGGGTGGGCAGGAGACAGAAGATGGGTCAGGAGAGAACCCCCTCTTTGACCTTGATTCTGACCCTAACCAGGAGGAGTTTCATGACTCCCCCTGGAGAACTGAGATCCCATAGTGCAGGTGGCACAGAGGATGTCCCTAGAAGTGGATCTCCCTTTGTCCCTCCTGGGAGGGTCCAGAGTAGACCAAGGAGGTCTAGATCCTCCTCCAGAGAATGCAATACCTCAGACACTTCCTTAGGGACCTCACTTTCTAGCAAGAGGGACTACTCTTTTGACAGGGAATTTTAATTGCTCAAACATGAGAAACCAAGGCTTAGGTTTAGGCAAGATCAATTGGCCCTTGACAAAGAGTCCCTGGAAGTACGGAAGGCTAGGAAGAAATTGGGACTAGAGTCCCATGGTGGCAGCAACAGTGTCCATAGAGTCAGGGAAAATCCTTTTGACAATAGGAACCTGAGCAGGATAGTCCCTTCTTACCAGGAGGGAGATGACATCCATAAATGGATCACTGCTTTGGAGAGGGCCTTTAAAGTTCAGAAGGTCCATCAAGAGCATTGGGCAGCTATCCTGTGGCTCTCCTTTGCTAACAAAGGTAGAGATAAGCTCCTCGCTTTTAGAGAAGAGGATGCTGACAATTACTCAGTACTGAAGAGTGCTCTCATAGATGGGTATGGCTTAACCACTGAACAGTATAGGATTAAGTTCTGAGACACCCAGAAGGCACACACCCAGGACTGGGTAGATTTTGTGGACAGTGCTACTAAGGCTCTGGAAGGCTGGCTTCATGGAAGCAAGGTACAGGACTATGAAGGATTGTACAATTTGATTATGAGAGAGCAAATCCTTAATAATTGTCAGAACCAGCTTTTACATCAGTACCTGGTGGACTCTGATCTGACCTCTCCCCAAGAATTGGGAAAGAAGGCAGACAAATGGGTCCCTCAAGGGTTAAGCAGAAAAACCATGGTAATGGAGGTGACCAGAAGAAATCAAAATGCTGCGTTTCCTGTTAGGGTCCGTCCCCTCTAGCACTGCGCAGGCCCCTCCATCCCGGGGTTATTCAACTATAATTCCACTCAAAGTAAGTTTAAACACGATGTGTTCATTATATTAAGGCGATATTTATTTTTTATCCACCTTCTTAATCTTCAAATTTCTTCCATAAAGCATATTTTTCAAAAATGATATGTATCAACCAAGGTAATTCAATTACATTCTTCCATCCCAATGCATTTCGGGCAGAAGCCCTTCGTCAGGGGATATCAGTTCTGTAAAAATACATACATAATAATCCATGAGAAAACCATTCTCTCAATCCTAAATTGTCTACCAACACCATCACGTGCGGCGACTAATAGATTAGTGGAACGTGATAGCATGCATCATACTAAGGCTCTATACTCTAGTGTCCTAATGAGTCCAGCAGCGGTCAAAAAGTGCAAAAATAAAGTACAGTGAACAACATTTCCTGTGTTCATGCCACACATAAAATGAATAATCGAATGAACAATGTGGTGATCAATGAAATGTGGAATGCAATAGAACATTTCACCTCTTTAGATAAACACATCAACCATTTAATCCAACCAAAACAAACCTCTCGAGTGTCAGTGTCATGCATAGTTTAAGTACTGCTTTTCACATGTAAAATACGTGCCATATCGTGCCCGTTCATGTATCTGAATCAAAAAAGATTCCAGCGTCACTAGGAGAACTCACAAATGTCTTTGAGAAAGATTAACAATGCACGGTTCGCGTGTATACAATGCCATGGCATGCATTTAGATAACCGATAACAGTAAGTACATTGTGCAAATTTCAACACACGGCTCGCGCCCACAACGTTTACTCCCCCCAGTTCAGAACCTACTTGAATTTCAATCGTCGACGCGCCGCCGAGTTTCACCCAACAGTGCAGTCTCACTTGGTTCTAACGCGTGCACGATTATAACGTCCTATCAAGTGATGTAGGACTACTGAGCTCGGAGAGGCGGCCATATTCTCCTGGAGTGTAAACGTACACTACGGGGGCCATCTTAAAGAAGGTTGTAATACACTGTGACAGGTTACAAACATACCAAACCAAAGAATAATCATGCACATTTTACACATCATTCAATGCATCTCATGTGCAAATGTTCAATATAATGATAGGTGACTGATCTCAAAGTGAGGGCCATAATCTCTCAATGCATAAACATACATTGCTGGAGCCATTTTGAAAAAAGCATGCAATACATTTTAACAAACATTGCGAACGTACTATAACTATGTAAACAATCCTACTAGATTAGGGCGTTCAACCAGTTCTATGCATTTCATGAGCTTACATGTATAATCAAAATAATAACGTGACAGTTCCAGTGTGAATCACAAGGTGAAGATAAATATAAATAAGGGTGCTAATAAACCTATTGGTGAAAAAGGAGAAACCTTAGTTTGAAAATTCCTAGCACTTGACTGCTGCAATACATCCTAAATACTATAAATAACACAAAAATTCCATCTTGTCATTAAGGCCGTTGGGTCTCAAAGCGTCCAAGCGCTTAATCCAGAAATTGTTGTCTTTACCCTCCTTCTTCTCCACGATTTCTAGGATAAGGAATTTCAATTGGCAGATATTATGACTGTGTTCCAAAAAATGACTGGCTATTACAGACTTCACATTTTGTTTATGAATACTGCTTTTGTGCTCATTCAACCTGATTTTGATCTTTCTTTCGGTTTTGCCAACATATACTAACCCATATGGGCATTTGAGCATGTATATGACATTCTTCGTGTCACAGTTCGCAGAAACTCTGAGATCAATTTTAGTTCTTTTCATGGGGTGCTGAAATCCATGTCCCTTTGGTGATACTGTTGCAGTTACTGCAATTGTAACAAGGAATCATCTCTTTATATGTGGCTTTTTTGATGTTACAATTAGTTTGTGCTAGCATTTCTTTGATGTTTTTCCCTTTGATAGGCAAAAATTGGGGTCTCCATGAAGATGTCTCTGATATCAGGTTCTGTAGTGAGCATTGGCCAATGTTGTAAAATTGACTTTTTAAATTGAATACACATCGTGGAATATTTTGAAATCAAACCCATCCTTTTGTTTTGTTTTTTCACCTGAGTATTCATGAGTAATTCCTGTCTGGGTTTATTAATGCAACGTTCCCTGGCTTGTTCCAACACCTTTTTGGGATATCCTCTGTCAGCAAATTTTTTAAGCATCTTCTCCATTTGATCCCTGGATGTTTCAGGGTTAGATACTATCCTTTTCACTCTTAGAAGTTGTGAATATGGCAGATGGTTTTTAAATGATTTTTGGTGGAAACTGTTGTAATGCAACATGTTGCTTTGATCTGTCGTTTTTCTGAAAATATTGGTTTCCAACTTATTGTGTGACCTTGAAACCTGAACATCCAAAAATGTGATGTTGGTGTCGTTGATGTCATATGTGAATTGTATCCTTTCGTTGACTTGGTTCAATTCTGTTAATGCTTCAGTTAGATCTTCTTTGGAACCTCTCCATAACGTAAAGATGTCATCTATATACCTCAAAAACAGAATAGCATTTGTCTTCCACACGTCTTTACTCAAGATGTTATCTTCTTCGAATTTGTTCATAAACAGATACGCATACGCCGGGGCGGGGCAATTGCCCATGGAAGTTCCTGTGAACTGTAGAAACCATTGTTCATCCCATTTGAAATAACTTTGGTACAACGTGAAATGTAACAATTCCATCAAAAATATTTGGAAATCCTTATCCAGATTGGAGGTGACCAAAACATGTTCAATGGCTTCCATGCCTAAGTTGTGAGGATTCGAAGTGTACAATGATTTCACGTCGATAGTACATAGCAAAATCTGATTATCCTTGGCAAAAGAAATCTGATTGATTTTAGATAAAAATTCAGTGGTGTCTTTCACATAAGTACTCATTTTCTGAACGAAAGGTTGAAGATGTTTATCAAGAAACTTCCCAACTGATTCATGATGGCTTCCTCTGGTTGACACGATGGGTCAAAACAGCGGATTATGCAAACACATGCACCTTGAGTAACATATACAGCCGCGGGCTCTTAGGCTTTCTTTGAAAGAGAAATCGACTGACATCCTCTGTGATAATCCCATCATTCTGAGCTTTATCCAAGATACTCTTGAGTACCTCCAAAAACCTTTCTGTGGGATTGTAATCCAATTTGGTTTATGTTTATGTGTCTGACACATGAATATTCACGTTTTCTTTATAGAACACTGTGTCCATGACAACAAGTGCCCCACCATTATCTGCCTTCTGGCAAGTAATATTCTGGCTTTCTGCGATGTGTCTCAGAATGCCGAATTCTTTGTTGGTCAAATTTCGGTGTTTCGATTTCTTTTGAAAATTCAGCTTTTGAATGTCATGCTTCACTAGGGTTTCAAATGTGTCCAATATTTTATGGCTGACAGGGGCCAAAAAGGTACTTCTCAACTTAAGGCCTTTCAATAAACTCTCTTCCCTGTTTTCCTGTTCTTCAACAATGTTCTCGAAGAAATTTCTCAAACGTAAGTTGTGCATAAATTTAAATAGGCTGATCCCCAACTCCAAATTGTTGGTTTGACAGGTGGGGACAAACGAAGTCCCTTTCTGAAGAGTTTTAATCTCTATCGAGCTAAATCTATGCGACGATATGTTGATCACCAAATTGTTGTATTCTATATTTTCTTCCCCTTGGTTCTCTTGCGTGCCGTTGGTATGTTCCTCGTCTCTGAGTTATCTTTGTCTTTATCTTTTTCCTTTTCCACTCAAACTGTAACTACAGGCCTGCCATTGCAGCCTGTGTAAGCTGGTGCTAGCACCCCTTACGAAAGATATAGGTTCCCTATATCTGAGGTCACTGCACTTAAAACCTATAAGTCACCCCTAAAGCAGGCCTTTCAATCCTGAAGGCAGTGTGCTCGGTTCTAAGTGTGAGGGTGTCCCTGCATGAGCAGGGTAGCCCTACAGCCTGTGGAGTCCATTCTCCCGGGTTGTAAGTGCGACAGCCATATAGCATATAGAGGGGCATTGCGTCATTACGCGATGACCGTCTCGAAATTGGCTGGAACGAACCCTATCATGTTTGGTATCAAACATGTTGTAAAGCTCCACCGGGAGGCCCTTAGTGCTCCCGGTACCAACCCTCTAGACCCGGGCAGCACAACATGGCTGCTGCTGACCAGAGACACGATTCTGCCCTCCTGCTGCTGAGCCAGGCTCAAGCAGGGGAAGGCAGAACAATAGGTATCCTGTCACAGGGAGGTGTGACCACCTCTCAGACAGGGTTTAGTGTATTGGGGCCGGGTGGGAGCACTTGCCAGCGCCACTCAGTCTGTTTGAAGGGCACATTTGGTGCCCTCCTTGCATAGTCCAGTTCAAACCAGCTCAGGGAGCCGTTGGCTCCCGCTCTGGCGCGAAACTGAACAAAGGACATGGGAGTATCCTCCCCACTGTCCAACACCTCCCCTGTGAGGGAACCCTGAATTGTCCCAACCGAATATGCCACATCACAACGGATGCGTTTAGAACACATGCCATTACAACGTGATCATTACAACGACCACGTTGTTACATCGCAGACCATTACAACGCAAGTCATTACAACGACTTGCTGTAGGGGGAACGCTGGATATTGGAATAGTATAATTTACTATTCCAACTCCAGTCTGTGCAACAGTAGGGAAGGTGTTGGATTTAAAATCCAACACCATCTGCTTCCTACAGCAAGTCGTTGTAACAGCTTGCATTGTAATGGCATGCAATGTAAAAACACGGTCGTTGTAATGACCGCGTTGTAATGGCATACGATGTGTAAACATCGTTGTAAACACTGTGTACCATCCCAACCCTTTCCTTAGGGTTCATAAGGGCTTATCTGAGGGTGGGTCCATAGACTCGTCATGGGACAAGATTCATTTCAAGACACCACTTCCTCTTCGACCGTCTGGGCACTCTGGACTTCGCTGGACTTCGCTCTGGGCATCAAGGCTGCAACTGGGAAGACTCCTGCCGCTCCTGATCTCTTTGCCCTGCTTGTCAGCTGCAACGTCTGTGCCTGTGCTCCATATAGGAACCTTCCAACGCCTGTAGGCATCCAAGAGACCTGAAGAATCTCCCTTGAAGTGAAGGAGTCCCTTCCCTGCATCTGCAGGCGCCGGAGCTAAGCTGACCAGTCTGCTGATCCTGGGCTCCCACGGACTCTGAAAGGCTCAGCAACACATGTGGTTCTTCACATCCCACGAGGCCTGCCCTGTCCTCTCACCAAGTTTGAAGCCAGTATCCCTCGTCAGAGCAGCAGGAACCGAACCCCTGTGTAGAGTGTCGATTTGCCGTTGCCAAGGTTTGTTGGCTTCCTTCCATCAAGATCTTCAGGCTACAAGTATCCCTCACCTCAAGCACCTCCAGTGACCAAGATCTTCGTCCTCACCACAACACTTGCATTGTGGGCTTGCTTCTTTGATGAGCTGCTCGATGTCCTCTTGTGACTCCAGTGTCTCTGGCATGTGGGTCCTTTTGAGGGTCACCTTTGAATTCTGTGGTGTGGGCTCCCCTGATTGCTTGGGGCCTGCCCTGACTCTCCTGCTCGTGGGGAGTCCCCTAGAGCTTGCTGGCCCGACACTGTACCTTCTTCGCTTTCCACGTTGTTTGCAGTTGCCAAGGCTTGTTAGTGCTCTCGATGGACACCGACCCCTCACCACGCGACATCCAACGTGGGACAGCTCATGAATGACCCCTGGTCTTCCACAGCATCTCCTGGTCCTCACAGCTGCAGCTCCAAGGTCACCGTCATCTCTCCTGCAGCACCCGACATCGGTGGGCATTCGTCTTCCGTGCCTCCTGGTCACTCCTGAGTGGCGTAGACTCTGTCCCCTCTGCTTGCAGGTACTTCTCTACTTGAATCCACCTTTGTTTTCCACCTAACACTTTCAGCTTCTCCAGCGACGGCATCTTCCTGACGTCCTCCATTGAGTTCGACTGTGGTTTCCGATGCCAATTCACACCTATGCACTCGGCTTCCTTGGGATAGGTAACCTGGTTCCTAAGGTATCCATGGGTGGGGTGGCTATCCAACCTTCTGTCTTTCATGGGGTTGCTTCAGGGTCCACTGGGAAGGGTCCTTCTTCTTTAAAAGTGCAACCACGACTTACCCATTGACTTGTATAGATCCCGCAGTCGTGTTCCCACTCTGCACATGGCCTCTGTGGGGCTCCTGGTTACTTACCTCGGGTGGTTCCTTGGATCCCCGGCACTTCTATGTCTTCTGGGTATAGTCTTGACACGAGTCGTGGTTTGCATACCACTATTGTATTATATGGTTTGGTCTCCCCCTGGTGACCACTATGTATTCTGTGCTACTTACCTGTTTCTATAGAAAAGTATTGCTGTGTGCATTGTGTATATACCCGTCTAGGAGATATCTGTATGTGTTAGTGAGGGTCTTATAATAAATACATATTTTTATAAATACACAGTGTGGTTCTTTTTCACCTAATCCATACCAATAGGATTATGTTCTGGTAAAACAAGCTGCTTTACACTGCTTCTGGACTAAGCCTGACGGCTGATCTCCACAGCTACCACTTAGAGAGCTTTCTAAGGTTGTCTAAGACCACAAAAATCACCATAAAGGTGGTCTGGATTGGTGCAGGGTGCCTACTTACCTAAGTGTGCATCATATACCAAGCCAGTCTCTCACAGGACCCCTAACTGAATGTCCAAACAGAAGCTCAAATGGGCTGTAGCCAACCCCCTTCTGAGGAACCTCTCTGTAGGCAAAGAGAAGGCAAGGTAATAAGACATCCTATTTTCGCCTAAGCTTTTCTGGGAGTCCCATGATCAAACCCTTGAGGGCCTTGTTGAATCTTTCAACAAGCCCATTGTA
The DNA here is from genome assembly GCA_963921515.1 of Calotriton arnoldi. NCBI lineage: Eukaryota > Metazoa > Chordata > Amphibia > Caudata > Salamandridae > Calotriton > Calotriton arnoldi. The sequence continues at coordinate 2,676,048 of CAWUFW010001134.1, read as the reverse complement.
CTGTGGATGGTAGGTGTGGTAAACTTATAGTTTATTCCAGACTCTTTCCACATGGCAGTGATGTAACTAGACATGAATTTGGTACCTCTGTCTGTTAAAACCTTCTTAGGGGAAGCCCACTCTGGAAAAGATTCCCAGGAGGGCCCTGGCTACTACAGGAGTTGTAGTGGTTCTAAGGGGAATAGCTTCTGGGTACCTAGGCGCATGGTCCACCACCACTAGTATGTAACTGTGCCCAGATGCAGTTGGGAGGGTTCAAGGGACCAACAATGTGAACCCCTACCCTTTCAAAGGGTACCCCAACCACTGGAAGTAGAATTAAGGGGGCCTTTGTGGTACCACCTGACTTACCACTGGCTTGGCAAGTGGCACAGGAGCGACAAAACTCCTTTGTGTCTTCAGACATATAGGGCCAGTGAAAGTGAGGGACAAGCCTGTCCCAAGTCTTGCTTTGCCCCAAGTGTCCTGCACGAGGAATATCAGGTGCTAGGGTGAGGAGGAAATCTCTGAACGTTTAGGGTATTACCAACCTCCTGGTGGCACCAGGCTTGGGGTCTCTACCTTCAGAGTACAGAAACCCATTTTCCCAATAGATCCTATGTGATCCACTGAAATTTCATGCTTCCTCAGCAGCAGCTTGCTGTCTGAGGGGTTCATGAGAGGGGCAGGACTGCTGCTCCAAACTCAAGTATGCCCTGGAAGGGCCCCCTACCCCCAAGAACTCTACCTGGTCAGGCCTAAGTTCCTCTGGGAATGTTCCTTCACAGGGGCTGAGATCATCTCCCTCAGGAGGTTAATCTTCAGTAGGGGTTGGCAAGGAAGGCAATTCCTTATCCTTCCTGCTCCTTCTCTTGGGAAGCAGCAGGTCCATTTTTTCAGCATCCAGGGCATTGTCAGTGGTGAGCTGTTTGGCCTGATCCCTGGTGACAGCAAACACACTGGCAGAGATGCTCATCATCTCTCCATGAGTCCTGAACTCTACTTCAGCCCAGGCTAAAGTTTCTAGATCATTGCCCAACAGACAATCTACAGGTAGGTCTGGAGATACCACAACCTTCTTAGGTCCAGTTACCCATCCCTAACTGAGGTTCACAACTGTCAAGGAATGGTCAGTCCTGACATTGCTAGCTTTAGTGACTTGGTACATTTGCCCAAGTATGATCTGCTCAGGGGACACAAGTCTCTCTGTCACCATAGTGACACTGGCCCCTGTGTCCCTGTTAGCCATTGCTTCTTTTCCATTTATCAAAGGCTGTTGTCTGTACTTGCCCAAGTTAGTGGGACTTATCAGTAAGGTGGCACGATCCATGACACCATCACAGACTAGAACAGCCTGAGCTGGAATCCTGACTAAGTCAGAACCCATCTCAGAACCCAAGGTTAACCCCACTAATCCCTTGGTTGCTGTACTGCCACTTGTACTTGTGCTAGGGGGAGCAGTTGCCTTAGGGGCAGTGGTAGTAGTAGTAGTTTCCTTTGCCTTTGGACAAACAGCATCCCTTGTCCAATGTGTCTTCACCTTACAACGGTAGAACCAAGGTTTTTTTTGCCTTTCTTGGAATTTTGGGACTGACCCCCAGTTGCAGGTTTTTGGGGCCCTTCTGAAGACTCTTTTTTATCTTTACCCTTGTCCCCACCCGTATCCTGGGATTTAGAAGAATATTGCTTCTTCTGGTCTTCATCAAACATTGGCTACCCACAAAACAGTATTAAACAACTATTATATTTGACGAGGAAAGAGATTAAGCAACGATTGCATGCAAGCACCCTAATTAAATATCATTGTGCACAGAGGATCCCTAGAGGACTAAGAATCCCATTGATACCATTGTTATGCAAAAATATCCCCACATTTGTGGAAAAAAAGGTATGCAATACTTAATAAGTGTTCCCTGGACTTAATCCTCTTGATAATTGAGGAACTGTCGAAAATCTTGGAGGACCTTTCAAAAGAGATCACGCAGATTAAATCTGAACTGTCCACTAACATGGGAGCTGAAGTTTGGTCGAAAACACTGACTGACATAAACACCCAGTTAGCTAAATTCACACAGGAAATTAATGACAGAAAAATACGCAAATTTAAGCGGGACACTATAGATTATAAATTGGTATAAGTGTACAGTTGGGCAGAGGTCTATGCCACAAGGGGACAAAATAGACCATATAGCCAAAATACGGAGACAGAAACATCTTCCCCTGATAGTGAAGCCACTAATCAACTACGAAGAAGACCTGCTGAACAGTCTCAAACAACCTTGGAAAAAACATCCATTGCTAAAGACACAGAACAACCACAAACGTCTGGTGTTTCCTTTTTAGAGAGTGGCCAAAGGGACAAAGATGATCCAGGACCCCTGGTGTACCTATGCCCTTGGTACCACAGTACCATATAATAGGGACTTATAAGGGTACACCAGTGTCTAATCTGGGAGGTACCTAAGTACTTACCATAACCAAATTAGGGGAGAAAGCATAGATATTGGGTTCTTGATTAACAGGATCCCAGTCAGACTAGTCAGAAACAGCATAGCACCAGGCAAAAAGTGGGGGTAACTATGAACGCAGATCCTACTTTCCTACGGTCCATTGTGTAAGTGAAGGAGGGCTGGGAGCAACCTCTCAAACCTCCTAAACAGGACATTGTGGACTATGTCCATGGCCTGTGTTCATGCATGGCTGAGTATATGAAGAAGGCCAGCAAAAATCTGGAGGACGGCCAATAACATCAAAAATCTTGGCATGACCAAAAGGCTGTCTTGACTGTTTACCAGCCAGGCCAGAAAGTGTGGGTGTTGGAGCCTGAGGCCCCAGCAGCTCTTCAAGACAAGTGGAGTGGCCCCCACACTATACTTGAGCAAAAGGGTGATGTCACCTACTTGGTGGACCTTGGCACTCCAAGAAGTCCCCATAGGGTACTTCATGTGAACCGCCTGAAACCTTTTGTAGACAGGGCTGACATGGGCTTGCTCATGGAAACTGATGAGGAACAGGAGGAAGAGAGTGACCCTCTCCCTGATCTTCTTTCTCAGAACCCTGATGATGGATCAGTAGATGGAGTAGCCTTGGCAGGCAGCCTCACTGACCAACAACAAACTGACTGTAGGCAGGTCCTCAGTCAGAATAGACACATGTTCTCCCTGACACCCAGTCAAACCACCTGGTGTACCCATGAAGTGGACACAGGTGACAGTCTGACTGTTAAGAGTAAAATCTACAGACAGCCTGACCATGTCAGGGATTGCATCAGGACAGAGGTCCAAAAGATGTTGGAATTGGGGGTCATTGAGCCTTCTGATCCAGTAGCCCTTGTGCCCAAACCTCACACCAAGGGTGAAACAGAGATGATGTTTTATGTGGACTACAGAGGCCTCAATGCAGTCACAAGGACTGATCCCCATCCTATTCCAAGGGCAGATAAGTGTATAGATACTTTGGACTCAGCCAGGTTTCTGAGCACATTTGACCTGCCAGCTGGCTACTGGCAAATCAGGCTAGCGTAGGATGCCAAGCCAAAAACAGCATTCTCAACTCGTAGTGGGCATTATCAATTTATTGTGATGCCCTTTGGTCTGAAAAATGCACCTGCCATATTTCAGAGGTTGGTAAATAAAGTCTTAACAGGTCTGGAAGCCTATAGTGCAGCTTATCTGGATGATATAGCTGTCTTTAGCTCCACCTGGGAGGATCACCTAGTCCCCCTCAGAAATGTTCTAGAGGACCTGCAAAAGGCAGGCCTCACTAACAAGGCCACCAAGTGCCAGATAGGGCAGAGCAAGGTTGTGTACTTGGGCCACCTGGTAGGTGGAGGCCAGGTTATGCCATTAGAGAGCAAAATCCAGACCATTGTGGATTGGATTGCTCCCACTACCCAGACTCAGGTCAGAGCTTTCTTGGACTTGACTGGGTACTACAGAAGATTTGTGAAGGGCTATCGGTCCATTGTGACTCCCCTGAATGATCTGACATCAGAAAGAATGTCCAAGAAAGTTCAGTGGACAGTAAGCTGTCAAAAGGCATTTGATGACCTAAAGGAGGCGAAGTGCACTGCTCCCATCCTGCAAAGTCCTGACAACTCCAAAACTTTAATTGCCCAGACAGATTCATCTGAGATAGGGGTAGGGGCTGTGTTATCACAACTTAATGCAGAGGGCCAGCATCAGCCAGTAGCTTTTATCAGCAGAAGGGTTTAGAGTATTTGGACCGAGTGGGAGCGGTTGCCGGCGCCACATAGTGTTGGTGCAGGGCACATTTGGTGCCCTCCATGCATAGTCCAGTTCAGGGAGCCATTAGCTCTTGCTCTGGCACGAAACTGGACAAAGGACAGCAGAGTATCCTCCCCCTTGTCTAGCCCTCCTTAGGGAGGGACCCCTGGATCGTCCCAACCCTTTCCTTAGGGTATTTAAGGGCTTACCTGAGGGTGGGTCCCTAGATGCATCGTGGGACACGATCCAATTCAGATACCACTTCAACTTCAACCGTCTGGGCACTCTGGACTTCGCTCTGGGCATCAAGGCTGCAACTGGGAAGACTCCTACTGCTCCTGATATCTTCACCCTGCTCGTCTGCTGCAATGTCCGTGTCTGTGCTCCATACAGGAAACCTTCCAAGGCCTGTGGACATCCAAGACACCTTTAGGAATCTCCCTTGAAGTGAAGGCATCACTTCCTTGCATCTGCAGGCACCGCAACTAAGCTGACCAGTCTGCTGATCCTGTGCTCCCACGGTCTCCGAAAGACTCAGCAACACAGGTCATGGTTATTCACGTCCCTCAAGGCCTGCTCTGTCCTCTCACCAGGTTTGAGGCTAGTATCCCTTGTTGGAGCAGCAGGAACCGAACCCCTGTGCACTGCATGGAGTTGCCGTTGCCAAGGCTTGTTGGCTTCCTTCTATCAAGATCTTTGGGCTACAAGTAGCCCTTACCTCAAGCACTTTCAGTGACCAAGATCTTCATCCTCACCACAACAATTGCATTGTGGGCTTACTTCTTTGGTTGGCTGCTCGAGGTCCTCTAGCGACTCCAGTGCCTCTGGCCTGTGGGTCCTGATGAGGGTCTCCTTTTGAATTTTGTGGACTCCCCTTATTGCTCAGGGCCTGCCCTGACTCCCCTGCTTGTGGTGAGTCACCTGGACCTTGATGGTCCCGACACTGCACCTTCTTCGCTTTCCACGTTGTTTACAGCTGCAAAGGTTTGTTGGTGCTCTCGACGGACACCGACCCCTCAACTCTCGACATCCAACATGGGACAGCTCGTGAACAGCTCCTGGTCTTCTACAGCATCGCCTGGTCCTCACAGCTGCAGCTCCAAGGTCGCCGTCATCTCTACTGCAACACCCGACATCGCTAGGCATTCGTCTTCCGTGCCTCCTGGTCACTCCTGAGTGGCATAGACTCTGTCCCCTCTGCTTGCAGGTACTTCTCAACTTGAATCCACCTTTGGGTTCCACCGGGCACTTTTATATTCCTCAGCAGCAGCATTTTCCTGAAGTCCTCCATTGAGTTTGACTGAGGTTTCCGACCCCACTTCACACCTATGCACCCGGCTTCCCTGGGATATCTAACCTGGTTCCTGAGCTATCCATGGGTGGGGTGGCTCTCCAACCATCTGTCTCTCATGGGGTTTCTTCAGGGTCTACTGGGAAGGATCCTTCTTCTTTAAAAGTGCAACCGTGACTTACCCATTGACTTGTATAGAACCCGCGGTCGTGTTCCCACTCTGCACACGGTCTCCGTGGGGCTCCTGGTTACTTACCTCGGGTGGTTCCTTGGATCCCGGCACTTCTACGTCTTCTGGTTATAGTCTTGACTTGAGTCGTGGTTCGCATACACTATTTTAGTTTATGGTTTGGTGGCCCCTGGTGACCATTGTGTATTCTGTGCTACTTATCTGTTTCTAATGAAAAGTATTGTGTGCATTGTGTATATCTCCGGTTAGGGAGATATCTGTATGTGTTAGTGAGTGTCTTATAATAAATGCATATTTTTTATAAATATACTGTGTGGTTCTTTTCACTTAATCTATACCTATAAGATTATGTTCTGGTAAAACAAGCTGCTTTACACTCCCTCTGGACTAAGCCTGAAGGCTGCTCTCCACAGCTACCACTTAAAGAGCTTTCTAAGGTTGTCTAAGACCACTAAAATCACCATAAGGGTTGTCTGGATTGGTGCAGGGTGCCCAGTTGCATAAATGTGCATCATACACCAAGCCAGCCTCTCACACCAGTACTATCCACAGCTTGCTTTTGCGTCCATGACCGAAACTCATTAAAATACAGAGTAAACTCCACTGGGCTAGATATTCAGACTTAGTTCACAGTGAAATGTTCTGCATATTTCTTCCTTCCTGAAGTGAACACTGTTGAATGTCCCTAGAACGGATACAACTGACAGCAATTATTGATTTATATTATTATTGTTCTAAATGCAATAAGATAGTAAGATCAGTCTGGTTTATTAAGCAGGCATTTTTTATTTAGTTCTCCTCGTTGTTTCTTGTTTTACAATTACACCTGCACTTGCTGAAGGCTCTTAATATTCTTTTGAAACATGATGGTTGTCTAGTTACTTCCATGGTTTCACAAATAGTTATAGCTGCATTTTACTGTTTGTTCTTTGCATGGCTCATGAGGCGGCAGCTAAATAGTTTGTGGTGCTAGTTATGTTTCTATTAAATACTGTACTTGTAATTTTGGTTTTAATGTCCGGTTTAACTTTCTCATTTTTGTATTGGTTATAAACTAACTCGATTGATTTATATACAATTAATAAGTGAAAAATCGAACATATTTTGATATTAATCAGTCACAGGTAATACACAATCACATAAAAATAAATCAATAGTATAGAAAACACTAATTTGTTATGAAAACACATCAGAAAACTATCTCTCATGCTCACTCCTTTACCATTTGTTGCAAATCTAACTTGTAGGTAGTCACATTATTGGACGTATTCCACCACAAACCATTCCCAATTGATTATTGTTCACCAGGCACCTCTCTAGAAAGTCTTGATACCTTTGACCATGACAGACTAATCACCAGCATCTTTACCTTACAAAAATCTGTAATGCAGTCAGGTGTGAATGTGGGCACGCTCCTTAAGCAAATAGCAGCATAGGAACAGAAACATCCTGTAACCCGTTACTATCCACAGCTGCCTGTTGCACCCATGGGCTAAACTCATTAAAATACAGAGTGAACAACACTGGGCTAGATGCTCAACCCTAGTTCACAGGGAAATATTCTGCATAATCTGTATATTCCTCCTTCCTGAAGTCAACACTGTTACATGTCCCTAGAATGGATGCAACTGACAGCAATTATTGATTTATATTATTATTGATTTAAATGCAATAAGGTGGTAAGATCAGGCTGGTTTATCAAGCAGGCATTTTGGATTTAGTTCTCATTGTTTCTTGCTCTACATTTACATGATGAAGGCTCTTAATATTTTTGTGAAACATGGTGGTTGTCTAGTTACTTCTGGTTTCACAAATAGTTATAGCTACATTTTACTATTTGTTCATTGCATTGCTCATGAGGCAGCAGCTAAATAGTCTGTGGTGCTGGATATGCTTCTATTAAAAACTGGACTTGTAATTTTGGTTTTAATTTACGGTTGTACTTTGTGTATGTGTTATGAACTAACTTGACTTGATTGATAAACAATTAATAAGTGAAAAATTAAACATATTTAGATATCAATCAATTACACGTAATACAAAATCACATCAAAGAGATCAATAGTATAGAAAATATCAATTTGTTATGAAAACACATCAGAAAACTATCTCTCATGCTGACTCCTTTCACATTTGTTTCAAATCTCACTTGTAGGTAGTCACAATATTGTACGTATTCCACCACAATCCGTTCCCGATTGATTATTGTTCACTAGGCACCTCTTTACAAAGTCTTGATACCTTGGACCATAACAGGCTGATTAGCAGCATCTTTACTTTACAGAAATCTATAATGCAGTCAGGTGTGAATGTGGGCATGCTCTGTAAGCAAATAACTACATAGGAACAGATACATCCTGTAACCCTGTACTATCCACAGCTGCCTGTTGCACCCATGTGCCGAACTCATTAAAATACAGAGTGAACACCACTGGGCTAGATGCTCAACCCTAGTTCACAGGGAAACTTTCTGCATATTCTTCCTTCCTGAAGTGAACACTGTTACATGTCCCTGTAATGGATACAACTGACAGCAATTATTGATTTATATAATTATTGCTTTAAATGCAATAAGAGAGTAAGGTCAGTCTGGTTTATTAAGCAGGCATCTTTTATATAGTTCTCCTCATTGTTTTTTGTTTCTCGATTACACCTGCACCTGCTGAAGGCTCTTAATAGTCTTTTGGAACATGATCGTTGTCTAGTAAGTTCCATTGTTTCAGAAATAGTTATAGCTGCATTTTACTATTTGTTCATTGCATGGCTAATGAAGCAGCAGCTAAATAGTTTGCGATGCTGGTTATGTTTCGCTTAAAAACTGTACTTGTAAATTTGGTTGTAATGTATGGTTTAACTTTCTCATTTGGGTGTGGGCTATAAAATCACTTGAATTGATTGATTAATAAGCAATTAATAAGTGGAAAATAGTACATATTTAGATATCAATCAAATACAGGTAATACAAAATCACATCAAATAAATCAATAGCATAAAAACTATCAATTTGTTATAAAAACACATCAGAAAACTATCTCTCATGCTGACTCCTTTCACATCTGTTGCAAATCTAACTTGTAGGTAGTCACAATATTGGAAGTATTCCACCACAAACCATTCCCAACTGATTGTTGTTCACTAGGCATCTCTTTACAAAGTCTTGATACCTTTGACCATGGCAGACTGATTAGAAGCATCTTTACTTTACAGACATCTGTAGGTGTGAATGTGGGCATGCTCTGTAAGCAAATAGCAGCATAGGAACAGAAACATCCTGTAACCCAGTACTATCCACAGCTGCCTGTGACTCCCATGCGCCAAACTCATTAAAGTACAGAGTTAACACCACTGGGCTAGATGCTCAGCCCTAGTTCACAGGGAAATGTTCTGCATATTCTGCAAATTCTTCCTTCCTGAAGTGAACACTGTCACATGCCCATAGAATGGATGCAACTGACAGCAATTATTGATTTATATAATTATTGTTTTAAATGCAATAAGATAGTAAGATCAGTCTGGTTTATTAAGCAGGCATTTTGTATTTAGTTCTCCTCGTTGTTTCTTGTTTAACGATTACACCTGCACCTGCTGAAGGCTCTTAATATTCTTGTGAAACATGATGGTTATCTAGTTGCTTTGATGGTTTCACAATAAGTTATAGCTGCATTTTACTATTTGTTTATTGCATGGCTCATGAGGCAGCAGCTAAATAGTTTGTGATGCTGGTTATATTTCAATTAAAAATTGGACTTGTAATTTTGGGTGTAATGTACTGTTTAACTTTCTCATTTGGGTATTGGTTGTAAACTCACTTGACTTGATTGACTGATAAACAATTAATAAGTGAAAAATTGTACATATTTAGATATCAATCAAATACAGGGTAATACAAAATCACATCAAATAAATCAGTAGCATAGAAAATATCAATTTGTTATAAAAACACATCGGAAAACTATCTCTCATGCTGACTGCTTTCCCATCTGTTGCAAATCTAACTTGTATGTAGTCACAAAATTGGATGTATTCCACCACAAACCATACCCTATTGATTATTGTTCACTCTGCACCTCTTTACAAAGTCTACCTTTGACCACGACGGACTGATCAGCAGCATCTTTACTTTACAGAAATCTGTAATGCAGTCAGGTGTGAATGTGGGCATGCTCTGTAAGAAAATAGTAGCATAGGAACAGAAACATCCTGTAACCCTGTACTATCCACAGCTGCCTTTTGCACCCATGGACAAAACTCATTAAAATACAGAGTGAACACCACTGGGCTAGATGCTCAACCCTAGTTCACAGGTAAATGTTCTGCAAACCCTTCCTTTAGTGAACATTGCTATATGTTCCTATAATGGATATAACTGACAGCAATTATTGATTTTATGTTATTATTGCTTTAAATGTAATAAGATAGTAAGATCAATGTAGTTTATTAAGCAGGTATTTTTATATAGTTTTCCTCGTTGTTTCTTGTTTTACGATTACACCTGCACCTGCTGAAGGCTCTTAATATTCTTTTGAAACATTATGGTTGTTTAGTTAGTTCTATTGTTTCAGAAATAGTTATAGCTGCATTTTACTATTTGTTCATTGCATGGCTAATGAAGCAGCTGCTAAATAGTTTGCGATGCTTGTTATGTTTCGCTTAAATACTGTACTTGTACAGTGATCCCACACAAAAATGTGTGGAAAAAGTGAAGGGGATTCTGGGTAGGAAAACATTGGGGGATCCACGCAAGCCATACCTCACTGGTCTCCCCAGCTTGTCTAGTTTTCCGAAATGTGTGGGTTTGGTAGGTTTCCCTAGATGGCCGCGAGCCCAGGGCCAAAAAACCAGGTAGTTTTATCATAGGTAATTTTGAAGTCACCATAGTCCGATTTGGGCCATTTCCTGCTGCAGCCACTATGCCTACCCACAAAAGTGAGGTACCATTTTTATAGGGAGACCTGAGGGAACGCTAGGTGGAAGGAAATTTGTGTCAGCCCAGTGATCCCACAACTTTCCTACACATAAAAGTGAGGAAAATGTGATTTATTTCAGCTAAATTTGAGGTTTGCAGGGGATTCTGGGTAGGGAAACATTGGGGTATCCATGCGAGCCATACCTCACTGGACTCCCCACTAGTGTCTAGTTTTCAGAAATGTGTCGGTTTGGTACGTTTCCCTAGATGGCCGCTGAGCCCGGGGCCAAAAACGCAGGTGCCCCCCCTTTGCAAAACCAGGTCGTTTTATGAGAGGTAATTTTGATGTCTCCACAATACGTTTTGGGCCCTTGCCTGTCGCGGGTACTTGACCCACCCACACGAGTGCGGTACCATTTTTATCAGGAGACTTTGGAGACTGCTGGGTGGGTGGAAGCTTGTCGACCAATGCAGATTCCAGAACATTCCATCACAGAAATAAGGGTAAAATGTGTTTGTTTTGACAAACTTTGAGGTTTGCAAGGGATTCCGGGTAATAGAACCTGGTGAGAGCCACACAAGTCACACCATCCTGGATTCCCCTGGGTGTCTAGTTTTCAAAAATGTATAGGTTTGCTAGGTTTCCCCAGGTGCCGGCAGAGCTAGGGTTCAAAATCTACAGCTAGGCACTTTGCAAAAAAGGGGTCAGTTTTCTCTGTAAAAATGTTGTGTGTCCACATTGCATTTTGGGCCGTTTCCTGTCGCGGGCAATAGGCCTACCCACACAAGTGAGCTACCATTTTTATCGGAAGATTTTGGGGTATGTGGGGTGCATGGAATTTTGTGGATCCATGCAGATTCCAGAACCTTCCGTCACAGAAATGCGAGGAATATTTTTTTACAAAGGTTGAGGTTTGCAAGGGTTTCTGGGTAATACAACCTAGCAAGAGCCACACAAGTCACCCCATCCTGGATTTCTCCTGGTGTCTAGTTTTAAAAAATGTATAGGTTTACTAGGTTTCCCTAGGTGCCGGAAGAGCTAGGGTTCAAAATCTACAGCTAGGCACTTTGTCAAGAAAGGGTCAGTTTTCACTGTAAAAATGTGGTGTATCCACGTTGCATTTTGGGCCGTTTCCTGTCGTGGGCATTAGGCCTATCCACACAAGTGAGGTGTAATTTTTATCAAAAGACTTTGGGGAATGCGGGGTGAGTGGAATTTTGTGGACCCACGCAGATGCCAGAGCATACCATCACAGAAGTGTGAGGAAAATGTGTTTTTTTGACAAAGTTTGAGGTTTACAAGGGATTCTGGGTAACATAACCTGGTGAGAGCCACACAAGTCACCCCATCCTGGATTCCCCTGGGTGTCTAGTTTTCAAAAATATATAGGTTTGCTAGGTTTCCCTAGGTGCCGGCAGAGCTAGGGTTCAAAATCTACAGCTAGGCACTTTGTCAAGAAAGGGTCAGTTTTCACTGTAAAAATGTGGTGTGTCCATGTTGCGTTTTGGGCCATTTCCTGTCGTGGGCACTAGGCCTGCCCACAAAATTGTGGTACCATTTTTATCGGAAGACTTTGGGGAATGAGCAGTGGGTGGAATTTTGTGAATCCATGCAGATTCCAGAACTTTCCATCACAGAAATGTGAGGAAAATGTGTTTTTTTGTTTTACTAAGTTTGAGGTTTGCAAGGGATTCTGGGTAACAGAACCTGGTGAGAGCCAGGTAAGTCACCCCATCCTAGATTCCACTGGGTATCTAGTTTTCAAAAATGTATAGGTTTGCTAGGTTTCCCTTGGTGCCGGCAGAAGCTAGGGTTCAAAATCTACATCTAGCCACTTGGCAAAAAAGGGTCAGTTTTCACTGTAAAAATGTGGTGTGTCCATGTTGCGTTTTGGGCCATTTCCTGTCGCGGGCACTAGGCCTACCCCCACAAGTGAGGTACCATTTGTATCGGAGGATTTTGGGGAATGCGGGGTGAGTGGAATTTTGTGGATCCACGCAGATTCCAGAACTTTCCATCACAGAAATGTGAGGAAAATGTGTTTTTTGACAAAGTTTGAGGTTTGCAAGGGATTTTGGGTACCAGAACCTGGTGAGTCCCATACAAGTCACCCCATCCTGGATTCCCCTGGGTGTCTAGTTTTCAAAAATGTATAGGCTTACCAGGTTTCCCTAGGTGCTGGCAGAGCTGGGGGTTCAAAATCCACAGCTAGGCACTTTGAAAAAAAGGGTCAGTTTACACTGTAAAAATGTGGTGTGTCCACGTTGCGTTTTGGGTCCTTTCCTGTTGCGGGCACTAGGCCTACCCACATAAGTGAGGTACCATTTTTTTGGGAAGACTTTGGGGAATATGGGGTGGGTGGAATTTTGTGGATCTATGCAGATTCGAGAACTCTCCATCACAGGAATGTGAGGAAAATGTGTTTTTTTTTTTACAAAGTTTGAGGTTTGCAAGGGATTCTGGGTAACAGATCCTGGTGAGAGCCACTCGGGTCACCCCATCTTAGATTCCTTTGGGTGTCTAGTATTAAAAAATGTATAGGTTTTCTAGGTTTCCCTTGGTGCTGGCTGAGCTAGAGTTCAAAATCCACAGATAGACACTTTGCAAAAAAAGGGTCTGTTTTCACTGTAAAAATGTTGAGTGTCCACGATGCGTTTTGGGCCATTTCCTGTCACAGGTTCTAGGCCTACTCACACAAGTGAGGTACCATTTTTATCGGGAGACTTAGGGGAACACAGAAATGTAGAGCAACTGTTATTACCTATAGACTTTTGATGCATTTCTGCCTTCCAAATGTAAGACAATGTGGAAAAAAGAAGTCACTTTGAAAAATGTCCTATTATTCACATGCTTGTATGGGTACCCACAATTTTGGAGATGTGCAAATAGCTACTGTTTCTAAATTCTATATTTTTTTCCCATTTTGGAAATACATAGGTGTCTTTCATACCGATTTTTCACTGTTTTTATTTTCCCAAATGAATTGCTATATACACGGTACACAATAAAAAACCATTGCAAGACACTGCTCAGTTATTGGCTCTGGGTTCCTCGGGTTCTGTGTGAACCTACAAGTCCTATATATCCCCACAACCAGAAGGGTCCAGCAGATGTAATGGTATAATACTTTCAAATATCTGTCATACTTGGAAGAAGTTACAGATAAAAATGTTGGCACAAATGGCTGTTTTTTCAACTCATTTTCAATTTTTCCTATATTCAGCTGTTAGTTTCTATAAAAAAACCTTGAAGGATCTACACAAATAACCCCTTGCTGAATTCAGAATTTTGTTTACTTTTCTGAAATGTATAGCTTTCCATGATCCATTACTGCTTTCATACCCATTTCTACCATTAACTGGAAGGAGGTTGAAAGCACAAAAAATAGCAAAAATAAGCTATGTCCCAGTAAAATGCCAAAACTGTGTAAAAAATGTTTGTTTTCTGACAAAGGTCTGTCAGTCCCTGAAAGCTGGGAAGATGGTGATTTCAGCACCACAAACCCTTTGTTTATACCATTTGCAGGGGAAAATCCAGACACTTTGTTCTGCAGCACTTTTTACCATTTTTCCCCCAAAAACCAAAATGTAGCAGTATTTTGGCTAATTTTTGGGTCTCCTCCAGGGAAATCAACAAACTCTGGGTACCTTTGAAATAATAATAATAACACTTATAAAGCGCAAGGTTACACTACAATAGTGTGTCCCCATGCTGAGCAGAACTCTACATGGAAAGAGGGCAGAGAGAAGACCTATACCTGGAACAGCCATGTTTTCAGTTTTTTCCAGGAAGAGAACATCTGAAGATTCCAAACGGAGAAAAAGAGGGAGAGCATTCCAGTTCTTCGCTGCCAGATAGCTGAAAGACCGAGCCCCCATTCTGGCTTTATGTATCTTAGGGACTTTGAACAGATGGGTCCCGGCTGATCTGAGCTGGCATGAGGGGGTATACGGGGTGAGTAAGCCATGCAAATAGTTTGGGCCTTTGCCCTGTAAACTACGGTGGCTGATGCATAGAGCTTTAAAAAGGACTCCTTTCCCGACCGGTAGCTAATGCAGGTCATCAAGAGCCTTCCCCATAGAAGCTCTCCAGGGTAGTTTCAGAACCAGGCAGGCTGCCGCGTTCTGGATGCATTGCAGCCTATGAAGGCATTGTTTTGTTCCTCATAGGTAAAGATTATTTCCATAGTCCAGCTGAGATGTTACTAAGGCATGGACCAGGGTTTTCATAGCTGGAGTGGGAAGAACATCCAGAGTTTTCTGCAGCGTCTTTAAAATTCTGAATCGCTTCCCTGCCACCTTCCGGGTCTGAGCCTCAAACGATAGATTAGAATCTAACCATATTCCTAGGTTTTTAACCTGTTTACTCGGAGTGGGTGTGGGGCTTAATGTCTGCGGCCACCATGCCGAGGACCAAATGGAGGGGGTTTTCCCCACCACCAGGATCTCCATTTTACTGCCATTTAATTTAATTTTTTGTCATCCAGGAGGCCAAGTCCTTCAAGCACGAGGAGAACTTAGCGGCTGCTCCGTCAGAGGTGTGGGATAATGACACCACCAGTTGCGTGTCATCTGCATATGACACAATGGTGATGCCGTGCCGTTCCACAATCTCTGCCAGGGGTGCGACATATAGATTAAAAAGGGTGGGGCTCAGAATGGAGCCCTGAGGGACTCCTTGAGGCAGAGCTATGCTTTTGGAAATGTGTGGACGTTGTGCCACCTGGAAGCTCCTGTCCTGCAGGAGGGAAGTCGAAGGCAGCACTTAGGTCATACAGGACCAAGGCCACGGTCTGTCCCTCATCCGCGCGCCTACATATGGACACGGTGGCAAGGAGCAACGCTGACTCTGTAGAGTATGTCGCTCTGAAACCCGATTGTAAGGGGTGAAGTAAGTTTTGCTGGTTCATGTGAGCAACTAGCTGTAAGTTCACCACTTTTTCTGCTATTTTAGAAATCCCCATGATGTTAGAAAAGGACGCAAATTCGTCATGGATACCTTATGTGGTCAAAAAGTTACAGGGGCTAAGCGCGAACTACCCCAAATAGCCAAAAAAAGGCTTAGCACAGGGGGGGGAAAAGGCCTAGCAGCGAAGGGGTTAAATGTACGGTTTAAGTTTCTCATTTGGGTATGGGTTATAAAATCACTTGACTTGATTGATTGATAAACTATTAATGTGTGAAAAATCGTACATATTTAGATATCATTCAAAGACAGGTAATAAAAAATCACATCAAATAAATCAGTAGCATAGAAAATATCAATTTGTTATAAAAACACATCAGAAAACTAACTCTCATGCTCACTCCTTTCAAATTTTTGCAAATCTAACTTGTATGTAGTCACAATATTGGATGTATTCCACCACAAACCATTCCCAATTGATTATTGTTCACAGACACCTCTTCACAAAGTCTCGATACCTTTAACCATGACAGACTGATCAGCAGTATGTTTACTTTACAGAAATCTGTAATGCAGTCAGGTGTGAATGTCGGCATCTATGTAAGCAAATAGCAGCATAGGAACAGAAACATCCTGTGAGAGGCTGGCTCAGTATATGATGTACACTTATGTAAGTGGACACCTTGCTCTGATCCATACAATCCTTATGGCGCTTTTAGTGGTCTTACACAACCTTAGAAGGCTCTCTAAGTGGTAGCTGTGGAGAGCAGCCTTCAGGTTTAGGCCATAAGGAGTGTAAAGCAGCTTGTTTTACCAGAACATAATCTTATAGGTATTGATTAAGTGAAAAAGAACCACACAGTATATTTATAAATATATGTATTTATTATAAGACACTCACTAACCCATACAGATATCTCCTAGCCGGAGATATACACAATGCACACAATACTTTCTGATAGAAACAGGTAAGAGCAAAGAATACACAGTGGTCGCCAGGGGGAGACCAAACATATATACTGAAATAGTGGTATGTGAACCATGACTCGAGTCAAGACTATACCCAGGAGACGTAGAAGTATCGGGGACCCAAGGAATCACCCATGGTAAGTAACCGGGAGCCCGGCGGAGGCCGTGTGCAGAGTGGGAACACGACCGCGGGATCAATGCTAGTCAATGGGTAAGTTGCGGTTGAAATTTTAAAGAAAGAGGACCCTTCCCAGTGGACCCTGAAGAAACCCCATGGAAGACAAGAGGTTGGAGAGCCACCCCACCTGTGGATACCCTAGGAACTAGGATACCTGCACCAGGTAAGCCGGGTGCATAGGTGTGAAGTGGCGTCAGAAACCGTTGTCAAACTCAATGGGAGGCTTCAGAAAGATGCCGCTGCTGGAAAGGATGAAAGTGTCCGGTGGAACCCAAAGGTGGATTTAAGATGGGAAAACCTGCAAGCAGAGGGGACAGAGTCTATGCCACTCAGGAGTGACCAGGAGGCACGGAAGACGAATGCCCATCAGTGTCGGGTATTGCAGGAGAGCTGACGGTGACCTTGAAACTGCAGCTGTGTGGACCAGGGGACGCTGTGCAAGGCTGGGAGCCATACACAAGCTGTCCCACGTCGGATGTCGAGAGTTGAGGGGTCGGTGTCCGGCGGGAGCACCAACAAGCCTTGACAACTGCAACCAACGAAGGAGTAGAAGAAGGTGCAATGTCAGGACCAGCAAGGTCCAGGAGACTCACCACTAGCAGGAGAGTCAGGGCAGGCACTGAGCAATCAGGACAGACCAAAGAATTCAAAATGTGAACCTCAACAGGACCCACAGGCTGGAGGCACTGGAGTCGCAAGAGGACCTCGAGCAGCTACCAAAGAAGCAGGCCCACAGTGCAAGCAATAAGGTGTGGTCAATGATTCCGGTCACTGGAGATGCTTGAGATTAGGGCTACTTGGAGCCCGAAGATCTTGATGGAAGGAAGCCAACAAGCCTTTGCAACGGAGAGTGGACTCAGTGCACAGGGGTTCAGTTCCTGCGGCTCCAATGAGGGATATTGACCTGAAACTTGATGAGAGGACAGGGCAGGCCCTGAGGGATGTGAAGAACCACCACCTGTGTTGCTGTGCCTTTCGGAGTCCGTGGGAGCCCTGGATCAGCAGACCAGTCAGCTTAGTTCTGGTGCCTGCAGATGCAGGTAAGTGACTCCTTCACTTCAAGGGAGATTCCTTCAGGTGTCTTGGATGCCCACAGGCCTTGGAAGGTTTCCTGTATGGAGCAGATGAGCAGGGCGAAGAGATCAGGAGCAGCAGGAGTCTTCCCGGTTGCAGCCTTGATGCCCAGAGCGAAGTCCTGAGTGCCCAGACGGTCGAAGTTGAAGTGGTGCCTGAATTGGATCGTGTCCCATGACGAATCTAGGGTCCCACCCTCAGGTAAGCCCTTAAATACCTAAAAATGTGTTGAATAAGACTGATATACGCACTATTCTCTAAGCTGAAGAGGTGGTATGCAGGCTAGCTGCTGCTAAGTACATGACGCCATTTGATGCGATTCCGGGTGTCAAGGATAGTACTATGTTCTTCCACCCAGGTCACTCCTTCACACCCAGGGGTCCCTCCCTAAGGAAGGCTGGACAAGGGGGAGGATACTCCCCTGTCCTTTGTCCAGTTTCGCACCAGAGCGGGAGCCAACGGCTCTCTGAACTGGTTTGAACTAGATTATGCATGGAGGGCACCAAATGTGCCCTGCACGCAGGCTATGTGGCGGACCTTGTCCCAATACACTAAACCCTGTCTGGGAGGTGGTCACACCTCCCTGTGACAGGATGCCTATTGTTCTGCCTTCCCCTCCTCAAGCTTGGCTCAGCAGCAGGAGGGCAGAATCGTGTCTCTGGTTGGCAGCACCCATGTTGTGCTGTCAAGGTCTAGAAGACGGGTACCGGGAGCACCGAGGGCCTAACGGAGGGCCTTTACAGTGCTTGGAAGCATACCTCCCACACCTTTTACGATGTGGGGGTATGATTCCAACCAGTGTTCCCTGTAAGGTGTGCGCCTGCGCGCCCGCGCACCTTTCAGGCACCGAGCGCGCAGTGTCCTGTGTGAAGCGCGCACACGTTCGCTTCGCCGCCCGCTTTTAAAACGCGAGCGGCGAAAACGGCAATTTCCCGGTTGCCTGAGGCCTTTGTGAAAGGATTCCTGTTAATCACAGCGCCCGTTATGCGCTGCAATTAACATAAATATTTTCAAAATGGCCCACCATCAGCCCGCAGCCTCTCTCTATTGAGAAAAGACATGCATCAAGTCCAAAAGCATGACGTGTGCTTTAGACTTCGTGCTTTTGGACTTGCTTCATTTCTTTTCTAAATAGAGAACGGCTGGGTGCTGATTGTGGGCCATTGTGAAAATATTTATGTTAATTGCAGCTCATGACAGTGCTGCAATTAACAGGAATCCTTTCACAAAGGCCCACAATCAGCCCACAGCCGGGAACCATCAAGTCCAAAAGCACGACGTGTAAAGCACACGTCATGCTTTTGGACTTGATGCATGTCTTTTCTCAATAGAGAGAGGCTGTGGGCTGATTGTGGGCATTTGTGAAAATATTTATGTTAATTGCAGCGCATAACGGGTGCTGTGATTAACAGGAATACTTTCACAAATGCCCACAATAAGCCCGCAGCCTCTCTCTATTGAGAAAAGAAATGCAGCAAATCCAAAAGCACGACATGTAAAGCACACGTCGTGCTTTTGGACTTGATTATTATTCGATGTAGAATATCACTAGTTTCTATAAAAACGTGTCAAAACTCCAGCACTCGTCCTGATCAGCTTCAAGAATGTTTGCAAGAACTGACTGGTGTCAGCAAATTCTGCTAGCCCCTAGAACACAGGGAAAAGGCAAAATAAAAGTTACTTTGACAGACATGCAGAATGCTAGTTAAGACCTAATGTTTTCAAATACCTAAACAAAGGTACTATTTTAGATGTAAAAATCAATGTGCTTAGTAAAAGAAATATTCATTTTGAAGTTCTTGTTTCCATTAAAAATGCAGCAAGTCCAAAAGCACGACGTGTAAAGCACACGTCATGCTTTTGGACTTGATGCATGTCTTTTCTCAATAGAGAGAGGCTCCGGGCTGATTGTGGGCATTTGTGAAAATATTTATGTTAATTGCAGCGCATAACGGGCGCTGTGATTAACAGGAATACTTTCACAAATGCCCACTATCAGCCAGCAGCCTCTCTCTATTGAGAAAAGAAATGCAGCAAATCCAAAAGGACGACGTATAAAGCATACGTCGTGCTTTTGGACTTGATGCATATCTTTTCCATAGCTGCCAAGGATTATTTGTGTAGGAGAATTATGACAGACATTCACATAGCTGCCAAGGTTTCAGGTTGCTATGTGTAACATTTTCAGTTAAAACAGGCAATGAAGACGAGGGAAATATATAAATATCAGAAATTACACCCATTTCAGCAACCAGAAATTCTAAAAAGTGAACTGCTGCAAAGGACCGCTACTTTGATTCTTTATTATATTTGCTGGGTGATAGCAGGGTGTGTTTTGTTCCTGTGCTATTTTCCATGCCAATACTTCCAAGCTTACCAGTGCACACTCACCCAGTTGAGGCTCCGACCATGAACTATGGAGGCAATTTCAGCAAGAGGTTATCAGCGGCCCGCTGCTAGGGTAGCCAAACCTCGCTCTAATTTTTTTCATAACAAACGTTTTCAGGCCTCTGAGGACTGATGCTGCCTTTCTCATGCACCTGTCATCGATGCAGCCTAACCTGAGGCAGTGCGTGCTTTACGCATGTCTATGGCACCGTGCCAGGGTGGGGAGGGGCAGGGGTGGTAAAGATATGCAGGTTGCATTTGCTGGCGATACAGATGTGTGAAGTGCTCCAGTGTCTTCTCCTTACACACTGACCTGAAGCAACGCTCCCTTGAGGGGGAGGGGTTGCTCGAGTGGTGCCCCTGACAATGACCTCAGAGCTGGGGACGGATTACAGGGCACACACCTTGCGACTTCCTGCTGTTATCTTAGTTTGAGCAGCGGCATCAAACCTTCATCATGCCATAATCAACATTATACAGGAATATATAGCACCACTGTAATACCAGAAAACAAATTTCCACAACATGAAAAAGACTATTTCAATACAAGGGCCACCATGTTAACAACCTTAATGTCCACCTCTTTTCTCACCTACCATATCCCTGCACTTATACTCTACTGATGACTGTGCCAAGTGCCAGCTACACAGCATGTCAAGCAAGAGACAGCTGTCAGCCTGTGCTTCCTTCTTCTGGAACTATGGGGCTTATTTACAAGCCCCATGCGCTGCTGGGACATCACTTTTTCCCATATTAAAAGTGACGCACCAGCGGTGCCAGGGGCTTGTAAATAAGCCCCTTAGTTTGTTTGTTCCTGCACGCACATGCCATGTAGCACCATTTTAAATGTTGCTTCTTGTTCCGCCCAGAAACACAAGCTCAGTTGAAAGGATGCTGACTCGAGTCAATGAAGCAAGCGAGTCACGGAGTTGGAAGTTAAGACAAACAGGACTGTGGCTAGAATGGGAGTGCTTTATCGATGGTTCAGAGGAGCACAGAAAGTGTCGACTCGACCACGATCTGTGGAATGCCAGACATAAACTTCTCTCTGGCCTGCCCCTGGTCTTGGGAGTATATCAACCCAGTGGAAGAGAAGCCATGGACGGGAACAGAGAGAGGGATCAGATTCCCAGAGAGCTCTTCACTTTAAGTTATGACAGTTGTTTCCTAGTCGTCTCGCTGTTGCCAAAGGAAATCAATACAATATACAGTCAAAATAATACGCAAATACCAAAATGGTAATGCACTTACCAGTTTCTTGAAGATAGCCCAGACCAGGTACCAGCTCTGAGTCTCAGAAAACCAGAGACGGTAAAGCAGCCAACTGCAGAACAAAGTTAGAAGAAAGAATACCGCAGAGTAAAGAGTGACCTATTTATAATGGGAAAAGTGAATCTGCAATTCGCAGCATTCTTAAAGCTGTCGGCTGAAAAATAAGGACTGGCTGAGTGTGGCAAAGGCTCCCCCAACTCGAGGGCACCTCACATATGGTGTTTGTTGCTGGGACCTCGGATGGGGGTTGGCGGCGTGATGTGGAGAGGCCTCGGTTATAACAGGCCATTATCATGCTGTCACCTCTAATCGGCCACGACAGTGCAACCACTTATTCGAGACAGCGCAAGACGCAGCTCAACACTCTGCTTTAATTAACATGCTGTGAATATGCTGTGACAGCCTAGCCAAGTGCCATTCATTGTGTGACAATCTCGGGCATTGCGGTAATGCGGAAACCTTTCTTTAAATGCGTTAGTATAACGCGCAATGCATGGCACTTGCAGAGCTGCATTCAATGGCTACGAATGACACTTTCTCGCGAGTAAAATCAAGCAGTGAATTTCAGAAATTGCACCCATTTAAGCAACGAGAAACTCTAAGAAATCGTAAAGCCGCTATAAAGCACAGGAAATTGCATGGCGTCCCGTTAGTGGGGATGTGAGTGAAGGAAAATGTGCTCTGTAAAATAACAGCAAAGATATATAAGGTGGAAACGCAAGTGGTGCAGGTATGGGCTGCAAGAGCTTTTAAATCTCACCTCCAGCAGAGGCCACAACCAAAAACCATCGAAAAGAACACATTCTCTATTAGCTGCCAATTTTTTAGATATTATATTTCACATTTCCATGGTTTCTGTGTACTTAAGAGTGACACAAGTGCCAGATGTTTGACAGTTAGTGTGGCATTTACTCAAGAGTGAAACCAAGCGATGAAGTGCATGGAAAGAGATAAATATTGGGAAATTACACGCTCTCGATAAATAAGACCTACAATATCTTAAAACTGCTTCTAAACCCCTGAAATGGAAAGTTAAGATATTGATATGATTTGTGTGCCCAGAAGATCTAAAAATAAAGAAATCATCCTAAAACATCTCATACCTCCCATGCCTTTGCACTTTATTTGCACCGTAATACAGCTAAGCACATCCTGCTGAAATCAAATGAACACAGGGCGGATACTTTGATGTTGCGGACAGTACAAAAATAAGCAAAATCACTTAAAGCTGGAATTTTTACATTTTATCTGTACATACTACAAAGAACAAATATGAATAGAAAACGGTTTTAAAAGTGTTCTGGAGGTGATCTATGAGTGACTAACACTTAAAGTAAACATATAAAGAAATGGCACGTTACAAATGAATAAATTCAATTTTGTTTTCAGTCCTGTTTAGTATCAGGTCCAGGCCTTTTCAGACTCTTTGAATAACAACTAATGGCTAATTTTTCTCTGGAGAAGGTATCAACCCTAGGGTGAGTTACCTGACTGCTGCTTTCCACCAGTGCCTGAGAGCAGCTTTGTTTTCAGTCGTGAGCTGCAACGTGTTTTAGTGCTTCAGCCGGGGAGGAAGGAAAAAGTCTATAGCTGCAATTTAAAGATGTGTCAGAGCGCATGGAGAGCCACAGGCAGTTCTCCTCAGGAGTTTCTCACTCTGGCTCACAGCAGTTTTTGCTTCTTACAGGACCCCTTGCATGCTGTTTTATGGGGGCCCAGCCGCCCGCCCACCCAAGCAGCAGCAATGCCTTCTAGGGTAAGGCTAGTAAAATGAAAAACACCCTGCATAGTCTTAGTCACCAACACTAACAAAACTGTGAAGTCCAGTAAGCACGAACACGGTACATTGCCATTGAGGCCCCGAGTGTACGCTATGACACCAATCCCACACTCTCTCTGTGCCTGCAGCCAGCACAGCAATAAGAATTTTTTTTTTTAATTTGCCCACCACTTAGTTCATAATTGTAGCTCAGTTCCTACTGTGGATCGCGTTATTCAGTAATTCTGTCAAAGGCGGTTGTATTCGGCGAAACGTTAACATTTGGTGCTAGAATACACACCAGGTAATTCACCAACTCGTGTTCTAAAGTTTACATCACCGATAACAAGTCGGGCAAACTACCATACCCTGTGTATGGCTTACAGCTTTGCTTAAGATGTTCCTCAATAGGCGGCCGGGAACTTCCAAAGAAAGAATATCACGCTCTTTCCCAAAATTAAATCAATTTGATTGTGACTGTTAATACTGTGACTGACAGTGGCTGGTGGTTATACTTACTGTGTTCATTCTGTAGTTCTTTTTCTTCCCCTCGGCACCTTGACTCTCCACCGGTGACGACCGGCCCTCTCACCGCTGTCTCCTGACTGCATGATGCAGCAGTGCACTCTCCCTTGCCCAGTGGACTCGAGTCGGCCGTCCGGGGCTGCTCCGCCATGGCCAATAATTTAGCTCCTGTGCCCCCTGACAGAGCAGGCCGCCTGGACAGGTCTGAGCACCATCATGCCTTACAAGTCGTGCTTTTGGACTTGCTGCATTTCTTTTAGGTAACACATAAGTTTGAAATCTTTGCTTAGCTAGTGTGCCGCCCGGCTGGTGTTTTGCTGCTTCTTTCTGTCTCTGCATCCAGATATATAATACAACAAGTAACATTACACCTACAGCAGTAAAATCTTATGATGGTACCACCGTTGGAGTCTTGTGCTTTTCTAAACCCGAAGTGTACTTGCCTGTGTAACCAATTCATGTCATGGCGTGTGTATCCAAATTGCAAACCTGCCTTAAGACCCTTAAAGTGGCACTGTATGTGTGGAAATGCACAGTTTTTCCACTTTTTTTAAGCAAAGATTTGGAGTGATATTTCGCGCTGCACCCGCACGCGCGGTCTGGTTCCTGGCGCACATAGCCTTCCCTGCAGCGCACATAGACCCTACACTGCCCCCCAGAGAGGAAAAAAATTAGAGGGAACATTGATTCCAACATGCTTGATACCAAACATAACAGGGTTCGTTACAGCCAGTTTCGAGATGGTCATCGCGTAATGACGCGGTGCCCCTCTATATGTTATATGGCTGATTCACTTACAATCCGGGAGAATGGACTCCGAAGGCTGTAGGGGTGTCATGCTCATGCAGGGGCAACCTCACACTTAGAACCGAGCACCCTGCCTTCAGGACTGAAAAGGCCTGCTGTAGGGGTGACTTATAGGTTTTAAGTGCAGTGACCCTAGATATAGGGAAACCTATATCTTTTGTAGGTGGTACTAGCACCAGCTTACACAGGCTGCAATGGCAGGCAGGTAGTGATAGTTTGAATGGTTTCCCATATGTGGCATAATACATGCTTCAGCCTATGGGGGACATCTGGGGTACCTATGCCATGGGTACCTTAGCACCATATATTAGGGACTTATAAGGGTACTCCAGTGTCCAATCTGGGATGTACCTAAGTACTTACCATAACAATTTAGGGGAGAAAGCAGCAAGACTGGGGTCCTGATTAGCAGGATCCCAGTCAGACTAGTCAGAAACAGCATTACATCAAGCAAAACGTGGGGGTAACCATAGAAGCAGATTCTACTTTCCTACACATCCTGTAACCCAGTACTATCCACAGCTGCCTGTTGCACCCATGGGCTAAACTCATTCAAATACAGAGTGAACACCACTGGGCTGGATGCGCAGCCCTAGTTCACAGGGAAATGTTCTGCATATTCTGTATATTCTTCCTTCCTGAAGTGAACACTGTCACATGCACCTAGAATGGATACAACTGACAGCAACTATTGATTTATATTATTATTGCTTTAAATGCAATAAGATAGTAAGCTCAGACTGGTTTATTAAGCAGACATGTTTCGTTTCATTTTTTTTTATTTTGAATATTTACACCTGCAGAAGGCTAGGAGTTTGGTGAAACAGGATGATTGTCTTATTTCCATCGTGCAGTCCTGCACTCTGTGATCTTCAGTCTGAAATTAAATGTAACATGTTATTAATGTAGAGAAACATGCGTTGGTGCATTTCAGTAATACAATGTTTTTTTAAAGATTTACTTTCAGATCATAGTAACGCCTTCATATGAACAACCATAAATCAAATCAATCAACTGCACCCTTACTTAATGGGTGACTCTTTTTTCTTAGCTTAACTCATGTTGATTCTAGCACATTGATTTCGGCCAACTGAATAAAAACAGTCAACTATTTTGTATATTTGAATTTAATTGTCTTCAGAAAAATGTACAGAAGATATATTTCAACGTAAGAATAACTGTTTCTTAGCTACTTAATCTGCAAACCCTTGCTAGATTTCGGTGTTCAGTAGCTCGTCAGCCCTCATTTGACAGCATGCTTAAAATTGAGCCATTTTCTTTCATAATTCCCTCTACATCATAATTTTGGATGTAAGAAGATGAGGTCCAGTTCATAGAGTCATTTGTCTGTGTGGGACAGACTTGTGCAAATGACTGGATTGAGAAGTTGCTCTTGTAAATAAATGTACTCATGCACAATATTACATTGTAATGGTACACTATAGAGTGTGAGTAAATCTTATTAAAGGGGCAAGAAAGTCTGCCTTGAAAGTTTAGGAACATCCACAAACTAGAGTTTGTGAGTGGTCTCAGACTCTTCCCTGAACCCTTCCACCAAATTATCCTAGAAAAAAATCACTTTTGAGAGTGGGAAGGTGAAGAACCCCAAAATTATCCCAGGTGTCATGGAAGGGAGTTCTCCAGCAGGAAATAATTTACTTGTGGAGCAAAATAAAGAAATGATCATTGACAAAGCCAACAGTTCTGGATTTAATGTGTTAGAGCATGCAGCGTAAGCATATTAAAATCAGCAGGAGAGGCCAGAGAGGGCTATAGTTGTAAAGTGCACTCAAGTAGAGGCAGAAGGGTACATAGAATTAGCCAATAGTATTTGGTGACGGTTGAATACTCCACTGGGCTGAGCCAAGAAAAGAATGACAAAGTTTCGAGCAGGGCCGGAGTGGGATCGCAAATCAGACCTGGCAATTATGTCTGACCGGCCCCGTTGGGGGATGGGGGTGGGGGTGCTAGCAGGAGCACTGCTGCTGTGCTTTTGTTACAAGGGGCCGCTTTTGCAGCACTCCAGCAAAACTGGCCCCCAGTAGCAAAAACAGCCCCCACTGGTCCAAAACTGGCCTTCACCCTTCAGGCCCACCGGGGAAATGACCGGTGCCTGCAATGTCCAGTCCGGCCCTGGTTTCAGGTCAATAGTTAAAAGCAAATGGTTGAGGAAAGCCAGTCATTAAAAGGGGCTGACTCAAAGTCCACTTAAAGTACATTGTAAACAATAAGTTTATATGGCAGTTGTGCTGTCAAAGGCCAGATCTACAAAGTAGGTCTGTTCTACAGCTACTATTATGCATGTGCACATTTTTTTTTTTATTTGACAAAAAAAGGATATCCTTACGTTTTCTCGGAGCAGGCCTGTATCTTGCTTACAAAACACACAAGATGATGGATGGAATGCTGCACATTGGCAAACATTCACCCCCAGTCACAGATCTGGGTTTAATCCATCGTTATTTTGCTTCACCACGCCACCCCAGTTCAGACATAGCCATATGCAAATCAGTCTTGACCCTGTGCCTCATGGGAACAGTCCAGACCGAACTGCCAAGCCATGTCTTCCCTGGACCGGAATCAAGCATCCTAGGACCGGTTTCAGGCTATCAGCCTTCATCAGCCAGGATAGCTTGACTCCAGTGGCGTAGTGAGCACGGGACCCACGTCTGGGCATACCCTTCCCACTTAGGGCGAAATGCAAAACACACAAGATGATGGATGGAATGCTGCACATTGGCAAACATTCACCCCCAGTCACAGATCTGGGTTTAATCCATCGTTATTTTGCTTCACCACGCCACCCCAGTTCAGACATAGCCATATGCAAATCAGTCTTGACCCTGTGCCTCATGGGAACAGTCCAGACCGAACTGCCAAGCCATGTCTTCCCTGGACCGGAATCAAGCATCCTAGGACCGGTTTCAGGCTTTCAGCCTTCATCAGCCAGGATAGCTTGACTCCAGTGGCGTAGTGAGCACGGGACCCACGTCTGGGCATACCCTTCCCACTTAGGGCGAAATGCAAAACACACAAGATGATGGAGGGAATGCTGCACATTGGCAAACATTCACCCCCAGTCACAGATCTGGGTTTAATCCATCGTTATTTTGCTTCACCACGCCACCCCAGTTCAGACATAGCCATATGCAAATCAGTCTTGACCCTGTGCCTCATGGGAACAGTCCAGACCGAACTGCCAAGCCATGTCTTCCCTGGACCGGAATCAAGCATCCTAGGACCGGTTTCAGGCTATCAGCCTTCATCAGCCAGGATAGCTTGACTCCAGTGGCGTAGTGAGCACGGGACCCATGTCTAGGCATACCCTTCCCACTTAGGGCGAAATGCAAAACACACAAGATGATGGACGGAATGCTGCACATTGGCAAACATTCACCCCCAGTCACAGATCTGGGTTTAATCCATCGTTATTTTGCTTCACCACGCCACCCCAGTTCAGACATAGCCATATGCAAATCAGTCTTGACCCTGTGCCTCATGGGAACAGTCCAGACCGAACTGCCAAGCCATGTCTTCCCTGGACCGGAATCAAGCATCCTAGGACCGGTTTCAGGCTATCAGCCTTCATCAGCCAGGATAGCTTGACTCCAGTGGCGTAGTGAGCACGGGACCCACGTCTGGGCATACCCTTCCCACTTAGGGCGAAATGCAAAACACACAAGATGATGGACGGAATGCTGCACATTGGCAAACATTCACCCCCAGTCACAGATCTGGGTTTAATCCATCGTTATTTTGCTTCACCACGCCACCCCAGTTCAGACATAGCCATATGCAAATCAGTCTTGACCCTGTGCCTCATGGGAACAGTCCAGACCGAACTGCCAAGCCATGTCTTCCCTGGACCGGAATCAAGCATCCTAGGACCGGTTTCAGGCTATCAGCCTTCATCAGCCAGGATAGCTTGACTCCAGTGGCGTAGTGAGCACGGGACCCACGTCTGGGCATACCCTTCCCACTTAGGGCGAAATGCAAAACACACAAGATGATGGACGGAATGCTGCACATTGGCAAATGTTCACCCCCAGTCACAGATCTGGGTTTAATCCATCGTTATTTTGCTTCACCACGCCACCCCAGTTCAGACATAGCCATATGCAAATCAGTCTTGACCCTGTGCCTCATGGGAACAGTCCAGACCGAACTGCCAAGCCATGTCTTCCCTGGACCGGAATCAAGCATCCTAGGACTGGTTTCAGGCTATCAGCCTTCATCAGCCAGGATAGCTTGACTCCAGTGGCGTAGTGAGCACGGGACCCACGTCTGGGCATACCCTTCCCACTTAGGGCGAAATGCAAAACACACAAGATGATGGACGGAATGCTGCACATTGGCAAACATTCACCCCCAGTCACAGATCTGGGTTTAATCCATCGTTATTTTGCTTCACCACGCCACCCCAGTTCAGACATAGCCATATGCAAATCAGTCTTGACCCTGTGCTTCATGGGAACAGTCCAGACCGAACTGCCAAGCCATGTCTTCCCTGGACCGGAATCAAGCATCCTAGGACCGGTTTCAGGCTATCAGCCTTCATCAGCCAGGATAGCTTGACTCCAGTGGCGTAGTGAGCACGGGACCCACGTCTGGGCATACCCTTCCCACTTAGGGCGAAATGCAAAACACACAAGATGATGGACGGAATGCTGCACATTGGCAAACATTCACCCCCAGTCACAGATCTGGGTTTAATCCATCGTTATTTTGCTTCACCACGCCACCCCAGTTCAGACATAGCCATATGCAAATCAGTCTTGACCCTGTGCCTCATGGGAACAGTCCAGACCGAACTGCCAAGCCATGTCTTCCCTGGACCGGAATCAAGCATCCTAGGACCGGTTTCAGGCTATCAGCCTTCATCAGCCAGGATAGCTTGACTCCAGTGGCGTAGTGAGCACGGGACCCACGTCTGGGCATACCCTTCCCACTTAGGGCGAAATGCAAAACACACAAGATGATGGACGGAATGCTGCACATTGGCAAACATTCACCCCCAGTCACAGATCTGGGTTTAATCCATCGTTATTTTGCTTCACCACGCCACCCCAGTTCAGACATAGCCGTATCTTGCTTACACCATGCCATGTGGCAAATCCTGAAATTAACTTCACTTTTTAAAGTTTGGTTTGCAGCTTTTAAAATTGTTATGCGTCTGAATAACCGACACAAATTATTGTCCTACATCTACAATATTGTGAAAGTAAGTACACACAGGTAAAAATTTGGAGGCACTTCTACTCACTAAAATATTTCTGACTATAATTTTGAAATGATTTTCAATTATATTAGCTACTCTATTCATTAAATGAATATCTCAAATGCAAAACAATAAGAACCCAGAAAAATATATTATATATGTATGACACAGATTCCACAGGAGAATGCTAAAAGGACCTACAAGTTAAAGATACAAGGATTCAATAGAACAATACAAACTTGTAGCAAACATCCCACATCTGTTTCACAACCAAAGGCTACTTCTTCAAAGCAGATAAAAAGAGATGAAAAATGCAGAGGGCAATGACATATTCAATGTAATCAGGAAAATATGAAACACAAGTGAATGTAAGTACAGCTAAACATTTCAACATTAAGTATCTAAAGGATATGTTCATGGCATACATTAAGTAGAAATCATGCTAAGATTAAAAGTGTTAAAGAGTGAGAGCATAAATTAATAGTAAAAGAACTGGCTACTTTCTGCCGAAACTGACCAAGACGAAACTCTGATGACTTCTTTTGGCCTACAACACATGCTAATCTAGTGCCATGTCATACATCTTTATGGAAGCTCGACCTCTCATATTTGGTTACACTCTCGCTTTCAATCTTTGGTTTCAGCCTCGTTTTGATCAGTGGGATTGTGCGCAGTAAAGATTTGCCAACAATATGTTTGCAAACATTGTAGGAATCATTCCATTGTAAAAGTAACTGCATTGATACTGTGTTGTATGTATTGGCTTATCAGTTGTTCTTGGAATCAGAATGCCCCTGTAAGATGTTGCTCATATGCATCCCTGCCCTTAGTCACACAGATGCAAGTATCTTCTGTGGAATACAAAAAAGAGATCATGACTTTGATAGCCAGGGCAGAATGAAGGGGACAATGTGCACTTCAAAGTTCCTTCTTTGAAGTCACCCCAGCTTCAAAGGCACAACTGGGCACAACTGGGTATAAGTGCCAAAAAGCATTTGACTCCCTGAAGCAGGCCATGGGCACAGCTCCTGTGCTCAAGGCCCCTGACTTTTCCAATGGCATGGGGACAGTTTTATCACAGCTAAATGAAGAGTGCCTAAACCGATCTGTAGCCTTCATCTCTAGGAGGTTACTTTCCAGGGAACAAAGGTGGAGGGCTATTAAATGGGAAACCTTTGCTGTAGTCTGGGCACTGAAGAAGTTGAGACCATACGTGTTTGGGACTCATTTCATGATTCAGACAGACCACAGGCCCACGGGTGGCTAATTCAAATGAGGGGTGTGAATCCAAAATTGTTGAGGTGGTCCATTTCCCTACAGGGAATGGACTTTACAGTGGAACTCAGACCTGGAGTTGATCACGCCAATGCTGATGGTCTTTCCAGGTTCTTCAGCATTAGAGATGAGAAATCCCATGAGGTTCGGTAGCTCTACCCACTTTTAGCTGGGAGTGGCCCATTCTAAACCTGGCATCCTTAGGGTGGTCTTCTCCCAGACTTTTTGCCTGATCGCCTCCCATTTTTGCTGATTTTTTTTGTTAGCTTAGGACTCTTGGCACTTTACCACTGCTAACCAGTGTTAAAGTGCATGTGTTTCCCCCCTAAAACATGGTTTGATTGATGTACCCACCATTGGCACATTTAATTTACTTATAATTCCCTATGTTCAGTGCACTACATGTGCCCAGGTCCTGTAAATTAAATGCTACTAGTGGGCCTACAGCACTGATTGTGCCACCCACAGAATTAGCTCTTTAAACATGTCTCAGGCTTGTCTCTGCAGAACCCATACGTAGAGTTTACACTGTCATGTCAGCTTGCCATTTAAAACCCCTTTCCAAGCCTTAAACTCACTTTTTATTACATATATGTCACCCCTTAGGTAGGCCTGATGAAGCCCATAGGACAGGATGCTATGTAACTAAAAAGAAGGACATGTACTTTAAGTTGTGTATGTCCTGGTGTAGTGTAGTTCCTATTTCCCTAATAGGCTCTGCACATTGGAATAATATAACCTATAGGCTTGACATAGGACTAAGGTCGGTATGTCCCTATCGAGTATATTAAACTTAATTACTTGTGCCAGCTAGCTCAGAGGCCACTAGAAACTCCTTGAGAACAAGAAGGGAGTAGTTTCTGGCAACCGAAAAACATGACAACTTTTGTTTCCCTTTAGAATCGAAACACGTCTCAAAATCGTGGAAACAATAGATAACAGTTTCACTCAGTCATTCGTGCATGCTTAGTTTCTACAGAATTACACAGAAAGGAAAGACGGGCGTTTCAATAAAAAGGTTTTATTGAACAGTCTTGTTTCTCATGTAAGAGATATGTGCTGTTATGATCACAAGACAGTATGCAAGATAAATAATGTACAGCGTAAGCAGTAGAAATAAATAATACTGCGCTAGCATTATCTTTTAGAATATATTCACGTACATAAATAACATGAGCTAAAAATGCGAGTACTCATACGATGCGTCTCTAAGCTAGTTCTACCCCAATGTACCTAACCTAGTCTAGGTGTAGGGAAAGGTAGAAGTAGGTGGAGTATTCTCTAGTCTGGTATACTAAGAGTATGTTAAGTATAGTATGCCAAGTATGGTATGCCAACAGTCCTTCTAGGTTCTAGTCAGCTCCATACCTTGAGAATGAGAGAGGTGGGAATCTCTTGCCGGAGCTGGAACTCTAACACCCCGCGAAGGGAGTCAGAACACTGGAAGCTGGATTCGTCTGCGTGCAGGAATGACAGCGTCTTCTCAGTGCATCAGGCCGGGATACGGGCTCCTCTGAAGACGAGGTCTCCTCTAACTTGCTTGGGAAAAGGAAGGTATATTTATACCTGGTAGGTGTCTTGGATTGTTAGCATTGACGTAAAGTCGGACTGAGGAAGACATCAGGAATGAACCCTTAACGTATAACGGTTCATACATAATAGATGAGTTTTTGGAGAAATCAATAGTCTTGTGCTAGGGGAACTCCCGAAGCTTAAGGGTCTGGTTTCTAAGAACTCGTTGTGACGTTAGGGTGGACGGATGTCGGTGACCATGCCTGTATTTGGAGTGCATGGTTAATGCCTAAATAAGGACAGGGATTCTATGCCTATATAAGGGCAATGCGAATTGTGCCTATATAAGGACATGTTTCAGGAAAACCTATATAGGGACCCCTAAAGCGGAATACAACACCCACTCCACTTTCGATTGAACGATAATACTAAATGCTAAACATTTAAATGCAAACATAAAATTGAGTATCACATGTTGCTAAAAACATTTCTAAAAGCATTTTTAAAAGAAGCTCAAAACTGTTGAAATGCAATAGGTACTGTACATTTAAAGCATCGTTTCCATTCTAAGCATATAACGGAAGTAAAATGCAACGTGAATGAAACAGAAATATATACATATGACGAAATGGTCGATAAGTTCTCAAAATCAAAGCCATTGCATATCATAGAATTAAATGAAATGTTAGACAAGTAAGGTGACAATGTGTCCCTGGAAGTATTCAAAGAAGTCCGTTTTATAAGACTAGTTCTACTGTAAGCACATTGTTCATTTGCCATCTCTTTTCTATCGAGAAAAAAAAGATATATATTTTTAAAAGAAAAAGTTCAATTTCTGGGAATAGTTCCAAGTCTTGAAAGTATGAAGGCCAAATTTCATTGTTGCCCTGGTACACTGTGAGCCGAATCAAAGTCAGTGTATGGGTCTGGCGTAAACATTAGATCATCTATTTCCGTAGCCAAAATATCGTCCACCGAAGTTGGTGACATTTGGAACACCTCGTTCAGAAGGTTAATTGCACAGAGATGAGAAACATCGCCTTCAGCAGAAGAATCAATGTTCGCGTCCGTTGTTACCTGTGTGCCCGTGGATCCATCTCGTACCTCAGCAGCAGCTGGAAGCGTCTGTGAGATCTCAATGAATGCCGCCATCAGGATTGGAAGCCTCTGGGGACAACACACAGCATGGGCCGTTATCGGGTCCAGCAGAGTATCGATATCCGTTGGCATGACTGATGGGAGTGTTAGACAGGTGTCTAGCACGCATTCTTCACCGCAAAACAGGCAGCGTAGAACAGGTAAGATGCAATCTTGCCAGATTGTTCTGAATGACAGGAACCACGTTGTATTAAAGCGTCTGTGAGATCTCAATGAATGCCGCCATCAGGATTGTAAGCCTCTGGGGACAACACACAGCATGGGCCGTTATCGGGTCCAGCAGAGTATCGATATCCGTTGGCATGACTGATGGGAGTGTTAGACAGGTGTCTAGTACGCATTCTTCACCGCAAAACAGGCAGCGTAGAACAGGTAAGATGCAATCTTGCCAGATTGGTCTGAATGACAGGAACCACGTTGTATTAAGTTCCCGTAGACGAGGCATGCCCAAAAGCTGTACTATTCGCTCACGGCATTTCCGTTCAAGGAGGGCTCTCTCCACATCGCTCGGAGTGATGTTGGCAAAGAGGCTTGCCATAGCGAAATAGGAGGAATAGAAACAGAATTCCTGCAACAAGTGCTAGAATTAACGGCACACCACCAAACACCGAATGTGCGAAGTTTGGGATGATTCCGAGGACAGCCTGGAAAGGTGCTAATAGTCCGGAACAGATGGACTTAAATACATGTACAATTCCGCTTGTATCAGACATGTTAAAGATACGTCCTATCATTTCTACGAAATGTATAGGGCAGTTTGTACGAATTAAAGCCTGTATCTCAGCCGAAGTCCTTGCAACTTGTAGATCATAGG
This sequence comes from Calotriton arnoldi, assembly GCA_963921515.1. Lineage (NCBI taxonomy): Eukaryota > Metazoa > Chordata > Amphibia > Caudata > Salamandridae > Calotriton > Calotriton arnoldi. The sequence continues at coordinate 2,641,601 of CAWUFW010001134.1, read as the reverse complement.
TTTCTTTGGCCGAGGTCAAAGGCACTGATTGTTGTATAAGCATGGCTTTCATTCTGCTTAAAGTATCAAATCGTATAAAAGAGACATTCAACGAAGGACATAAAGGCGACTCCCTGACTGTGTCTATTGGGGCAAACAATACTTGCATACAGCAAGTGACCCTGGAGTTGACCATTACTAGATATGGGATGCCTGGCAACATGCCACAGCAACTCTGATCATTCAACATGAGGTAACTCCCATTAGAAAGTTGGCCAAACGTTGGATTAATCACAGCAGCTGGTGTACCCTGCTGGTGGCAGGACAAATTTGCCACAGAACCATTACAAGCCCGTGTAAAGATATGTCCTGACAAATCAGTGAACCCCCTAGTGCACTTTCACAGTGTGTACCGCTCAGAAACACTTCACAATCCCCACTCCAACATCTATATGTGTAAGGTAAATTCCAGGATGTCTTAATGTATTCTTTACCCAACCTTTCATATTTGCCTGCTTGCATCTGTTTAAGGCAATACTGAAACTGAAAAGTAGTCACAGGTAGGCTAATTTTGCCATGAATAAGCCATTCTGTAGCTGGTTTTTCTGCCACTGTTAATGGTAATTTTTCAAGTTTTTCAATGATCAGTACTGTATACTTTGCTCCCCTTTGTGCCAGTTCGATCTGTTTATCAGTTAGATTGTATTCTGCAAACAGAGCCGTCGTGTTGATAAAACGCCAAGGCACATAGCCCGCACGCAAAGATTGCAGCGTCCAGCTTAATAACATAATAGAACGTAACTGAGACTGGCCTTGCTGTAACATGGCTAAATCTTGTTCCAGTATGTCGATAGCAGAGGATACAATACTGTCCAATGAATAAATTCGGGAGGACAAAGTTGTTAACCCATTGTCGACCACAGAGAGAGTTTTCTCTAAATTAATACGATCAAGTTCACGTATTTGTTCTGCGGCCTCCATCTGTGACACCTTCCATGCTTCATTATAAGCAGCATAGATGCCGGCATATATGAAACGTTTTTGACGCGGTTTTCTTGGTCCAAGCAAGAATTCCCTAAGGTCTGCGTCTTCTTTAAGTAAAGATGTGTTGTTTCACATCCTTAAGTCTAGATTTTTGCAGCCAATCGAGGCATAATTTCCCTACACTGTATGTTGTTACTACCCCCGGATGTTGTCTTTGGACGTATCGTGGGTCTGGCCTATGAATAGTAAACCCCTGTGTTTTATTCAGGAATCTCCTTGACAGTTGTTTGTGTCTGTGGGCCAGATCAACCATTTTCTCCAATCAGGATTTGTTCTGTTGAGTTGTAGTATGGTGTCAACTGTAACCGCTGCCTGTGTATTGTTATCACTTGCAGGTGTTGGTACAGCAGGTACTTTCATGTCTTTGATCTTGGCTAACCCAAGGCAAGACGTTTGTTGGACCGTGTCATTCAAAAACATTATTTGTTGAGGGACGATACAGGCTCTAAACAAAGCTTCCATCCCCTGCACTTGCCAATCTTTAGTACCCCAGACAGATTTTGTGTCTTTCCATAAGTCGAAACCATGTCTAGACAGTTGGGCAATAAATGCTGCAGAGTAAATCTGTTTTGTATTAGTTAACGTAATTTTCAGTCCTGTTTTGTTTACATTTTTATAGTAAAATGTTTCTGGATCAGATGTATTGTATCCTGAAAAATATGGAAACTTTTTAGCAAATGTTTTTGAACTACCTTTCGGTGGTGTAGGACAATGCTCCCATTGGTTAAACATAAACACATTTCTAGGTGTTGCAGATTTATGCAAAAAATTATGACCATAGTGGTTATAGCAATACAGCTGTTCATAGTCTGATGAACCCTCTAAATATTCATTATTAGAAAATGCAGCAGACTTTTCTAGGTCAAACATCATGTTATTTACAGTTTCAAAGTCCCAATCATCAGAGTAGGTACTGGATGAAACAAAATCACTTAGTGAGATCTTAAATAAATGTGGAATGTTCAAATGTTCCGTCGGGCCAAAAATATCGAAATCTGTTTTGTCCCACACTATACCATCCTGTATAGGAACGGCTATGATGTCCACTGCAGACAAGTCTCTTGTTTCACGATGGGATGATTTGTGAGATTTCAAAAGTAAGTTCACTTCTTTTCTTTCAGTGTCCAAATGGATGTATCTGCCATTTATAAGCACGCTCATAGTCATAACCAAAGCTAGCCAAAGCAGGAAGAAAAATATTCCAGAAATAACCCAAAGTTCAATCCATGGTGAAACCAGATAAGTCTTTTTCAAAAAATGTAAAAAGTCTTGTACTTGCTGTTTAAAAGTTTTTGATGCTGGCGACGTCTCAGGCTCACCCAGATCCTCAGAAAACGTATCAAAGTTAATGAAATAGCCAGAAGCAGTTCTGTCAATTGTTGGAATTGCATCAGGATTTGTAGAAATCGCTGGAACCAGTTGATCACTTGTTACATTGGTGTAGACAGGTGTATTTGGACGAACTGTTACTTGAGTTTCAAGAGGGATAAGTTCCATAGCATTGTTGCTCAGTCCTTCATCTGTTACTGCTGAATTCTCGATGGTTATCAGTCTTTCAGTCTGAACCTCTTGGATAGTAGCGAGAGGAGTGTGTCTGCGACTAGGTCGGAGTCCACGAGGCCTACTATTTAATATTGGCCACATACTGTGGTTTGATGAGGTCGATGGACACCAATCTTTTCTCCTTTTTTCCAGCAAGGGGCGGCAGAAGTACTGTTCTTGTTCCATGTACGGCTAGGACAGGTACTGGTTGTCTGTAAGAAGGTCCAAATTCCTTCTTGTCCGCAATTTTCTCTCTGACTAGATCCCCAACTTTTGGAATCCAGACAGGCCTTGCTGGGACCGCCGGTTTTTCCCCAGTGGTAGTTGGCTGCAGGAATACGTTGCTTTGTTTCGATGTTAGTTCATTTAGATCCTGTAAAACAGCCAAACGATCTTTGATATCAAAGTGTTTATTTTCCACCACTGTGCACTACATTCTAGATCTGGCACTCACATTCTTGTCCCAAATAGGACCTCATATGGAGTGACCCCCCCTAGAGAACCTCTTGGCCAATTGTTTAATGAGTGTTGGACCCCATAAAGATGTTTGACCCACCCATCACCCAAACCTAATACCCTAGCTGTTATAGACTGCTTTATGTCCCAGTTTTTCCTTTCCACAACAAAATTTCCCTCAGGATGAAACGGAGAGGAGTACCGCAATGCAACGCCCAGACTGGCCATGGCTTCTTTGTAAGCTCGAGAGCTAAACGCAGGGCCCTGGTCAGAATGCAGCATGCCTATTGCGTATGTGGCGATAAAGAGTCGCAAATCTTTTATAACAGTTCGAGCATCAGCCGAGCGCTGAGGCCATATCCATAGGAACCTTGACTTAGTATTTGTGGGATTGCAGTTGTCCACAAGGACGCCTGTGCATAGATAGTCTAATGCTGTCTAACAATGGTGTCTGTCTGAGGCAGGCTACTTCGTAGCATGGTGTCTGGTGGCGTTCTGCATCTCGCTGTCTATTCTCGTTTTAGAACGAGTGATCGCAGCTACGGAAGTCGTCTGAACAGCCCCCTTTGCGGCTTCATCAGCCAATGAATTCCCTGCAACGTGAACGCCATCACGTTGATGACTCAGTGTATGGATCACGTGAGCCTTTGGTAGTTCGCTTTTTAACTGAACTACTTGTTCCCAAAGCGTTTTATGCTTTATTGTGCCACCTTTTGCATCTTTGAACCCATTTTCAAGACAAGTTTGTTTATATTCATTATACGACTGCACACAGTAGAAAGAATCGCACACTATGAGTGTGGGGAATTCTCGATCTGTACTTTCAAGTGCCAGTTTGAATGCTTGTAGTTCAGCTCGCTGAGCTGTGCAATCTCCTAGAGATTGGGTTTTTGTGACCATAGGTCTGAAGTTGCCATCGCGCATTCGGCCTTTAACGATTGCGCACGCTGCACTGTAAGCTTGCTTACTCCCTGTTGCGGGTTGTGCGGATCCGTCAGTGTAAATTATGAATTCATACTGATCGAGAGGCAGAATCTCAGTGGGCAGAGGACATTCATGTTCATATTGCAGGAACGCTTGTGTTTTTAAATCAAGATCAAAAACATATTCAACATCTGTTGCAGCAAAAGAATTAACCCATTCTATCCATCTCGGATGTAATGCTTTAGCATTTAGAATGCTCGCCTTAGTTGCCGCCTCTAGAGCCGGTACTGGGGTTACGACAATAATGCGTTTCCCTTGGGCTAGAGCTCTTTCTTTTGCTACAGCGGTTTGAACTGCTGTCAGAATTTTTTCAGTTGAAGTGAAGCGCATTTCTGCTTGTGCATACAAATGTGATTTGTATGCAATTGGTACTTTTTCACCCTCATTAAATGTTAAGTAGGTGAATCCGCATTGACCCGAAATTATTCGGATGACTAAATTGCGTTGACTTACGCGTGTTTGTAAGTGATTTGTTGCTAACATGCTAGCTTGGAGTGAACGCAAGATTTCTGTGTTCCTGTGTCCAGTTTTTGATTGAAAAATCAGGTTTGATTAGTGCGTAGAGAGGTTTAACCCATTCTGCGTAATTTAGAATGTAAGTTCTTCCAAAATTTAGGAAACCCAGGATGGATTGTAAATGTTTCAGCATCTTAGGAGGTTGGAGCAGCGCACACCTTTCTAAAAAGTTGGCTGCCAAGCTCTTGCCTTCACTTGAAAGCTCATATCCTAGAAAAAGGACTTTGAGATGGGCAATTCTGGACTTTTTAAAGTTGAACTTATAGCCCTCAGAGGCAAAGCCCAGGCTCCCTGTGTATGTGGTTCTGGGTCTCCCCAACCCTGTTACATTCCCTCTGAAAATTAGGAGGGGGAGGCAAATGGGGTTGGCATTGGGGGCTGCCTTACAGAACATCTTGATGCATTGGGGGACGGCTACGCCCCCCTCCTATGTGGGTTGGCTCCACCGCCTTTGGCATATCATTGGGATGGAACGCATATCAGCCACGCTGAGTGGCTCGACGGCATCATTCCAAAAGCTGTGGAGATCTTTCCTGACACTGCTATTCACAGAATGTAATGAAATCACACAACCCAAATATCTCAGGGTGCTACGATTATCCGACTTTGGGGTGGATCAAATGCAGGCCTCTAGCGGTTGAAGGGACTTCATGGAGCGGGACGATGTGTATGGGTCTTATAGGGGTAGATGGATATCGGACGGGGTTCTTGGGGTTTTGTTTTCGGGGGGGAGGGGGGGTTTCAGTTCTTGGTTGCCATACAAATGCTTTCTCTTGCACTGTGCATCTCCCTTGCCTCGGCAGGGTGTACAACTTCTGACTCTTTTTCTAAGCATTACACCCCTGTCACATTGCGGAAACGGCTGTATGACCAAACTTATTGCACACTATTGCTTTGGTTAATGGTATATTTTCTGTTTTTTTTTTAAACTGCTAATAAAAACATTTAAACATTCAGAGGCGAAGCCCAGTATAATGGTGCTCACCCTGTTCAAGTGCCTATCCAGGTCATCGTCTGTCAGATAGATGTCATCGGCATATGACAATGCTTCATTATCATAAATTTGTAGTAACTCCGTTACTCTCGCTGAGAATAACCCCGGGCTGTTCTTGAACCCTTGTGGGAGTCGACAAAATTGACGCTGGGTCCCCATTATTGAGAAAGCTGTTAAGTACCTGCTTCCAGGTGCTATGTTTTGACAAAAGAAACCATTTGAGATGTCCAATGTTGTTTTATATTTTTTACGCACCATGTTATTCATTAATGCTGTACTATGTGCATTTTGCACTGCAAATGTTTTTGAACAAGTGTTTAAGTGTCTGTAATCCAAAACTAGACGATATGTATTGTCTGGTTTGGAGACAGGAAACAAAGGATTGTTCATTGAAGATGTGCATGTTTCAATCACCCCTTGGTATTCAAGTTGATCTAAGATCTCCCTGACCTGTTTTTTAGCTTCTTGCTTTATTGGATACTGCCTCTGTGCAGTAGGTTCATTTTTAGATGTATTTTATGGTGAGGTGAGTCCTCATCCCATCCTACATGATTTTTGTATAATGCTGGGGCCTGGGCAACTGCCCATTTCCTGGCATAAGTATATTTTAGGTGAATTGGAATATGAATGGAGAAGGCAGGCATAATAATGTCCTTGCCATGTGGGCACTCCCTGACAAATTGTAGTGGCCAGTCTTTTTCTGCTAGAAGTATGTCATAGCCCCTTGAAAGTTTTTCCCAAAAGAGTGCTTTAACCTGTCTAGGTATGTCTCCCTCCATTCGGAGTGTTATTTCATATAACTTTTGTGGAGTACTAACCCTGGTGTCTACAGTCTCAACTGTAATGTACTCATTCAAGTCCACTATCTCCAGAAATTCCTTCAGGTTCTGGCGAGCTATTGTGACTTCTGCTGCACTGTCCAGCATTGTCTGAGCCCATTTTCCGTTCTTGAGTTGTGTTCTCAGTATCCTTGGCATGTCTGATCTTCAGACCTGCTACCTTCTTTTTTGAGAATTGAGGTTTAGATTTATTTTTCGGAACGTGTTTGTCGTCTTTCGATTTCACGCGTTCTTCTCTATGTTCTGACCGTCCTCTTCTTTTCGATGTCTGTGACGAAATCTGAAAGGTACGAGAGGAACGTGTATCAGTATCTTGATACCTGTCAGGTTTTTTCAAATTATCCCTATTCCTGAGGTTATACCTCCTTTCAGAGGGCTCCTTTTGAGGAGACCTACCTCGGGATTGAGAACGTTTCTCGTTTGAATTTTGTTTATTAGTTTCCCACTTCTTTTTAGAAGATGTAGGAATTTGTTTAATAGAGTCCTTCTCAGGACTTTCAGATAGTTTTGGCTTCAATGGTCTTCCACCCAAACTATCTCTGCCTAATTCTGCATAAGATTGTTCTATTATTCTGGGTAGTTCTGTTTGATGTTCTGTAACATCGAATTCCCTTAATCGTTGGCGGATCTCCTCTGCTGCTGCCTCCCCTTTAATATTAGATAATATTATTGTAGAGACCTGGTCGAAATTTTTCAGTAATTTCATACCTAAATTCAGAGCAGGCTCTGCCCCGTATTCGTTTTGAATTTGTTTCAGGACATCAGGTATTACTGCAATTGACGGAATACCATGTGTTTTAGTATAGATGGCAGCAAAGACTGAGCCCCAAGTGGTGCAGTCTTCCAGTTGTGGTGTGATCCCCATTGGTAAACAGATTGTTAGTATTCTGTGTTTCTCATAAGGGCAAGTATTAGGAAATACTGCTTCAATTTGAGTAATTTTTTGAGCTATCCAGAATGGAATTTGCTCACGTTTTGTGGGCATTTTTCCCATGACTGCGTATAGAGTCTGTGGTGTAATTTTTAGTGCATTCCCCTGTTGAGGGGTTTGATTTGGAAGTGTTAATGGTGGTTGGACTGTGAAAGTCCGCATGACATATTGGTAGAGCCTGTGGCCGGAAGTCAGAGGCTGTGGCTGCACTGCACTGCACTGCGCTCCGAGAGCAGCGTTTCTGAGACCCGCCGGGACCCGCCTGCACGCAGCTGAAAACAGGAGCGGTAACGCGCCCCACATCCCGCACTCTCCTTTCCGTTGCCCTGCTCCCTGCCGGGTCGCCGTGCAGACCCCCGCGGACCCCCGCGGGCCCCCGCGGGCCCCGCGGCCTCCTGTTGGCAGCAGGTGGCAGCAAGTGGCAGCGAGTGGCAGCGAGGGCGGAGGTGGAGGTGCCGGGCCTCAAGCACTGCACTGCGCTCCGTGTGCGGCGCTCGAGAGCATCGTCTCTGAGACCCGCCGGGACCCGCCTGCACTGCCCCCTGCCTGGGTCGCCGTGTAGACCCCCCGCAGACCCCTGGTGACAGCAAGTGGCAGCAAGTGGCAGCGAGGGCGGAGGTGGAGGTGCCGGTGAGCGACCGGAAGAAAAGCAAAGCCAGAAAAGGGGCAGCGACCAGAAGTATAGCAAGCAGAGCAAAGAAAACGTTGGGGCTTGAGGCCCCGAGCCTAGCAGCCATCAAGCACCAAGCAATCAAGGAAGCACGGATAGAATTGATAGCCCCAGGCTCCATGAATGACTGTACATGAGCCGGTGTAAGCAGACTGTGGAGACAAAGGTGAGCACAGGGACAGGGACAGGGACAGGGGAGGGAGGGTCAAGTTCATCAAGGCCCATCACGAGCTCCACACCAAGCACCCCATGTATCCCTGAGCCCGCGACCAGAGCTGCACCGTGCCGCAGTTGAGCCAACACTCCAACTAGCCCAGTGCAACTGAGCAAATGAGCATTGCGCAGTAGAAGTGAGGGGGGTGTCCTGTGAGCCAGCGAGAGTCTGAGAGCCAGCAATAAGAGAGGCAACTTGGGCCCATAAAAGAACATAATCAGCCATTCAATCCACGTCGACTCCCCGCAATTTCTCCCCCCTCTCACCTCAATAAGTTCAATAAACACAAAGGATAGGAGAGGGAAGGCTGAGCACCTGCCAACCCCTAAGTCCCATCAAATCAACTCCAGTCCACGTCTCTCCATGCAAGCTGCAAGTAGCAGCAGTTAGTTGCAGTTGTTGCAGCGAGGCAAGGGGAGGCGGAAGAGGTGGGCAAGCAGCGAGCGGCGCGAGGAGAGCGGCCGTGCCCGAAACTGAAGCACAGTAGACACCCGGAGAGAGATAGGAAAGGGACCAAGTGGGATCGTCATGAGATCCGGAAGAGAAAGAAGACCTTTAACAAGGCCACCGCCCAAACGAAAATGGAAGGAAGTGGATGAAAGTCAAGAGACCCCAGAAAAAGACAACCCGAGCGTAAACAGCATCAAGGACAGCAATAGAATCATTTCAAGCAAAAGTAACTTCAATGAAATAAAAAACAGCTCAAACGAATGTCCGACAATTAACAAAGGACAACATCTAACACCGATAATAGAGCAAAACAACGCAAATCAGCAAAAACACACGCTTGAAAGCGACAAAAGAAAAAATTCTTACGAACTAATAAACATAGAAGGACAACCCCCAAGGAAGACAAAAAATTATCACCAACCAAAAATCTATACGAAATTTACCTTTCTAAAAGATCCCGGCAAAGCAATTTACTCAAACAACAACACTATAATCGGCCTACAACCCCCATTGCGTCCCGTTGGCGCAGATAGCTCTTTGTCTCAAAAATCAAATTTTGCAGCTGCAGAAATACACACGTTTCCAAATCAAATGGAGACCACGGCCCACACAAGAAGCACAAATGGGGCAGGAGCGCAATGTGGGCAAGCTGCTGAAAGCACAGAACCAACAGAGGGTGATACTAGCCAATACAATCCACTAAAAGGCGCAGGCGATCAGGAAAAAAATCCCAGGGGGCCAGTGCCCGAGATGGATAAATCGAGTAAACTGGCCGCAGAACCAGAAGGGCTCCCGGAGCACCAAAGTCCCAACACCATAAGAGGCCAGCTATCCCTTACCTATTCCCCTCCATCCAATCAGCACGCACTGGTTCAAGAGGACCGAGAGACCATACCATCTTACGCAAATAATAGCCCTCCACACTAGCAACTGACAATACAAGGCGACGCTTCAACAGCTGAGAAGCAGCAAATGAAAATCGATCCTGCAAATTTCTCCCCATATTCGCTACATGGGGATCCGTGTACTTCAGACAGCGACATGACCTTCTTGGCGTCACAAGAATGGGATGACTTAGTGGCATCGAACAACGTTAACCCATCCCTAAACAGCATCAGAGAAGAGCGCTCCAACCAGTCCACCGAGGGGAGCAGAGGCCCCACTGAAACCTTTTGGGCAACCCTACTTAACACAATTCAGCTGTCATCAACAGCACTACAGTACCAATCTGATAAATTAGACTTACAGCTGACTGTCCTGCAATCACTAGCAGAAGCCACCACCGGGATAGAAAGAAAACTTGCAGACCTCAATGGCCTCATCAAAAGAGGACAAGAAGCAGCAAAATTATCTCAAATAGAAAGAATAGACTGCGTCTGCACACCAATAGTCGACAAACTATCCACATTACCCACAATGTTGGGTAACCTCCTGGGGGACTTAAAATTAAACATAACAACGCACCCCATAATGGAGGCCAGGCCCGGTAGATCAACCCCCTGCAAAAAACCATCAGGAATTACCAACGATAACCACGCAAACATCAAGCAAGGGGACCAATTACCAAAACCCAAAATTTCATCAGAAGAGTCCCCTCAGAACATCTCAAACAAAGAAAGGGCCGACTCAGTGAGCCTTATGAATGCGCGAGCACGCCGTAAACAAAAAAGAAAGGGTAGGAATAGAAAGCTAGCAGAAGCAGACAGCAATAATGAGAACCAGCAAAAAATCACATCCTGGGGCAAGGAGCACTCAGGAGCTATTAAGAACTACATGGATGGCACAAAGTCATCACCTCTACACAAAAACTCTTCGGAGGCAAAGACTTCGAACGCAGTAGAGACTGCCACACCAACACCTTTCAAAGAGAAAATAAGCAAACAGATAGAGCAGATGCTCTTTGGCCAAGCTAAAAACAATCTACCCAGCAACATACCTGAACTGGCGAACGAAACACAAAGTAAAAATTGGACACTCGCAGGCAATTCGCCAGTAGTAATAACACAACCGGTCAAGGAGGTCGCAGTGCAGGCCCCTGTGGAGTCTGTTAAAACCAACACGGAGGTCACAAACACCGACCCCCCTAAAAACAGCGTTAGCCACAGTATGGAAATTACCACTCAGGAACTAATGACGAAGGCAAGTAAACAAAGCACGACTAAGCCAGCCAGTGCACAGGTAAAAGAGAATCTTCACGGAGTCAGTACAGAAAGCAGCGACACAACAATTAAAACCCAACCCATACACGGGGCCAAACAAAATGAGCTAAACAGACATCAGCAATTACTGACCCCTGGGAAAAAAGAGTCAGACATTATTCTCTTTATTCCGGAATTCAAATCTAGAGGAAGAGTGGACACCCTAAACAGGGGTAACATATTACGGCTCATCCACTCAATTGAAAAATTAAAAAACATTAACACAACAGACTTGCTCGCAATTGAATTTCATCCTTCCCCCGACTTACAAGGTCATGAAACGACTAAGACTACATGGAAAACAAACGACTTAGCAGACTTAATCCTGGGGGAAACACTCAGATTTTCTCAATGGGGAATAAAGCTCGAAGTAGGAAAAAGACCAGCCTATCCCACCCCGCTCCTAGAAGAAAGAAAAAAAGAATGCTCTCAAACAGTTAAATCAATACTGAAAGGAGCACGTAGTTACTCCCCAGGACCTGATAGCAACCCATCATACCTAAAACATTTAACAACTCAGCAACTTGACATAAACAGGACAACCATACGGTGGACAATAACCATAGAAGACACAAAGTGACAAAGAGCACCAGGCCAGACCCTCTTGACAGCTGACACACCCAAAATTAAAATATGCATTTGGAATATCAACGGTCTCGCTGACAAACTGGAGGACCCAGAAACATTAAACCATATAAAATCATTTGATCTGATCTTACTCCAGGAAACCTGGGAAGAGAACGAAATATCCCTACAAGGATACACAATTCAAACTCACCCAGCAAACAGAGGCTCTTCCTATGGTCACAGCTCAGGCGGCCTGGCGTCTCTTGCCTCAATACCAACCATCGGAACAATGGAAGAAATCAATGCAAAAATCACTCCCCCTAGTGCGATATAGGCACTAGTAATAACAATCAGAAATAATCAGGTTACTCAACTACTATACATCATAAACATATACATACATCCGAAGCACAGACAAACAGGGGTAAGAGAACTCGTTAGCGAACTGGTAAGACTCACGGAGGAAAGGGAAATGGAGAACATACTCCTGGCAGGTGACTTTAACCTTCACCTCTTTGGAGAGAAATCAGACGACGAAATGTCACTGGAAATGGACATCGCGTGGGGAATACCAACCCAATTCAAAGCCTCTCCAAATAAGCAAACAAGTTGCTCAAACCAACTATTGAAAGACCTCGAGCAGCTAAACTTGAGAGTACTAAACGGACGATTCATAGAGGACACACCGCCAGCACCAACATATTTCTCCTCAACCACCTCTTCTCATCTCGATTTTAGCCTTGCAACACTACCACTGTTTGAAACAATAAGCTCGTTCAAGGTAGGAGAGAGTGGCCAAAGTGACCATTTGCCACTAGAAGTGAAACTAGGCGTGTCCAGCGTGAACGAAGCGGAAGTAAGGAGAAATATTGGAACAGAGTACACCACTAACTACAGACGAATAAGGTGCAAGACTGACAAGGCTGCAGAACTAACAATCAGTGCAAAAACAATCTTGCACCAGATAACTAGCTCGACAAAGAACCCATTAGAGGCCTGGGAAGAATTCGTAACGGAACTCGGAGCTACACACGCCACAGAGCAAAAAACCCAAAAAGGGAACATGCCGTGTAACATACTCATCAAGGTAATAACATCAGAGACAAAAAGCCTAAAACGGAAAATAAACCAGATCCTTAGGCAGCTCCGTAACCAATCAAATAATGAAGCTCTGCAAAAGGAGCTGCGAATCCTAAAGGCACAGCTAAAGAAGAAGACCTGGGAAAGGAAAAGGCAACTGAACGACGAACTCTGGGTAAAAATTCTGTACGACTCGAAACAGAAGAACAGCGCTAGATTTTGGAAATCAATCCACAGCCTCCAACGGCCAGGCCACAAAGGCATCAACTCTAATATATCTGAATCTGAATGGGCACACCATTTATCAAATCACTTTAATGTTAAAAACTCAGTGGGGTATCCGCCCAGAGGCGGAACCCGGACAATTGGACCGCATCCAAGCACCAATAAAACTGGAAAACACAAACATGAAGTAAACGATGACAGTACAATAAAATTATCCCTGCGTAATACCGCAAATCTGGACGAGGAAGTAACAACAAGCCTCATACCAATTGCAAATAGAGAGGAAAAAACACAGGCAGCAATAGCGGCTAGGATCAGGTCACAAATTTCAAAAGGCAAACCCGAGGGTGCCCCCGGCCCCAATGGAATCCCGCCAAGAATGTACAAGCAAGATGCCGACTTTTGGAGTGAAATACTGGCGCCAGCCTTTCAGGAAATTAGGGAAACAGCAACAAGTCCAACATCCTGGAGAGGCTCTATAATAAGTCCGATTTACAAACAGGGTGAAAGGAGCAATCCAAGCAGCTATCGACTTATTGCCCTAATCGACACAGAGGCAAAGTACTACGCGGGCCTTATCCTGGAGGAACTAACATCCTGGGCAACCCTAAAGCACACATCAAACCGGATTCTGTAGAGGCCAGAGCACAACGACCAACATCATGGCGCTAACTCTTCTGACAGATGCGGCAAAAACTACCAAGAGCTCGCTATTTCTATGCTTCATAGACTATAGCGCCGCATTTGACAATGTAGACCGGAGTAAACTTTGGCAGAAGCTGAAAAAATGGGGGATCCCTGGGCCACTCCTACAGCAGCTGATATTATTACACACCAACACTTGGGTTAAGATCAAACTGGGCTCCGGAACGCACCTCTCAAGGCAAATCAAAACCACCAAAGGTTTGAAGCAAGGTTGCGTCCTAGCCCCCATGCTGTTCAACCTCTTTCTCGCAGATCTCCCCGGAGAATTGGAGAAAACCAAATCACATGCTCCGCGGCTGGGCGATATCTCACTTTCAAATCTCTTATAGGCAGACGACCTGGTCCTAATTAGTCGGTCCCCTATCGGACTTCAACATCTTCTGGACACCCCCAACACATTTTCCATAAACAATGCACTAAAGATCAATTTAAATAAATCAAAAGTCATGTCAATGAACTATAATAAAACAAAGAAACTTGCATGGTTTCTGGGCGGACAGAGGTTAGACCAGGTAGCCACTTACAAATACTTAGGCGTACTTTTAGACAGTAGAGGTTCGTTTAAACACCAACTAGAGGCTATCCGTCGGAAGGGCACAACATTCTATCTTTCAATAAAGCCCTTGAAGAAAGCTCTCCCTGACAGGTCACTGGACCCTCTTCTGCAGGTGATTAGAGCACGCTTACAGCCTATGCTCACATACGGCAGTGAACCCATGCAAGGAAAAGATGCCACGACACTAGATAAAGCCATCAGTCGAGCATACAGGGCAATTTTCCATCTACCTACTTACGTCTCGCCTGCTCAAATCCGCCTCGAATTCGGTCTACAGAGACAAACGATGGAGAGGAGGCGCTTATATAAAAAGCTGGCGAAAAATCAGAGACGCCGACCAAGGATCTCTAAACACCCAACTCTGGACTGAACTCTCTACCCGAGAGAACTCACCCGCAAGGAAGTACCTAAAAGAATCACTGGAGACCTTGGGACTAACAAATCTCTGGGAGTCAGCCACAGACATTAAAAGTTTCAAAACCGTGGTAACAAAAGTAACCAAAATGATATCATCTATAGAGGACAAAGAAACCCTGGCCAAGAGGGCTCACGGATGGACAGTATTGAAAGACTACAACGCTCTGAAGCCGCAAGAATATCTAAAAACGGGCCTAACGCAGACGACAAAAAACAAATTTTTAAACCTGCGCCTCGGCATCATACCAATACTTCCCCACCTGGCACCTTGGAAAAGGGAAGGCGCAGAAAATCGTTGTCGACTCTGCAGAGCAGGAAAAGAGGACCTAATACACATTATCTGTATTTGCCCAAACCTCATGGACATAAGGCGCTCCTTACTTCGAGTTTTATGGAACCAAAAGGGCATAACTAGCTGTAGGCAGGCTGTGATGCTGTGTTTTAATCCCGAAGAGACTCAGTTAAATTGCAGATTAACAAAATTCTTTGATCTAGTGGCTAGAAGACTCACGAGATAGCCATATGGCTCACCTAAAGCACCTGCACTTTAATCGCACAGCCTGCCTAGTTATCTGCCAAGCTACCACTATGCTAGAACATTCGGAGTACATTGTCCCTACAATTTTTTTCTATTTTTTAACGGTCTTTACTAAAATGAAATCGAGACTTTTATGATCTGATAGAGTGTGACCATCTTCTCTTTTTTATACTAAAAATGTAAATAAGGTTTTTATTATAAATGTAAGTTTTTAACATTGTGAGTTTTTATTATCTGTACAATAAACAAATTAAATTAAATTAAATATTGGACTAATTGTCTGTAGATTTTTATCAACTCTGTAAGTTGAGTAACTAGTTCCTCGTCTGACATTATTTCGAGGTCAGGATGAGGAGTGTAGCCGGCTAGAATCGGCCATGTTGCTCCTGGTCTACCTAGTGGACCGAGCCTGGTAATGTTTTTGTGATGTTTTAGGGCGCCTTTAAACCAGAGCTGATGCTCCTGGTATGTTAGTGGAATTTCAATATCCTCAAAAGGAATATATTCCTCTGGTGGTTTATCTTCTTTGTAGAAGTGAAACAGTCTTGTTACTGAATTTGATTCAGGAAATATTACCCATGTATAGAATACCTCTGTCTGAAAGGATTCGTGTGCCTCTATCACGAAAACTGCTCTACCGCCTCTTGGTGGAAGGCCATGTTTTATAAGTTTTAGAGTGATGGCTCTCCTTAAGTTTGGATTGATGTCTATAACACCCTCCTCAGGTTCATTTTAAACCTGTAAAGTTAAAAACTGCTATGGCTGGGTCAGCCGTAGCTCCACCGGTGTCGGTGGCATTGTCCCGTGTGGACATTTGTTTTTTGAAAAATGTAGAACAAGTTTCAAGGAAACAAAAAGATAAGGTGCACAATATTTTGGAACACTGTATCCTTCAACGTTGAACAAACCAAACAACTAATATATAGGGTGCTTCCCTATTTAGTTATGGCGGATATTTTAACCCTACCCACTCCAGACGTCTTATGGAGTATGTGAGTAGGGGTCTCTGAGAAAAGCACGACTGAGTTACTCAGTATCTAGCGTTAAATTACTGCCTTACCAAACCGTTGGGAGCCATGTAGTGTAGTTCCTATTTCCCTAATAGGCTCTGCGCATTGGAATAATATAACCTATAGGCTTGACATAGGACTAAGGTCGGTATGTCCCTATCGAGTATATTAAACTTAATTACTTGTGCCAGCTAGCTCAGAGGCCACTAGAAACTCCTTGAGAACAAGAAGGAGTAGTTTCTGGCAACCGAAAAACATGACAACTTTTGTTTCCCTTTAGAATCGGAACACGTCTCAGAATCGTGGAAACAATAGATAACAGTTTCACTTAGTCAATCGTGCATGCTTAGTTTCTACAGAGTTACACAGAAAGGAAAGACGGGCGTTTTAATAAAAAGGTTTTATTGAACAGTCTTGTTTCTCGTGTAAGAGATATGTGCTGTTATTATCACAAGACAGTATGCAAGATAAATAATGTACAGCGTAAACAGTAGAAATAAATAATACTGCGCTAGCATTATCTTTTAGCATATATTCACGTACATAAATAACATGAGCTAAAAATGCGAGTACTCATACGATGCGTCTCTAAGCTAGTTCTACCCCAATGTACCTACCCTAGTCTAGGTGTAGGGAAAGGTAGAAGTAGGTGGGGTATTCTCTAGTCTGGTATACTAAGTGTATGTTAAGTATAGTATGCCAAGTATGGTATGCCAAGAGTGCCTCTAGGTTCTAGTCAGCTCCATACCTTGAGAATGAGAGAGGTGGGAATCTCTTGCCGGATCTGGAACTCTAACACCCCGCGAAGGGAGTCAGAACACTGGAAGCTGGATTTGTCTGCGTGCAGAAATGACAGCGTCTTCTCAGTGCGTCAGGCTGGGATACGGGCTCCTCTGAAGTCGAGGTCTCCTCTAACTTGCTTGGGCAAGGAAAGGTATATTTATACCTGGTAGGTGTCTTGGATTGTTAGCATTGACGTAAAGTCAGACAGAGGAAGACGTCAGGAATGAACCCTTAAGGTATAACGGTTCATACATAATAGATGAGTTCTTGGAGAAATCAATAGTCCTGTGGTAGGGGAACTCCCAGAGCTTAAGGGTCTGGTTTCTAAGAACTCGTTGTGACGTTAGGGTGGACAGATGTCGGTGACCATGCCTGTATTTGGAGTGCACGGTTAATGCCTAAATAAGGACAGGGATTCTATGCCTATATAAGGGCAATGCGAATTGTGCCTATATAAGGACATGATTCAGGAAAACCTATATACGGACCCCTAAAGCGGAATACAACACTGGTAGTGAAAAACTCTCAACCTTGTTTTTCATTACTGAGAGGCCTACCCCTCTCATAGGTTAACATTGGGAAATCCTTATTACAATTAATACGTTGTAATTCATAACTGAGAAAAGGTAGAGTGGCCATGTTTTGTACCTCTGGAATAGGAATGGCAAATCCTCTTTAATGGTGACATTGGATTTGTAGTTACCATCCTGGAAAGGCCACTGTCCAGGCCACTGCCTGTCTCTGATCACTGGCTTGGCTGGGCAACAATTCACTTTGTGTATTCCCTCTAAACAGTCCCACACAACGGAAGGTTGGGTGTGACTTTATGCATCTTCCTGGGACGAGGGGAGGGAGGAGCTGGGCAAAGTTTCACACTTACACCTGAATAGGCTTGACCCTGCCCACACATAAATTGCTGCATAACCCCCTGTAGTGAGTCTGGAGCCAGGGCAGGATGAAGGGATATCTGTGCACTTTAAAGACCCTTCTTTGCAGTCCCCCCACTTCAAAGGCACAACTGAGTATAAGTACTGGACCTCTGACCCTACCAAATCAGTACACTTCAGGACCTGAAACCACTTTGCCAAGAAGAAGGACTGCTGTACCAAGGACTGCTGTTGCTGGACTGCTGCTCTGGAGGACTGCTGCCTTGCTGTGCTCTCTGCTGCTCCCTCTGACTGCACCTTCAGCACCTGTCCCAGAGTGTCTCCAAATGCTAGCTGACTAGCCTCCTGTTCCTCAAAGACTCAGGGACATTAAATTCTTTAACTCTGCTCAAGTGCCTGGTTTATTGGAAGTGAACCCAGGTGCTTGCTCCAGTGTACAGGACGCATCTTCTGCTGCATCGAGGAGAACTGATTCATTACTGCTGTTGCGGCAACAAAATTTATACAATGCACGTGGAGCCTGACCATCGCCACAAGCATCGCCGCATCGGAACTGCTGCATTGCCACCACTGCTGAAGGAAGATTGACGCATCCCTCTGTTTGCGTGGAGAAACCCAGCACATCAGCTACAGAACCAATGCACCTCAGAACCAGCGCTTTGTCTTCAGAAACCAGTGCGTCACCATTGTTGCGTGGCGAAATTCAACGTATCTCCTAGACTGCAGGACTGACAGTGACGCATCGCTCAACTGCACCTGCATCTCGTTGTTTGGACCAAGGATTACGGTACTTTTGCTTAGTGGGCCCTGCGTGGGTCCTGTATCCTGCCTGTGCTCCATCGTAATTGGGCTGAACTGTTGTCTTGGTCCAGCGCAATTAATGAACACTGCTAGAGCTATTTGCTTCTAAGTGATATTCTTATACTAAGGGGCTGATTATGATCTCGTTAGGAAAGCATTCCAACCGAAACGGTTCCAGAATGCTTTCCTAACGACTCGGATCGGGGAGTTGGATGTATCAGGATGCATCCGGATACGATTCGGTCGGACTCCCATTGAATTCAATGGGAGCCTGTGTACCAAACGTGAACACAGGCTCTCATTGAAAAAAGGGGTGGGTGGGGAAAAGAGTGCACCCTGTGGCCTGCACACAATGATGCCCGCCACACTGTGCATGCATGGAAAGAGGGGACCCATGGATACCGCCGCGACCGATTGGGAGGGCCCAGGGTGAAGGGGGGTCTGCTATGGGCCCTCAAAGTCCGATTCCCAAAACTGTTTTGTCTCGTCAAAACCAAGTCGGTACGGCTGTCCGAATCGGTCATCGTGCTCGCTCGTTCGGAAACTGTCCGCATTGCGCTGCATGAATCGGCTCCGAACAAGTCGGACTGCCTGAATCGTGTTCGGAACCGATTCGGTCAGCCCCGACGGCTTCTATGCATCGTACTTGATCGTCCGGAAAGGTGGATGATTCGGTTGGAAACATATGCTCTGAATCGGATTCGCTTAATCCGAATCCCATTTGGAGTCCTTCCTAACAAGATCGTAATCTGCCCCGTAATCTTTAAAAATTCATATCTCGACTTATGCTTATTGGATTTTTGGTTTGGTCTTTGTTTTGTTTATGAAATCCTACATTATTTTTCAAAACTGGTATGGAATCTTTTTGTGGTTTTGTCACTGTTGTTCTGTTTGCTGTATTGCACAAATAATTAACATATTGCCTCTTAAATTAAGCCTGGCTACTCTGTACCAAGCTACCCGAGGGTGAACACAGGTTAATTTTTTGTGTGTATCTGACTTACCTCTACTAGGATTGTGGTTTCTGCCTGGAAAGGGTGCATACCTCTGCCAATCAGAAACCCAATTTCTAACAATTTGTATGTTTTGCTTCTAAACGTTTCCTACGGCATACTCCGTCTAACCTGCCTATTAATTTGTATATAAAGCATTGAAACAACAACTATTGACTGTCATCCTTTTGAGAATGTTTATCACCTGCGACTGAACTGGATTGATTTAAGAGAAGTGACAGGGCTAGGTAGGGGAAGGAGCGACCTCCGCAGCTGCTACGTTGGATGTGGGGGGTGAGAGAAAGTGAAGCGGAGCAGAAGTGTCTGGTGGGTTGATGGAAGTTCAGGCGGTGTTCCACAGTTGTGTAGGGCCTTGTATGCATGGGTCAGGAGCTTGAACTGGCATCTTTTCTGTACAGGGAGCCAGTGGAGTTCCCTGAGGTAGGCGGCGATATGGGCTCGTGTAGGGAGGACCAGGGCAAATCTGGATGCGATGTGCTGTATAGTCTGTGGTCGTCGGAGGTGAGCTGTGATCCCTGTGTAGAGAGCGCTGCTGTAGTCCAGTCGGCTGGAGATGTGGGCCTGGGTGATATTGCGTCTTGAGCTCTGGGGTACCCATTTGAATATTTTAAGAAGCATGTGGAGAAACAAAAAGCAGGAGGAGGAGATAGAGTTGACCTGAGTCGTCATGGTTAGCTTGTTGTCCTGAATGATGCTTAGGTTCCTAGCGTGGTCAGTAGGGGTAGGAGTAGGTCCGAGTTCTGAGTTTTTGTTTCTGAGAATCAGTACCTCTGCCTTGTCTGTGTTGAGATTCAGGCAATTGTCATTCATCCAGTTGGCGATGTCTGTCATGCAGTTGTGGAAGTTGGTTGTGTTGTGTTGGTGGTGTCTTCAGAGAGAGAGAGGATGAGTTATGTGTCGTCGGCGTAGGATATGATGTTGAGTCTGTGGGTTTCGGCGATGCTGGTGAGAGGTGTCATATAAGTGTTGAAGAGGGTGGGACTGAGTGAAGATCTTTGGGGTACTCCACAGATTATTTCCTTGGGGTTTGGAGGTGAAGGGGATAAGGCAGACTTTTGGCATTCTTCCCATGAGGAAAGAGGTGATCCATCTGAGAGCAGCTCTTTGGATGCCTATGTTGTGCAGCCTTGTAATGAGTGTATAGTGGGAGAGCATATTGAAGGCTTCTAAGACATCTAGGAGGATCAGAGCTGCAGTCTCTCCTTGGAAGAGTAGGGCTCAGATTTCGTCGGTAGCCGTGATGAGGGCTGTCATGGTGCTGTGGTTGCTGCGGAATCTGTATTAGGAGGAGTCAAGTAGGAGGTTCTATTCCAGATATGAGGAGAGGTGTTGGTTGGTGGTTTTTTCGAATACTTTAGCCAGGATGGGAGCAAGGAGATCGGTCGGTAGTTGTTGAGTTCGCTGGGGTCTGCCAATGGTTTCTTTAGTAGGGCGTTGACTTCTGCATGTTTCCAGTCCTCGGGGAAGGTGGCCTCCACAATGAGGTGTTAAATAATGTAGTGAGTATTTGGCTGATTCTGTATTTGCCTAGGTTGAAGATGTGAGGGCATGGGTCGGTTTTGATCCCTGAGTGGACAGAGTTCAGGATGGAGGCAGTATTCTGTGGGGTGAGCTGGCTCCATCCGGATAGTCGGATGTCTGTGGTAGTAGCAGTGTCGTTGTGTTGCTTGAAGAAGTCAAGGGCTTTGGGCAGGGGTTTGAAGTTTCTGTAGATGCTGGCAATCTCGTCATGCAAGACGTTTGCAAGGTTGTCACAGAGTTCCTCTGAGGGGGTAATGTTGTTTGTTGCAGCTGAGGGGTTGCAGAATACTTTGACAATGTTGAAGAGTTTTTTGCTGTTAATGGAGCTCAATTCGATGTGTGAGGCTAAGGTCTTTTTCTTTGATTCTCTCAACTGAAAGTGGTAGAGGTTAAGGGCTGCCTTGAAGGTGGTCTTGTCGGTCATGTCCTTTCTGGTGCGCCATCTCCTTTCCAGTTGTTTACAGTGTTGTTTAGCGGTTCTGAGGTCTTCATTGTACCAGCTAGCCTGCTTGGTGGACCATCTGTGTGTGTAGTTGCTGATGGGAGTGTATGAGGTGTTCCATGGATGGGGTGATGTTGTCATTTGTGGGGGTGCATTGGATGAATACTTTGTATATGATGGCGATCCCTCCGCTAAGCTTCTTGATGCGGTTGTGGTTGGTGACATTGTATCCTACGGGTATTGCGGTGGGAATGTCGGGCACAGAACTGGGGTTGAGCCAGGTCTCAGGGAGGAAGAGGACATCAGGATTGAGGGTGGAAATGAGGTCCCAAATCACTAAGGTGTGTTCGCATAGTGAGTGTGTGTTGAGAAGGGCGCATGAAAGTTGGCGTTTTTGTTCAGGTGGTGTCAGTGGTGTGCTCGAGGTGGGGTTGGTTGGTGGACCTAAGTGTGTGCAGTGGCAGGTGACGTGGCAATGGGTACAGGTAAAAGTTCCTACCATGGAGAGTGGGTCGGCACAGTGGCAGTGTTTATACTGCATCCAGGGTCGAGGGTGTAGAGCTCGGTGATGGTGTAGCTGTGAGAGACAGGAGAGCCAAGGGTCATAGCGCTTGATGAGGTTCAAGCGCAGACGGGTACAGATGGGCTTGCCTTTGGCATGCCAGCAGTGTGCCCTCTCAGCGCATCTGCTGCGACCTGAATTAAGTAGGTCCTGGGGTGGGTGGGGCTTCTGTTGACGGGAATAACAGTGAGCAGGATATCCCAGGGGGGGAAACCCAGGCAGCAGCGGGGTCACTGGATCAGGCTGGAAGTAGAACAAGCAGGAACTGGACGCCACTGGTAAGTGGCAGGCTAGGTGCCCAGGTGCCTACTCATCCCATCTATAGGAGTGGCATTAACACAGCAGACGCTTTGGCAGTATTGGCTAAAGAGATGCTTGAAATGAGAGCCATAAATATGCAAAATTGCCTTGCGTTGGATTTGCTCCTCACAAAGGATGGCGAAGTTTGCATAGTCATTTATGAGGGGGAATGCTGTGCATGTATTCTGCATGTAGATGAGCAGCTTGACAGCTACATTACTAACATCATGAACTAACTGAGCTGGAAGAGCCAGGTGTCTGGGAAGGATTAGAATCTATATGCGGACTACTTGGAAAGGAATTCGCTGAGATAGGGGAATGGCTTGGTAGCAGAGGTGGATGAATTCTGAAACTGCTTCTAACCCCTTTTTTGCTTGTATGCTTATCATTGCATGTGTGCCTGTTTCCTTGAATGTTTGCAAAGAAATTTCATCACAAAATGGTATGGATTGTGGACATAAGAAGCTGTCAGCAACGAGAGGAAGAAAAAAAAAGAGACTTGATGTAGAGGTTGAAGAAATGCAATTTGACCTTTATGACACCTTGAAGGTCTTGGGTAAATCAGGAGAACCTGAAATGAATGAATGATGTTCAGTAATAAAGAATTGAACTGATGATTTGAAATTATTGGGCGGGGGGTTGTGAGAGCTGACTTCCTTACACCTTAATAATTTCACAAAACTGGGGCTTACGCTAACTTATGTTGTGTTTACAATGTCCACCTTCTTGTGCTAACGTCACCAAGTTCACATGTTAACTGTTGTTGTGCTTCTTGCTCCAAATAAAGAACTGCAAAACTCACACTAATAAACTGAGAAATGCTTCTAGAGGCCTTTTCTTACTCTGTACCTAGCCAAGGGCATTTCAACTGTCCCAGGCTATTGTCACACAATAAATTAATTGGATGGTCAAAGTAACTGTAAGAATGCCTTATTTAGAGTTTTATATAGTGTAAACAAGACTGTTACGGGTGACAGAGCGCTTTACAGGACAAGCAAAAGTACACAAATAATAACAATATAGTATAGCCTGATATTAAATACATAACATGACATATATCACAGAGAACAGTAATTACATGCTCAGATGGGTAGAAGAGAGATAAGAACACATAGTCTAACAAATTCCCACCCTGAATGTAGTTCTAGGGGTGGGGGAACATAGTGTAAATGGTGGAGCGACGTAGGAGAGAGAACAGTGCAAGAATCGGGAGCAGGAGGGGGGAACCGATCAAGAAGCAAGTCCTCAGTGGGTGGTGAATTTGTTGGATAATAGAGTTTAAACTTATTTCTTGAAGAAGGAAGTGGAAGGGTTGCATCTGATTTCAGTAGGGAGAGCGTTCCAGATTCTCGGAGCAATTCTAGAGAAGGATCCATGTATGCTTTCTTTCTCTTGAATTTTTGTGGCTTGAGTAGTAGGAAACGTACACTAATGGAAGACCTGTTTGTACCCGAGAGGGTCAGTTTCTGGGCCAGGTAGGAAAGGTGTTGTGGTGCGATGCTTTATGTGTCATACATGCAATTTTGAGATGGATCTTAGCCTCATAGGGTAGCCATTTCAGTGATTAGAGGTCTGGGGTGATCTCTTTATTTTTGATCCAGTGTTGAGTTTAGCTGTTTCATTCAGTGTGGCCTTCAGCGGTAGAAGTGATGTTTTTGGAAGGCCCGCAAGGATACAGTTACCGTAGCCTAGTTTTGGTAGTGCAAGAGCTTGAACTGCTGTTTTGAGGTCTTCCAGGGGGCAGGAAAAGTTTAGGTTTCCTAAGAAGATGCAACTGATGGCTAGCACCCATAGTGGCAGCACTGATGTGTTTTTGAATGGAGAGGACTTTGTCCAAGGATAAACCTAGGGATTATGCAAAGTCAACGATGTGTGGTGTGTAGCAAAAGGCAGTAAGATGTGGAAACCAGTCTTCTATATTAGGGGCGCTGGAAGGCGGCGAGATCAATAAGAATTCAGTTTTTATTGCATTGAGTTTGAGGTGATTACTAGTCAGCTAGTATTACATCTTTGTCAAGCTGAGGTTAAAGATATTGATGTCATCAGGCAAAGTTATTTGCATGTAGAGTTGAGTATCATCTGCATACATATGGTAGGAAATGTGTGCGAGTTTGAGGATTTCCGTTAGGGGCTCCATGTATAGGTTAAACAATGTCAGGGAGAGAGTAGAGGCTTGGGGTATGCCAAGTGTCACTGGCAACTTGTCGGAAAGAACATGGTTGAGTAGGATGCATTGAGATCTGTTGTGTAGGAAAGAGAAAAGCCATTTAAGAACTGTGCCGGACAGACCCATCCTGTGTTCTAGAAGTTTTTAGAGGGTATCATGATTGATAGTGTCAAACGCCGCTGACAGGTCAAGTAGAATTAGGAGGCACGATTAATTCTGGTCGAATGAGCGTAGGGCATCGTCGACAATATGGACCATGGGGGTTTCGGTGCTATGGCCTGATCGAAAACCTGATTGCTATTGGTCTGAGAGTTGGAATTGCTCGATGTGATTTCAAAACTGTAAGTGTACACATGTTTCTAAAAGTTTGGTCAAAGTTGTGATGTTGGAGATAGAACGGTAGTTGTTGGGATCAGACTGGTCTGAGTTGGGTTTCTTTAGAATAGGAGTCCTCTTTTTAGGCAGTCAGGTTAGGAACCTTGAGTGAATGAATCTTCGATTATCATGTTCCATAAAGGGAGAAGTAGGTGAGTGGACTCAGGGGGAAATTTGCAAACAAGGAAGATAGTTGAAGTGGTTGGAGTATTTCAAAGAGGTCAGGAGATTTAATATGTCATTTTCATTGAAGGTTTTAAAGCTGGATCAGACGGTGTTATTTTTAGGTGAGAGGGGAATTCTTGGTAATACTTCCTTATCAAGAGAAGTGGGGAGTAGGGGGCTTCCTGTGGTAAGAGTTTCAAATCGTTTTGAATATTGTTGGTGATTAGTGTGTTTTTCTCAGCGAAGAAGGAGACAAAGGCTTCACAACTGAGTGGAGTTTTGTTGTCTGAGGAGATGAACTCGCTTTTTCGAATTGACTGTTTTTTGATGATCTTGTACATTTTTTGGTTAGTTTGTTGCCGTGTCTAGTTGATTTTTGAAGAACGTTGCTTTGGATATCCTAGTGTGCCTATTGTAGGTGCTACATTGTTGTCCTAGAAGTTTGAGGTTGGGCACAGAGGGGGTATGTCTCCATGCTCTTTCTGCGCGACTGAGGTGTCAATGTTGTCCGTTAAGGTTACTATTGAACCAGGGGTTGGATCTTTTTGACGGGATTATTTTAAGGTATTTGGGGGGAAGGGTGTCCATGATATTAGATATGGAATTGATAGGGGGGCGTGGTCTCGCGGCAAACCAACATGGCCGCAACTTAGGGCAGCTCCGAGGCCTTTCCTTCCTACCCCATAGATCCGCCACAATTATCCGTCTGAGAGATGCAGAACCTGTAACAGGAGCGCAAGCGGTGCCCATCAATGATTCCCCGGGCAAAATCGGAGCTGGTGGGCAGTAGTTGCACCGATCGGCAACTCTGGGCCTGTGGCTGGAAAAACCGGGGCCTCGAGTGCTGGAGGTGGCCGACGGAGGAGGCGATAGCGTGGGCATGAACCCCTCCCCCACCCTCGGGGGGCCAAAGTAAATCAGATAAACGGCTTTGGGGCCGCCCAAAGGGCCCCCCCCGGGGCAGTGACGCTGTCGCCTGGGACACTGGAACGGGGATTGCACCCCCCCCGGGCAGGCTGGGCCGTGACGGGACTGCAGAGCACGCAGCCGTGCGGAAACCCCCTGTCGGCCGACGGAGGTGGGGAGAGGGACCACGCGAACCAGCAGTGGAGCAATCGAAGGTGACCGGGGCAGAGTGTGTCGTTTGGGGCCCTGCAACGCTGACAGAGCAGTAACAGACCGAACTGCCCCCACGGACACTGGAGCGGGGGGAGCGGCACCTGGGAGTGACTGCCCCCAACGTCCCCTTACTGTGGAATGGGATCCGGGGCTGGAGGGCGAAAGTGATCGCGCGGCTGCACCCATAGTAGTAGTGGCTGCAAGGGGCCGATGAGACTCCGCTGGACAAAGCTCAAGGAGAGCTGTATTGGTATAGACACTGGGCGGGCCTGTTGTGAGAGTGGCCGATAGTGAATTTGGCCCTACCAGATCGGGCCTTGCTGACCGAAACAGCCTCCGGGACTAGAAGGCCTTCTGCTGTGTATTTTTGCCTTGGTTGATGAGAGCGGGGAGAGGTGGGCGTGGAGCGATCTCCCTACTATATCTGTGACATTGTGGCTGGCTGCTTGGGGCCGCATGAGGGGATCCATCCTGCGCCCCCACCTTTCTCCTTGGCACACCAGTGGACTCTGAGTCGACGTCGTCGTGGTGGCTCCCCGCTACCTAGAGGACGATTTGGGGATGGCGGCGTCCTGATTTGAGTGACGACTGGTCCGAGTGACAAACTATCAGCCCACGACGGCGTCGCTCACCGTGACTGCCGCTACCCGCAGAGGTCACCACAAATAGAGCCTTTACAGCCGGTGACGCCCTGGGTACCCACCTTCACTGTCTGAATCCGACTCCGGGGTCCCATTAAACATCCGAAGACGACGAAGCTAAATCAGCGTCGCCCACAACTGGCCCGGCACTCTGCGGACAACCTCAAAGAGACCTGGCCGAGGTCAACAACACCTGACATTTCAGCCGAGTATTCACCCCAAGGAACAAAGTGGACACTACCATGTCTAGCGCCAAGGGTTCCCGGGCGTCTCAACAAGGCAGGCTTGACCGCTTTACCTTCCCGAAGGCGGACCTTACTGAGAAGAAGGTGACCAGCGACAAATCGCAGAGTGGAACGTAGCAAGACCCTACCGAGCCCACAATGAAGGACTTAATGGCAGCTATCATGGGCTTCCGCACGTCCATCGACACTCTCTCCTCGGAGGTGACGCTGATCAGAGCGGATCTCACAAAGTACAGAGAAAAGGTCAAACAATTGGAGATTACCACCGCCAGTCTAGTAGAGGATACTTCACAACTCCAAAGAGACATGGGGGAGCTCCAATCATTTCGCAAATACACGGAAGACAAGCTGGATGATTATGAGGGGCGCCTGAGATGCAACAACATCCGCGTTCTTGGCGTGCCAGAGAAATCGGAAGGTCCAGCCGCCGACCTGTTCATAGAGGAACTGATCTCGACAAAGCTGCAACCAAAGGGCCTTTCCAAACTGTTCGTAATTGAGCGAGCTCACAGAGTGCCTGGGGGCCGCCCAAAGCCTGGGGCCCCCCGGCGTCCAATACTGGCCCGGCTGCTCAATTATAGAGACAGGGACACAATCCTCCAAGCGGCAAGGGTTGCTCCTCCAATCCACCTAGACAACTCGGAAATCACCTTCTTCCCCGACTTCACCCGAGCGGTGCAGGTGAAGCGACGCTCCTTCCTCAATGTCAAGCGTAGGCTGAGGGAAAAAGGTTGCAAGTACGCCATGCTCTTCCCAGCACGCTTGTGAATTGAACTAGACGGGAAAACCCGCTTCTTTGACCTTCCAGAGGTGGCATCCGACTGGCTGGACAGCCTTGGGCTCCCGCCGGAACAGGACTCCACCAATCGCTGAATTCCGCTGCGATCTCTCATGGCGGAGCCCGCGCTGTGTCAAGCGCGATTTGCCTCCGCCGCTGCTGTACCAGCGCCACCAGCACTCAGTCCATGATGGTATGAACCCTGCACCGAGGCCTTGGGAACTCTCACAGTAGGTGAAATAGATATTGGACAGGTCCTGCATTAACACTCTGCGATGGTAGGCGGGGGGGCCGATGGAACGCAGGGGCCTTCCCCCGTGTATTATTTCTATCAGTAGAACAGTTGGGCGACAGGCACTCTGCATTTAAATATCACGGGCAGTTCTAAGCCCGGAGTGCAGGGGAGCAGGGTGGGGGGATGTTGGGAGGGACTGTTGTTTATTTCGAATGTTCTTTTTTTGTGTTATCTCGACAGTATGATATATACAAGTGACCCCACTCGTGGGGATATGCCTAGCTTAGGATGGGAGTACAGTACAACAGGGCAGTCAAAATCTTAAGTTGGAATGTTAACGGATTGGGGGACAAGATCAAGAGAGGGATTGTGTTGCAGTACATAAGGAGACAAAGCGATACAAAAGGGGATGATGGACGGAACGTTTGAGCCAATCAAACACTCACCCCCAGTCAACTGATCTGGGTTTAATCCATCATCATTCTTTAGCTCACTCCACCACCCCAGTTCAGACATGGCCATATGCAAATCAGTCTGACCCTGTGCCTCATGGGAACAGTCCAGCCCGAACTGCCAAGCCATGTCTTCCCTGGACCGGAAACAAGCATCCTAGGACCGGTTTCTGGCATTTCAGCCGTCATCAGCCAGGCTTGCTTGAATCCAGTGGCAAAGTGAGCAAGGGACCCACGTCTGGGCATACCCCTGCCAACCTAGGGCGAACAAAGCGATACAAAAGGGGATGATGGACGGAACGTTTGAGCCAATCAAACACTCACCCCCAGTCAACTGATCTGGGTTTAATCCATCATCATTCTTTAGCTCACTCCACCACCCCAGTTCAGACATGGCCATATGCAAATCAGTCTGACCCTGTGCCTCATGGGAACAGTCCAGCCCGAACTGCCAAGCCATGTCTTCCCTGGACCGGAAACAAGCATCCTAGGACCGGTTTCTGGCATTTCAGCCGTCATCAGCCAGGCTTGCTTGAATCCAGTGGCAAAGTGAGCAAGGGACCCACGTCTGGGCATACCCCTGCCAACTTAGGGCGAACAAAGCGATACAAAAGGGGATGATGGACGGAACGTTTGAGCCAATCAAACACTCACCCCCAGTCAACTGATCTGGGTTTAATCCATCATCATTCTTTAGCTCACTCCACCACCCCAGGTCAGACATGGCCATATGCAAATCAGTCTGACCCTGTGCCTCATGGGAACAGTCCAGCCCGAACTGCCAAGCCATGTCTTCCCTGGACCGGAAACAAGCATCCTAGGACCGGTTTCTGGCATTTCAGCCGTCATCAGCCAGGCTTGCTTGAATCCAGTGGCAAAGTGAGCAAGGGACCCACGTCTGGGCATACCCCTGCCAACTTAGGGCGAACAAAGCGATACAAAAGGGGATGATGGACGGAGCGTTTGAGCCAATCAAACACTCACCCCCAGTCAACTGATCTGGGTTTAATCCATCATCATTCTTTAGCTCACTCCACCACCCCAGTTCAGACATGGCCATATGCAAATCAGTCTGACCCTGTGCCTCATGGGAACAGTCCAGCCCGAACTGCCAAGCCATGTCTTCCCTGGACCGGAAACAAGCATCCTAGGACCGGTTTCTGGCATTTCAGCCGTCATCAGCCAGGCTTGCTTGAATCCAGTGGCAAAGTGAGCAAGGGACCCACGTCTGGGCATACCCCTGCCAACTTAGGGCGAACAAAGCGATACAAAAGGGGATGATGGACGGAACGTTTGAGCCAATCAAACACTCACCCCCAGTCAACTGATCTGGGTTTAATCCATCATCATTCTTTAGCTCACTCCACCACCCCAGTTCAGACATGGCCATATGCAAATCAGTCTGACCCTGTGCCTCATGGGAACAGTCCAGCCCGAACTGCCAAGCCATGTCTTCCCTGGACCGGAAACAAGCATCCTAGGACCGGTTTCTGGCATTTCAGCAGTCATCAGCCAGGCTTGCTTGAATCCAGTGGCAAAGTGAGCAAGGGACCCACGTCTGGGCATACCCCTGCCAACTTAGGGCGAACAAAGCGATACAAAGGGGATGATGGACCAGAACGTTTGAGCCAATCAAACACTCACCCCCAGTCAACTGATCTGGGTTTAATCCATCATCATTCTTTAGCTCACTCCACCACCCCAGTTCAGACATGGCCATATGCAAATCAGTCTGACCCTGTGCCTCATGGGAACAGTCCAGCCCGAACTGCCAAGCCATGTCTTCCCTGGACCGGAAACAAGCATCCTAGGACCGGTTTCTGGCATTTCAGCCGTCATCAGCCAGGCTTGCTTGAATCCAGTGGCAAAGTGAGCAAGGGACCCACGTCTGGGCATACCCCTGCCAACTTAGGGCGAACAAAGCGATACAAAGGGGATGATGGACGGAGCGTTTGAGCCAATCAAACACTCACCCCCAGTCAACTGATCTGGGTTTAATCCATCATCATTCTTTAGCTCACTCCACCACCCCAGTTCAGACATGGCCATATGCAAATCAGTCTGACCCTGTGCCTCATGGGAACAGTCCAGCCCGAACTGCCAAGCCATGTCTTCCCTGGACCGGAAACAAGCATCCTAGGACCGGTTTCTGGCATTTCAGCCGTCATCAGCCAGGCTTGCTTGAATCCAGTGGCAAAGTGAGCAAGGGACCCACGTCTGGGCATACCCCTGCCAACTTAGGGGCGAACAAAGCGATACAAAGGGGATGATGGACGGAGCGTTTGAGCCAATCAAACACTCACCCCCAGTCAACTGATCTGGTATGCCCAGACGTGGGTCCCTTGCTCACTTTGCCACTGGATTCAAGCAAGCCTGGCTGATGACGGCTGGAATGCCAGAAACCGGTCCTAGGATGCTTGTTTCCGGTCCAGGGAAGACATGGCTTGGCAGTTCAGGCTGGACTGTTCCCATGAGGCACAGGGTCAGACTGATTTGCATATGGCCATGTCTGAACTGGGGTGGTGGAGTGAGCTAAAGAATGATGATGGATTAAACCCAGATCAGTTGACTGGGGGTGAGTGTTTGATTGGCTCAAGCGTCCGTCCATCATCCCCTTTGTATCAGCTTGTTCGCCCTAAGTTGGCGGGGGTATGCCCAGGCGTGGGTCCCTGCTCACTTTGCCACTGGATTCAAGCAAGCCTGGCTGATGACGGCTGGAATGCCAGAAACCGGTCCTAGGATGCTTGTTTCCGGTCCAGGAAGACATGGCTTGGCAGTTTGGGCTGGACTGTTCCCATGAGGCACAGGGTCAGACTGATCTGCATATGGCCATGTCTGAACTGGGGTGGTGGAGTGAGCTAAAGAATGATGATGGATTAAACCCAGATCAGTTGACTGGGAGTGAGTGTTTGATTGGCTCAAACGTTCCGTCCATCATCCCCTTTGTATCGCTTGTTCGCCCTAAGTTGGCGGGGGTATGCCCAGACGTGGGTCCCTTGCTCACTTTGCCACTGGATTCAAGCAAGCCTGGCTGATGACGGCTGGAATGCCAGAAACCGGTCCTAGGATGCTTGTTTCCGGTCCAGGAAGACATGGCTTGGCAGTTCGGGCTGGACTGTTCCCATGAGGCACAGGGTCAGACTGATTTGCATATGGCCATGTCTGAACTGGGTGGTGGAGTGAGCTAAAGAATGATGATGGATTAAACCCAGATCAGTTGACTGGGGGTGAGTGTTTGATTGGCTCAAGCGTTCCGTCCATCATCCCCTTTGTATCGCTTGTTCAGCCCTAAGTTGGCGGGGTATGCCCAGACGTGGGTCCCTTGCTCACTTTGCCACTGGATTCAAGCAAGCCTGGCTGATGACGGCTGGAATGCCAGAAACCGGTCCTAGGATGCTTGTTTCGGTCCAGGAAGACATGGCTTGGCAGTTCGGGCTGGACTGTTCCCATGAGGCACAGGGTCAGACTGATTTGCATATGGCCATGTCTGAACTGGGGTGGTGGAGTGAGCTAAAGAATGATGATGGATTAAACCCATATCAGTTGACTGGGGGTGAGTGTTTGATTGGCTCAAACGTTCCGTCCATCATCCCCTTTTGTACATAAGGAGACAAGCGCCGGATATTGTTTTCCTCCAGGAAACACACCTCGTTGGTAACACATGCAAGGCAATGCACAGGTGGGGGTATTCGATGGTGGCGCATGCGGGCTTTACCACGAGTTCCAGGGGAGTTGGTATTATGCACAAAAAGTCATTCCCTTTCTCGCTTACCACTACATACGTTGACGACCGGTGCAGATATGTTGGAATCACAGGCACCTGGGAGGGCAGGTCTATCACCTTTATGTCAATATACGCGCCCCCCGGGATGCAGGGCACTACATTCACCGACCTGAGTGCTATACTCTTGACATTGCCTGACGGACACCTGGTGCTCGGAGGCGATTTTAACTCAATCGTCTCGGGCACTTTAGATAGACACCCCCCCCGTGAAATCCCTCAAGCCGCCCAGGCGTTCTCCAGTTTCCTGGAGGCGATGGGACTGATGGACCGTTCATGAAATCCGCCACCTGGCAAGAGGTATTTCCGACCATTCCCCAATATGGGTCCATATAGTGTTAGATTATACGCAGATGGGAAGGGTTGCCCCAATAAACCCCTGGCACCTCAAGAACCACAAAATACAGAAAGGCCTAATTAAAACTTTTGACGAATACTTTCTGGAGAACGAACACACAGTTGACTCACCCCAAATACTATGGGAAGCTTTCAAAACGGTGGTTCATGGACAGGCCCTCTCCTTGGTGGCGGGCTCCAGAAAAGACAGGGTGAAAGAAATTTCTGATATAGAGCAGGAAATATACCGCCTAGAACAGGATGTCACCTCGGATGCCACACCTGAAACCCTCCACTCCCTGCGCCTGCGGCAGGAAGAATACCGGGCGTTGGTCACCGACCGTGCCAAAATACAGGGAAGGGAAAGGCTGGGGCGGATATATGACTGGGGCGACAAGGCCGGCAAACTGCTCGCATGGTTAGATAAGAGAGAGCTGGCCAGCAGGCTTGTACCAGAGGTCAGGGGCACTGATGGTTCTTTAGTGACAGATCCCCAAGATACAGCCAATCACTTTGCAGCTCACTTCCAAACCGTATATAGCTCGGTGGCGCCGTACCCGGAACCGGACTTTACTAATCTAATTAAAGACATAGCTCTTCCGACATTGTCAGAATCAGACTCCACATTCGTGGACAGTGAACTAACTGCTGATGAAATAGCGACAGCAATAAGAACGCTGCATTCAGGGAAAGCTTTGGGCCCCAACGGCATCCCAATTGAGCTCTACAAGCTTCGACCAGATAAGCTGGCTCCCTATCTGAAGTCCATGTTTGAGGATAGCCTTACCCAGGGGATATTGCCAATTGACCAGAGAATTGCCACTATAGTTGTAATCCATAAAGAAGGGAGGCCCAAAACGGAGTGTACCTCCTATCGGCCTATATCACTGCTGAATGCAGAACCCAAAATTCTAGCTAAAGTTCTCGCCACAAGGCTGACCAAGGTGATTGGCGACCTAGTCCATCCAGATCAGTCAGGGTTCATGCCTAAAAGAAACACGGCTCTCAACCTGCGCAGACTACATGGAATCCTGGGCAGGGTACCGACGATACGAGAAGACGCAGTCGTGGTCTCATTGGATGCCACCATGGCTTTCGATACATTGGAATGGCCATATCTTTTTGCAGTGCTTGTGAAACTGGGATTTGGGCCCAATTTCTGCCGCTGGATACGGCTGTTGTACAGCGAGCCGTTGGCCCAGATAGTTGTAAACAACAGGAAGTCTGAATCCTTTGCACTCAGCAGGGGGACCCGTCAGGGGTGCCCCCTTTCTCCCTTACTGTTCGCTTTAGCCCTTGAACCACTCGCAGCGTGGCTCCGTAAAGATGTAAGGATCCGCGGATTGCGCTGGTCGGCGGAGTGGGAGGATCGGGTATCCCTGTACCCTGATGATATCCTCCTATATCTTACGTCCCCCAAGAGGTCCCTAATAGTAGCCTTTGACATACTAGAGGTTTTTGGAAGATACTCTGGGTTTCGAGTCAACTGGCAAAAATCACTCCTATATGTCCTATGGGGAACCTCCCCCCCTTTGCCCCGAAACTGCCCGATCCCAGTGGCCTCGGACGGATTCAAGTACGTGGGCATATTTATATCCTTAGATCCAACAGTTCGATACGCCCGCAATCTGCTCCCCCCACTGCAAAGGCTCAAAAGTGACATAGCACACTGGAAGTCCCTACCGCTCTCGATGCTGGGCAAGGCTGCATTATTTAAAATGATGTCTTTGCCCCGTTTCCTATATGCACTGCAGAACTCAGCCGACCTTGTCCCTAACTCGTACTTCAAAGATCTTGAGGGGCTCCTGAGAGACCTCCTATGGGGAGGGAGACCGTGCATCGCTATGAAAAAGCTGACACTTAGCTGGTATGATGGGGGAATCGGGTTGCCTGAAATTAAAAAATATTACTGGGCTGCACATCTAACAGCTATCAACCATTGCACATATGGTCATCCTGATAACCCGGGGTTCCGGATGGATCGTTGGCTTTTACCCAGAGGGACCTTTTCGAGAGCTTTATATTCAACACCAGGGAAATACCCGCTCACGGGGCCCACTGCCCACACAGTCAAAATCTGGCACGCTGCTACTAAAGCAGTCGGATGGCAAAACAAATTGACGTTGGCCGCGCCCCTGTGGGACTCACAAAAACTAGGATATATGGGAAACTCAAAGGGATTTGCTAAATGGGACTTAATATGGATCTCCCAAGTCAAGGACCTATTGTGCGCTGGGGGTGTGAGGCCCTTTGACACCCTACAAACTCAATACGCCCTGGCGGATTCCGAATATTATCGATACCTACAAATCAGGCACTCGCTGCAAACAGCTATTCCCAAGGATTCGATTCCATCGGACGCCTCCCCATTAGAGGACAGACTACTGGATGGGCACCTGCCCGACAGGGCCATATCCCTAACATATAGAAAACTCATCAACAATACCGATAACCCCCTATTAAAATTGCGAGACAAATGGACTGTGGACGGAATAGAATTAGATGATGAAACCTGGCAGGAAGCGGTCTCCTCTCCTAAGATGGTCGCTATCCCAGCAAGACTCAGACTGGTGCAATTAAAGATCCTCCATAGAGTCTACATAACTGGTCCCCAACTGGTACACATGGGTGGGCTGACAGACGGCTCCTGTAGGAGGGGATGCGCACAACTGGGCACATTCATGCACATACTATGGCATTGTGAGCTAATCCAGGAATATTGGCGTAAAATTCACGAGGTCATGAGTGAAGTGTTGGGGGCAGAAATCACAACGGAGGCACCTAGGTGCCTCCTTAATGTATGGGAACCTACCGACCTCAACACCTATGCTGTGAAGTGGGTCACACATGGCTGCATGATCGCCAAGAGAAATATCGCACAGCTCTGGGGAGCCCCGCACCCGCCCACGGTCGTAGCCTGGGAGCAAGATCTAGACTGGTGTATGCTGAGAGAGAAAACAGTCTATGTGGCTCGGGGTTGTCCCCGCAAATGGTCCAAGGTTTGGGCCCCTTGGAATGAATATCGAGGAAATGCATGTACACCCCCCCGTGAAGCCGATGATGATGAGTCCCCATCCCCGTGAATTCCAATGAATTGTGTTGTTGTATTGTATGTAATCTGATTTTACTGTACCCCAAGTGATTCTGATATTTGTACCTTATGTCGAGACTGTTTAATAAAAAGATTTATAAAAAAAAAAAAAAAAAGATATGGAATTGATGTAGTGATCAGTGAGGTCCTAATTCAATTCAATTCAGTATTACCATGAGAGAATCTTCCAACGTATTCTGTAGTAAAATGTTTCTTATTGCTTGTTCCCTTTCGGTGCATATCCTGAGATTAATGTACGCCTGTAGAATGTATGGATATCTTTGTCTAAAGTCCTATAGAAGGAAAGATTTAGATTTATATGGATAGGTGTAGATATCTATGTAGAGGAGACCCTTTTTCCCCACCTTTAGAGACAAATCTATACTGGAATTCACTTAGAACTGGCCTGAGTTCTCTGTACTTTTAATTTGTATGCTTTGCTATTAAAGGTTTCCTATGACATACTCTATGTAATCAGCCTGTAAATTCTTATATAAAGCATTGAAGCAACAACACTTGTATGTAATTTTTATGAGAATGTTTATCACCTGCTATTAAACAAAACTGATTTAACAAATGTGACATTTCCAGTCGGGGATCACCAAAGTCCATGGGGTCTACACTGCTCCCGGTCTTTGTTGTTGGCACGCCCCATGAGTTGGATTTTAAGGGAGTATGTTCCGCGCTGCCATGGACAACATGGTGGCTCCCACTGTAGG
The DNA here is from genome assembly GCA_963921515.1 of Calotriton arnoldi. Taxonomy (NCBI): domain Eukaryota; kingdom Metazoa; phylum Chordata; class Amphibia; order Caudata; family Salamandridae; genus Calotriton; species Calotriton arnoldi. Next base: position 2,605,273 of record CAWUFW010001134.1, on the reverse strand, counting down.
AAGGCAGTGCTTATCATATTTTGTTACATGTTTGTTGCACAATGTCTTTAAAAATGAAGGTGTTCCTAAAGATAAGTGGTGCTAGACACCCTCTTTGTTTCTTTTCCTTTTACTTCAGGTTATTTGTAAGTAAATACTTGCCCATTTAACATCTTTCTGAATGTGAGTGCTAAGTCAAATAAACAGCAGCTTAGAGGGGCACATGTAAAGGTCAGGAGTGCTGCAAGTAACCCCGAGCAATACTTTGTTTATCCCTGGTTAAGAAGAATACTTATGTTTTTACCAACTGTAAAACAAGGACTGGACAACTTCCTTGTGGGTTGCAGTTTTGTACACCACATTACTCCTCATTGGGAGTTTTCCCGTTCTATTGCTCAAGAAGATATTGTTGCACGATAGGGATTGATGTAGCTCCATTACAGACTGTCCAGCCGTGAAGGGCTATGATAACCACCTCACAAGCATACACCAATCAGCCTATGAAAATTTGACACAAGCCAATTGAAATACAAGAACTATGCTGATCAACATTAATCCCCAGTCCCCATATACCATCATGGGCATTCATATGGCTGTCTAAAAGACAACCACGCTTAAAAGCGAGCACCAAAATCCAACCAAAAGATTTCAGTATATTTAAAGTTTCCAAAATTAGTAGTCAACTGGCTGTTAAACTTGAACTCCCTCCTACGTTAACTGTTCATCAAGTCTCCCTGTTTGTTTGGAGAAATCTGTAACAGAAGAAAGGTGTGTGTTCACACAAACCTCTTCTGCTGGTAGACTAGGAGCCAAAACCTGAGGTATGTGTCATACTGGATATGAAAGGAGTAGGAAAGGTGATTCCACAATCTTCATGAATGGAAAGGCTATGGATCAAAAGCAGGACATAGGAACCTCTGAGTGAAATGCATGTACTCACGCTTGATCTGGCAAATCCACCTAAGTTACTCAACAAAATCAAACCTGGTGGGAAGCGTCTTGGGCAAGATGTACTATCTTGCCTCCAGTGTCTCCAGATGTCTTCAGCATTCTCAATGATTCTAATGTTCCTTGAGTCCCAGCATTCTGGGGTCAATCGTGTCAGAGTTACTTGTTTTGACCACTGCAGTATTATCCGGTGTCCCTGAACCATCCCTTCAACATGGCCTGCATTGGCAGAGATGCAGGACAGGCATGTGATACAGAAATGACATCTCTCATTTCAGCAAGATTTCCAAAGACTCATAAGAGCAGCAGTCATCATGGGTGATGGGTCTTCTATTATTTATATATTCCTGTTGGTTACCAGATAGCACAGATATCAGCAACTAGCCTTCATTGTGCCCCCATACCGTATTGTGTATTAGTTCTAGTTTCAAGGATGTGCTGAGGCTCTTGATATTTACCTCTCTTTGGTTTGTGACACAGCAAGTGTGCCCTGATCTGAATACTTTAATAGAAAGAACAATGTAAGTAGGATTTAGCATAGTTTGGGTACATCTTATCTCTAACTTCACGGTTGACACCTATCTGTGGCCAAGACAGACATGGACATAGTTTGCCTTTGATGACTAGGATATCATACCAGGTCAAGGAGTGCTTTAAGAAGTTATTTGCTAAGATACTGGATATGGTAGTCAATAAGTTCTCCTCTATCACACTTTTCAGCTCAGTGTTGCTGTTCCAAAGCAAGGGTCAACAAATTGACAATTCTACCTAGACTGTCAGGTTCTAGAATTTGGTGAATAAGACTGATACACGCACTATTCTCTAAGCTGAAGAGATGATAGGCAGGCTAGCTGGTGCTAAGCACATGACCCCATTTGATGCGATTCCGGGTGTCAAGGATAGGACTATGTCCTGCCACCCAGGGCACTCCTTCACACCCAGGGGTCCCTCCCTAAGGAAGGCTGGACAAGGGGGAGGATACTCCCCTGTCCTTTGTCCAGTTTCGTGCCAGAGCGGGAGCCAACGGCTCTCTGAACTGGTTTGAACTGGATTATGCATGGAGGGCACCAAATGTGCCCTGCACGCAGACTATGTGGCGGACCCTGTCCCTATACACTAAACCCTGTCTGGGAGGTGGTCACACCTCCCTGTGACAGGATGCTTATAGTTCTGCCTTCCCCTCCTCAAGCTTGGCTCAGCAGTAGGAGGGCAGAATCGTGTCTCTGGTTGGCAGCAGCCATGTTGTGCTGTTCAGGTCTAGAAGACGGGTACCGGGAGCACTGAGGGCCTAACGGAGGACCTTTACAGTGCTTGGAAGCATACCTCCCACACCTTTTACGATGTGGGGGTATGATTCCAACATGCTTGATACCAAACATAACAGTGTTCGTTACAGCCAGTTTCGAGATGGTCATCGCGTAAAGACGTGGTGCCCCTCTATATGTTATATGGCTGTCTCACTTACAACCCGGGAGAATTGACTCCGAAGGCGGTAGGGGTGTCCTACTCATGCAGGGACAACCGAGCACTTAGAACCGAGCACCCTGCCTTCAGGACTGAAAAGGCCTTCTGTAGGGGTGACTTTTAGGTTTTAAGTGCAGTGACCCTAGATATAGGGAAACCTATATCTTTTGTGCGTGGTACTAGCACCAGCTTACACAGGCTGCAATGGCAGGCCTATAGTGATAGTTTGAATGGTTTCCCATAAGTGGCATAATACATGCTTCAGCCTCTGGGGGACATCTGGGGTACCTATGCCCTGGGTACCTTAGCACCATATATTAGGGACTTATAAGGGTACTCCGGTGTCCAATCTGGGATGTACCTAAGTACTTACCATAACAATTTAGGGGAGAAAGCAGAAAGAGTGGGGTCCTGATGAGCAGGATCCCAGTCAGACTAGTTAGAAACAGCATTACATCAAGCAAAAAGTGGGGGTAACCATAGAAGCAGATTCTACTTTCCTACACATCCTGTAACCCAGTACTATCCACAGCTGCCTGTTGCACCCATGGGCTAAACTCATTAAATACAGAGTGAACACCACTGGGCTGGATGCGCAGCCCTAGTTCACAGGCAAATGATCTGCATATTCTGTATATTCTTCCTTCCTGAAGTGAACACTGTCACATGCACCTAGAATGGATACAACTGACAGCAACTATTGATTTATATTATTATTGCTTTAAATGCAATAAGATAGTAAGCTCAGACTGGTTTATTAAACAGACATGTTTTGTTTCATTTTTTTTATTTTGAATATTTACACCTGCAGAAGGCTAGGAGTTTGGTGAAACAGGATGGTTGTCTTATTTCCATCGTGCAGTCCTGCACTCTTTGATCTTCAGTCTGAAATTCAATGTAACATGTTATTAATGTAGAGAAACATGCGTTGGAGCATTTCAGTAATACAATGTTTTTTTTAAAATTTACTTTCAGATCATAGTAACGTCTTCATTTGAACAACCATAAATCAAATTAATCAACTGCACCCTTACTTAATGGGTGATTCCTTTTTTTTTTTAGCTTAATTCATGTTGATTCTAGCACATTGATTTTGGCCAACTGAATAAAAACAGTCAACTATTTTGTATATTTGAATTTAATTGTCATCTGAAAAATGTACAGAAGATATATCTCAACATCAGAATATCTGTTTCTTAGCTACTTAATCTGCAAACCCTTGCTAGATTTCGGTGTTCAGTAGCTCGTCAGCCCTCATTTGACAGCATCTTTAAAATTGAGCCATTTTTATTCATATTTCCCTCAACATCATAATTTTGGATGTAAAGTGATGAGGCTCAGGTCATAGAGTCATTTGTCTGTATGGGGCAGACTTGTGCAAATGAATGGATTGAGAGGTTGCTCTTGTAAATAAATGTACTCATGCACAATATTACTTTGTAATGGTATAATATAGAGTGTGAGTAAATCTTATTAAAAGGGCAAGGAAGTCTGCCTGGAAAGTTTAGGAACATCCACAAACTAGAGTTTGTGAGTGGTCTCAGACTCTTCCCTAAACCCTTCCACCAAATTATCTAGAAAAAATCACTTTACAGAGTGGGAAGGCGAAGAACTCCAAAATTATCCCAGGTGTACTGGAAGGGAGTTCTCCAGCAGGAAATAATTTACTTGTGGAGCAAAATAAAGAAATGATCATTGACAAAGCCAACAGTTCTGGATTTAATGTGTTAGAGCATGCAGCGTAAGCATATTCAAATCAGCAGGAGAGGCCAGAGAGGGCTATAGTTTTAAAGTGCACTCAAGTAGAGGCAGAAGGGTACATAGAATTAGCCAACAGTATTTGGTGACGGTTGAATACTCCACTGGGCAGAGCCAAGAAAAGAATGACAAAGTTTCGAGCATGGACGGACTGGGATCGCAAATCAGCCCTGGCAATTATGTCTGACTGGCCCCGGTGGGGGAGCTAGCAGAAGCACTGCTGCTGTGCTTTTGTTACAAGGGGCCGATTTTGCAGCACTGCTGCAAAACTGGCCCCCAGTAGCAAAAACAGCCCCCACTGGTCCAAAACCGGCCCCCACCCTTCAGGCCCACCGGGGAAATGCCCGGTGTCTGCTATGTCCAGTCCGGCCCTGGTTTAAGGTCAATAGTTAAAAGCAACTGGTTGAGGAAAGCGTCATTAAAAGGGGCAGACTCAAAGTCCACTTAAAGTACATTGTAAACAATAAGTCTATATGGCAGTTGTGCTGTCAAAAGCCAGATCTACAAAGTAGGTCTGTTCTGCAGCTACTATTATGCATGTACACATTTTTTTATTAAATTTGCCAAAAAAAGGATATCCTTACGTTTTCTAGCAGGCCTGTATCTTGCTTACACCATGCCATGTGGCAAATCCTGAAATTAACTTCACTTTTAAAGATTGGTTTGCAGCTTTAAAAATTGTTATGTGTCAGAATAACCGACACAAATTATTGTGCTACATCTACAATATTGTGAAAGTAAGTACACATAGGTAAACATTTGGAGGCACTTCTACTCACTAAAATATTTTTGACTATAATTTTGAGATGATTTTCAATTATATTAGCTACTCTACTCATTAAATGAATATCTCAAATACAAAACAATAAGAACCCAGAAAAAGATATTATATATGTATGACACAGATTCCACAGGAGAATGCTAAAAGGACCTACAAGTTAACCCCTTCCGTGCTCGTGACGAGCTCAGCTCGTCATGCTGCGCGGACCCGCTGTGCGCATGACGAGCTGAGCTCGTCACGACCCCACCCGCGATCGGAATGTCCAGCATACGAGCGGAATTCCGATCGCGGTCAAGGGGTTAAAGATACAAGGATTCAATAGAACAATACAAACTTGTAGCAAACATCCCACATCTGTTTCACAGCCAAAGGCTACTTCTTCAAAGCAGATAAAAAGAGATGGAAAATGCAGAGGGCAATGACATATTCAATGTAATCAGGAAAATATGAATCACAAGTGAATGTAAGTACAGCTAAACATTTCAAAGTTAAGTATCTAAAGGATATGTTCATGGCATACATTAAGTAGAAATCATGCTAAGATTAAAAGTGTTAAAGAGTGAGAGCATAAATGAATAGTAATAGAACTGGCTACTTTCTGCCCAAACTGACCAAGACGAAACTCTGATGGCTTCTGTTGGCCTACAACACATGCTAATCTAGTGCCATGTCATACATCTTTATGGAAGCTCCACCTCTCATATTTGGTTACACTCTCGCTTTCAATCTTTGGTTTCAGCCTCGTTTTGATCAGTGGGATTGTGCGCAGTAAAGATTTGCCAACAATATGTTTGCAAACATTGTAGGAATCATTCCATTGTAAAAGTAACTGCATTGATACTATGTTGTATGTATTGGCTTATCAGTTGTTCTTGGAATCAGAATGCCCCTGTAAGATGTTGCTCATATGCATCCCTGCCCTTAGTCACACAGATGCAAGTATCTTCTGTGGAATACAAAAAAAGAGATCATGACTTTAATAGCCAGGGCAGAATGAAGGGGACTATGTGCACTTCAAAGTTCCTTCTTTGAAGTCACCCCAGATTCAAAGGCACAACTGGGCACAACTGGGTATAAGTGCCAAAAAGCATTTGACTCCCTGAAGCAGGCCATGGGCACAGCTCCTGTGCTCAAGGCCCCTGACTTCTCCAATGGCATGGGGGCAGTTTTATCACAGCTAAATGAAGAGGGCCTAACCCAATCTGTAGCCTTCATCTCTAGGAGGTTACTTTCCAGGGAACAAAGGTGGAGTGCTATTAAATGGGAAACCTTTGCTGTGGTCTGGGCACTGAAGAAGTTGAGACCATTCGTGTTTGGGACTCATTTCATGATTCAGACAGACCACAGGCCCCCAGGTCTCTAATTCAAATGAGGGGTGTGAATCCAAAATTGTTGAGGTGGTCCATTTCCCTACAGGGAATGGACTTTACAGTGGAACTCAGACCTGGAGTTGATCATGCCAATGCTGATGGTCTTTCCAGGTTCTTCAGCATTAGTAATGAGTAATCCCAGGAGGTTCGGTAGCTCTACCCACTTTTAGCTGGGAGTGGCCCATTCTGAACCTGGCATCCTTAGGGTGGTCTTCTCCCAGACTTTTTGCCTGATTGCCTCCCACTTTTGCTGATTTTTTTGTTAGCTTAGGACTCTTGGCACTTTAACACTGCTAACCAGTGTTAAAGTGCATGTGCTTCCCTAAAACATGGATTGATTGATGTACCCACCATTGACACATTTAATTTACTTATAATTCCCTATGTTCAGTGCACTACATGTGCCCAGGTCATGTAAATTAAAGGCTAAGTGGGCCTGCAGCACTGATTGTGCCACCCACAGAATTAGCTCTTTAAACGTCTCAGGCTTGTCTCTGCAGAACCCCTACTTACAGTTTATACTGTCATGTCAACTTGCCATTTAAAACCCCTTGCCAAACCTTAAACTCACTTTTTATTACATATATGTCACCCCTTAGGTAAGCCTGATGTAGCCCATAGGGCAGGATGCTATGTAACTAAAAAGAAGGACATGTGCTTTAAGTTGTGTATGTCCTGGTAGTGAAAAACTCCCAAACTTGTTTTTCACTGCTGAGAGGCCTACCCCTCTCATAGGTTAACATAGGGAAATGCTTATTACAATTAATGCGTTGTAATTCATAACTGAGAAAAGGTAGAGTGGCCATGTTTAGTACCTCTGGAATAGGTATGGCAAATCCTCTTTAATGGTGACATTGGATTTGTAGTTACCATCCTGGAAAGGCCACTGTCCAGGCCACTGCCTGTCTCTGATCATTGACTTGAATGGGCAACAATTCACTTTGTGTATTCCCTCTAGACAGTCCCACACAACGGAAGGTTGGGTGTGACTTTATGCATCTTCCTGGGACGAAGGGAGGGAGGAGCTGGGCAAAGTTTCACACTTACACCTGAATAGGCTTGACCCTGCCCACACATAAATTGCTGCATAACCCTCTGTAGTGAGTCTGGAGCCAGGGCAGGATGAAGGGATAATAGCTAAGACTTTTAAGCCTTAATAGCATTACTGCTAAATATCACCATGCACAAGCACTTTATTTATTTCTTTTTAACTTTTGATAACTAGCGCGAGGAAATGAAAAGTCTCTCTAAGTATTGCACTTTGTTTAAACAAAATGATGAATTACTGTTTGTTTTTTAACCAGATTATAGGATGATCAAATGTATATTTCTTATTGGAACTCCTTTTATTCATACCTATTTTATTGGCTTTGTTATCTTTGATCTATGCTGCTTTTATGACTTTTTATGTCGAAATAAAGCTTGTGATGATGATATCTGTGCACTTCAAAGACCCTTCTTTGAAGTCCCCCCAATTCAAAGGCACAACTGAGTATAAGTACTGGACCTCTGACCCTACCAAATCAGTACACTTCAGGACCTGAAACCACTTTGCGAAGAAGAAGGACTGCTGTGCCAAGGACTGCTGTTGCTGGACTGCTGCTCTGGAGGACTGCTGCCTTGCTGTGCTCTCTGCTGCTCCCTCTGACTGGACCTTCATCACCTGTCTCAGAGTGTCTCCAAATGCTAGCTGACTAGCCTCCTGTTCTTCAAAGACTCACGGACATTAAAGTCTTTAACTCTGCTCAAGTGCCTGGTTTATTGGAAGTGAACACAGGTGCTTGCTCCAGTGAACAGGACGCATCTTCTGCTGCATCGAGGAGAACTGATTCATTACTGCTGTTGCGGCAACAGAATTTGTACAATGCACTTGGAGCCTGAGCATCGCCACAAGCATCGCCGCATAGGAACTGCCGCATTGCCGCCACGGCTGAAGGAAGATTGACGCATCCCTTTGTTTGCGTGGAGAAACCCAGCACATCAGCTACAGAACCAATGCACCTCAGAACCAGTGCTTTGTCTTCAGAAACCAGTGCGTCACCATTGTTGCGTGGCGAAATTCAACGTATCTCCTAGATTGCAGGACTGACAGCGACGCATCGCTCAACTGGACCCGCATCTCGTTGTTTGGACCAAGGATTATGGTACTTTTGCTTAGTGGGCCCTGCGTGGGTCCTGTATCCTGCCTGTGCTCCATCGTAATGGGCTGAACTGTTGTCTTGGTCCAGCGCAATTAATAAACACTGCTAGCGCTATTTGCTTCTAAGTGCTATTTTTATACTTAGGGGCTGGTTATGATCTCGTTAGGAAAGCATTCCAACCGAATCGGTTCCGGAATGCTTTCCTAATGACTCGGATCGGGGGAGTCCTACCAAGCGATTTGGATGTATCAGGATGCATCCGGATACGATTCGGTCGGACTCCCATTGAATTCAATGGGAGCCTGTGTACCAAACGTGAACACAGGCTCTCATTGAAAAAAGGGGTGGGTGGGGAATAGCATGCACCCTGTGGCCTGTACACAATGATGCCCGCCACACTGTGCATGCATGGAAAGAGGGGACCCATGGATAACCCCGCCACCGATTGGGAGGGCCCAGGGTGAAGGGGGGCCTGCTATGGGCCCTCAAAGTACGATTCCCAAAGCTGTTTTGTCTCGTTAAAACCAAGTCGGTACGGCTGTCCGAATCGGTCATCGTACTTGCTCGTTCGGAAACCGTCCCCATTGCGCTGCACGAATCGGCTCAGAATGAGTCGGACTGCCTGAATCGTGTTCGGATCCGATTCGGTCAGCCCAGGCGGCTTCTACGCATTGTACTTGATCGTCCGGAAAGGTGGACGATTCGGTAGGAAACATATGCTCCAAATCGGATTCGCTTCATCCAAATCCCATTTGGAGTCTTTCCTAACGAGATCGTAATCTGCCCCGTAATCTTTAAAAATTCATATCTCGACTAATGTTTATTGGATTTTTGGTTTGGTCTTTGTTTTGTTTATGAAATCCTACTTTATTTTTCTAAACTGGTATGGAGTCTTTTTGTGTTGTTTTCACTGTTTTACTGTTTGCTGTAGTGCACAAATAATTGCAAAAACAACACTTGATGGACAGAATGCAGAACAATGTCATACATTCACCCCAGTACAGAGATCTGGGCCTAAATCCATCGTTTTTTTGCTCACCATGCCATTCCAGTTTGAACCCAGCCATATGCAAATCAGTCTTGACCCTGTGCCCCATGGGAACAGTCCAGCCCGAACTGCCAAGCCAGGTCCTCCCTGGACTGGAAACAAGCATCCTAGGACCGGTTTCGGGCTTTCAGCCCTCATCAGCCAGGATAGCTTGATTCCAGTGGCATGGAGAGCACAGGACTCACGTCTGAGCATACCCGTCCCACTCGAGGTGACAAATGCAAAAGCAACAATTGATGGACAGAATGCAGAACAATGTCATACATTCACCCCAGTACAGAGATCTGGGCCTAAATCCATCGTTTTTTTGCTCACCATGCCATTCCAGTTTGAACCCAGCCAAATGCAAATCAGTCTTGACCCTGTGCCCCATGGGAACAGTCCAGCCCGAACTGCCAAGCCAGGTCCTCCCTGGACTGGAAACAAGCATCCTAGGACCGGTTTCGGGCTTTCAGCCCTCATCAGCCAGGATAGCTTGATTCCAGTGGCAAGGAGAGCACGGGACTCACGTCTGAGCATACCCATCCCACTCGGGGTGACAAATGCAAAAACAACAATTGATGGACAGAATGCAGAACAATGTCATACATTCACCCCAGTACAGAGATCTGGGCCTAAATCCATCGTTTTTTGCTCACCATGCCATTCCAGTTTGAACCCAGCCATATGCAAATCAGTCTTGACCCAGTGCCCCATGGGAACAGTCCAGCCCGAACTGCCAAGCCAGGTCCTCCCTGGACTGGAAACAAGCATCCTAGGACCGGTTTCGGGCTTTCAGCCCTCATCAGCCAGGATAGCTTGATTCCAGTGGCATGGAGAGCACGGGACTCACGTCTGAGCATACCCGTCCCACTCGGGGTGACAAATGCAAAAACAACAATTGATGGACAGAATGCAGAACAATGTCATACATTCACCCCAGTACAGAGATCTGGGCCTAAATCCATCGTTTTTGCTCACCATGCCATTCCAGTTTGAACCCAGCCATATGCAAATCAGTCTTGACCCTGTGCCCCATGGGAACAGTCCAGCCCGAACTGCCAAGCCAGGTCCTCCCTGGACTGGAAACAAGCATCCTAGGACCGGTTTTGGGCTTTCAGCCCTCATCAGCCAGGATAGCTTGATTCCAGTGGCATGGAGAGCACGGGACTCACTTCTGAGCATACCCGTCCCACTCGGGGTGACAAATGCAAAAACAACAATTGATGGACAGAATGCAGAACAATGTCATACATTCACCCCAGTACAGAGATCTGGGCCTAAATCCATCGTTTTTTTGCCCACCATGCCATTCCAGTTTGAACCCAGCCATATGCAAATCAGTCTTGACCCTGTGCCCCATGGGAACAGTCCAGCCCGAACTGCCAAGCCTCCCTGGACTGGAAACAAGCATCCTAGGACCGGTTTCGGGCTTTCAGCCCTCATCAGCCAGGATAGCTTGATTCCAGTGGCATGGAGAGCACGGGACTCACGTCTGAGCATACCCGTCCCACTCGGGGTGATAAATGCAAAAACAACAATTGATGGACAGAATGCAGAACAATGTCATACATTCACCCCAGTACAGAGATCTGGGCCTAAATCCATCGTTTTTTTGCTCACCATGCCATTCCAGTTTGAACCCAGCCATATGCAAATCAGTCTTGACCCTGTGCCCCATGGGAACAGTCCAGCCCGAACTGCCAAGCCAGGTCCTCCCTGGACTGGAAACAAGCATCCTAGGACCGGTTTCGGGCTTTCAGCCCTCATCAGCCAGGATAGCTTGATTCCAGTGGCATGGAGAGCACGGGACTCACGTCTGAGCATACCCGTCCCACTCGGGGTGACAAATGCAAAAACAACAATTGATGGACAGAATGCAGAACAATGTCATACATTCACCCCAGTACAGAGATCTGGGCCTAAATCCATCGTTTTTGCTCACCATGCCATTCCAGTTTGAACCCAGCCATATGCAAATCAGTCTTGACCCTGTGCCCCATGGGAACAGTCCAGCCCGAACTGGAACCGGTCCTAGGATGCTTGATTCCGGTCCAGGGAAGACATGGCTTGGCAGTTCGGTCTGGACTGTTCCCATGAGGCACAGGGTCAAGACTGATTTGCATATGGCCATGTCTGAACTGGGGTGGCGTGGTGAAGCAAAATAACGATGGATTAAAGCCAAATCTGTGACTGGGGGTGAATGTTTGCCAATGTGCAGCATTCCGTCCATCATCTTGTGTGTTTTGCATTTCGCCCTAAGTGGGAAGGGTATGCCCAGACGTGGGTCCCGTGCTCACTACGCCACTGGAGTCAAGCTATCCTGGCTGATGAAGGCTGATAGCCTGAAACCGGTCCTAGGATGCTTGATTCCGGTCCAGGGAAGACATGGCTTGGCAGTTCGGTCTGGACTGTTCCCATGAGGCACAGGGTCAAGACTTATTTGCATATGGCTATGTCTGAACTGGGGTGGCGTGGTGAAGCAAAATAACGATGGATTAAACCCAGATCTGTGACTGGGGGTGAATGTTTGCCAATGTGCAGCATTCCGTCCATCATCTTGTGTGTTGTGCACAAATAATTAACACATTGCCTTTTAAGTTAAGTCTGACTATACTGTACCAAGCTACCTGAGGGTGAACACAGGTTAATTTTTTGTGTGTATCTGACTTACCTCTACTAGGATTGTGGTTTCTGTCTGGAAAGGGTGCATACCTCTGCCAATCAGAAACCCAATTTCTAACAATTTGTATGTTTTGCTTCTAAACTTTTCCTTTGGCATACTCCATCTAACATGCCTGTTAATTCGTATATAAAGCATTGAAACAACAACTATTGACTGTCATTCTTATGAGAATGTTTATCACCCGTGACTGAACTGGATTGATTTAAGAGAAGTGACAGGGATAGGTAGGGGAAGGAGCTACCTCTGCAGCTGCTACGTTGGATGTGGGGTTGAGAGTTAGAGAAAGAGACACGGAGAAAAAGTGTCTGGTAGGTTGATGGAAGTTCAGACGGTGTTCCGCAGTTGTGTAGGGCCTTGTATGCATGGGTCAGGAGCTTGAACTGGCATCTTTTCTATACAGGGAGCCAGTGGAGTTCCCTGAGGTAGGGGGCGATATGGGCTCGTGTAGGAAGGATCATGGCAAATCTGGATGCGATGTGCTGTAAGGTCTGTAGTCGTCAGAGGTGAGCTGTGATCCCTGTGTAGAGAGCGCTGCTGTAGACCAGTCGGCTAGAGATGAGGGCTGGGTGATATTACGTCTTGACCTCTGGGCTAACCATTTGAATATTTTAAGAAGCATGTGGAGAAACAAAAAGCAGGAGTAGGAGATAGAGTTGACCTGAGTCGTCATGGTTAGCTTGTTGTCCTGAATGATGCTTAGGTTCCTAGCAGGGTCAGTAGGGGTAGGGGTAGGTCTGAGTTCTGAGTTTTTGTTTCTGAGAATCAGTACCTGTCTTGTCTGTGTTGAGATTCAGGCAGTTGTCATTCATCCAGTTGGCGATGTCTGTCATGCAGTTGTGGAAGTTGGTTGTGTTGTGTTGGTGGTGTCTTCAGAGAGAGAGAGGATGAGTTATGTGTCGTCGGTGTAGGATATGATGTTGAGTCTGTGGGTTTCGGCGATGCTGGTCAGAGGTGTCATATAAGTGTTGAAGAGGGAGGGAGAGTGAGTGAAGATCTTTGGGGTACTCCGCAGATTATTTCCTTGGGGTTTGGAGGTGAAGGGGATAAGGCAGACTTTTTGCATTCTTCCCATGAGGAAAGAGGTGATCTGAGAGCAGCTCTTTGGATGCCTATGTTGTGCAGCCTTGTAATGAGTGTGTAGTGGGAGACCATATTAAAGGCTTCTAAGACATCTAGGAGGATCAGAGCTGCAGTCTCTCCTTGGAAGAGTAGGGCTCAGATTTCGTCGGTAGCCGTGATGAGGGCTGTCATGGTGCTGTGGTAGCTGAGGAATCTGTATTAATAGGAGTCAAGTAGGAGGTTCCATTCCAGATATGAGGAGAGTTGTTGGTTGGTGGTTTTTTCGAATACTTTAGCCAGGAATGGGAGCAGGGAGATCGGTTGGTAGTTGTTGAGGTCGCTGGGGGTCTGCCAATGGTTTCTTTAGTAGGGTGTTGACTTCTGCATGTTTCCAGTCCTCGGGGAAGGTGGCCTTCACAATGAGGTGTTAAATAATGTAGTGAGTATTTGGCTGATTCTGTATTTGCCTAGGTTGAAGATGTGGTGAGGGCATGGGTCGGTTTGGGTCCCTGAGTGGACAGAGTTCAGGATGGAGGCAGTATTCTGTGGGGTGAGCTGGCTCCATTCGGATAGTTGGATGCCTGTGGTAGTAGAAGTGTCGTTGTATTGCTTGAAGAAGTCAAGGGCTTTGGGCAGGGGTTTGAAGTTTCTGTAGATGTTGGCAATCTCGTCATGTAAGACATTTGCAAGGTTGTCACAGGGTTCCTCTGAGGGGGTAATGTTGTTCGTTGCAGCTGAGGGGTTGGAGAATACGTTGACAATGTTGAAGAGTTCTTTGCTGTTAATGGAGCTCGATTCGATGCGTGAGGCTAAGGTCTTTTCTTTGATTCTCTCAACTGACTGTCGTAGAGGTTAAGGGCTGTCTTGAAGGTGGTCTTTTCAGTCATGTCCTTTCTGGTGCGCCATCTCCTTTCCAGTTGTTTACAGTGTTGTTTAGAGGTTCTGAGGTCTTCATTGTACCAGCTAGCCTGCTTTGTGGACCTTCTGTGTGTGTTGTTGCTGATGGGAGTGTGTGAGGTGTTCCATGGATGGGGTGATGTTGTAATTTGTGGAGGTGCATTGGATGAATACCTTGTGTATGATGGCGATCCCTCCGCCAGGCTTCTTGATGCGGTTGTGGTGGGTGACATTGTATCCTACGGGTATTGCGGTGGGAATGTCGGGCACAGAACTGGGGTTGAGCCAGGTCTCAGTGAGGAAGAGGACATCAGGATTGAGGTTGGAGATGAGGTCCCAAATCGCTGTGGTGTGTTTGCATAGGGAGTGTGTGTTGAGAAGGGGGCATGGAAGTTGGTGTTTTTGTTCAGGTGTTGTCGGTGGTGTGCTCAAAGTGGGGTTGGTTGTTGGACTGGAGTGTGTGCAGTGGCAGGTGACGTGGCAATGGGTACAGGTAAAAGTTCCTACCGTGGAGAGTGGGTCAGCACAGTGGCAGTGTTTATACTGCATCCAGGGTCGAGGGTGTAGAGCTCGGTGATGGTGTATCTGTGAGAGACAGGAGAGCCAATGGTCATGGCTCTTGGTGAGGTCCAAGTGCAGACGGGTACAGATGGGCTTGGCTCTGGCATGCCAGCAGCGTGCCCTCTCAGCGCATCTGCTGCGACCTGAATTAAGTAGGTCCTGGGGTGGGTGGGGCTTCTGTTGACGGGAATAACAGTGAGCAGGATATCCCAGATGGGAAAACCCAGGCAGCGGTGGGGTCACTGGATCAGGCTGGAAGTAGAACAAGCAGGAACTGGAGGCCACTGGTAAATTGCAGGCTAGGTGCCCAGGTGCCTACTCATCCCATCTATAGGAGTGATATTAACACAGCAGGCGCTTTGGCAGTATTGGCTAAAGAGATGCTTGAAATGAGAGTCATAATTATGCAAAATCGCCTTGCGTTGGATTTGCTCCTCACAAAGGAGGGCGAAGTTTGCAGAGTCATTTATGAGGGGGAATGCTGTGCATGTATTCTGCACGTAGATGAGCAGCTTGACAGCTACATTACTAACATCATAAACTAACTGAGCTGGAAGAGTCAGGTGCCTGGGAAAGATTAGAATCTATATTCAGGCCCCTTGGAAAGGAATTCTCTGAGATAGGGGAATGGCTTGGTAGCAGAGGTGGAAGAATTCTGAAACTGCTTCTAACCCCTTTTTTGCTTGTATGCTTATCATTGCATGTGTGCCTGTTTCCTTGAATGTTTGCAAAGAAATTTCATCACATAATGGTATGGATTGTGGACATAAGAAGCTGTCAGCAACGAGAGGAAGGAAAAAAAGAGACTTGATGTAGAGGTTGAAGAAATGCAATTTGACCTTTATGACATCTTGAAGGACTTGGGCAAATCCAACAACAAGGAGAACCTGAAATTAATGAATGATGTTCAGTAATAAAGAATTGAATTGATGATTTTAAATTATTGGGAGGGGGGGTTGTGAGAGCTGACTTCCTTACACCTTTTTCTTTTTTTTTTCCTCTCCTCATATGACCTCCGTAGCTATAGCAACCTCTCGACCTGATCGCCCTCTGGTGCTTATAACTTAGTGGTTTCAATCTCAGCTGGTGTTCTTACGGGGACCACCCGTTGCACACAACCTGAGCTGACTCAGAGGTTTTAATCATTGGAACTTATCCTATACCTTGATCTAATCTAGTCTAATCGAAAGATAAGTCATCCAACAAGTTCCAAAATAGCCCAGTATCTGGCCTTTCCCTATATACATTTACCCTCTGATCTAAAGCACTAAAATATCTTACAGAATTCCACCAGGCATTCCAGGTAGGGGGTACCACCTGACGCCACAATTTACAAATCTCTCTCCTGGCCAACAGGATCAAATAAACACCAATTTGTGTTGCAACCCCATCGGGCCAAGCACGCCCCCAGGCATAGATACAATACCAAATAAAATAAGAGATGGGCTTACCTCCACAACGGTACCCAGGACCCTGGAAATAGTCTTACCCACACTTTTCAAAAATTCTTGTATCTTGGGGCAAGAGGCGAATACATGGACATCATCTGCATTCTGGAAACCACATCTCAGACATCTAGCTTCTCTACCGCCCTTTATTCTGGATACTTTAAGAGGGGACCAGTATATCCTGTGGAGTGTGAAAAAGTGGTTTCTCCTGAGTGCGGCAGATTTAATTAGTGGGTAAAGAATGTCTAGAGATACTTGCCAGAAATCTTTCAGTTCCTCACTCGGCAAGTAGTTCTCCCAGACCCAGTATGGCTTTTCCATCTTTCTGTCTACTGCGGCCAGGAGATAGTTGTACCAATGAGCCACTTCTTTCTTCCTCGGGGCCAAATCTTGTTGTTCATTTTCCATGGGATTATCTTCCATAAAGGACCAGTGTTGACTCTTACACCAGGATGCAATCTGGTAAAACTTAAACCTGAAGACACATAATTTATGGCCCGCACTCCTTTTACTCAAGTTTATCCAAAGGTATTCATTTAAGGGGAGCTATCCTGGTATGCGCTTCGTCCTCAAGAGCGCAGAGTCAATAATCACGAACGGAGGCTGATATTTCGTGTTGTAAAGTCATCCTGTGCCCTGGGCACCCCCCAACTTTTTGCTGACTGGAACTGGTGGCAACTGACTCTGACTGACCCTGGGCTCTGTTTAACCAGGCCCAGGGCCAGTGCCATGCTGAATCACTTAGATAACAGTAAAGCACCTACATACACTAGGGTACACTTTGGGTTGGGGTACCCCTGTAATTGGCATGACCTACCCCATAAGCCCCTAGTATATAATAGGGCAGGGGATTGAAACTACCTAGAAGTCCCCAGTATCCTGGGGCATGGCAGTTTAGAGGCCAGCAGCCTTTTGCACTTGCATGTGTGCACTGCTGAAGCCTGTGGTCAGTTTAAAAGCAGCTCTGTGTGCCAGGACTGCTCTTAAACATGTAAATTGTGGCCAAACTCGACTTTGGGGTTTGGGGCACTTAAAACTGGTCAACCTAAAATGTTTTGGCATAATAATGACCCCCAGGGTCTTCCCTAGGTATCCCAGGGGTGGGGGGTCAGGTATCTATAAGGTAGACCCTTATAAAATGAGTTTATATATGCCCTGGGTTAAGTGAAATTCACATTTCACTCTCCCCATTGTTCAAAGTGCTGCCCAAATTCGACTTTTGATGCTGGGGGCACTGGGCATGGAGGATCTGCAATATTTTTACAGATTCAACACCCCTATGGTCTCCCCTAGGTGACCTATGGGGTGGGGGTCCTGTGAAAATAAGCCAAGCACTTATAAAATATGTTTTTGTAGGTCCTGGTGCTGGAAAAATGGCCCATGTCATTTTTCCCATTGCAAACCCCATGCCCCATAGGTTAACATGGGGGAAAGTTATTAAACAATAACTTCTGACAGGAGAGGGATAAAGATTCCCTTCAAAGACTCACTAGAATGGTATTGTTAAATCCTACAATATGATGTTATTGAATTTTTACCCAAAGTGAACAGACAAGAAGTTATAACACTTTCTTAGTTTTAGTTCCAAATCCAGCCTGCCAGTGCTCTGCCCTGATTGGTCAGAGTTAAGGGGATTAGCCAGCCTGCCTGAAGAGGTGATAAAGATCCCCTGGGGCCAGCCAGATGGACTGGGAGGGCAGTGAGCTGTTCTGCAGGAATGCCAGGCCAGGGGAGGGGTCGTAAACAATGAGCTTCAAAGGGACAGAGCCCAGAGCAGTGTCATTTACAACTTTGAACCCCCACCCCAGCCAGATGGCAGGATTAAGGAAGGTATGTGCAGATGTAGGGAGGAGAGGCTAGGTTAATTAGCCAACTCAGTGGGAGTGTTTAGCCAGCTCTTACCTCCTTGCTGGAAAATCAGCCATTATGGATTTGGAAGCTTTGTTGCACTCTGGGCTAGAAAAATGCCACACTCTGCAGGAAGTAGTCACTCAAGTGGGAAGTTACCCTACTCCTATTGGTGAAGCTTGACGTCCTGGATGACCCAGAGACTGTGGAATAAGTATCTGAGAGAGGCCCAGCCCCTTAGATCTGCTGCTTGAAACTGAAGAAAGCAAGACTGGCCCTGCTGAAAACTTCTGCTGTGCAAAGACTTCTAAGGCCTGACCTCTGGAGACTGCACCACCTGAAACTACAGCTTTGTGGACTAACTGTGCTGAGTAAAAGAAGTCAAGAGTGGACTCCCTGCAAGCTACAGGTTAACAGAGCTCATCTGGAACCTCACCACCAAGAATCATCAACCTGGGGAGCTACCAGTGGATTTGTAAGGGTGACGTCCAGTGCATTGTGGGAATTGAAGTCCTCAACTTTCAAGGACCATCTTGGAGCTTCCAGACCCTTGGAGTAAGTTTGAGACACTTTGGGACCCTTTGAGGAACTTCAGGAAGAAGTTCAGGAAGTTTGGGGAACTTTGGAGGAACTTTGAAAAAAAGCTCCATAGGGGGACCGACTCATCCTGGTTAGCCAAGCCGCCTGCCTTCAACCGCGAGCCGGCCAAGCCCACCAGGTTCGTCCCGCTAAAAGCTCCATTGCATCGACTTCCAGAGATTGACCGGGACTAGCGAAAATCTGAAGCCGGCGAACCCTCACCGGATCCGGCTACATGAGGAGCATCGAGGGACCCCACGAGAAAAAGCTCCAGAAAAGCTTCTAAGTCCGCTCGTAAGAAAGTCGACCGGGAACAACCGCGAGCGCCAATCCGCCTGCCTTCCACCGCGTGTCGGCCTGGATTGTTGGATTGCCCCGCTGAAGCGACCTTGAAAAAGTTTCTAAGTCCGCTCCAGGGAAGTTCACCGGGAGATCGTCGAAAGGCTAT
Organism: Calotriton arnoldi; assembly: GCA_963921515.1. Taxonomy (NCBI): domain Eukaryota; kingdom Metazoa; phylum Chordata; class Amphibia; order Caudata; family Salamandridae; genus Calotriton; species Calotriton arnoldi. Next base: position 2,586,279 of record CAWUFW010001134.1, on the reverse strand, counting down.
CCGGCGAACCCACACCGGATCCGGACTGATGGAGAGCGTCGATGGGCCTCGAGGAGAAAAGCTCCAGAAAAGTTTCTAAGTGCGAAGGTAAAAACATTGACCGGGACCTTCCGCGTGGGGTATCCGCTCAGGGCTCCATCGCGGTCGGCCTTAAACTTTGACTTTGGCCCGGTCTATCGCGAGCCTATGTCCCAATATGGTGCTATATGCTTCTAAGTGCTATATTTTATTTAAACTTTGAAAATTCATATCTCCGGTTCCGTACATTGGATTTTTGTCGTTTTGGTGTCATTTTAAAGATAAAAATATTTACTATTTTTATAAATTGGAGTTGGATTTTTATTATGTGTTGTGTCTTAATTGTTTACTGAATTGGTGTTTTTAAATGCTTTACATACCTGTCTTTGAAGTTAAGCCTGTCTGCTCGCAGCCACGTTACCAAGGGTTGAGCATAGGAATAATTTTCTGAGACCTATGCTGAGTCCTATCATGTGTTAGTGGCCTTATTGCCAGTGGCAGACCTACATTTGCCCCTACCAATAACCCACTTTCCAACATTTGGTGCTCAGCGGTGTGGATGTGGACTTGTGTTTAAAAAATACACCTTTCAGTGAATGAATGAAGATTATAAAAATCCTCTAAATTGCCTTAGAACAAAACTTTTGAGTTTGATTTTGGAATTTGGACTAAACTGTTTTTAATCCATTGTTTTGATTTTTCCAAATTGTTCTAAGTCTATTGTGCCTTGTGTTGTGACCCAAAACTAGGGAACCATGGAGTTGGACCTGGCTAAACTGTCCCAGTGTAAGTTGGCTGAGCTTAGGGAACAGTGTAGGCTTAGGGGGCTGCCTGCTTCCAAGAGGTATAGGAAGGTAGGGTTGTTTCAGTTTATACAAGCCCATGACCAGGCAGCTGAGGAGAATCAAGGGGGTAGAGGGTGTCCCCCAACATCATCCCAGGAGAGGAGGATGATGCCTCTTCCATTATAACTAGTGTAAGCCAACAGAATCCTGATGGTGGGAGTGGGGAAGGGTCCCTTACTCAGGAACCACTACGGTCCCTTGCAGAGAGACAGCTTCAGGCTCAATTAGCTTTGATAGCTTTAGAGCAAAGGAAACTGGATTTGGCTGAGAAGAGGTGGGAGAAGGAGGAGAAGAGAAATGGTGGCAGCGAAGCGAAGAACATGCTGAGATGTCCAGGGGTGGCAGATTTGAACCTAAACTTCCAAAGGGTATTGTGCCCAAGTACACTGAGGGGGATGACATTGACAAATGGCTTGCAGCTTTTGAGAGAGCCCTTAAGATGAGTAGGGTCCACTCTAGGTATTGGGGTGCACTCCTGTGGGAGTTGATTCCAGTAGCTGGGAGTGATAGGCTCCTGACCCTGAAGGGAGAGGATGCAGAATCATACCAGCAGATGAAAGCCTGCTTAGTCAAGAGGTTTGGTCTGACTCCAGAGCAGTACAGGGTGAAGTTTAGGAACACCCAGAAATTGAATTCCAAGTCTTGGATAGACTTTGTGGATGTTTCAGTGAAGGCACTGGAAGGCTGGATTTGTGGTAACAAAGTGAGCACTTATGAGGGATTGTATAACTTGTTTTTGAAAGAACACATTTTGACTCATTGTGCAGAAGAGAAGTTACGCCAGTATCTAGTGGACTCTAAGCTGACAGACCCCGGAGAGTTGGGGGAATCAGCTGATGAGTGGGTGAGAACCCGGGTTTCCATTCAGCACCAGGGGGTGACCAGAAGAAAGGAGGACAGGTCCCTCCCCAGGGGAAAGCCCAGGGAAATGAAGGTCAAAAACCTAAAGAGTCCTCCAAAGACCCACAAAAACCTGCACAAGGAGGGGGGGGGCCCAAGCCAACCCAAATCCAAAGTGAGGTAGATTCAGGGAAAGAATGGTAGGTTCTTTGATCCCTCAAAAGTGGGTAAGTGCTTTGACTGTAACCAGCCAGGGCACAAGCAGGGAGATGCTGTCTGCACTAAGAAGCTCCCCCCTAAGGGGCCATCTACAGGGATTGCCAGTGTGAGTGTAGGGGTGGAGAGTGGTACACCAGAAGGGGGTATTCCAGTAGGGGCAGCAACCTTAGTGTCCCTGGGTGGGATGAATATTGCAACCCTTGATGCCTTACCTCCAAACATGGAGAAGTACAGGCAGAGACCTAAAGTGAATGGGACTGAGGTTGAGGCTATCAGAGACACTGGGGCTAGTGTAACTATGGTCCTGGCTGAGCTGGTGCCTCCAGACTGGGTGATACCTGGTGAGTTTCACCAGGTGACTTATGCAGACAGCACTACCAAAATCCATCCCATGGCTGAGGTGGATTTGGAATGGGGAGGTGTGACAGGCCCTATGAAGGTAGCCGTGTCAAAGGTGCTCCCAGTCCAGCGTTTACTGGGCAACGACCTTGAAGCCTCTGCGTGGTCAGAGGTGGAGAGAGGACTCCATATGAAAATATTGGAGCTCCCTGAGTGGGTATGTGCTGTGACTAGGTCACAGACTAGCCAGAAGGGAGGGGCTGGACACTTGGACCCTGGAACAAAGGGCCAAGCATCCATGGACAAGGGTACTGGGCCTGGTGAGCCAGCCCAGGGAACTCCAGAGGTGCAGGCAGAATCCAACCCGGCTGGGGAGGATCTGGCCTCTGAGGGAGGGACTCCATCCCTGCCAGAGCTGTCAGATTTGGCAGAACTGACAGGAGCAGGTGGACCCTCCAGAGAGGAGTTCAGTCAGGGACAGCGTGACTGTCCCACCCTTGAGAGCTTGAGGCGGATTGCTTCTAAGCAAGAGGAAGGGGATGACAGTGGGTTTCATAGAATCTACTGGGAAGATGGACTGCTTTATACTGAGGCCAGAAACCTCAAGGAGGGGGCCACCAGGAGGTTGGTGGTGCCCCAGAGGTACAGAGAGTTCATCCTGACTTTGGGTCATGACATCCCCTTGGCAAGACATTTGGGACAGACAAAGACATGGAACCGGTTGGTGAACCATTTCTACTGGCCCCATATGTCTGAAAAGGTAAAGGAGTTTTGCAGCTCCTGTGTCACCTGTCAGGCCAGTGGCAAGGCAGGGGGCGAGACAAAGGCTCCCCTAATACCACTGCCAGTGGTTGGGGTTCCTTTTGAAAGGGTGGGGATGGACATTGTTGGTCCCCTGGACCCACCTACTACATCAGGGAATAGGTATATCTTAGTGGTAGTTGACCATGCCACTAGATACCCTGAAGCCATACCTCTTAGAATCATTGATGCTCCTGCAGTGGCTAGAGCACTACTTGGTGTGTTCACCAGAGTGTGTTTTCCAAAAGAGGTGGTGTCAGATAGGGGCACGAACTTCCTGTCCAGCTATCTGACTGCTATGTGGGATGAGTGTGGTGTCAACTACAAGTTCACCACCCCCTATCACCCACAGGCAAATGGTCTTGTTGAGAGATTCAACAAAACCCTGAAGGGCATGATAAATGGGTTGTCAGAGAAACTCAGGAGGAGATGGGATGTTCTCCTCCCATGCTTACTGTTTGCCTACAGGGTGGTGCCACAGAAAGGGGTTGGTTTCAGTCCCTTTGAGTTGGTGTTTGGACACCCTGTTAGGGGGCCATTGAGCCTGCTAAGAGAGTCTCTAGAGAAGCCTCTTAAAGAAGCTAAGGACAATGTGCTTGATTATGTGCTAGGCCTGAAATCTAGAATGGCAGAGTACATGTACAAGGCAAACAGGAAACTGGAGGCCAGCCAGGAGCTCATGAAGCACTGGTATGATCAAAAGGCTACTATGCCTGAGTATACTCCAGGACAATTGGTGTAGGTGTTGGAGCCAGTGGCTCCCAGGGCCCTCCATGACAAGTGGAGTGGGCCCTATCCAATCTTAGAAAAGAAGGGTGAGGTTACCTATTTGGTTGACCTTGGCACCCCCAGGAACCCTCATAGGGTCCTGCATGTGAATAGATTGAAACCCCACCATGACAGGGCAGACATGACCATGTTACTGGTCACTGATGAGGGTGTGGAGGAAGAAACTGAGCTTGTGCCCGACCTCCTCTCCACTAATGTGCAAGATGGGTCAGTGGAGGGGTGATACTCTCTCCCAAGTTGACAGACCAGCAGCACCGAGACTGTAAGCAAGTGCTGGAGCAGTTTGCTGGCCTGTTCTCTTTGACCCCAGGCATCACTGAGTGGTGTGTGCATCACATTGACACTGGTGACAGCCTACCTGTCAAGAATAAACTGTACAGGACATCTGACCATGTCAGAGCCAGCATTAAAGCTGAGGTTGCTAAGATGCTGGACTTGGGGGTAATTGAACCGTCTGAGAGTCCATGGGCCAGTCCAGTGGTGCTGGTACCTAAACCTAATCCTCAGGGGGGGACCCAAGGAGTTAAGGTTCTGTGTGGACTGCAGAGGATTGAATGCAGTCACAAAGACTGACGCTCACCCTATACCTAGAGCTGATGAGCTCATTGATAGGTTAGGGGCTGCTAAGTACCTGAGTACTTTTGATTTGACTTCAGGTTACTGGCAGATTGCCCTCACTGATGGAGCAAAGGAGAGGTCAGCATTCTCCACCCCAGAGGGACATTATCAGTTCAAGGTAATGCCCTTTGGTTTAAAGAATGCACCTGCCACCTTCCAAACGTTGGTGAACAGGGTCTTGTCTGGGTTGGAACAGTTCAGTGCAGCTTACCTGGATGACATAGCTGTGTATAGTTCTACCTGGGGAGATCACTTAAGCCACCTAAGGGAAGTGCTTCAGGCCATGCAGCAGGCAGGCCTGACTATTAAGGCAAGCAAGTGCCAAATAGGGCAGAGTTCTGTGGTGTACCTGGGCCACCTGGTAGGTGGGGGCCATGTACAGCCTCTCCAAGCTAAAATCCAAACTATTTTGGATTGGACAGCACCTGTTACCCAGACTCAGGTCAGGGCATTCCTTGGACGGACAGGGTACTATAGAAGGTTTGTTCAAAATTATGGGACCATTGTGGGGCCCCTAACAGAACTGACTTCTAAAAAGAGGCCCAAGAAGGTGACTTGGACCCCAGAGTGTCAGAAGGCTTTTGACACTCTGAAAGCTGCTATGTGTTCAGCACCAGTGTTACTGGCCCTGACTACACAAAAGAATTTGTAGTTCAGACAGATGCTTCAGAGCAAGGGATTGGGGCAGTGTTGTCACAGCTAAATGAGGGGGGCCTTGATCAGCCGGTTGCCTTTATTAGCGGGAGGCTTCTTCCCAGAGAGCAGAGATGGAGTGCCATTGAGAGAGAGGCTTTTGCTGTGGTGTGGTCACTGAAAAAGTTGAGACCATATTTGTTTGGGGCTCACTTTCGTGTTCAAACTGACCACAGGCCTCTCAGATGGCTCATGCAGATGAGAGGGAGAATCCCAAGCTGTTAAGGTGGTCCATTTCCCTACAGGGAATGGACTTTACAGTGGAACACAGACCTGGGGTTGCCCATGTCAATGCAGATGGACTTTCCAGGTTTTCCACTTAGCTGAGGAGGACTACCAGGGTGTAGGTTAGTAACCCCTCACCTTTCGTTTGGGGGGGCTGTGTTGTAAAGTCATCCTGTGCCCTGGGCACCCCCCAACTTTTTGCTGACTGGAACTGGTGGCAACTGACTCTGACTGACCCTGGGCTCTGTTTAACCAGGCCCAGGGCCAGTGCCATGCTGAAACACTTAGATAACAGTAAAGCACCTATATACACTAGAGTACACTTTGGGTTGGGGTACCCCTGTAATTGGCATGACCTACCCCATAAGCCCCTAGTATATAATAGGGCAGGGATTGAAACTACCTAGAAGTCCCCAGTATCCTGGGGCATGGCAGTTTAGAGGCCAGCAGCCTTTTGCACTTGCATGTGTGCACTGCTGAAGCCTGTGGTCAGTTTAAAAGCAGCTCTGTGTGCCAGGACTGCTCTTAAACATGTAAATTGTGGCCAAACTTGACTTTGGGGTTTAGGGCACTTACAACTGGTCAACCTAAAATGTTTTGGCATAATAATGACCCCAGGGTCTCCCTAGGTATCCCAGGGGTGGGGGTCAGGTATCTATAAGGTAGACCCTTATAAAATGAGTTTATATATGCCCTGGGTTAAGTGAAATTCACATTTCACTCTCCCCATTGTTCAAAGTGCTGCCCAAATTCGACTTTGATGCTGGGGGCACTGGGCATGGAGGATCTGCAATATTTTTACAGATTCAACACCCCTACGGTCTCCCTAGGTGACCTATGGGGTGGGGGTCCTGTGAAAATAAGCCAAGTACTTATAAAATATGTTTTTGTAGGTCCTGGTGCTGGAAAAATGGCCCATGTCATTTTTCCCATTGCAAACCCCATGTCCCATAGGTTAACATGGGGAAAGTTATTAAACAATAACTTCTGACAGGAGAGGGATAAAGATTCCCTTCAAAGACTCACTAGAATGGTATTGTTAAATCCTACAATATGATGTTATTGAATTTTTCCCAAAGTGAACAGACAAGAAGTTATAACACTTTCTTAGTTTTAGTTCCAAATCCAGCCTGCCAGTGCTCTGCCCTGATTGGTCAGAGTTAAGGGGATTAGCCAGCCTGCCTGAAGAGGTGATAAAGATCCCCTGGGGCCAGCCAGATGGACTGGGAGGGCAGTGAGCTGTTCTGCAGGAATGCCAGGGCAGGGGGAGGGGTCGTAAACAATGAGCTTCAAAGGGACAGAGCCCAGAGCAGTGTCATTTACAACTTTGAACCCCCACCCCAGCCAGATGGCAGGATTAAGGAAGGTATGTGCAGATGTAGGGAGGAGAGGCTAGGTTAATTAGCCAACTCAGTGGGAGTGTTTAGCCAGCTCTTACCTCCTTGCTGGAAAATCAGCCATTATGGATTTGGAAGCTTTGTTGCACTCTGGGATAGAATAATGCCACACTCTGCAGGAAGTAGTCACTCAAGTGGGAAGTTACCCTACTCCTATTGGTGAAGCTTGACCTCCTGGATGACCCAGAGACTGTGGAATACGTTTCTGAGAGAGGCCCAGCCCCTCAGATCTGCTGCTTGAAACTGAAGAAAGCAAGACTGGCCCTGCTGAAAACTTCTGCTGTGCAAAGACTTCTAAGGCCTGACCTCTGGAGACTGCACCACCTGAAACTACAGCTTTGTGGACTTACTGTGCTGAGTAAAAGAAGTCAAGAGTGGACTCCTGCAAGCTACAGGTTAACAGAGCTCATCTGGACCCTCACCACCAAGAATCATCAACCTGGGGAGCTACCAGTGGATTTGTAAGGGTGACGTCCAGTGCATTGTGGGAATTGAAGTCCTCAACTTTCAAGGACCATCTTGGAGCTTCAGACCCTTGGAGTAAGTTTGAGACACTTTGGGACCCTTTGAGGAACTTCAGGAAGAAATTCAGGAAGTTTGGGGAACTTTGGAGGAACTTTGAAAAAAGCTCCATAGGGGGACCAACTCATCCTGGTCAGCCAAGCCGCCTGCCTTCAACCGCGAGCCGGCCAAGCCCACCAGGTTCGTCCCGCTAAAAGCTCCATCGCATCGACTTCCAGAGATTGACCGGGACTAGCGAAAATCTGAAGCCGGCGAACCCTCACCGGATCCGGCTACATGAGGAGCATTGAGGGACCCCATGAGAAAAAGCTCCAGAAAAGCTTCTAAGTCCGCTCGTAAGAAAGTCAACCGGGAAAAACCACGAGCGCCAATCCGCCTGCCTTCCACCGCGTGTCGGCCTGGATTGTTGGATTGCCCCGCTGAAGCGATCTTGAAAAAGTTTCTAAGTCCGCTCCAGGGAAGTTCACCGGGAGATCGTCGAAAAGCTATACGGTGAACCCGCACCGGATCCGGACTGACGGAGAGCGTCGAGGAGCCTCGAGGAGAAAAGCTCCAGAAAAGTTTCTAAGTGCGAAGGTAAAAACATTGACGGGGACCTTCCGCGTGGGGTATCCGCTCAGGGCTCCATCGCGGTCGGCCTTAAACTTTGACTTTGGTCCGGTCTATCGCGAGCCTATGTCCCAATATGGTGCTATATGCTTCTAAGTGCTATATTTTATTTAAACTTTGAAAATTCATATCTCCAGTTCCCTACATTGGATTTTTGTCGTTTTGGTGTCATTTTAAAGATAAAAATATTTCCTATTTTTATGAATTGGTGTTGGATTTTTATTATGTGTTGTGTCTTAATTGTTTACTGAATTGTTGTTTTTAAATGCTTTACATACTTGTCTTTGAAGTTAAGCCTGTCTGCTCGCAGCCACGTTACCAAGGGTTGAGCATAGGAATAATTTTCTGAGACCTATGCTGAGTCCTATCATGTGTTAGTGGCCTTATTGCCAGTGGCAGACCTACATTTGCCCCTTCGATGCGATGGAGCTTCCAGACCCTTGGAGTAAGTTTGAGACACTTTGGGAATCTTTGAGGAACTTCAGGAAGAAGTTCAGGAAGTTTGGGGAACTTTGGAGGAACTTTGAAAAAAAGCTCCATAGGGGGACCGACTCATCCTGGTCAGCCAAGCCGCCTGCCTTCAACCGCGAGCCGGCCAAGCCCACCAGGTTCGTCCCGCTAAAAGCTCCATCGCATCGACTTCCAGAGATTGACCGGGACTAGCGAAAATCTGAAGCCGGCGAACCCTCACCGGATCCGGCTACATGAGGAGCATCGAGGGACCCCATGAGAAAAAGCTCCAGAAAAGCTTCTAAGTCCGCTCATAAGAAAGTCGACCAGGAACAACCGCGAGCGCCAATCCGCCTGCCTTCCACCGCGTGTCGGCCTGGATTGTTGGATTGCCCCGCTGAAGCGATCTTGAAAAAGTTTCTAAGTCCGCTCCAGGGAAGTTCACCGGGAGATCGTCGAAAGGCTATCCGGCGAACCCGCACCGGATCCGGACTGACGGAGAGCGTCGAGGGGCCTCGAGGAGAAAAGCTCCTGAAAAGTTTCTAAGTGCGAAGGTAAAAACATTGACTGGGACCTTCCGCGTGGGGTATCCGCTCAGGGCTCCATCGCGGTCGGCCTTAAACTTTGACTTTGGCCCGGTCTATCGCGAGCCTATGTCCCAATATGGTGCTATATGCTTCTAAGTGCTATATTTTATTTAAACTTTGAAAATTCATATCTCCGGTTCCCTACATTGGATTTTTCTCGTTTTGGTGTCATTTTAAAGATAAAAATATTTCATATTTTTCTAAATTGGTGTTGGATTTTTATTATGTGTTGTGTCTTAATTGTTTACTGAATTGGTGTTTTTAAATGCTTTACATACCTGTATTTGAAGTTAAGCCTGTCTGCTCGCAGCCACGTTACCAAGGGTTGAGCATAGGAATAATTTTCTGAGACCTATGCTGAGTCCTATCATGTGTTAGTGGCCTTATTGCCAGTGGCAGACCTACATTTGCCCCTACCAATAACCCACTTTCCAACATTTTGTAATACCAGTCCCAGGAGGCATCACACCAATTGCAGACGATAGAAACATGGTAAACCAAATTTATCCAGTATCCTCTTTAATCTTCATAATATTGTACAATTGTTGGATTGGTAGAACAAGGTAATTCCAATATTCAAGCTCGTGTATAATGCCCAATCGCCTTTAATACAGCGTGTTAGATTCCCTGGTTCCGTGAATGAATATAAAAAGTTTTAACCCAATGCATTTCGGGCCTTTACAAGCCCTTTGTCAGGGGTTCTTTTTCTGTAAAATTAAAAATCAAAGACATTTGCCATTAAACTGATGTAAAAACCTCAGAACAACATTAATAATCAATTGTGGTTAACATGTTGAAGCCTCCCATAAACAACGCTTTCCCTCTAAAAAGCATGAAATAACACTTCCAAATTATGTTACCAAGTCGACAATTTCTAACATCAGCCCGAGTTCGCCGATGCTTCATGACTATTGAATGTTAAACAAACCCACTGAACTGCATGAAATTCGGCAATCCTTTATACCTCTATTCTTCGTGTAAGTACAACCATCACGCTTTTCACTCTTTTCCTCTGAACTGCTGTTCGTTTCAACCAACCTGTTCGAACATCCACAAAGAAAAACAACTCGCATGAATGACCAAATCAGTCAGTTAAACCCTCCCGGATCAGTTCTTTACCCCCTATTAATTCACGAGTGTGGAACCTCCCTTAGTAACTAAATCGAGTACACTGCCCTTCCCTATTTTGTTCATAAATGCGTAGTTTACATAACACTCTCGTCACTTATGGCATGATTGTTAAACATGATGCGATGAAAAAATTAACATGTATACGATGAAACAGGTTAACATAAATTATTAAGACATGATATTATGTAAAGAGTCCAGAATATAATTCCTCATAGCTAAAAATCTTTGATTTCCCAAAAATGTAGTATGCATGAATGTTCACTTCTGTGCGTTTTTTACGTTTTTTTCCTCCAATTTCATTGTAATCCTTGGGTGCTGGGTCATTTTGATGGGACGACCAAATAAACTCGAAGACACATAATTTATGGCCCGCACTCCTTTTACTCAAGTTTATCCTGGGGTGGGTGGGGCTTCTGTTGACGGGAATAACAGTGAGCAGGATATCCTAGGTGGGAAAACCCAGGCAGCGGTGGGGTCACTGGATTAGGCTGGAAGTACAACAAGCAGGAACTGGAGGCCACTGGTAAATGGCAGGCTAGGCGCCCAGGTGCCTACTCATCCCATCTATAGGAGTGGCATTAACACAGCAGGCGCTTTGGCAGTATTGGCTAAAGAGATGCTTGAAATGAGAGTCATCATTATGCAAAATCGCCTTGCGTTGGATTTGCTCCTCACAAAGGAGGGCGAAGTTTGCAGAGTCATTTATGATGGGGAATGCTGTGCATGTATTCTGCACGTAGATGAGCAGCTTGACAGCTACATTACTAACATCATAAACTAACTGAGCTGGAAGAGTCAGGTGCCTGGGAAGGATTAGAATCTATATTCGGGCCCCTTGGAAAGGAATTCTCTGAGATAGGGGAATGGCTTGGTAGCAGAGTTGGAAGAATTCTGAAACTGCTTCTAACCCCTTTTTTGCTTGTATGCTTATCATTGCATGTGTGCCTGTTTCCTTGAATGTTTGCAAAGAAATTTCATCACATAATGGTATGGATTGTGGACATAAGAAGCTGTCAGCAACGAGAGGAAGGAAAAAAAGAGAATTGATGTAGAGGTTGAAGAAATGCAATTTGACCTTTATGACATCTTGAAGGACTTGGGCAAATCCAACAACAAGGAGAACCTGAAATTAATGAATGATGTTCAGTAATAAAGAATTGAATTGATGGTTTTAAATTATTGGGGGGGGGGCTGTGAGAGCTGACTTCCTTACACCTTTTTTTTTCCTCTCCTCATATGACCTCAGTAGCTATAGCAACCTCTTGACCTGATCCACCTCTGGTGCTTATAACTTAGTGGTTTCAATCTCAGCTGGTGTTCTTACAGGGACCACCCGTTGCACACAACCTGAGCTGACTCAGAGGTTTTAATCATTGGAACTTATCCTATACCTTGATCTAATCTAGTCTAATCGAAAGATAAGTCATCCAACAAGTTCCAAAATAGCCCAGTATCTGGCCTTTCCCTATATACATTTACCCTCTGATCTAAAGCACTAAAATATCTTACAGAATTCCACCAGCCATTCCAGGTAGGGGACGCCACAATTTACAAATCTCTCTCCTGGCCAACAGGATCAAATAAAACACCAATTTGTGTTGCAACCCCATCGGGCCTAGCACGCCCCCAGGCATAGATACAATACCAAATAAAATAAGAGATGTGCTTACCTCCACAACGGTACCCAGGACCCTGGAAATAGTCTTACCCACACTTTTCTAAAATTCTTGTATCTTGGGGCAAGAGGCGAATACATGGACATCATCTGCATTCTGGAAACCACATCTCAGACATCTAGCTTCTCTACCGCCCTTTATTCTGGATACTTTAAGAGGGGACCAGTATATCCTGTGGAGTGTGAAAAAGTGGTTTCTCCTGAGTGCGGCAGATTTAATTAGTGGGTAAAGAATGTCTAGAGATACTTGCCAGAAATCTTTCACTTCCTCACTCGGCAATTAGTTCTCCCAGACCCAGTATGGCTTTTCCATCTTTCTGTCTACTGTGGCCAGGAGATAGTTGTACCAATGAGCCACTTCTTTCTTCCTCGGGGCCAAATCTTGTTGTTCATTTTCCATGGGATTATCTTCCATAAAGGACCAGTGTTGACTCTTACACCAGGATGCAATCTGGTAAAACTTAAACCTGAAGACACATAATTGATGGCCCGCACTCCTTTTACTCAAGTTTATCCAAAGGTATTCATTTAATGGGAGGTATCCTGGTATGCGCTTCGTCCTCAAGAGCGCAGAGTCAATAATCACGAACGGAGGCTGATATTTCGTGTTGTAAAGTCATCCTGTGCCCTGGGCACCCCCCAACTTTTTGCTGACTGGAACTGGTGGCAACTGACTCTGACTGACCCTGGGCTCTGTTTACCAAGGCCCAGGGCCAGTGCCATGCTGAAACACTTAGATAACAGTAAAGCACCTACATACACTAGGGTACACTTTGGGTTGGGGTACCCCTGTAATTGGCATGACCTACCCCATAAGCCCCTAGTATATAATAGGGCAGGGGATTGAAACTACCTAGAAGTCCCCAGTATCCTGGGGCATGGCAGTTTAGAGGCCAGCAGCCTTTTGCACTTGCATGTGTGCACTGCTGAAGCCTGTGGTCAGTTTAAAAGCAGCTCTGTGTGCCAGGACTGCTCTTAAACATGTAGATTGTGGCCAAACTCGACTTTGGGGTTTGGGGCACTTAAAACTGGTCAACCTAAAATGTTTTGGCATAATAATGACCCCCAGGGTCTCCCCTAGGTATCCCAGGGGTGGGGGGTCAGGTATCTATAAGGTAGACCCTTATAAAATGAGTTTATATATGCCCTGGGTTAAGTGAAATTCACATTTCACTCTCCCCATTGTTCAAAGTGCTGCCCAAATTCGACTTTGATGCTGGGGGCACTGGGCATGGAGGATCTGCAATATTTTTACAGATTCAACACCCCTATGGTCTCCCCTAGGTGACCTATGGGGTGGGGGTCCTGTGAAAATAAGCCAAGTACTTATAAAATATGTTTTAGTAGGTCCTGGTGCTGGAAAAATGGCCCATGTCATTTTTCCCATTGCAAACCCCATGCCCCATAGGTTAACATGGGGGAAAGTTATTAAACAATAACTTCTGACAGGAGAGGGATAAAGATTCCCTTCAAAGACTCACTAGAATGGTATTGTTAAATCCTACAATATGATGTTATTGAATTTCCCCCAAAGTGAACAGAGAAGAAGTTATAACACTTTCTTAGTTTTAGTTCCAAATCCAGCCTGCCAGTGCTCTGCCCTGATTGGTCAGAGTTAAGGGGATTAGCCAGCCTGCCTGAAGAGGTGATAAAGATCCCCTGGGGCCAGCCAGATGGACTGGGAGGGCAGTGAGCTGTTCTGCAGGAATGCCAGGCCAGGGGAAGGGGTCGTAAACAATGAGCTTCAAAGGGACAGAGCCCAGAGCAGTGTCATTTACAACTTTGAACCCCCACCCCAGCCAGATGGCAGGATTAAGGAAGGTATGTGCAGATGTAGGGAGGAGAGGCTAGGTTAATTAGCCAACTCAGTGGGAGTGTTTAGCCAGCTCTTACCTCCTTGCTGGAAAATCAGCCATTATGGATTTGGAAGCTTTGTTGCACTCTGGGATAGAATAATGCCACACTCTGCAGGAAGTAGTCACTCAAGTGGGAAGTTACCCTACTCCTATTGGTGAAGCTTGACCTCCTGGATGACCCAGAGACTGTGGAATAAGTATCTGAGAGAGGCCCAGCCCCTTAGATCTGCTGCTTGAAACTGAAGAAAGCAAGACTGGCCCTGCTGAAAACTTCTGCTGTGCAAAGACTTCTAAGGCCTGACCTCTGGAGACTGCACCACCTGAAACTACAGCTTTGTGGACTAACTGTGCTGAGTAAAAGAAGGCAAGAGTAGACTCCCTGCAAGCTACAGGTTAACAGAGCTCATCTGGACCCTCACCACCAAGAATCATCAACCTTGGGAGCTACCAGTGGATTTGTAAGGGTGACGTCCAGTGCATTGTGGGAATTGAAGTCCTCAACTTTCAAGGACCATCTTGGAGCTTCCAGACCCTTGGAGTAAGTTTGAGACACGTTGGGACCCTTTGAGGAACTTCAGGAAGAAGTTCAGGAAGTTTGGGGAACTTTGGAGGAACTTTGAAAAAAAGCTCCATAGGGGGACCGACTCATCCTGGTCAGCCAAGCCGCCTGCCTTCAACCGCGAGCCGGCCAAGCCCACCAGGTTCGTCCCGCTAAAAGCTCCATCGCATCGGCTTCCAGAGATTGACCGGGACTAGCGAAAATCTGAAGCCGGCGAACCCTCACCGGATCCGGCTACATGAGGAGCATCGAGGGACCCCACGAGAAAAAGCTCCAGAAAAGCTTCTAAGTCCGCTCGTAAGAAAGTCGACCGGGAACAACCGCGAGCGCCAATCCGCCTGCCTTCCACCGCGTGTCGGCCTGGATTGTTGGATTGCCCCGCTGAAGCGATCTTGAAAAAGTTTCTAAGTCCGCTCCAGGGAAGTTCACCAGGAGATCGTTGAAAGGCTATCCGGCGAACCCGCACCGGATCCGGACTGACGGAGAGCGTCGAGGGGCCTCGAGGAGAAAAGCTCCAGAAAAGTTTCTAAGTGCGAAGGTAAAAACATTGACCGGGACCTTCCGCGTGGGGTATCCGCTCAGGGCTCCATCGCGGTCGGCCTTAAACTTTGACTTTGGCCCGGTCTATCGCGAGCCTATGTCCCAATATGGTGCTATATGCTTCTAAGTGCTATATTTTATTTAAACTTTGAAAATTCATATCTCCGGTTCCCTACATTGGATTTTTGTCGTTTTGGTGTCATTTTAAAGATAAAAATATTTCCTATTTTTATAAATTGGTGTTGGATTTTTATTATGTGTTGTGTCTTAATTGTTTACTGAATTGGTGTTTTTAAATGCTTTACATACCTGTCTTTGAAGTTAAGCCTGTCTGCTCGCAGCCACGTTACCAAGGGTTGAGCATAGGAATAATTTTCTGAGACCTATGCTGAGTCCTATCATGTGTTAGTGGCCTTATTGCCAGTGGCAGACCTACATTTGCCCCTACCAATAACCCACTTTCCAACATTTGGTGCTCAGCGGTGTGGATGTGGACTTGTGTTTAAAAAATACACCTTTCAGTGAATGAATGAAGATTATAAAAATCCTCTAAATTGCCTTAGAACAAAACTTTTGAGTTTGATTTTTGGAATTTGGACTAAACTGTTTTTAATCCATTGTTTTGATTTTTCCAAATTGTTCTAAGTCTATTGTGCCTTGTGTTGTGACCCAAAACTAGGGAACCATGGAGTTGGACCTGGCTAAACTGTCCCAGTGTAAGTTGGCTGAGCTTAGGGAACAGTGTAGGCTTAGGGGGCTGCCTGCTTCCAAGAGGTATAGGAAGGTAGGGTTGTTTCAGTTTATACAAGCCCATGAGCAGGCAGCTGAGGAGAATCAAGGGGGTAGAGGGTGTCCCCCCAACATCATCCCAGGAGAGGAGGATGATGCCTCTTCCATTATAACTAGTGTAAGCCAACAGAATCCTGATGGTGGGAGTGGGGAAGGGTCCCTTACTCAGGAACCACTACGGTCCCTTGCAGAGAGACAGCTTCAGGCTCAATTAGCTTTGATAGCTTTAGAGCAAAGGAAACTGGATTTGGCTGAGAAGAGGTGGGAGAAGGAGGAGAAGAGAAATGGTGGCAGCGAAGCGAAGAACATGCTGAGATGTCCAGGGGTGGCAGATTTGAACCTAAACTTCCAAAGGGTATTGTGCCCAAGTACACTGAGGGGGATGACATTGACAAATGGCTTGCAGCTTTTGAGAGAGCCCTTAAGATGAGTAGGGTCCACTCTAGGTATTGGGGTACACTCCTGTGGGAGTTGATTCCAGTAGCTGGGAGGGATAGGCTCCTGACCCTGAAGGGAGAGGATGCAGAATCATACCAGCAGATGAAAGCCTGCTTAGTCAAGAGGTTTGGTCTGACTCCAGAGCAGTACAGGGTGAAGTTTAGGAACACCCAGAAATTGAATTCCAAGTCTTGGATAGACTTTGTGGATGTTTCAGTGAAGGCACTGGAAGGCTGGATTTGTGGTAACAAAGTGAGCACTTATGAGGGATTGTATAACTTGTTTTTGAAAGAACACATTTTGACTCATTGTGCAGAAGAGAAGTTACGCCAGTATCTAGTGGACTCTAAGCTGACAGACCCCAGAGAGTTGGGGGAATCAGCTGATGAGTGGGTGAGAACCCGGGTTTCCATTCAGCACCAGGGGGGCGATCAGAAGAAAGGAGGACAGGTCCCTCCCCAGGGGAAAGCCCAGGGAAATGAAGGTCAAAAACCTAAAGAGTCCTCCAAAGACCCACAAAAACCTGCACAAGGAGGGGGGCCCCAAGCCAACCCAAATCCAAAGGGAGGTGGATTCAGGGAAAGAATGGTAGGTTCTTTGATCCCTCAAAAGTGGGTAAGTGCTTTGACTGTAACCAGCCAGGGCACAAGCAGGGAGATGCTGTCTGCACTAAGAAGCTCACCCCTAAGGGGCCATCTACAGGGATTGCCAGTGTGAGTGTAGGGATGGGGAGTGGTACACCAGAAGGGGGTATTCCAGTAGGGGCAGCAACCTTAGTGTCCCTCGGTGGGGTGAATATTGCAACCCTTGATGCCTTACCTCCAAACATGGAGAAGTACAGGCAGAGACCTAAAGTGAATGGGACTGAGGTTGAGGCTATCAGAGACACTGGGGCTAGTGTAACTATGGTCCTGGATGAGCTGGTGCCTCCAGAGAGGGTGATACCTGGTGAGTTTCACCAGGTGACTTATGCAGACAGCACTACCAAAATCCATCCCATGGCTGTGGTGGATTTGGAATGGGGAGGTGTGACAGGCCCTATGAAGGTAGCTGTGTCAAAGGTGCTCCCAGTCCAGCGTTTACTGGGCAACGACCTTGAAGCCTCTGCGTGGTCAGAGGTGGAGAGAGGACTCCATATGAAAATATTGGAGCTCCCTGAGTGGGTATGTGCTGTGACTAGGTCACAGACTAGCCAGAAGGGAGGGGCTGGACACTTGGACCCTGGAACAAAGGGCCAAGCATCCATGGACAAGGGTACTGGGCCTGGTGAGCCAGCCCAGGGAACTCCAGAGGTGCAGGCAGAATCCAACCCGGCTGGGGAGGATCTGGCCTCTGAGGAGGGACTCCATCCCTGCCAGAGCTGTCAGATTTGGCAGAACTGACAGGAGCAGGTGGACCCTCCAGAGAGGAGTTCAGTCAGGGACAGCGTGACTGTCCCACCCTTGAGAGCTTGAGGCGGATTGCTTCTAAGCAAGAGGAAGGGGATGACAGTGGGTTTCATAGAATCTACTGGGAAGATGGACTGCTTTATACTGAGGCCAGAAACCTCAAGGAGGGGGCCACCAGGAGGTTGGTGGTGCCCCAGAGGTACAGAGAGTTCATCCTGACTTTGGGTCATGACTTCCCCTTGGCAGGACATTTGGGACAGACAAAGACATGGAACCGGTTGGTGAACCATTTCTACTGGCCCCATATGTCTGAAAAGGTAAAGGAGTTTTGCAGCTCCTGTGTCACCTGTCAGGCCAGTGGCAAGGCAGGGGGCAAGACAAAGGCTCCCCTAATACCACTGCCAGTGGTTGGGGTTCCTTTTGAAAGGGTGGGGATGGACATTGTTGGTCCCCTGGACCCACCTACTGCATCAGGGAATAGGTATATCTTAGTGGTAGTTGCCCATGGCACTAGATACCCTGAAGCCATACCTCTTAGAACCATTGATGCTCCTGCAGTGGCTAGAGCACTACTTGGTGTGTTCACCAGAGTGGGTTTTCCAAAAGAGGTGGTGTCAGATAGGGGCACAAACTTCCTGTCCAGCTATCTGACTGCTATGTGGGATGAGTGTGGTGTCAACTACAAGTTCACCACCCCTATCACCCACAGGCAAATGGTCTTGTTGAGAGATTCAACAAAACCCTGAAGGGCATGATAAATGGGTTGTCAGAGAAACTCAGGAGGAGATGGGATGTTCTCATCCCATGCTTACTGTTTGCCTACAGGGAGGTGCCACAGAAAGGGGTTGGTTTCAGTCCCTTTGAGTTGGTGTTTGGACACCCTGTAAGGGGGCCATTGAGCCTGCTAAGAGAGTCTCTAGAGAAGCCTCTTAAAGAAGCTAAGGACAATGTGCTTGATTATGTGCTAGGCCTGAGATCTAGAATGGCAGAGTACATGTACAAGGCAAACAGGAAACTGGAGGCCAGCCAGGAGCTCATGAAGCACTGGTATGATCAAAAGGCTACTATGCCTGAGTATACTCCAGGACAATTGGTGTGGGTGTTGGAGCCAGTGGCTCCCAGGGCCCTCCATGACAAGTAGAGTGGGCCCTATCCAATCTTAGAAAAGAAGGGTGAGGTTACCTATTTGGTTGACCTTGGCACCCCCAGGAACCCTCATAGGGTCCTGCATGTGAATAGATTGAAACCCCACCATGACAGGGCAGACATGACCATGTTACTGGTCACTGATGAGGGTGTGGAGGAAGAAACTGAGCTTGTGCCCGACCTCCTCTCCACTAATGTGCAAGATGGGTCAGTGGAGGGGGTGATACTCTCTCCCAAGTTGACAGACCAGCAGCACCGAGACTGTAAGCAAGTGCTGGAGCAGTTTGCTGGCCTGTTCTCTTTGACCCCAGGCATCACTGAGTGGTGTGTGCATCACATTGACACTGGTGACAGCCTACCTGTCAAGAATAAACTGTACAGGACATCTGACCATGTCAGAGCCAGCATTAAAGCTGAGGTTGCTAAGATGCTGGACTTGGGGGTAATTGAACCGTCTGAGAGTCCATGGGCCAGTCCAGTGGTGCTGGTACCTAAACCTAATCCTCAGGGTGGACCCATGGAGTTAAGGTTCTGTGTGGACTACAGAGGATTGAATGCAGTCACAAAGACTGACGCTCACCCTATACCTAGAGCTGATGAGCTCATTGATAGGTTAGGGGCTGCTAAGTACCTGAGTACTTTTGATTTGACTTCAGGTTACTGGCAGATTGCCCTCACTGATGGAGCAAAGGAGAGGTCAGCATTCTCCACCCCAGAGGGACATTATCAGTTCAAGGTAATGCCCTTTGGTTTAAAGAATGCACCTGCCACCTTCCAAAGGTTGGTGAACAGGGTCTTGTCTGGGTTGGAACAGTTCAGTGCAGCTTACCTGGATGACATAGCTGTGTATAGTTCTACCTGGGGAGATCACTTAAGCCACCTAAGGGAAGTGCTTCAGGCCATGCAGCAGGCAGGCCTGACTATTAAGGCAAGCAAGTGCCAAATAGGGCAGAGTTCTGTGGTGTACCTGGGCCACCTGGTAGGTGGGGGCCATGTACAGCCTCTCCAAGCTAAAATCCAAACTATTTTGGATTGGACAGCACCTGTTACCCAGACTCAGGTCAGGGCATTCCTTGGACTGACAGGGTACTATAGAAGGTTTGTTCAAAATTATGGGACCATTGTGGGGCCCCTAACAGAACTGACTTCTAAAAAGAGGCCCAAGAAGGTGACTTGGACCCCAGAGTGTCAGAAGGCTTTTGACACTCTGAAAGCTGCTATGTGTTCAGCACCAGTGTTACTGGCCCCTGACTACACAAAAGAATTTGTAGTTCAGACAGATGCTTCAGAGCAAGGGATTGGGGCAGTGTTGTCACAGCTAAATGAGGGGGGCCTTGATCAGCCGGTTCCCTTTATTAGCAGGAGGCTTCTTCCCAGAGAGCAGAGATGGAGTGCCATTGAGAGAGAGGCTTTTGCTGTGGTGTGGTCACTGAAAAGTTGAGACCATATTTGTTTGGGACTCACTTTCGTGTTCAAACTGACCACAGGCCTCTCAGATGGCTCATGCAGATGAGAGGGGAGAATCCCAAGCTGTTAAGGTGGTCCATTTCCCTACAGGGAATGGACTTTACAGTGGAACACAGACCTGGGGCTGCCCATGCCAATGCAGATGGACTTTCCAGGTTTTTCCACTTAGCTGAGGAGGACTACCAGGGTGTAGGTTAGTAACCCCTCACCTTTCGTTTGGGGGGCTATGTTGTAAAGTCATCCTGTGCCCTGGGCACCCCCAACTTTTGCTGACTGGAACTGGTGGCAACTGACTCTGACTGACCCTGGGCTCTGTTTAACCAGGCCCAGGGCCAGTGCCATGCTGAAACACTTAGAAAACAGTAAAGCACCTATATACACTAGGGTACACTTTGGGTTGGGGTACCCCTGTAATTGGCATGACCTACCCCATAAGCCCCTAGTATATAATAGGGCTGGGGATGGAAACTACCTAGAAGTCCCCAGTATCCTGGGGCATGGCAGTTTAGAGGCCAGCAGCCTTTTGCAGTTGCATGTGTGCACTGCTGAAGCCTGTGGTCAGTTTAAAAGCAGCTCTGTGTGCCAGGACTGCTCTTAAACATGTAAATTGTGGCCAAACTCGACTTTGGGGTTTGGGGCACTTAAAACTGGTCAACCTAAAATGTTTTGGCATAATAATGACCCCCAGGGTCTCCCCTAGGTATCCCAGGGGTGGGGGGGTCAGGTATCTATAAGGTAGACCCTTATAAAAATGAGTTTATATATGCCCTGGGTTAAGTGAAATTCACATTTCACTCTCCCCATTGTTCAAAGTGCTGCCCAAATTCGACTTTGATGCTGGGGGCACTGGGCATAAAGGATCTGCAATATTTTTACAGATTCAACACCCCTATGGTCTCCCCTAGGTGACCTATGGGGTGGGGGGCCTGTGAAAATAAGCCAAGTACTTATAAAATATGTTTTTGTAGGTCCTGGCGCTGGAAAAATGCCCCATGTCATTTTTCCCATTGCAAACCCCATGCCCCATAGGTTAACATGGGGGAAAGTTATTAAACAATAACTTCTGACAGGAGAGGGATAAAGATTCCCTTCAAAGACTCACTAGAATGGTATTGTTAAATCCTACAATATGATGTTATTGAATTTTTCCCAAAGTGAACAGACAAGAAGTTATAACACTGTCTTAGTTTTAGTTCCAAATCCAGCCTGCCAGTGCTCTGCCCTGATTGGTCAGAGTTAAGGGGATTAGCCAGCCTGCCTGAAGAGGTGATAAAGATCCCCTGGGGCCAGCCAGATGGACTGGGAGGGCAGTGAGCTGTTCTGCAGGAATGCCAGGCCAGGGGGAGGGGTCGTAAACAATGAGCTTCAAAGGGACAGAGCCCAGAGCAGTGTCATTTACAACTTTGAACCCCCACCCCAGCCAGATGGCAGGATTAAGGAAGGTATGTGCAGATGTAGGGAGGAGAGGCTAGGTTAATTAGCCAACTCAGTGGGAGTGTTTAGCCAGCTCTTACCTCCTTGCTGGAAAATCAGCCATTATGGATTTGGAAGCTTTGTTGCACTCTGGGATAGAATAATGCCACACTCTGCAGGAAGTAGTCACTCAAGTGGGAAGTTACCCTACTCCTATTGGTGAACCTTGACCTCCTGGATGACCCAGAGACTGTGGAATAAGTTTCTGAGAGAGGCCCAGCCCCTCAAATCTGCTGCTTGAAACTGAAGAAAGCAAGACTGGCCCTGCTGAAAACTTCTGCTGTGCAAAGACTTCTAAGGCCTGACCTCTGGAGACTGCACCACCTGAAACTACAGCTTTGTGGACTAACTGTGCTGAGTAAAAGAAGTCAAGAGTGGACTCCCTGCAAGCTACAGGTTAACAGAGCGCATCTGGACCCTCACCACCAAGAATCATCAACCTGGGGAGCTACCAGTGGATTTGTAAGGGTGACGTCCAGTGCATTGTGGGAATTGAAGTCCTCAGCTTTCAAGGACCATCTTGGAGCTTCAAGACCCTTGGAGTAAGTTTGAGACACTTTGGGACCCTTTGAGGAACTTCAGGAAGAAATTCAGGAAGTTTGGGGAACTTTGGAGGAACTTTGAAAAAAAGCTCCATAGGGGGACCGACTCATCCTGGTCAGCCAAGCCGCCTGCCTTCAACCGCGAGCCGGCCAAGCCCACCAGGTTCGTCCCGCTAAAAGCTCCATCGCATCGACTTCCAGAGATTGACCGGGACTAGCGAAAATCTGAAGCCGGAGAACCCTCACCGGTTCCGGCTACATGAGGAGCATCGAGGGACCCCACGAGAAAAAGCTCCAGAAAAGCTTCTAAGTCCGCTCGTAAGAAAGTCGACCGGGAACAACCGCGAGCGCCAATTCGCCTGCCTTCCACCGCGTGTCGGCCTGGATTGTTGGATTGCCCCGCTGAAGCGATCTTGAAAAAGTTTCTAAGTCCGCTCCAGGAAAGTTCACCGGGAGATCGTCGAAAGGCTATCCGGCGAACCCGCACCGGATCCGGACTGACGGAGAGCGTCGAGGGGCCTCGAGGAGAAAAGCTCCTGAAAAGTTTCTAAGTGCGAAGGTAAAAACATTGACTGGGACCTTCCGCGTGGGGCATCCGCTCAGGGCTCCATCGCGGTCGGCCTTAAACTTTGACTTTGGCCCGGTCTATCGCGAGCCTATGTCCCAATATGGTGCTATATGCTTCTAAGTGCTATATTTTATTTAAACTTTGAAAATTCATATCTCCGGTTCCCTACATTGGATTTTTCTCGTTTTATTGTCATTTTAAAGATAAAAATATTTCATATTTTTATAAATTGGTGTTGGATTTTTATTATGTGTTGTGTCTTAATTGTTTACTGAATTGGTGTTTTTAAATGCTTTACATACCTGTCTTTGAAGTTAAGCCTGTCTGCTCGCAGCCACGTTACCAAGGGTTGAGCATAGGAATAATTTTCTGAGACCTATGCTGAGTCCTATCATGTGTTAGTGGCCTTATTGCCAGTGGTAGACCTACATTTGCCCCTACCAATAACCCACTTTCCAACACTTCGTAATACCAGTCCCAGGAGGCATCACACCAATTGCAGACGATAGAAACATGGTAAACCAAATTTATCCAGTATCCTCTTTAATCTTCATAATATTGTACAATTGTTGGATTGGTAGAACAAGGTAATTCCAATTTTCAAGCTCGTGTATAATGCCCATTCGCCTTTAATACAGCGTGTTAGATTCCCTGGTTCCGTGAATGAATATAAAAAGTTTTAACCCAATGCATTTCGGGCCATTACAGGCCCTTCGTCAGGGGTTCTTTTTCTGTAAAATTAAAAATCAAAGACATTTGCGATTAAACTGATGTAAAAATCTCAGAACAACATTAATAATCAATTGTGGTTAACATTATACGTGTCTTTATCTACCATGTTGAAGCCTCCCATAAACAACGCTTTCCCTCTAAAAAGCGTGAAATAACGCTTCCAAATTGTGTTACCAAGTCGACAATTTCGAACATCAGCCCGAGTTTGCCGATGCTTCATGACTATTGAATGTTAAACAAACCCACTGAACTGCATGAAATTCGGCAATCCTTCATACCTCTATTCTTCGTGTAAGTACAACCATCACGCTTTTCACTCTTTTCCTCTGAACTGCTGTTCGTTTCACCCTCACACTTCATCCGGCCTGTTTTACCATCGTAACCACTGCCACCTAATTAACCGTTCGTTTCAACCAACCTGTTCGAACATCCACAAAGAAAAACAACTCACATGAATGACCAAATCAGTCAGTTAAACCCTCCCGGATCAGTTCTTTACCCCCTATTAATTCACGAGTGTGGAACCTCCCTTAGTAACTAAATCGAGTACACCGCCCTTCCCTATTTTGTTCATAAATGCGTAGTTTACATAACACTCTCGTCACTTATGGCATGATTGTTAAACATGATGCGATGAAAAAATTAACATGTATATGATGAAACAAGGTAACATAAATTATTAAGACATGATATCATGTAATAGTCCAGAATATAATTCCTCATAGCTAAAAATCTTTGATTTCCCAAAAATGTAGTATGCATGAATGTTCACTTCTGTGCGTTTTTACGTTTTTTTCTCCAATTTCATTGTAATCCTTGGGTGCTGGGTCATTTTGATGGGACGACCAAATAAACTCGAAGACACATAATTTATGGCCCGCACTCCTTTTACTCAAGTTTATCCTGGGGTGGGTGGGGCTTCTGTTGACGGGAATAACAGTGAGCAGGATATCCTAGGTGGGAAAACCCAGGCAGCGGTGGGGTCACTGGATCAGGCTGGAAGTAGAACAAGCAGGAACTGGAGGCCACTGGTAAATGGCAGGCTAGGTGCCCAGGTGCCTACTCATCCCATCTATAGGAGTGGCATTAACACAGCAGGCGCTTTGGCAGTATTGGCTAAAGAGATGCTTGAAATGAGAGTCATAATTATGCAAAATCGCCTTGCGTTGGATTTGCTCCTCACAAAGGAGGGCGAAGTTTGCAGAGTCATTTATGATGGGGAATGCTGTGCATGTATTCTGCACGTAGATGAGCAGCTTGACAACTACATTACTAACATCATAAACTAACTGAGCTGGAAGATTCAGGTGCCTGGGAAGGATTAGAATCTATATTCGGGCCCCTTGGAAAGGAATTCTCTGAGATAGGGGAATGGCTTGGTAGCAGAGGTGGAAGAATTCTGAAACTGCTTCTAACCCCTTTTTGCTTGTATGCTTATCATTGCATGTGTGCCTGTTTCCTTGAATGTTTGCAAAGAAATTTCATCACGTAATGGTATGGATTGTGGGCATAAGAAGCTGTCAGCAACGAGAGGAAGGAAAAAAGAGAATTGATGTAGAGGTTGAAGAAATGAAATTTGACCTTTATGACATCTTGAAGGACTTGGGCAAATCCAACAACAAGGAGAACCTGAAATTAATGAATGATGTTCAGTAATAAAGAATTGAATTGATGATTTTAAATTATTGGGGGGGTTGTGAGAGCTGACTTCCTTACACCTTTTTTTTTCCTCTCCTCATATGACGTCAGTAGCTATAGCAACCTCTTGACCTGATCCACCTCTGGTGCTTATAACTTAGTGGTTTCAATCTCAGCTGGTGTTCTTACGGCGACCACCCGTTGCGCACAACCTGAGCTGACCCAGAGGTTTTAATCATTGGAACTCATCCTATACCTTGATCTAATCTAGTCTAATCGAAAGATAAGTCATCCAACAAGTTCCAAAATAGCCCAGTATCTGGCCTTTCCCTATATACATTTACCCTCTGATCTAAAGCACTAAAATATCTTACAGAATTCCACCAGGCATTCCAGGTAGGGGTACCACCTGAGGCCACAATTAACAAATCTCTCTCCTGGCCAACAGGATCAAATAAAACACCAATTTGTGTTGCAACCCCATCGGGCCTAGCGCGCCCCAGGCATAGATACAATACCAAATAAAATAAGAGATGGGCTTACCTCCACAACGGTACCCAGGACCCTGGAAATAGTCTTACCCACACTTTTCTAAAATTGTTGTATCTTGGGGCAAGAGGCGAATACATGGACATCATCTGCATTCTGGAAACCACATCTCAGACATCTAGCTTCTCTACCGCCCTTTATTTTGGATACTTTAAGAGGGGACCAGTAAATCCTGTGGAGTGTGAAAAAGTGGTTTCTCCTGAGTGCGGCAGATTTAATTAGTGGGTAAAGAATGTCTAGAGATACTTGGCAGAAATCTTTCAGTTCCTCACTCGGCAAGTAGTTCTCCCAGACCCAGTATGGCTTTTCCATCTTTCTGTCTACTGCAGACAGGAGATAGTTGTACCAATGAGCCACTTCTTTCTTCCTCGGGGCCAAATCTTGTAGTTCATTTTCCATGGGATTATCTTCCATAAATGACCAGTGTTGACTCTTACACCAGGATGCAATCTGGTAAAACTTAAACCTGAAGACACATAATTTATGGCCTGCACTCCTTTTACTCAAGTTTATCCAAAGGTATTCATTTAAGGGGAGCTATCCTGGTATGCGCTTCGTCCTCAAGAGCGCAGAGTCAATAATCACGAACGGAGGCTGATATTTTGTAATACCAGTCCCAGGAGGCATCACACCAATTGCAGACGATAGAAACATGGTAAACCAAATTTATCCAGTATCCTCTTTAATCTTCATAATATTGTACAATTGTTGGATTGGTAGAACAAGGTAATTCCAATATTCAAGCTCGTGTATAATGCCCAATCGCCTTTAATACAGCGTGTTAGATTCCCTGGTTCTGTGAATGAATATAAAACGTTTTAACCCGATGCATTTCGGGCCATTACAGGCCCTTCGTCAGGGGTTCTTTTTCTGTAAAATTAAAAATCAAAGACATTTGCCATTAAACTGATGTAAAAACCTCAGAACAACATTAATAATCAATTGTGGTTAACATTACACGTGTCTTTATCTACCATGTTGAAGCCTCCCATAAACAACGCTTTCCCTCTAAAAAGCGTGAAATAACGCTTCCAAATTATGTTACCAAGTCGACAATTTCGAACATCAGCCCGAGTTCGCCGATACTTCATGACTATTGAATGTTAAACAAACCCACTGAACTGCATGAAATTCGGCAATCCTTCATACCTCTATTCTTCGTGTAAGTACAACCATCACGCTTTTCACTCTTTTCCTCTGAACTGCTGTTCGTTTCACCCTCACACTTCATCCAGCCTGTTTTACCATCGTAACCACTCCCACCTAATTAACCGTTCGTTTCAACCCACCTGTTCGAACGTCCACAAAGAAATACAACTCCCATGAATGACCATATCAGTCAGTTAAACCCTCCCGGATCAGTTCTTTACCCCCTATTAATTCACGAGTGTGGAACCTCCCTTAGTAACTAAATCGAGTACACCACCCTTTCCTGTTTTGTTCATAAATGCGTCGTTTACAAAACACTCTCGTCACTTATGGCATGATTATTAAACATGATGGGATGAAAAAATTAACATGTATACGATAAAACAAGTTAACATAAATTATTAAGACATGATATTATGTAAAGTGTCCAGAATATAATTCCTCATAGCTAAAAATCTTTGATTTCCCAAAAATGTAGTATGCATGAATGTTCACTTCTGTGCGTTTTTTAAGTTTTTTTTCTCCAATTTCATTGTAATCCTTGGGTGCTGGGTCATTTTAATGGGACGACCAAATAAACTTGAAGACACATAATTTATGGCCCGCACTCCTTTTACTCAAGTTTATCCAAAGGTCTTCATTTAAGGGGAGCTATCCTGGTATGCGCTTCGTCCTCACGAGCGCAGAGTCAATAATCACGAACGGAGGCTGATATTTCGTAATACCAGTCCCAGGATGCATCACACCAATTGCAGATGATAGAAACATCGTAAACCAAATTTATCCAGTATCCTCTTTAATCTTCATAATATTGTACAATTGTTGGATTGGTAGAACAAGGTAATTCCAATATTCAAGCGCGTGTATAATGCCCAATCGCCTTTAATACAGCGTGTTAGATTCCCTGGTTCCGTGAATGAATAGAAAAAGTTTTAACCCAATGCATTTTGGGCCATTACAGGCCCTTCGTCAGGGTTCTTTTTCTGTAAAATTAAAAATCAAAGACATTTGCCATTAAACTGATGTAAAAACATCAGAACAACATTATTAATCAATTGTGGTTAACATTATATGTGTCTTTATCTACCATGTTGAAGCCTCCCATAAACAACGCTTTCCCTCTAAAAAGCGTGAAATAACGCTTCCAAATTATGTTACCAAGTCGACAATTTCTAACATCAGCCCGAGTTCGCCGATGCTTCATGACTATTGAATGGTAAACAAACCCACTGAACTGCATGAAATTCGGCAATCCTTCATACCTCTATTCTTCGTGTAAGTACAACCATCACGCTTTTCACTCTTTTCCTCTGAACTGCTGTTCGTTTCACCCTCACACTTCATCCGGCCTGTTTTACCATCGTAACCACCCCCACCTAATTAACCGTTCGTTTCAACCAACCTGTTCGAACATCCACAAAGAAAAACAACTCGTATGAATGACCAAATCAGTCAGTTAAACCCTCCCGGATCAGTTCTTTACCCCCTATTAATTCACGAGTGTGGAACCTCCCTTAGTAACTAAATCGAGTACACCGCCCTTCCCTATTTTGTTCATAAATGCGTAGTTTACATAACACTCTCGTCACTTATGGCATGATTGTTAAACATGATGCGATGAAAAAATTAACATGTATATGATGAAACAAGGTAACATAAATTATTAAGACATGATATCATGTAATAGTCCAGAATATAATTCCTCATAGCTAAAAATCTTTGATTTCCCAAAAATGTAGTATGCATGAATGTTCACTTCTGTGCGTTTTTACGTTTTTACTCCAATTTCATTGTAATCCTTGGGTGCTGGGTCATTTTGATGGGGCGACCAAATAAACTCGAAGACACATAATTTATGGCCCGCACTCCTTTTACTCAAGTTTATCCTGGGGTGGGTGGGGCTTCTGTTGACGGGAATAACAGTGAGCAGGATATCCTAGGTGGGAAAACCCAGGCAGCGGTGGGGTCACTGGATTAGGCTGGAAGTACAACAAGCAGGAACTGGAGGCCACTGGTAAATGGCAGGATAGGCGCCCAGGTGCCTACTCATCCCATCTATAGGAGTGGCATTAACACAGCAGGCGCTTTGGCAGTATTGGCTAAAGAGATGCTTGAAATGAGAGTCATCATTATGCAAAATCGCCTTTGCGTTGGATTTGCTCCTCACAAAGGAGGGCGAAGTTTGCAGAGTCATTTATGATGGGGAATGCTGTGCATGTATTCTGCACGTAGATGAGCAGCTTGACAGCTACATTACTAACATCATAAACTAACTGAGCTGGAAGAGTCAGGTGCCTGGGAAGGATTAGAATCTATATTTGGGCCCCTTGGAAAGGAATTATCTGAGATAGGGGAATGGCTTGGTAGCAGAGGTGGAAGAATTCTGAAACTGCTTCTAACCCCTTTTTGCTTGTATGCTTATCATTGCATGTGTGCCTGTTTCCTTGAATGTTTGCAAAGAAATTTCATCACATAATGGTATGGATTGTGGACATAAGAAGCTGTCAGCAACGAGAGGAAGGAAAAAAGAGAATTGATGTAGAGGTTGAAGAAATGCAATTTGACCTTTATGACATCTTGAAGGACTTGGGCAAATCCAACAACAAGGAGAACCTGAAATTAATGAATGATGTTCAGTAATAAAGAATTGAATTGATGGTTTTAAATTATTGGGGGGCTGTGAGAGCTGACTTCCTTACACCTTTTTTTCCTCTCCTCATATGACCTCAGTAGCTATAGCAACCTCTTGACCTGATCCACCTCTGGTGCTTATAACTTAGTGGTTTCAATCTCAGCTGGTGTTCTTACAGGGACCACCCGTTGCACACAACCTGAGCTGACTCAGAGGTTTTAATCATTGGAACTTATCCTATACCTTGATCTAATCTAGTCTAATCGAAAGATAAGTCATCCAACAAGTTCCAAAATAGCCCAGTATCTGGCCTTTCCCTATATACATTTACCCTCTGATCTAAAGCACTAAAATATCTTACAGAATTCCACCAGGCATTCCAGGTAGGGGGTACCACCTGAGGCCACAATTAACAAATCTCTCTCCTGGCCAACAGGATCAAATAAAACACCAATTTGTGTTGCAACCCCATCGGGCCTAGCACGCCCCCAGGCATAGATACAATACCAAATAAAATAAGAGATGGGCTTACCTCCACAACGGTACCCAGGACCCTGGAAATAGTCTTACCCACACTTTTCTAAAATTCTTGTATCTTGGGGCAAGAGGCGAATACATGGACATCATCTGCATTCTGGAAACCACATCTCAGACATCTAGCTTCTCTACTGCCCTTTATTCTGGATACTTTAAGAGGGGACCAGTATATCCTGTGGAGTGTGAAAAAGTGGTTTCTCCTGAGTGCAGCAGATTTAATTAGTGGGTAAAGAATGTCTAGAGATACTTGCCAGAAATCTTTCAGTTCCTCACTCGGCAATTAGTTCTCCCAGACCCAGTATGGCTTTTCCATCTTTCTGTCTACTGCGGCCAGGAGATAGTTGTACCAATGAGCCACTTCTTTCTTCCTCGGGGCCAAATCTTGTAGTTCATTTTCCATGGGATTATCTTCCATAAAGGACCAGACTCTTACACCAGGATGCAATCTGGTAAAACTTAAACCTGAAGACACATAATTTATGGCCCGCACTCCTTTTATTTTATTTATTTATTTATTTTAAAGGTTTTATATAGCGCTGGCTGGACCCGAGGGTATCAGAGCGCTTTACAAGGGTCACATGGGTAGATATAAAATAGCGAAAATACAATGAGGTAGTGTACAGATCAAATTAAAACAATAGGTAACAGCTCAATTAATACGATCTGGTAATAACAAATTGCGATATTCAACAGCAAGACAAGAGAAGAGAGGATTGTCTTGGAGAAGGGGAAAGCGAGTAGGTGGGCAGGATGTAAGAATGGCGAGAGGCTGTAGGTGGGGGTAAGGAAACATCAAGTGTATCCGCCTAAGAGGGGAATAGTGAGAAAGCGGGAGGAGAAAAGAAAGAAGTGAAGAAAAGGGGGTGGCGAGAGGGCGTCTGGAGCACTGAAGGGAGGCTCCTATCAAGTAGGAAACTGGGTTGTGATATGAGCCTGAGGAGGGGTTAAGGACCCCAAAATTTGTCGAGCAGGTGTAATTTGAGGTCTTTTTGAAGCTGAAGTAGGAGGGGTTGCAACGAAGTTCTTTAGGGAGAGCATTCCAGATGGTAGGCGCATTTCCGGAGAAGGAGCGTGATTGAGTGGATTTCTTGTTTAACAGAGGAGGGACAAGAACGAGTGAGTTTGAGCTCCTCAGAGTTCGAGTGCAGCCCGCTTTGAGGAGTTTTTCTGCGAGGTACGGCGGGGAGTGTTGATGCAGGGCTTTGTGCGTAATGCATGCGGTCTTATAGGAAGATCTGCCTTCGATGGGAAGCCAATTGAGGGCTTTAAGGGTAGGGGAGATGTGATCGAACCGATTGAGGTCGGTAATGAGCCTAGCAGCGAGGTTAAGAACAGATTTGATTGGGGCTAAGTGAACTTTAGGTGTACCAGAGAGAATGGCGTTGCCATAGTCTATTTTAGACAGGACCAGCGATTTGACAGCTGATCTAAAGTCATCAGCAGGGATGAAGGGTTTTAGTTTCTTGAGGTGATAGAGAGTGAAGAGAGCGCTTTTGGCTGAGTTTTTTATATGGGAGATAAGAGAAAGGTTCTGGTCAAT
Organism: Calotriton arnoldi; assembly: GCA_963921515.1. Taxonomy (NCBI): domain Eukaryota; kingdom Metazoa; phylum Chordata; class Amphibia; order Caudata; family Salamandridae; genus Calotriton; species Calotriton arnoldi. The sequence continues at coordinate 2,554,978 of CAWUFW010001134.1, read as the reverse complement.
GTTAATTCCGAGTGATTTAACTGAATTTGATAAGGTGAGAGAGCAGTTGAGAGCTGTAAGGTCCGAGATCCAGGATTGGATGGAGAGCGAGCTGTTTTAGGGGAGAAAAGAATGATTTCAGTTTTATTTGGGTTGAGTTTGAGGTGGTTGTAGTGGAACCAGGCTTGGATCTTAGTCAAGGCGTCATTGAGGTGTAGCACGTCAGAGCGGGATTGAATCTTATGGTAAAGTTGGGTGTCATCGGCGTAGAGGTGATATTTGATTCCTGCATGCTTAAGAATAAGGGTGAGGGGTTCCATAAAGAGGTTGAAAAGAGAGGGAGAGAGAATAGAGCCCTGAGGGACACCCAGCGAGACAGGCACTGGTTTAGAAAGGCAGTCGTGAATTTTAATTTGCTGGGTTCTGTGTTGGAGAAAGGAGGAGAACCATTTGAGAACTGAACCGTTGAGGCCAAAACGATCTTTAAGAGTGTTAAGTAAAGTAGAGTGGTTGACGGTATCGAAAGCAGACGAGAGATCAAGGAGAATGAGAAGGGAGGATTCGCCCTTGTCAAGGGAGTGATGGATGTCATCAATTATATTGAGCATGGCCGTTTCCGTACTACAGCCTTTTCTGAAACCTGATTGCAACGAGTCCAGTAGATTGAATGTGTCGATGTGTGAGACTAATTGGCGCAAGGCACATTTTTCAAGGGCTTTAGAGAGAAGGGGTAGGTTAGAGATAGGCCGAAGGTTATTTAGGTCATTAGGGTCGGCAGCAGGATTTTTGAGGATGGGAGTGATTTGTCCAAGTTGGAGGGAAACAGGGACACACCCCGTGGCAAAGGAGGAGTTGATGATAGAGGTCCAAAAAGGGGCAATGATGTGTTTTAGATCTTGGACTAGGTTGACAGGGAGAGGGTCTCTGGTGTGAGAGGATGGTTTAAGTCTGGCCATGACATTGAGGACTTCGAGCTCGGTAACTGGATGGAAGTGATGCCAGGAAGCATTGTTTTTTATCTCAAGTTTGGAAGGGTCGGATTCAGGAAGAGAAACGCCTAGAGGTGGAGATGAGGGGTCATGAGGAAGAGTTAAGAGTGCCGGAGGATTTGCGGAAAAATCTTGGGGGGGTAGTGTGCAATGTGGAAGGTGAGTTAAGACGAAGGAGTGATCAATTTTGGAGATTTTTTCCGAGAAGTAGCTAGCAATTTCCTCACATCTCATGATAGTGGCCGTCACCTTGGGGGGAGCGGAGGTGGTTTGGTTTTTAATAATGCTGAATAGTTCTCTGGGTCTATTTTTGGCCCGGTCCAGTTGTGAGCGGAAGAAGGTAGCCTTAGTATTAAGGATGTGCTTTTTGTAATTGAATCTGGCGGATCTGAGGAGGGCGAGATTAGGGGGGGAAGGGTTTTGTCTCCAGATGTGTTCAGTCGACCTAAGGGCGCGCCTCTCATTGTTGAGATCAGTATTAAACCAGGATTTGGAGGAGGTGTTTTTCTGAGGTTAAAGTTTGGCTGGAGCAATTTGGTCAAGGACAATCGTGATGGATTTATTGAAATGCTCAGTGAGGTCATTAGCATTTTGGGACAGAGGAGGAAGCCGAAGTTGTGCTTTGACTTTAGTCTCAAGTTCGCCCGTGGGAATAAGATGGAAATTTCTAGTCAATTTCTTCTGTTTGATGATTTTGGGGTGAGGGGGTAGCATCGTGTTAGAGATCGTGAAAAGGATGAGGTGATGGTCAGACCAGTCAATGGGTACGATGGAGGAAAGGGAGGCCAAATCTCTACTTGTAATGATAGCGTCCAAAGTGGCTCCTTTTGTGTGAGTAGGCGAATGGCAGAGTTGTTCCAGGTTATTAATGTCAAGTAGATCTGTAAGGAGGTTAACCATAGGATCATCTTTTTTGTTCCAATGGAGGTTAAAGTCCCCAAGGAAGAGGTTTTTAGAATTGGAAAGCGAGGATTGAGAAAGAAGATCGGATAGTTCTTCTACAAAGGGAAGTGAGTCACTGGGGGGGTGGTAGATATTGTGAAGGCGAATTGGCGGAGAGCCATGCACTCGAAGTTCTGCTCCAAGGTATTCAAAAGTAGAATGATCGAGGGTCTGTACTAGTGAGAGTTGGAGTTCGTTTTTGTAGATTATGGCAAGACCACCTCCAATTCTGCCAGGTCTATCTTTTCTGAGGATGGAGTAGCCAGGGGGAGAGAGCAGGTCAAGAATGGAAGAAGAGTGATCATTGAGCCAAGTTTCAGTTAGAAAGGCGATGTCAATGGTTTCACTAAGGATAGTTTCCGATATTTCTATCGCATGACAAGCAGCAGAGCGGCAGTTTACCAGCATGCAGGAAAGGGGTTTAGGTTTGGTTTTGGGCGGGGGGATAGAATGGATAGTGGTAAATTGCGGAGGCAGCCTGGGAGAAGCTGGGGAGGTTGGCATTCTGTTAGTTCCAAGGATCACAGGGATGGAAGAATGGGGAGCAGGAGGGACCGTAATCAGAGGGTTATGGGGGAAAGAGTGACCGAGGACACCGAGATCAGGAGAGGGAGGATGGCTTGGGGCATGGAAGTTACTATCTGTATCATTACCGAGGGAGGTAGATTTCCGTTGTTGGTTGAATGAGGTGTTGGTTTGGACAGTGCCCCAGGAAGTAGAATGGTTGGGGCGGTTAAGAGCGGAGAGGGAATTTACGTCTTTCCTGAGTGAAGTGAGTTCAAGCGACAGGTTAGCGAGATGGAGTTCTATGTTAAAAAGTGTCTGTGTTATAAGAGAGATAGGGACGGGGTAGGGGGGTCGGTGGGGAGAGGAGAGAGTTCTGAGAAAGTCATTGCGGAAGGTCTGGGGTGAGGGAGGGGAGGGAGCCCAGGAGGGGGGTGGAGAGGGGTGTTCCGGTAGATGGACGAAGGGAGGGGAGGGAGGAGAGAAAGGAGATTCAATGGAGTACGTTGAGAGTCAAGGGGAGGTAATTGTGTGTGCGGAGAGTGAGTAGGGCCGACGTCCTGGTCAAGGGGGGGAGGGAAGTTAAGGGAGGGAGGAATTGGAGTCAGAAGTTGGGCCGAGGGGAGATCGACTTTAGGGAGTCGGAGGAAGGAGAAGATGAAAGGGGGGAATTAGAGTAAGGGGGTAACAACTCAACAGGAGGAAGGAAAGTTTGAGTGGCAGGGGGGGCTGAAGGGGACTCGGAAGGAGGGACGGTAATTGATGTGGGAGGGAAATAGTGAGCCTGGCCTTCGGAGACATCTAAGGCAGTTGAAGTGTCAGTGAGAGGAGGTATGGAAGTAGGAGAGAGAGAGGGAGGGAGGTCTGCATGTGATTGGGAGGCTGGAGGGTTGGAGGTAGGTTTCGATAGAAGATAAGATAAGGTGCTGTAGTGTTGTTCAAAGATGGTGAGGTGTTTTTCTGAGGCTTGAATGAGGATGTTACCCGATTTGAAAATGGAGATGTCAATTTCGCCTTGAAAAGCAGGGGAGGGAGGTAGACAGTTTCAGACCATATGGGATTTTGCAAGATTTCAAGATGGGGAGGTGGTTGAGGAAGATACTTTTCCATTTGGAGGGTCGTTTGGAGTAGAAGATGTAGTTGGTTTTTATCGTGGAGGTGAGACTGAGGTAGTTATCGACGAATAAGGTTTCCTGGTGACGTATTAATAATTTGTGCTTAAAATTCTTCTTCGCATTTTTAGAGAGGTTAGGGGGGTAAAGGATGGTCCATGAATTGGGGCCATGTCTAGTAATGGGTGAGTCCGGTGTCACGAGGGGGTGGTTGCGGGGAGGCATGATTAATCATCTAGATAGGTCATGGGGGGAGGGAGGAATAGTGAGGGAGGGAGAAAGGAATGGGGCAAGGAGAGGAGGGGGAGTGAACTAAGGGGAAACAGGGGAGAAAGCCAGGGACTCGAGTGAGCCCCCGGGGAGGGCCAAGTAATGAGGGTGAGCGGTGGGGGGGGCGTTCCAAGGGAAAGTAAAAAGGGGGGGAGGGGGGGTGGATCAGGAAAGGTGATTAGCAGATTAAGAAGAGCAATATGGCATGTGAGAAAGAGGGGGCGAAAAATCTGAATTAAAAGCCAGGACGACAGAGTGAGAAGAGAAAAGAAAAGGAGGCAAAAGAAAGAATAGAAAAGACTACAGGCATTAACAATTCAGTGGAGCTTAGAGCGGTGAGTGTGTTCTGTGAAGTTGCTTGCGCTGTCAAGCTACCGGAAGTGTATTGTACTGGATTGTCAAGCCGCATGTAAAGATACATTCGGTGCCTTAAAGAATTGGAATGAGGCAGGGCTGTTAGGAAGCATAAAGGCATAACATTGGATTACCATAAATCTATGGTTAATAATATCCTGCAGCTGTTCCGTATGCATTACATGAAACATTCAATGCAATAAAGAATCAAAAGAGGTAGATCAGTAAGAATGCATATAGAACATAAGATTAAAAGTAGCATGCAGCAGTTCACGTTAAATTACAATTACAATACACAAAGACCAATAATTTCCTACGGCAGCTTAGGCTAGATTACAGGGAATGATTAATGCATAGAGAAACGACATACGGTAGATCTGAAAGGGTGGAAAAAGAGCATAGGATTAATAATATCCTGCAGCTGATTCAGGCTACATTACAAGGTAGGCGCTCAGACCTACAAAGACATAATAGGGGGGTAAACATCACTGTGGAATATTAGACAAGCAAGAAGGTGTAAAATCACCTCAGATTAATGTGGTGTAGGATAGTAGGTCGGCTGCCTTTAAAATAGCTTATTCCTGTAGTAGGTCCAACTCCCAAAATGGGGGAGAAAAATTGAGATGCTAAGGAGAGAGTCGCAGACCACAAGCTCAAGGACAAGCTGCTATTGAAAGCCTAGGATCCAGCTTGCAACATATATTGAGTGGGAATCAGTGTCATTTGGAACTATTTCGGTTTCGGAGATAATTGACAGGGGAATCAGTCAAATTAGTATAGTCTTTAGACTAAAAGGGCTCCATTCCAAGATGCCCTTTAAGATGGCAGATGGCAGCTGTAACCAACCTATGCTGCCCTGCCCACGTGATGAGCCAAGCACTGTGGAGAACCCAATCAGCGCTACCCTTATGGGGGTGATCCCCTTACTGGATCACGTGACACATTGGTCCCTTATTACTCAGGCCCCTTTCAGGGCGGAGTGTAGCAAGGCAAGCCCCCGCTTGTTCAGGCCCACAACCGCCCGAAGGACTAACGGGGCGCCGACGTAAATCTTCCAGGACCCTCCCATGAGACTCCTGGGCTTTGGCTCTGGCACCCCTATTGTGCTCTTGCAGAGGTACCCTTCTGTACCCATATGCTTCCAGATCGCCCTGTAACTCCGCCTGCAACGACAAAAGAAAACATTACAACATTCTATGTACTTCACCTGCCAACCCCACGCCGGGTAAGCGGTAGGGTGGGAGACGGCGTGTCCGGCTCAAAGAGGACGCCAGAATGGCCGGGGAAGGCATAAATACCTCCCCACCTCCTCGGCGCGCCGGAAGTGACGCGCCTAGCGCGCCTAGGCAAGGGGGACTCCCCCTGAGTCTCGACATTAGAGGGGGTGGGGTAGTGCCCAAATGGCACTAAAGGGCCGCCCTTTTAGGGTGCCCCCTGTGGGGGCCGCGGGCAGCCGCATAGTGCCATTATTGGCAACACACCCCACCCACACCACAACAGAGTATGCATGCATAAATAAATACACAACACAACTTTTGTTACTCAAGTTTATCCAAAGGTATTCATTTAAGGGGAGCTATCCTGGTATGCGCTTCGTCCTCAAGAGCGCAGAGTCAATAATCACGAACGGAGGCTGATATTTCGTAATACCAGTCCCAGGAGGCATCAAACCAATTGCAGACGATAGAAACATGGTAAACCAAATTTATCCAGTATCCTCTTTAATCTTCATAATACTGTACAATTGTTGGATTGGTAGAACAAGGTAATTCCAATATTCAAGCTCGTGTATAATGCCAAATCGCCTTTAATACAGCGTGTTAGATTACTTGGTTCCGTGAATGAATATAAAAAGTTTTAACCCAATGCATTTCGGGCCATTACAGGCCCTTCGTCAGGGGTTCTTTTTCTGTAAAATTAAAAATCAAAGACATTTGCCGTTAAACTGATGTAGAAACCTCAGAACAACATTAATAATCAATTGTGGTTAACATTATACGTGTCTTTATCTACCATGTTGAAGCCTCCCATAAACAACGCTTTCCCTCTAAAAAGCGTGAAATAACGCTTCCAAATTATGTTACCAAGTCGACAATTTCTAACATCAGCCCGAGTTCGCCGATGCTTCATGACTATTGAATGGTAAACAAACCCACTGAACTGGATGAAATTAGGCAATCCTTCATACCTCTATTCTTCGTGTAAGTACAACCATCACGCTTTTCACTCTTTTCCTTGGAACTGCTGTTCGTTTCACCCTCACACTTCATCCGGCCTGTTTTACCATCGTAACCACCCCCACCTAATTAACTGTTCGTTTCAACCAACCTGCTCGAACATCCACAAAGAAATACAACTCCCATGAATGACCAAATCAGTCAGTTGAACCCTCCCGGATCAGTTCTTTACCCCTATTAATTCACGAGTGTGGAACCTCCCTTAGTAACTAAATCAAGTACACCGCCCTTCCCTATTTTGTTCATAAATGCGTAGTTTACATAACACTCTCGTCACTTATGGCATGATTGTTAAACATGATGCGATGAAAAAATTAACCTGTATACGATGAAACAAGTTAACATAAATTATTAAGACATGATATTATGTAAAGAGTCCAGAATATAATTCCTCATAGCTAAAAATCTTTGATTTCCCAAAAATTTAGTATGCATGAATGTTCACTTCTGTGCGTTTTTACGTTTTTTTCTCCAATTTCATTGTAATCCTTGGGTGCTGGGTCATTTTGATGGGACGACCAAATAAACTCGAAGACACATAATTTATGGCTTGCACTCGTTTTACTCAAGTTTATCCAAAGGTATTCATTTAAGGGAGCTATCCTGGTATGCGCTTCGTCCTCAAGAGCGCAGAGTCAATAATCACGAACGGAGGCTGATATTTCGTAATACCAGTCCCAGGATGCATCACACCAATTGCAGATGATAGAAACATGGTAAACCAAATTTATCGAGTATCCTCTTTAATCTTCATAATATTGTACAATTGTTGGATTGGTAGAACACGGTAATTCCAATATTCAAGTGCGTGTATAATGCCCAATCGCCTTTAATACAGCGTGTTAGATTCCCTGGTTCCGTGAATGAATATAAAAAGTTTTAACCCAATGCATTTCGGGCCATTACAGGCCCTTCGTCAGGGGTTCTTTTTCTGTAAAATTAAAAATCAAAGACATTTGCCATTAAACTGATGTAAAAACCTTAGAACAACATTAATAATCAATTGTGGTTAACATTATACGTCTTTATCTACCATGTTGAAGCCTCCCATAAACAACGCTTTCCCTCTAAAAAGCATGAAATAACGCTTCCAAATTATGTTACCAAGTCGACAATTTCTAACATCAGCCCGAGTTCGCTGATGCTTCATGACTATTGAATGTTAAACAAACCCACTGAACTGCATGAAATTCGGCAATCCTTTATACCTCTATTCTTCGTGTAAGTACAACCATCACGCTTTTCACTCTTTTCCTCTGAACTGCTGTTCGTTTCACCCTCACACTTCATCCGGCCTGTTTTACCATCATAACCACTCCCACCTAATTAACCGTTCGTTTCAACCCACCTGTTCGAACGTCCACAAAGAAATACAACTCCCATGAATCACCATATCAGTCAGTTAAACCCTCCCGGATTAGTTCTTTACCCCCTATTAATTCACGAGTGTGGAACCTCCCTTAGTAACTAAATCGAGTACACCGTCTTTCCCTGTTTTGTTCATAAATGCGTAGTTTACATAACACTCTCGTCACTTATGGCATGATTGTTAAACATGATGGGATGAAAAAATTAACATGTATACGATGAAACAAGTTAACATAAATTATTAAGACATGATATTATGTAAAGAGTCCAGAATATAATTCCTCATAGCTAAAAATCTTTGATTTCCCAAAAATGTCGTATGCATGAATGTTCACTTCTGTGCGTTTTTTACGTTTTTTTTCTCCAATTTCATTGTAATCCTTGGGTGCTGGGTCATTTTGATGGGACGACCAAATAAACTTGAAGACACATAATTTATGGCCCGCACTCCTTTTATTCAAGTTTATCCAAAGGTATTCATTTAAGGGGAGCTATCCTGGTATGCGCTTTGTCCTCAAGAGCGCAGAGTCAATAATCACGAACGGAGGCTGATATTTCGTAATACCAGTCCCAGGATGCATCACACCAATTGCAGATGATAGAAACATCGTAAACCAAATTTATCCAGTATCCTCTTTAATCTTCATAATATTGTACAATTGTTGGATTGGTAGAACAAGGTAATTCCAATATTCAAGCGCGTGTATAATGCCCAATCGCCTTTAATACAGCGTGTTAGATTCCCTGGTTCCATGAATGAATAGAAAAAGTTTTAACCCAATGCATTTTGGGCCATTACAGGCCCTTCGTCAGGGGTTCTTTTTCTGTAAAATTAAAAATCAAAGACATTTGCCATTAAACTGATGTAAAAACCTCAGAACAACATTATTAATCAATTGTGGTTAACATTATACGTGTCTTTATCTACCATGTTGAAGCCTCCCATAAACAACGCTTTCCCTCTAAAAATCGTGAAATAACGCTTCCAAATTATGTTACCAAGTCGACAATTTCTAACATCAGCCCGAGTTCGCCGATGCTTCATGACTATTGAATGGTAAACAAACCCACTGAACTGCATGAAATTCGGCAATCCTTCATACCTCTATTCTTCGTGTAAGTACAACCATCACGCTTTTCACTCTTTTCCTTGGAACTGCTGTTCGTTTCACCCTCACACTTCATCCGGCCTGTTTTACCATCGTAACCACCCCCACCTAATTAACCGTTCGTTTCAACCAACCTGCTCGAACATCCACAAAGAAATACAACTCCCATGAATGACCAAATCAGTCAGTTGAACCCTCCCGGATCAGTTCTTTACCCCCTATTAATTCACGAGTGTGGAACCTCCCTTAGTAACTAAATCGAGTACACCGCCCTTCCCTATTTTGTTCATAAATGCGTAGTTTACATAACACTCTCGTCACTTATGGCATGATTGTTAAACATGATGCGATGAAAAAATTAACCTGTATACGATGAAACAAGTTAACATAAATTATTAAGACATGATATTATGTAAAGAGTCCAGAATATAATTCCTCATAGCTAAAAATCTTTGATTTCCCAAAAATTTAGTATGCATGAATGTTCACTTCTGTGCGTTTTTTACGTTTTTTTTCTCCAATTTCATTGTAATCCTTGGGTGCTGGGTCATTTTGATGGGACGACCAAATAAACTCGAAGACACATAATTTATGGCTTGCACTCGTTTTACTCAAGTTTATCCAAAGGTATTCATTTAAGGGGAGCTATCCTGGTATGCGCTTCGTCCTCAAGAGCGCAGAGTCAATAATCACGAACGGAGGCTGATATTTCATAATACCAGTCCCAGGATGCATCACACCAATTGCAGATGATAGAAACATGGTAAACCAAATTTATCCAGTATCCTCTTTAATCTTCATAATATTGTACAATTGTTGGATTGGTAGAACACGGTAATTCCAATATTCAAGTGCGTGTATAATGCCCAATCGCCTTTAATACAGCGTGTTAGATTCCCTGGTTCCGTGAATGAATATAAAAGTTTTAACCCAATGCATTTCGGGCCATTACAGGCCCTTCGTCAGGGGTTCTTTTTCTGTAAAATTAAAAATCAAAGACATTTGCCATTAAACTGATGTAAAAACCTTAGAACAACATTAATAATCAATTGTGGTTAACATTATACGTCTTTATCCACCATGTTGAAGCCTCCCATAAACAACGCTTTCCCTCTAAAAAGCATGAAATAACGCTTCCAAATTATGTTACCAAGTCGACAATTTCTAACATCAGCCCGAGTTCGCTGATGCTTCATGACTATTGAATGTTAAACAAACCCACTGAACTGCATGAAATTCGGCAATCCTTTATACCTCTATTCTTCGTGTAAGTACAACCATCACGCTTTTCACTCTTTTCCTCTGAACTGCTGTTCGTTTCACCCTCACACTTCATCCGGCCTGTTTTACCATCATAACCACTCCCACCTAATTAACCGTTCGTTTCAACCCACCTGTTCGAACGTCCACAAAGAAATACAACTCCCATGAATCACCATATCAGTCAGTTAAACCCTCCCGGATTAGTTCTTTACCCCCTATTAATTCACGAGTGTGGAACCTCCCTTAGTAACTAAATCGAGTACACCGTCTTTCCCTGTTTTGTTCATAAATGCGTTGTTTACATAACACTCTCGTCACTTATGGCATGATTGTTAAACATGATGCGATGAAAAAATTAACATGAATACGATGAAACAAGTTAACATAAATTATTAAGACATGATATTATGTAAAGAGTCCAGAATATAATTCCTCATAGCTAAAAATCTTTAATTTCCCAAAAATGTAGTATGCATGAATGTTCACTTCTGTGCGTTTTTTACGTTTTTTTTCTCCAATTTCATTGTAATCCTTGGGTGCTGGGTCATTTTGATGGGACGACTAAATAAACTCGAAGACACATAATTTATGGCCCGCACTCCTTTTACTCAAGTTTATCCTGGGGTGGGTGGGGCTTCTGTTGACGGGAATAACAGTGAGCAGGATATCCTAGGTGGGAAAACCCAGGCAGCGGTGGGGTCACTGGATCAGGCTGGAAGTAGAACAAGCAGGAACTGGAGGCCACTGGTAAATGGCAGGCTAGGTGCCCAGGTGTCTACTCATCCCATCTATAGGAGTGGCATTAACACAGCAGGCGCTTTGGCAGTATTGGCTAAAGAGATGCTTGAAATGAGAGTCATAATTATGCAAAATCGCCTTGCGTTGGATTTGCTCCTCACAAAGGAGGGCGAAGTTTGCAGAGTCATTTATGATGGGGAATGCTGTGCATGTATTCTGCACGTAGATGAGCAGCTTGACAGCTACATTACTAACATCATAAACTAACTGAGCTGGAAGAGTCAGGTGCCTGGGAAGGATTAGAATCTATATTTGGGCCCCTTGGAAAGGAATTATCTGAGATAGGGGAATGGCTTGGTAGCAGAGGTGGAAGAATTCTGAAACTGCTTCTAACCCCTTTTTTGCTTGTATGCTTATCATTGCATGTGTGCCTGTTTCCTTGAATGTTTGCAAAGAAATTTCATCACATAATGGTATGGATTGTGGACATAAGAAGCTGTCAGCAACGAGAGGAAGGAAAAAAAGAGAATTGATGTAGAGGTTGAAGAAATGCAATTTGACCTTTATGACATCTTGAAGGACTTGGGCAAATCCAACAACAAGGAGAACCTGAAATTAATGAATGATGTTCAGTAATAAAGAATTGAATTGATGATTTTAAATTATTGGGGGGGGGTTGTGAGAGCTGACTTCCTTACACCTTTTTTTTTTCCTCTCCTCATATGACCTCAGTAGCTATAGCAACCTCTTGACCTGATCCACCTCTGGTGCTTATAACTTAGTGGTTTCAATCTCAGCTGGTGTTCTTACGGGGACCACCCGTTGCGCACAACCTGAGCTGACCCAGAGGTTTTAATCATTGGAACTTATCCTATACCTTGATCTAATCTAGTCTAATCGAAAGATAAGTCATCCAACAAGTTCCAAAATAGCCCAGTATCTGGCCTTTCCCTATATACATTTACCCTCTGATCTAAAGCTCTAAAATATCTTACAGAATTCCACCAGGCAATCCAGGTAGGGGGTACTGTCAGGGTATGACCTGGTGCGCCTGCTCTATGGGCTGTTCTGTTGTAGGTTACGAAGGACTACATCTCCCAGAATGACATGGGGGGAGGAGTCACATGCTATTTAAAGCAGGAGGACGCATCACGTAGCGTGCGTAATTCTGTATTCGAGGAGAGGCATCAGGTGTGGAGAGAACCCGTCCGTCCTGAAGCAAGGAGCGGACCTATTCTACCTCACGGCTGCCGCCTGGACTTAGCGAAGCCATTCCTCGTTCTACGTCAGACTCGCGGTTCTTTTCCAAACCGGAGTCTGCGGTGTTCTGGTTGCGAGCGCCGAGGGAGGTGTTACCAAGAGAGGGGCACCGAGGCTGCCTTCAGCTGTTTCCGAGTATGACTGTGTAGAAGCTTCATTTGTCATTGGAGCAACAGAGTATCTCGGGTGAGTGGAGCGTTCTGTAGAAACTGAACGCGCTCCATTTCATAACGTTTTTTTTTGTTGTTTTATTTTTTTCCTTTATTCCACTTTTGGCAGCTCTTGCTGAGAGTGCAATATAACTTTCTTTGGATGCCTTCAATCTTGAGGAGGAGAGTGTGATACTGGATCCTATATCATAAACTTGGATTAGGAATTCCCAAGATCTGGCGAATGACTTAATTGGCCTGATCCCTTGTTCCGAGACTGCATGGGTTATTGAGAGCCTATGTGAATTGATCCTTGTACTTGTCTTTGGAGCAGTGCCTTTCACTCTTATATCAATGCTGGTGGCATTTCTGTTTATTCTGGCTCATCTATTATTTAAAGAAGGGAATTGACTAACAAGGGTAGGTACCAGTAGTGGGAGGTATATAAGGGCCTGCAGAAGTGGTGAATGTGGAATAATCGGTGTGCTTTGTGTTGTAGGTGTATCCTCCTCCTGTGCGAGATGAATCGTGCCTGAGGTAGTGAGGTCCAAAGAAACACCAAGGCCGGTGGAGCTTGTGTTACAGGTACTAGTCCTCCTCTAGTGAGACCTTTTGAGAGTAGCTATGATTTTAGGCCTGTATTAATTGTTGTGTTTTTTGATTACAGGTTTCCCTTTCCCGGCTGTTCCCACCCTAATTCCTTTCCCTCACTTGATCGCCCCAAAACTCTGTAACACAGGTGTTTGAGTTGGGGATGTCGAGAGGTGGACCCCTTTGAGCATCGATCGGATCCTGAGGAGTTCTCGTGGTTTGATAGAATTACGCACCCACGAAATTATCTCCTCCCGATTCGATCGATTCACAGAGGATGGCGTCTTTGGACGAGGTGTTGCAGGCTTTGATTGCGGTACAGCAGGAATTAGCAGCCTCTAGAGCTGAAACGGCTGCCCTTAGGGAGAGAGTGGATAGGCAATCAAGGAACCCGTTTGATGCCTCCACCTCTCAAATCCAAGTACACGTCCCTCCGCCTATACCTTTGGCTAGCCCAGAACGGTATTCAGGGGATCCCGGGACAATACAGACCTTTTGACACAGATAGCGTTGCACTTCTCATGCAAACCCGCCTCCTTCCCTACTAATCATTCAAGGGTGGCTTTCGCCATATCATACCTGACAAGGGACGCTGCCAATTGGGCGGTCCCCTTGGTAAAACGTGACGATCCGGTATTGTCTGACTGGAGTGCATTTCGTAGGGAGTTTGAAAAGGTGTTCGATCGTCGGGCGACCACGTTTAGTGCTGACAGAGAGCTGTTGGAGCTGAGGCAGGGGAAGCAGGATCTAGTCACTTACCTGACTACTTTCAACAGGTTGATAGCTGAGACCGCGTGGCCCGAAGAAAAACGTATGTCTCTTTACTACCAGGGGCTACGAGACGACATGAAGGACGTGTTGGCCCAGATTGACCCCCAACCCACCACGTATACTGACCTGATGAATTTGACTCTACGGTTGGATCATCGGCTGGCAGAAAGGGGCAGGGAGCGTAAGAGAGGAGACAGGGCTAGTGGTTATGGTGAGAAAGGGAACAGATCGATGAGCACTTCCGGTGAGGCAGGACCGGAACCTATGGAGGTGGGGGCTATCAGAGCACCTTTATCCAGAGCTGAAAGAGAGAGCCGCAGAGTACAGGGCCTTTGTATGTACTGTGGGAAGAAGGGACATTATGTGAGGGAATGCCCTCAAAAGCCCAAGGGGTCGGGCCTATATCGCCCCAACAAGAAAGTGGCAGTCACTGCTAGTGTTAAAGAGAAAGCCAGTTTGGGGGGAGCAGAGACAGGGGGATCTTCGAGACAGGAGGTACTGTTGCCTTCACTGGCGGTTATTAACGCAAAGGATACTGAATCCCACATGCTTTTATCTATGATTCTTACCGCAGGTCAACAGATGCACCAGGTGTGGGTGATGATTGATTCAGGGGCCACTGGGAACTTTATAGACACTGGGTTAGTAGAACGGTTAGGGTTGGGACGCATACCCAGAGAGACCCCGGAGAAAGTGTTGGCAGTGGACGGTAAACCCATTAAGTCAGGTCCCATTATCGAACAGACGGAGAGAATAGGGTTGGTTATGAAGGGGGAGCAACAAGACCACGTAGAAGACATCACGTTGAATATCATAGAAGCACCACAATATGAGGTTATCTTGGGAATGCCATGGTTATGGCAACATAACCCTAGTGTGGACTGGAAGAAAAAGACCGTAGCGTTCCAGTCTGATGAGTGCAGAACGAACTGCTTGCATGCTCCTAGTTCTCATCTTTTGGCTCTTTCACAGAGGTTCCATATAGCTACTGCTGCGGAACAAGAAACAGTGCTTCCTTCCAAGTACGAGTGTTACAGGGAGGTTTTCAGTGAAGAAATGGCAGAAAAATTACCCCCACACAGAACCTATGACTGCCAAATTGACTTAATTGTTGGGGCTACCATCCCTTCTTGTCGTGTGTATGCTTTGTCAGAGCCAGAAACAAAACATCTAAGGAAGTATCTAGACCATTATGTTGAAATTGGTTTCATTAGGCCTTCTCGCTCTCCTGCGGCTTCGCCTCTTTTTTTTATCTCTAAGGCGAACGGAGAATTGAGGGCATGTATCGACTACCGTATGCTTAACAAGAACACGGTAAGGAATCGATACCCTCTTCCACTCATCTCAGTGTTATTGGACCAGGTGAGGGCAGCAGTGGTTTACACCCGATTAGATCTACGGGGGGCTTATCATCTGGTTCGCATCCGTGAGGGAGACGAGTGGAAGACGGCTTTTAAACCGCGTTATGGATTATTTGAATACTTGGTAATGCCCTTCGGGCTGTGCAACGCCCCTGCGGCCTTTCAGTTTTTCCTAGATGACGTGCTCAAAGACTTTGTAGACAAGTTTGTGGTTGTCTATATAGACGACATCCTGATTTATTCCAACAATCAGGATGTACATGTGAAACATGTTTCTCAGGTACTTCAGAGACTCAGGGAACATAGCCTGTATTGCAAGCTGAGCAAATGTGTATTTCACACATCGGAGGTGGAGTTTCTGGGAGTTGTTCTGAGTCAGTCTGGTTTGAGAATGGCTGAGAGAAAGGTGGCTGCGGTGCAAGAGTGGCCTGTTCCGAAGACTGTGAGAGAGGTGCAGTGTTTCTTGGGGTTTGCCAACTACTATCGAAGGTTTATCTCGCACTTCTCTATTTTGGTATCACCCATCACACGTCTGTTGAGAAAGGGAATACCTTTCGGTTGGAGCACTGAAGCCATGGACGCTTTTACGTATTTAAAAAGGCCTTCACCACAGCTCCCATACTGAGACACCCACAAAGTGAGGCCCCGTTCATTGTAGAGGCCGACGCCTCCAATGAAGCTATATGGGCGGTTCTGTCACAACGTGACAGACATACAGGACAGTTACATCCGGTGGCCTTTCTGTCTAGGAAGCTGAACGCGGCTGAACTCAACTATACCGTGGCAGAAAAGGAATTGTTAGCCATTAAAAAATCATTCCAGGAGTGGATGCATTACTTGTGGGGGGCCCAACATCCAGTCACGGTATACACAGATCACCGAAACCTGCAGTATATGAAAACGGCCAGACAACTCACACAAAGACAAGTGCGCTGGATGTTATTCTTCTCAGACTATGATTTTGTGATTACCTTCCGTCCTGGTTCGGAAAACCGAAAGGCGGACGCTCTTTCGCGACAGAATGAGGTCGTTGAACCTCAGCAAGGCATCACGGAAGCAATAGTTGATCCCAGCAAGGTGCTTTGTGCGATAACAATAGATCATTTTTTGGATGATATAACAAAACACAAGACCCCGGCCTGGTGGCAAGGATGGGCTGATCAGGAGGCCCACCGTTCTCTCAAACATGGATTGCCATTATACAGGAACAAACTATACCTACCAACTCAAGAACTTCGGTTGAAAGCGTTCAATTGGTGCCACAACTCGCTCTTGGCAGGCCATCCAGGAGGCACTAAAACATTACACCTGGTGAAGAGACAATTCTGGTGGGAAAAAATGGCTCAGGACGTAACACAATGGGTGTCACAATGCGAGACCTGTGCCCGCAACAAGAGTGAGACAGTTAGGAGTAGAGGAAAACTGATACCCCTTCCCACACCGGAGCAGCCATGGCAAACCATTAGCATGGATTTCGTCCTTGGGCTACCAAAGGATCAGGGGTATGATGCCATCATGGTAGTGGTGGACAGTTTGACCAAAATGGGACACTTCATTCCGTGCAAAAACTTACCAACCGCAGGGCAGACCGCTCAACTTCTGCTTACGCATGTGGTTCGGTTACACGGGCTCCCAAGAGTAATTGTGTCCGACAGAGGGCCGCAATTCATCGCAAGGTTTTGGCGAATGTGGTGTAAGGCCCTCCAAGTCGAAGCAGCTTTGTCAACCAGTTTCCACCCCCAAACCGATGGGCAGACGGAGAGGCTAAATCAGTCGCTGAAGAAATACCTCCGTTGTTATTCCAAGGAAGCTAACGACTCATGGGTATCCCTGCTATGGTTAGCCGAGCTGTCCTACAACAATGCCTGGCACTGCTCGATCAAAGAAACGCCATTCAGAGCCAATGCAGGATTTCACGCTAAAATGTTACCACTAACCATCCCGAGTGAGGTGGTGACGCAGCCTACGGTGATGCAGCACATTAAAAAACTACAGGACGTTCACAAGAAGGTGCAGGACAGCTTGAGGCGTGCCAAACAAACGTATAAAAAATGGGAAGACGCGCACCGGCAAGAAGGCCCTTGTTATCAGCCAGGTGATCGGGTATGGCTGTCCACCCGGAACATACGCTTCAAGGTACGCAGCGTGTTCCATCCGAGATATATCGGTCCCTACACAGTGCTGCGCCGAATCAACCCAGTGGCTTATAAGCTCAAGTTGCCCGCTTCTTTGAGAATCCATCCGGTGTTCCATAGCAGCCTACTGAAGCCTGCAGAGGGGGCACGGCGCAAGGCGGTACCTCCGGTGCTCAGGGATGGGCAGCTGGAGTACGAGGTGCGTCGGGTGCTGGACTCTAAATATCGTCAGGGGAGGCTATGGTATCTCATCTCCTGGAAGGGTTATTCCTCGGAGGATGATTCCTGGGAACCATGTACGAATGTGCACGCTCCACGTGCGGTGCGCGACTTTCACGCGCGTTGCCCTGGCAAGCCTGGTTCTAGGAGGCGCTTGGGGGGTGGGCGTACTGTCAGGGTATGACCTGGTGCGCCTGCTCTATGGGCTGTTCTGTTGTAGGTTACGAAGGACTACATCTCCCAGAATGACATGGGGGGAGGAGTCACATGCTATTTAAAGCAGGAGCACGCATCACGTAACGTGCGTAATTCTGGATTCGAGGAGAGGCATCAGGTGTGGAGAGAACCCGTCGTCCTGAAGCAAGGAGCGGACCTATTCTACCTCACGGCTGCCGCCTGGACTTAGCGAAGCCATTCCTCGTTCTACGTCAGACTCGCGGTTCTTTTCCAAACCGGAGTCTGCGGTGTTCTGGTTGCGAGCGCCGAGGGAGGCGTTACCAAGAGAGGGGCACCGAGGCTGCCTTCAGCTGTTTCCGAGTATGACTGTGTAGAAGCTTCATTTGTCATTGGAGCAACAGAGTATCTCGGGTGAGTGGAGCGTTCGGTAGAAACTGAACGCGCTCCATTTCATAACATTTTTTGTTTTTGTTTTATTTTTTTCCTTTATTCCACTTTTGGCAGCTCTTGCTGAGAGTGCAATATAACTTTCTTTGGATGCCTTCAATCTTGAGGAGGAGAGTGTGATACTGGATCCTATATCATAAACTTGGATTAGGAATTCCCAAGATCTGGCGAATGACTTAATTGGCCTGATCCCTTGTTCCGAGACTGCATGGGTTATTGAGAGCCCTTGTGAATTGATCCTTGTACTTGTCTTTGGAGCAGTGCCTTTCACTCTTATATCAATGCTGGTGGCATTTCTGTTTATTCTGGCTCATCTATTATTTAAAGAAGGGAATTGACTAACAAGGGTAGGTACCAGTAGTGGGAGGTATATAAGGGCCTGCAGAAGTGGTGAATGTGGAATAATCGGTGTGCTTTGTGTTGTAGGTGTATCCTCCTCCTGTGCGAGATGAATCGTGCCTGAGGTAGTGAGGTCCAAAGAAACACCAAGGCCGGTGGAGCTTGTGTTACAGGTACTAGTCCTCCTCTAGTGAGACCTTTTGAGAGTAGCTATGATTTTAGGCCTGTATTAATTGTTGTGTTTTTTGATTACAGGTTTCCCTTTCCCGGCTGTTCCCACCCTAATTCCTTTCCCTCACTTGATCGCCCCAAAACTCTGTAACACAGGTGTTTGAGTTGGGGATGTCGAGAGGTGGACCCCTTTGAGCATCGATCGGATCCTGAGGAGTTCTCGTGGTTTGACAGGTACCACCTGACGCCACAATTTACAAATCTCTCTCCTGGCCAACAGGATCAAATAAAACACCAATTTATGTTGCAACCCCATCGGGCCTAGCACGCCCCCAGGCATAGATACAATACGAAATAAAATAAGAGATGGGCTTACCTCCACAACGGTACCCAGGACCCTGGAAATAGTCTTACCCACACTTTTCTAAAATTCTTGTATCTTGGGGCAAGAGGCGAATACATGGACATCATCTGCATTCTGGAAACCACATCTCAGACATCTAGCTTCTCCACCGCCCTTTATTCTGAATACTTTAAGAGGGGACCAGTATATCCTGTGGAGTGTGAAAAAGTGGTTTCTCCTGAGTGCGGCAGATTTAATTAGTGGGTAAAGAATGTCTAGAGATACTTGCCAGAAATCTTTCAGCTCCTCACTCGGCAAGTAGTTCTCCCAGACCCGGTATGGCTTTTCCATCTTTCTGTCTACTGCGGCCAGGAGATAGTTGTACCAATTAGCCACTTCTTTCTTCCTCGGGGCCAAATCTTGTAGTTCATTTTCCATGGAATTATCTTCCATAAAGGACCAGCGTTGACTCTTACACCAGGATGCAATCTGGTAAAACTTAAACCTAGACAGAGCACCTCTCGTAGTGTGGCTCCAGAAGTCCCAAGGATGACATTTATTACCCACTACGATGTCCTTCCAGTGTAAGACTCCGACCTCTTTTAATGGCTGGGCTAGAGCATCCAAAAGACACTCCGGTGTTCCAGGGGAACCCCACACTGGGGCCCAATCACTATAATAGCAAAGTCCCAAACAGTCTCGGCAGTCCGACCATAGCTTGGCCGCCATAGTCAGCATCTTCAAACGGACTGTTAAATATTTTTTAGAGGAGCCAAACTTATACATGAATTTTAGCACCTCTACGCCGACTAACATAGCTTTAAACATGCTGCCAATCAGCGAGTCATCTGGAGTAAGCAGTAACATCCTACAGTTTTTTAATTGGTAGGCCCAACAATACAGCTGAAGGTCTGGTAGGCCCATGCCCCCACGCATTAATTTGCACCTTAATTTTATCCAGGACAGCCTTATCCCTTTACCTGCCCAAATAAAGGAGGAAATCTTGCCCTGAATTTTAAGCAGATCATCTTTTGCGAATTCTAGGGGGATGTTATTAAACAGATAAGTATATTTCGGTAGCACGCACATTTTAATCAAAGTAACCCGACCGTAATGGGAGAGCGGGATATTCTGCCACCTTTTTAATAGCACATCAACCTCTTTCGAAACTCTATCTAAATGAGTTTTTGGTATTTCTCTGAGATCCTGAGTTATTATGACTCCAAGATATCTGAGCTCCCTGGCGAGAATCCCCTCCTGATCAGCGATGTTCCATGCCATAATCTCAGTTTTATCATTATTAATTTCATAGCCAGAGAATTTCCCAAAGGTCTGGGCTTCAACAAGCAGCTCCGGCAGTGTAATGTTGACATTTGAGGATAATAAAATTAAGTCATCTGCATATAGGGCTAGTTTCCTCACAAACCCATTTACTGCAAAAGGAGCAATCTTCTTTTCTGTCTTAAACTCTGGCTAAAGGCTCGATATATAAATCGAAAATAATCGGGGACAATGGGCAGCCCTGCCTAGTGCCACGCCCTATTTTAACAACATGAGAAAGGCTACCATTGACCAGGATCCGAGCCTGGGGGGATTTATATATTTTTTTAAGAACTTCCCTAAAACCGTCACCGAAGCCCAAAACCTTCAAGGTCCTATCCAAGAAGTGCCAGTTCACACGGTCGAAGGCTTTGGCAGCGTCGACAGTAATAATTGAAAGAGGGAGACCCTGTGATGATGCCAGATCAACCGCCCCAATTAAAGTGTATACCAGCTCCGACATCTGCCTGCCCGGAAGAAAACCCTTTTGGTCCTCGTGAATTATTGGCCCTATGATCTTACACAGCTGGTTATTCAAAATCCCGGCAAAGACCTTATAATCAGCGTGTAATAATGAAATTGGCCGATATGACTGGCATTGGGTTGGGTCCTTACCGGGCTTCAGAATCAATGTAATAACTGCATCGCTCCAGGAGTCAGGCAAAGGGGAGGTACCATCTAAGATCTCATTATACAGTTTCAACCAGACCGGGATGACCTCCTCCCTCAATAAGGAATAAACCTCAATCGGGATCGCATCGGGGCCTGCCGCTTTCCCTTTCTTAGCTCTGTCTAAGACAGTTAATATCTCACTCCCTATTATTTCTAATGTAAGCGTTTTTTGACTATCTTCGATTATTTTTGGCAACTGTTTCTCTTTAAGCCAGCTATCAATGTGTTCCTCCTCAACCTGAAGATCTTCTCGATATAGCTCCTGGAAGAATTGCGCAAAAGCCTGTTCTATATTCCCTTTATCCTCTGTGATATGTGTGCCAACTATAATCTTACTAATATAGTTATATGATCTATCAACTCTACTCTTCATGGCGAGAAGCTTGCCACAGTTCTCCCCTTGCTCAAAATTCCTCATTTTACTAGCCTCCCACTTTTGAAGTAAGATCTCTTCAGACTTAAGTCTGAACTTTAGCTGCGACTCTTCTACTCTCTTTATTAGATTCTCATTCTCTGTTCCGGTAGGACGCCTAGCCTTTAAATCTGCTTCTGCCCCTGCTATCTGTAGTTCTAAGTCAGCCAGCTCTTTCCTCTCGGCCCTGGCCCAACCCACAGCTGCCCCTTTTAGTGTCCCTCTCAGCCAGGCCTTAAAGGTATCCCACACAATATACAAAGGGGCCGACCCCAAGTTGCCTTGAAAGAAGCTATTTGTCTCAAACCTCAAAATACCTGGAGTAGAAGATTACAGAAGAAATCTCCTATTTAAAGTCCATCTCCTCAAGGGGAACTCTGGAGGGAGTACCAAGTTAAGAGCTCTGGCGCCATGATCAGAAAGGTGTATGGGCAAATATTCGATTGAGCTTACTTTATCAACTTCTGAGTGCTCCATAAATATGTAATTGATTCTGGAGTAATGAGAATTCTTTTTACTAGAAAAGGAGTACTCCCTAGTCTCACCCATTTTGTTCCGCCATACATCGTAGAGGTTAACATTTTTCAGTATAGTCAAAAGATGGGCTTTAACGCGCGGAACTGCTACCTGTGTTCGAGGGGAGGACCTGTCTAGCTTGTTATTTAAGAGCAGATTGAAGTCTCCTCCCAATATCAGAGGAGCCTCATAATCGGCCAAGGCAAGACAAAGATTGTTCAGAGGCGTGATGTCGTCCTCATTAGGGCCATAATAACTAGCTAGAGTGTATTTAGACTCCTGACATTTAATTTCCGCAATAACCCAGCGTCCTCTATCATCTACCTGGGACTTAATAAGCTCGACTCCTGAATTCAGTTTAACTATAACAGCTACCCCCTTCAAGCAGCATTGCTCGTCCGAGGCTATAATCTTATCCACCCATCTTTGCTTACCAAATAGTTCTTTACATTCTGATTGTAAGAGATGGGTCTCCTGGATCATAAGGATCCTAGCTGGGCTATTTTTTAAGTACGGGAAAATCAGGCACTGTCTTCCTCTAACTCTTAAAACGTTAACATTCCAACTTAAAAATTCAAGATGCCGATTCCCTCCCTGAGCAGGCCTATCTCCCGCCATTGTCCTGACTCCACCCTCTGCTGGAACTACTGGAGGTTGTTATGTCACATGGAATTGTTGTTACGTCTTCTTTTTTTTTATTTTTTCCCAATGCTCCCCACCAACAAACGTGAAAACCTCAGAACCCCCTCACCCCCCAAACCCTCCCAGGGGGACCCTCCCTGACTACCCATCGGCAATAGAGTATTGCCTTTCGAGCCGGAGCCCTCCAGCCTCCTAAATAAAACAACAACAAAAAATAGAAAAACCTAAATAACAATAAACGCTAAATTCCATTAGTCTATAAACTGTAAGCTATAAGCTGGATTTAGTTTGTGCCAAGAAGCTATCTACTTCCTCCGGGAACCTAAAATTATACATCTTATTAGCCCATACGACTTTTAGAAAGGCAGGAAATCGCAACTGAACTTGAGCTCCCTGGTCCCTTAATGCATCCATCCGCTTACCCAGTTCCCATCTCCTATCTTCTGTAACCCGAGAAATATCAGACCGTATTCTGAAGGAGGCATATCATGAACCTGTATAGTCTTAAGTCTAAGGGCCGCCCCCAATAGTTGCTCCTTAAGAAGATAGGATTGGATATATACTAGGATTTTCCTAGGCTTTTTCCGAGCGGAATTCAACTTAAAGGGGTCCCTATGGACTCGCTGAATCTCAGTTTCCCAAACAGGGGCTACAGCGACATGAGGAAAGGCTTTAGTCAAAATGTCTATAACATAAGATTTTAAATTATCACCTTCCAGCCCTTCTTTTAAGTCTAAGATCCTGATATTGTTCCTTCTCGAGATATTTTCGAGCCTCTCCAATCTCTCCGCCAAGTCCCGCTCTCTTTCTTTCAGTCTGACCACTTCCTGGGTGTTATCTTTAACCTCCAAGCCCAGTTTCCCCACTTTGTTTTCAAGGGCCTCCATCCGATGCGTCAGTGCCGATAGATTTTCCTCTAAGCTGGTGGATGTATCTTGGATCTTCTTCTGATTTGTTTCAGAGGTAGAGAAGCGAGCTCCAATCTCCACCGGTAGCTGGCTTAACATCACGTGTAATGTATCCGGGCTCTGTGCTGCTACCACCGATGACGTATCCCCTACCTCATCTTGTTCATCTTGACAGCCCCCCCCCCGCCATAGTAACCATCTCACTTAGCAGAGAGAATCGGTTAGAAAGAGAAATGGCAGGATTTAATTCCAGGGATTCGCCTGACACTGACGCTGACGCAGCCTGTTTTACGGATGCCATATTACCCTGAGTGTTAGCCATGAAATACGACCTAAGTGAGGGGGTCACTTTTGAGAGGACTTGGTTCTTATTTTTCTTCCTGCCCTTCACAGGGGTAGATTTCCCAGATTTGTTAAGAGGCTTCCTATGCTTGTGATTATTTACTGAAGTCTCGGTGGCTTGACAAGATTGGTTAGGTTGTTGCGCAAGAGGTTCTCCTCCCAAAAAGGTGCGAGATCTTAATTTGTATCTTTTGCCCAGAGGTACCTCAGTAGTAAGGAAACCAAGTATAGATTTATTTGGCTTTGGCAAACCCCCCTTGGTAGGCTGATTCCCTTTTTCCTCATATTGCCCAGTTTGCTGTGTGACTAACTCCATGGGGTAAAGGACAGTCTCATGCCTTAAATTAGTTATTGTGTTTGACTGATCACTGCATGTAACAACACTGGCTGCTGAGTAGCTCCTTTCTGGGACACCTTTAAACACAGTGCCGAGCTCTGTATTCAGCTCTAAATAGTACCTGAAAGCAGTGAGAGACTTCGTTTCAAGACAAGATATGCCACGGAGACTGCCCCTACAGTAGTCAGGCAAGTAACCAGAAAACTGGTCATGAGAAAAGCACCGGGTGCAACGACACTCAGCAAGCGCCCCCGTTGCCCTAAATAGCGTAAGTACTGAGCCACCACACATCCAAAGCTCAGTGAATAACAAACCAAATTGTTACCTCCCCTCCCCCTTACCGCACCACACCAGAGCGGCAGCCTTCCAGGTCCTTGTCTCAAAGTCTCGAAGTCTCTCTCGTTTCACGTCCCAGACTGCCCAGACTGCCTGAAGTGCCTTGCCTCCCCAAACTACGGAGAGCCAGAGGCGTCACACACTGCCTGCAACCGTCCAGCAAAGCGAAAACGCAACAGCTCCCTGCTCTGCTCCAAAGCAGCCGCACCGCACGGGTAGGCAGAGAGACTCGGCGCGCCCACAAAGTGGCCAAAAGAAAAGCCCGAAGACGATACCCTGGAGAAGACCAACAGTCCAGCAACGAAGTTATGCACAAGCTCGGGAGAAATTCAACTCCAAAAGCCCATAACGGAGGCTAGAGGGCGGACGACTCGTGACCGGCTAACTAGCTGGCCGCCATGTTCCCTCCCCTCGCCAGTCCTCGAGTCTTTGACCTTTATGACACCTTGATGGACTTGGGCAAATCCAACAACAAGAAGCACCTGAAATATATGAATGATGTTCAGTAATAAAGAATTGAATTGATGATTTGAAATTATTGGGGGGTGTTGTGAGAGCTGACTTCCTTACACCTTAATAATTTCACAAAACTGGGGCTTCTGCTAACTTATGTTGTGTTTGCAATGTCCTCCTTCTTGTGCTAACGTCACCAAGTTCACATGTTAACTGTTGTTGTGCTTCTTGCTCCAAATAAAGAACTGCAAGACTCACACTAATAAACTGAGAAATGCTCCTAGAGGCCTTTTCTCACTCTGTACCTAGGCAAGGACATTTCAACTGTCCCAGGCTATTGTCACACAATAAATTAATTGGATGGTCAAAGTAACTGTAAGAATGCCTTATTTAGAGTTTTATATAGCGTAAACAAGACTGTTACGGGTGACAGAGCGCTTTACAGGACAAGCAAAAGTACACAAATAATAACAATATAGTATAGCCTGATATTAAATACATAACATGACATATGTCACAGAGAACAGTAATTACATGCACAGATGGGTAGAAGAGAGATAAGAACACATAGTCTAACAAATTCCCAGCCTGAACATAGTGGTCATAGGGGTGGAGGAACGTAGTGTAAATGGTGGAGCGTCGTAGGAGAGAGAACTGTGCAAGACTTGGGAGCAGGAGGGGAGAAACCGATCAAGAAGCAAGTAAGTCGTCAGTGGGTGGTGAATTTGTTGGATAATAGAGTTTAAACTTTTTTCTTGAAGAAGGAAGTGGAAGGGCTGCATCTGATTTCAGTAGGGAGAGCGTTCTAGATTCTCGGAGCAATTCTGGAGAAGGATCCATGTATGCTTTCTTTCTCTTGAATTTTTGTGTCTTGAGTAGTAGGAAACATACACTTCTGGAAGACCTGTTTGTACCCGAGGGTGTCAGTTTCTGGGCCAGGTAGGAAGGGTGTTGTGATGCGATGCTTTATGTGTCATACATGCAATTTTGAGATGGATCTTAGCCTCACAGGGTAGACATTTCAGTGATTAGAGGTCTGGGGTGATCTCTTTATTTTTGATCCAGTGTTGAGTTTAGCTGTTTCATTCAGTGTGGCCTTCAGCGGTGGAAGTGATGTTTTTGGAAGGCCCGCAAGGGTACAGTTACCGTAGCCTAGTTTCGTTAGTACAAGAGCTTGAACTGCTGTTTTGAGGTCTTCCAGGGGGCAGGAAAAGTTTAAGTTTTCCTAAGAAGCTGCAACTGATGGTTAGCACTCCTAGTGGCAGCACTGATGTGTTTTTGAATGGAGAGGACTTTGTCCAAGGTTACACCTAGGGATTATGCAAAGTAAACGATGTGTGGGGTGTAGCTAAAGGCAGTAAGATGTGGAAGCCAGTCTTGTATATTAGGGGCACTGGAAGGCGGCGAGATCAATAAGAATTCAGTTTTTATTGCATTGAGTTTGAGGTGATTACGAGTCAGCCAGTATTACATCTTTGTCAAGGTGAGGTTAAAGATATTGATTTCATCAGGCAAAGTTATTTGCATGTAGAGTTGAGTATCATCTGCATACATATGGTAGGAAATGTGGGGGAGTTTGAGGATTTCCGTTAGGGGCTCCATGTATAGGTTAAACAATGTCAGGGAGAGAGTAGAGACTTGGGGTATGCCAAGTGTCACTGGCAACTGGTCGGAAAGAACGTGGTTGAGTAGGATGCACTGAGATCTGTTGTGTAGGAAAGAGGAAAGCCAATTAAGAACTGTGCCGGACAGACCCATTCTGTGTTCTAGAAGGTTTAAGAGGGTATCATGATTGATAGGGTCAAACGCCACTGACAGGTCAAGTAGAATTAGGAGGCACGGAGTCGAATGAGCGTAGGGCATCGTCGACAATATGGACCATGGCGGTTTCGGTGCAATGGCCTGATCGAAAACCTGATTGCCATTGGTCTGAGAGTTGGAATTGCTCAATGTGATTTCAAAGCTGTAAGTGTACACATGTTTCTAAGAGTTTGGCCAAAGTTGGGATGTTGGAGATAGAACGGTAGTTGTTGGGATCAGACTGGTCTGAGTTGGGTTTCTTTAGAATAGGAGTCCTCTTTTTAGGCAGTCAGGTTAGGAACCTTGAGTGAATGAATCTTTGATTATCATGTTCCATAAAGGGAGAAGTAGGTGAGTAGACTCAGGGGGAAATTTGGCAACAAGGGGATAGCATTCCTCCCACACCTTTTACGATGTGGGGGTATGATTCCAACATGCTTGATACCAAACATAACAGGGTTCGTTACAGCCAGTTGCGAGATGGTCATCGCGTAATGACGTGGTACCCCTCTACATGTTATATGGCTGTCTCACTTACAACCCGGGAGAATGGACTCTGAAGGCTGTAGGGGTGTCCTGCTCATGCAGGGACAACCTCACACTTAGAACCGAGCACCCTGCCTTCAGGACTGAAAAGGCCTGCTGTAGGGGTGACTTATAGGTTTTAAGTGCAGTGACCCTAGATATGGGGAAACCTATATCTTTTGTAAGTGGTACTAGCACCAGCTTACACAGGCTGCAATGGCAGGCCTATAGTGATAGTTTGAATGGTTTCAAATAGGTGGCATAATACATGCTTCGGCCTATGGGGGACATCTGGGGTACTTATGCCCTGGGTACCTTAGCACCATATACTAGGGACTTATAAGGGTACACCAGTATCCAATCTGGGATGTACCTAAGTACTTACCATAACAATTTAGGGGAGAAAGAAGCAAGACTGGGGCCCTGATTAGCAGGATCCCAGTCATACTAGTCAGAAACAGCATTACATCAAGCAAAACGTGGGGGTAACCATAGAAGCAGATTCTACTTTCCTACACATCCTGTAACCCAGTACTATCCACAGCTGCCTGTTGCACCCATGGGCTAAACTCATTCAAATACAGAGTGAACACCACTGGGCTGGATGCGCAGCCCTAGTTCACAGGGAAATGATCTGCATATTCTGTATATTCTTCCTTGCTGAAGTGAACACTGTCACATGCACCTAGAATGGATACAACTGACAGCAACTATTGATCACAACTCATGCTGACTCCTTTCACATTTGTTGCAAATCTAACTTGTAGGTACTCACAATATTGGCCTTATTCCACCACAAACCATTCCCAATTGATTATTGTTCACTAGGCACATCTTTACCAAGTTTTGATACCTTTGACCATGAGAGACTGATCAGCAACATGTTTACTTTACAGAAATCTGTAATGCAGTCAGGTATGAATGCAGGCAGCATTTGTAAGCAAATAGCAGCATAGGAGCAGAAACATCCTGTAACCAGGTACTCTCCACAGCTGTCTGTGGCTCCCATGCACCACACTCATTAAAGTACAGAGTGAACACCACTGGGCTAGATGCGCAGCCCTAGTTCACAGGCAAATGATCTGCATATTCTGTATATTCTTCCTTCCTGAAGTGAACACTGTCACATGCACGTAGAATGGATACAACTGACAGCAACTATTGATTTATATTATTATTGCTTTAAATGCAATAAGCTAGTAATGATCAGTCTGGTTTATTAAACATGTGTTTTAATCATTTTTAATATTTATACCTGCACAAGGCGGCTATCAGTTTTGTGAAGCAGGATGGCTGCCTTACGTCTGTTGTGCAATCCTGCACTCTGGGATCTTCAGTCTGAAATTAAATGTAACATGTTATTAATGTAGAGAAACATGCGTTGGTGCTTTCAGTAATACAATGTTTTTTTAAGATTTACTTTCAGATCATAGTAACGCCTTCATTTGAACAACCATAATTCAAATCAATCAACTGCACTCTTACTTAATGGGTGATTCCTTTTTTTTCTTAGCTTAACTCATGTTGATTCTAGCACATTGATTTTGGCCAACTGAATAAAAACAGTCAACTATTTTGTATATTTGAATTTAATTGTCTTCAGAAAAATCTACAGAAGATATATTTCAACGTAAGAATATCTGTTTCTTAGCTAGCTAATCTGCAACCCGTAGCTAGATTTCGGTGTTCAGTAGCTCGTCAGCCCTCATTTGACAGCATCTTTAAAATTGAGCCATTTTCTTTCCTATTTCCCTCTACATCATAATTTTGGATGTAAAACGATGAGGCTCAGTTCATAGAGTCATTTGTCTGTGTGGGGCAGACTTGTACAAATGACTGGATTGAGAGGTTGCTCTTGGAAATAAATGTACTCATACAAAATATTACCTTGTAATGGTATAATATAGAGTGTGAGTAAATCTTATTAAAGGGGCAAGGAAGTCTGCCTGGAAACTTTTGGAATAACCACAAACTAGAGTTTGTGAGTGGTTTCAGACTCTTCCCTGAACCCTTCCACCAAATTATCCTAGAAAAAAATCACTTTCGAGAGTGGGAAGGCGAAGAACCCCAAAATGATCCCAGGTGTAATGGAAGGGAGTTCTCCAGCAGGAAATAATTTACTTGTGGAGCAAAATAAAGAAATGATCATTGACAAAGCCAACAGTTCTGGATTTAATGTGTTAGAGCATGTAGCGTAAGCCTATCCAAATCAGCAGGAGAGGCCAGAGAGGGCTATAGTTGTAAAGTGCACTCAAGTAGAGGCAGAAGGGTACATAGAATTAGCCAACAGTATTTGGTGACGGTTGAATACTCCACTGGGCAGAGCCAAGAAATGAATGACAAAGTTTCGAGCAGGGCCAAACTGGGATCGCAAATCAGCCCTGGCAATTATGTCTGACCGGCCCCGGTGGGGGATGGGGGTGGGGGTGCTAGCAGGAGCACTGCTGCTGTGCTTTTGTTACAAGGGGCCGATTTTGCAGCACTGCTGCAAAACTGGCCCCCAGTAGCAAAACAGCCCCCACTGGTCCAAAACCAGCTCCCACCCTTCAGGCCCACCGGGAAATTCCCGGTGCCTGCCATGTCCAGTCCGGCCCTGGTTTAAGGTCAATAGTTAAAAGCAACTGGTTGAGGAAAGCCAGTCATTAAAAGGGGCTGACTCAAAGTCCACTTAAAGTACATTGTAAACAATAAGTCTATATGGCAGTTGTGCTGTCAAAAGCCAGATCTACAAAGTAGGTCTGTTCTGCAGCTACTATTATGCATGTACAATATTTTTTTAATCTGCCAAAAAAGGATATCCTTACGTTTTCTAGGAGCAGGCCTGTATCTTGCTTACACCATGCCATGTGGCAAATCCTGAAATTAACTTCACTTTTTAAAGATCAGAATAACCGACACAAATTATTGTGCTACATCTACAATATTGTGAAAGTAAGTACACATAGGTAAACATTTGGAGGCACTTCTACTCACTAAAATATTTTTGACTATAATTTTGAGATGATTTTCAATTATATTAGCTACTCTATTCATTAAATGAATATCTCAAATACAAAACATTAAGAACCCAGAAAAATATATTATATATGTATGACACAGATTCCACAGGAGAGTGCTAAAAGGACCTACAACTTAAAGATACAAGGATTCAATAGAACAATACAAACTTATAGCAAACATCCCACATCTGTTCCACAGCCAAAGGCTACTTCTTCAAAGCAGATAAAAAGAGATGGAAAGTGCAGAGGGCAATGACATATTCAATGTAATCAGGAAAATATGAATCACAAGTGAATGTAAGTACAGCTAAACATTTCAACGTTAAGTATCTAAAGGATATGTTCATGGCATACATTAAGTAGAAACAATGCTAAGATTAAAAGTGTTAAAGAGTGAGAGCATAAATTAATAGTAATAGAACTGGCTACTTTCTGCCCAAACTGACCAAGACGAAACTCTGATGACTTCTTTTGGCCTACAACACATGCTAATCTAGTGCCATGTCATACATCTTTATGGAAGCTCGACCTCTCATATTTGATTACACTCTTGCTTTCAATCTTTGGTTTCAGCCTCGTATTGATCAGTGGGATTGTGCACAGTAAAGATTTGCAGGGGTTTGAAGTTTCTGTAGATGTTGGCACTCTCTTGATGTAAGACATTTGTAAGGTTGTCACAGAGTTCCTCTGAGGGGGTGATGTTGTTTGTTGCAGCTGAGGGGTTGGAGAATATTTTGACAATGTTGAAGAGTTCTTTGCTGTTAATGGAGTTCTATTCGATGCGTTAGTCTAAGATCTTTTTATTTGATTCTCTCAACTTACTGTGGTAGACGTTAAGGGCTGTCTGGAAGGTGGTCTTGTCGGTCATGTCCTTTCTGGTGCGCCATCTCCTTTCCAGTTGTTTACAGTGTTGTTTAGCGGTTCTGAGGTCTTCATTGTACCAGCTAGCCTGCTTGGTGGAACTTCTGTGTGTGTTGTTGCCAATGGGAGTATGTGAGGTGTTCCATGGATGGGGTGATGTTGTCATTTGTGGGGGTGCATTGGATGAATACCTTGTGTATGATGGTGATCCCTCCGCCAGGCTTCTTGATGCGGTTGTGGTGGGTGACATTGTATCCTGCGGGTATTGCAGTGGGAATGTCGGGCACAGAACTGGGGTTGAGCCAGGTCTCAGTGAGGAAGAGGACATCAGGATTGAGGGTGGATATGAGGTCCCAAAATAGCTGTGGTGTGTTTGCATAGTGAGTGTGTGTTGAGAAGGGCACATGGAAGTTGTTTTTTTGTTCAGGTGGTGTCTGTGGTGTGCTCGAGGTGGGGATGGTTGGTGGACTGGAGTGTGTGCAGTGGCAGGTGACGTGGCAATGGGTACAGGTAAAAGTTCCTACAGAGGAGAGTGGGTCGGCACAGTGGCAGTGTTTACAGTGCATCCAGGATCGAGGGTGTAGAGCTCGGTGATGGTGTAGCTGTGAGAGACAGGAGAGCCAAGGGTCATGGCGCTTGGTGAGGTCCAAGTGCAGACGGGTACAGATGGGCTTGCCTTTGGCATACCAGCAACGTGCCCTCTCATCGCATCTGCTGTGACCTGAATTAAGTAGGTCCTGGGGTGGGTGGGGCTTCTGTTGACCAGAATAACAGTGAGCAGGATATCCCAGGTGGGAAAACCCAGGCAGCGGCGGGGTCACTGGATCAGGCTGGAAGTAGAACAAGCAGGAACTGGAGGCCACTGGTAAGTGGCAGGCTAGGTGCCCAGGTGCCTACTCATCCCATCTATAGGAGTGGCATTAACACAGCAGGCGCTTTGGCAGTGTTGGCTAAAGAGATGCTTGAAATGAGAGCCATAATTATGCAAAATCGCCTTGCG
Organism: Calotriton arnoldi; assembly: GCA_963921515.1. Taxonomy (NCBI): domain Eukaryota; kingdom Metazoa; phylum Chordata; class Amphibia; order Caudata; family Salamandridae; genus Calotriton; species Calotriton arnoldi. The sequence goes on along the minus strand of CAWUFW010001134.1, from coordinate 2,523,027 downwards.
TTGGATTTGCTCCTCACAAAGGAGGGCGAAGTTTGCAGAGTTATTTATGAGGGGGAATGCTGTGCATGTATTCTTCCCGTAGATGAGCAGCTTGACAGCTACATTACTAACATCATGAACTAACTGAGCTGGAAGAGCCAGGTGCCTGGGAAGGATTAGAATCTATATTCGGGCCCCTTGGAAAGGAATTCGCTGAGATAGGGGAATGGCTTGGTAGCAGAGGAGGAAGAATTCTGAAACTGCTTCTAACCCCTTTTTTGCTTGTATGCTTATCATTGCATGTGTGCCTGTTTCCTTGAATGTTTGCAAAGAAATTTCATCAGAAAATGGTATGAATTGTGGACATAAGAAGCTCTCAGCAACGAGAGGAAGAAAAAAAAAAGAGACTTGATGTAGAGGTTGAAGAAATGCAATTTGACCTTTATGACACCTTGAAAGACTTGGGCAAATCCAACAACAAGGAGCACCTGAAATATATGAATGATGTTCAGTAATAAAGAATTGAATTGATGATTTGAAATTATTGGGGGGTTGTGAGAGCTGACTTCCTTACACCTTAATAATTTCACAAATCTGGGGCTTACGCTAACTTATGTTGTGTTTACAATGTCCTCCTTCTTTTGCTAACGTCACCAAGTTCACATGTTAACTGTTGTTGTGCTTCTTGCTCCAAATAAAGAACTGCAAAACTCACACTTATAAACTGAGAAATGCTCCTAGAGGCCTTTTCTTACACTGTACCTAGCCAAGGACATTTCAACTGTCCCAGGCTATTGTCACACAATAAATTAATTGGATGGTCAAAGTAACTGTAAGAATGTCTTATTTAGAGTTTTATATAGCGTAAACAAGACTGTTACGGGTGATGGAGCGCTTTACAGGACAAGCAAAAGTACACAAATAATAACGATATAGTATAGCCTGATATTAAATACATAACATGACATCTATCACAGAGAACAGTAATTACATGCACAGATGGGTAGAAGAGAGATAAGAACACATAGTCTAACAAATTCCCAGCCTGAACATAGTGGTCATAGGGGTGGAGGAACGTAGTGTAAATGGTGGAGCGTCGTAGGAGAGAGAACTGTGCAAGACTTGGGAGCAGGAGGGGAGAAACCGATCAAGAAGCAAGTAAGTCGTCAGTGGGTGGTGAATTTGTTGGATAATAGAGTTTAAACTTTTTTCTTGAAGAAGGAAGTGGAAGGGCTGCATCTGATTTCAGTAGGGAGAGCGTTCTAGATTCTCGGAGCAATTCTGGAGAAGGATCCATGTATGCTTTCTTTCTCTTGAATTTTTGTGTCTTGAGTAGTAGGAAACATACACTTCTGGAAGACCTGTTTGTACCCGAGGGTGTCAGTTTCTGGGCCAGGTAGGAAGGGTGTTGTGATGCGATGCTTTATGTGTCATACATGCAATTTTGAGATGGATCTTAGCCTCACAGGGTAGACATTTCAGTGATTAGAGGTCTGGGGTGATCTCTTTATTTTTGATCCAGTGTTGAGTTTAGCTGTTTCATTCAGTGTGGCCTTCAGCGGTGGAAGTGATGTTTTTGGAAGGCCCGCAAGGGTACAGTTACCGTAGCCTAGTTTCGTTAGTACAAGAGCTTGAACTGCTGTTTTGAGGTCTTCCAGGGGGCAGGAAAAGTTTAAGTTTCCTAAGAAGCTGCAACTGATGGTTAGCACTCCTAGTGGCAGCACTGATGTGTTTTTGAATGGAGAGGACTTTGTCCAAGGTTACACCTAGGGATTATGCAAAGTAAACGATGTGTGGGGTGTAGCTAAAGGCAGTAAGATGTGGAAGCCAGTCTTGTATATTAGGGGCACTGGAAGGCGGCGAGATCAATAAGAATTCAGTTTTTATTGCATTGAGTTTGAGGTGATTACGAGTCAGCCAGTATTACATCTTTGTCAAGGTGAGGTTAAAGATATTGATTTCATCAGGCAAAGTTATTTGCATGTAGAGTTGAGTATCATCTGCATACATATGGTAGGAAATGTGGGGAGTTTGAGGATTTCCGTTAGGGGCTCCATGTATAGGTTAAACAATGTCAGGGAGAGAGTAGAGACTTGGGGTATGCCAAGTGTCACTGGCAACTGGTCGGAAAGAACGTGGTTGAGTAGGATGCACTGAGATCTGTTGTGTAGGAAAGAGGAAAGCCAATTAAGAACTGTGCCGGACAGACCCATTCTGTGTTCTAGAAGGTTTAAGAGGGTATCATGATTGATAGGGTCAAACGCCACTGACAGGTCAAGTAGAATTAGGAGGCACGGAGTCGAATGAGCGTAGGGCATCGTCGACAATATGGACCATGGCGGTTTCGGTGCAATGGCCTGATCGAAAACCTGATTGCCATTGGTCTGAGAGTTGGAATTGCTCAATGTGATTTCAAAGCTGTAAGTGTACACATGTTTCTAAGAGTTTGGCCAAAGTTGGGATGTTGGAGATAGAACGGTAGTTGTTGGGATCAGACTGGTCTGAGTTGGGTTTCTTTAGAATAGGAGTCCTCTTTTTAGGCAGTCAGGTTAGGAACCTTGAGTGAATGAATCTTTGATTATCATGTTCCATAAAGGGAGAAGTAGGTGAGTAGACTCAGGGGGAAATTTGGCAACAAGGGGATAGCATTCCTCCCACACCTTTTACGATGTGGGGGTATGATTCCAACATGCTTGATACCAAACATAACAGGGTTCGTTACAGCCAGTTGCGAGATGGTCATCGCGTAATGACGTGGTACCCCTCTACATGTTATATGGCTGTCTCACTTACAACCCGGGAGAATGGACTCTAAAGGCTGTAGGGGTGTCCTGCTCATGCAGGGACAACCTCACACTTAGAACCGAGCACCCTGCCTTCAGGACTGAAAAGGCCTGCTGTAGGGGTGACTTATAGGTTTTAAGTGCAGTGACCCTAGATATGGGGAAACCTATATCTTTTGTAAGTGGTACTAGCACCAGCTTACACAGGCTGCAATGGCAGGCCTATAGTGATAGTTTGAATGGTTTCAAATAGGTGGCATAATACATGCTTCGGCCTATGGGGGACATCTGGGGTACTTATGCCCTGGGTACCTTAGCACCATATACTAGGGACTTATAAGGGTACACCAGTATCCAATCTGGGATGTACCTAAGTACTTACCATAACAATTTAGGGGAGAAAGCAGCAAGACTGGGGCCCTGATTAGCAGGATCCCAGTCATACTAGTCAGAAACAGCATTACATCAAGCAAAACGTGGGGGTAACCATAGAAGCAGATTCTACTTTCCTACACATCCTGTAACCCAGTACTATCCACAGCTGCCTGTTGCACCCATGGGCTAAACTCATTCAAATACAGAGTGAACACCACTGGGCTGGATGCGCAGCCCTAGTTCACAGGGAAATGATCTGCATATTCTGTATATTCTTCCTTGCTGAAGTGAACACTGTCACATGCACCTAGAATGGATACAACTGACAGCAACTATTGATCACAACTCATGCTGACTCCTTTCACATTTGTTGCAAATCTAACTTGTAGGTACTCACAATATTGGCCTTATTCCACCACAAACCATTCCCAATTGATTATTGTTCACTAGGCACATCTTTACCAAGTTTTGATACCTTTGACCATGAGAGACTGATCAGCAACATGTTTACTTTACAGAAATCTGTAATGCAGTCAGGTATGAATGCAGGCAGCATTTGTAAGCAAATAGCAGCATAGGAGCAGAAACATCCTGTAACCAGGTACTCTCCACAGCTGTCTGTGGCTCCCATGCACCACACTCATTAAAGTACAGAGTGAACACCACTGGGCTAGATGCGCAGCCCTAGTTCACAGGCAAATGATCTGCATATTCTGTATATTCTTCCTTCCTGAAGTGAACACTGTCACATGCACGTAGAATGGATACAACTGACAGCAACTATTGATTTATATTATTATTGCTTTAAATGCAATAAGCTAGTAATGATCAGTCTGGTTTATTAAACATGTGTTTTAATCATTTTTAATATTTATACCTGCACAAGGCGGCTATCAGTTTTGTGAAGCAGGATGGCTGCCTTACGTCTGTTGTGCAATCCTGCACTCTGGGATCTTCAGTCTGAAATTAAATGTAACATGTTATTAATGTAGAGAAACATGCGTTGGTGCTTTCAGTAATACAATGTTTTTTTAAGATTTACTTTCAGATCATAGTAACGCCTTCATTTGAACAACCATAATTCAAATCAATCAACTGCACTCTTACTTAATGGGTGATTCCTTTTTTTTCTTAGCTTAACTCATATTGATTCTAGCACATTGATTTTGGCCAACTGAATAAAAACAGTCAACTATTTTGTATATTTGAATTTAATTGTCTTCAGAAAAATCTACAGAAGATATATTTCAACGTAAGAATATCTGTTTCTTAGCTAGCTAATCTGCAACCCGTAGCTAGATTTCGGTGTTCAGTAGCTCGTCAGTCCTCATTTGACAGCATCTTTAAAATTGAGCCATTTTCTTTCCTATTTCCCTCTACATCATAATTTTGGATGTAAAACGATGAGGCTCAGTTCATAGAGTCATTTGTCTGTGTGGGGCAGACTTGTACAAATGACTGGATTGAGAGGTTGCTCTTGTAAATAAATGTACTCATACAAAATATTACCTTGTAATGGTATAATATAGAGTGTGAGTAAATCTTATTAAAGGGGCAAGGAAGTCTGCCTGGAAACTTTTGGAATAACCACAAACTAGAGTTTGTGAGTGGTTTCAGACTCTTCCCTGAACCCTTCCACCAAATTATCCTAGAAAAAAATCACTTTCGAGAGTGGGAAGGCGAAGAACCCCAAAATGATCCCAGGTGTAATGGAAGGGAGTTCTCCAGCAGGAAATAATTTACTTGTGGAGCAAAATAAAGAAATGATCATTGACAAAGCCAACAGTTCTGGATTTAATGTGTTAGAGCATGTAGCGTAAGCCTATCCAAATCAGCAGGAGAGGCCAGAGAGGGCTATAGTTGTAAAGTGCACTCAAGTAGAGGCAGAAGGGTACATAGAATTAGCCAACAGTATTTGGTGACGGTTGAATACTCCACTGGGCAGAGCCAAGAAATGAATGACAAAGTTTCGAGCAGGGCCAAACTGGGATCGCAAATCAGCCCTGGCAATTATGTCTGACCGGCCCCGGTGGGGGATGGGGGTGGGGGTGCTAGCAGGAGCACTGCTGCTGTGCTTTTGTTACAAGGGGCCGATTTTGCAGCACTGCTGCAAAACTGGCCCCCAGTAGCAAAAACAGCCCCCACTGGTCCAAAACCAGCTCCCACCCTTCAGGCCCACCGGGGAAATTCCCGGTGCCTGCCATGTCCAGTCCGGCCCTGGTTTAAGGTCAATAGTTAAAAGCAACTGGTTGAGGAAAGCCAGTCATTAAAAGGGGCTGACTCAAAGTCCACTTAAAGTACATTGTAAACAATAAGTCTATATGGCAGTTGTGCTGTCAAAAGCCAGATCTACAAAGTAGGTCTGTTCTGCAGCTACTATTATGCATGTACAATATTTTTTTTTAATCTGCCAAAAAAAGGATATCCTTACGTTTTCTAGGAGCAGGCCTGTATCTTGCTTACACCATGCCATGTGGCAAATCCTGAAATTAACTTCACTTTTTAAAGATCAGAATAACCGACACAAATTATTGTGCTACATCTACAATATTGTGAAAGTAAGTACACATAGGTAAACATTTGGAGGCACTTCTACTCACTAAAATATTTTTGACTATAATTTTGAGATGATTTTCAATTATATTAGCTACTCTATTCATTAAATGAATATCTCAAATACAAAACAATAAGAACCCAGAAAAATATATTATATATGTATGACACAGATTCCACAGGAGAGTGCTAAAAGGACCTACAACTTAAAGATACAAGGATTCAATAGAACAATACAAACTTATAGCAAACATCCCACATCTGTTCCACAGCCAAAGGCTACTTCTTCAAAGCAGATAAAAAGAGATGGAAAGTGCAGAGGGCAATGACATATTCAATGTAATGAGGAAAATATGAATCACAAGTGAATGTAAGTACAGCTAAACATTTCAACGTTAAGTATCTAAAGGATATGTTCATGGCATACATTAAGTAGAAACAATGCTAAGATTAAAAGTGTTAAAGAGTGAGAGCATAAATTAATAGTAATAGAACTGGCTACTTTCTGCCCAAACTGACCAAGACGAAACTCTGATGACTTCTTTTGGCCTACAACACATGCTAATCTAGTGCCATGTCATACATCTTTATGGAAGCTCCACCTCTCATATTTGGTTACACTCTCGCTTTCAATCTTTGGTTTCAGCCTCGTTTTGATCAGTGGGATTGTGCGTAGTAAAGATTTGCCAACAATAGGTTTGCAAACATTGTAGGAATCATTCCACTGTAAAAGTAACTGCATTGATTCTGTGTTGTATGTATTGGCTTATCAGTTGTTCTTGGAATCAGAATGCCCCTGCAAGATGTTGCTCATATGCATCCCTGCCCTGAGTCACACAGATGCAAGTATCTTCTGTGGAATACAAAATAGAGATCATGACTTTGATAGCCCGGGCAGAATGAAGGGGACTATGTGCACTTCAAAGTTCCTTCTTTGAAGTCACCCCAGCTTCAAAGGCACAACTGGGCACAACTGGGTATAAGTGCCAAAAAGCATTTGACTCCCTGAAGCAGGCCATGGGCACTGCTCCTGTGCCCAAGGCCCCTGACTTCTCCAATGGCATGGGGGAATTTTTATCACAGCTAAATGAAGAGGGCCTAAACCAATCTGTAGCCTTCATCTCTAGGAGGTTACTTTCCAGGGAACAAAGGTGGAGTGCTATTAAATGGGAAACATTTGCTGTGGTCTGGGCACTGAAGAAGTTGAGACCATACGTGTTTGGGACTCATTTCATGATTCAGACAGACCAAAGTCCCCCAGGTGGCTAATTCAATCGAGGGGTGTGAATCCAAAATTGTTGAGGTGGTCCATTTCCCTACAGGGAATGGACTTTACAGTGGAACTCAGACCTGGAGTTGATCACGCCAATGCTGATGGTCTTTCCAGGTTCTTCAGCATTAGTGATGAGAAATCCCAGGAGGTTCAGTAGCTCTACCCACTTTTAGCTGGGAGTGGCCCATTCTAAACCTGGCATCCTTAGGGTGGTCTTCTCCCAGACTTTTTACCTGATTGCCTCCCATTTTTGCTGATTTGTTTTGTTAGCTTAGGACTCTTGGCACTTTACCACTGCTAACCAGTGTTAAAGTGCATGGGCTTCCCCCCTTAAACATGGTTTGATTGATATACCCACCAGTGGCACATTTAATTTACTTATAAATCCCTATGTTCAGTGCACTACATGTGCCCAGGGCCTGTAAATTAAATGCTAGTAGTGGGCCTGCAGCACTGATTGTGCCACCCACAGAATTAGCTCTTTAAACATGTCTCAGGCTTGTCTCTGCAGAACCCATACGTACAGTTTACACTGTCATGTCAACTTGTCATTTAAAACTCCGTTGCCAAGCCTTAAACTCACTTTTTATTACATATATGTCACCCCTTAGGTAGGCCTGATGTAGCCCATAGGGCAGGATGCTATGTAACTAAAAAAAAGGACATGTACTTTAAGTTGTGTATGTCCTGGTAGTGAAAAACTCCCAAACTTGTTTTTCACTACTGAGAGGCCTACCCCTCTCATAGGTTAACATTGGGAAATCCTTATTACAATTAGTACGTTGTAATTCATAACTGAGAAAAGGTAGAGCGGCCATGTTTAGTACCTCTGAAATAGGAATGGCAAATCCTCTTTAATGGTGAAATTGGATTTGTAGTTACCATCCTCAAAAGGCCACTGTCCAGGCCACTGCCTGTCTCTGATCACTGGCTTGGCTGGGCAACAATTCAATTTGTGTATTCCCTCTAGACAGTCCCACACAACGGAAGGTTGGGTGTGACTTTTTGCATCTTCCTGGGACGAAGGGAGGGAGGAGCTGGGCAAAGTTTCACACTTACACCTGAATAGGCTTGACCCTGCCCACACATAAATTGCTGCCTAACCCCCTGTAGTGAGTCTGGAGCCAGGGCAGGATCAAGGGATATCTGTGCACTTCAAAGACCCTTCTTTTAAGTCCCCCCCACTTCAAAGGCACAACTGAGTATAAGTACTGGACCTCTGACCCTACCAAATCAGTACACTTGAGGACCTGAAACCACTTTGCCAAGAAGGACTACTGTGCCAAGGACTGCTGTTGCTGGACTGCTGCTCTGGAGGACTGCTGCCTTGCTGTGCTATCTGCTGCTCCCTCTGACTGGACCTTCATCACCTGCCCCAGAGTGTCTCCAAATGCTAGCTGACTAGCCTCCTGTTCTTCAAAGACTCAGGGACATTAAAGTCTTTAACTCTGCTCAAGTGCCTGGTTTATTGGAAGTGAACCCAGGTGCTTGCTCCAGTGAACAGGACGCATCTTCTGCTGCATCGAGGAGAACTGATTCATTACTGCTGTTGCGGCAACAGAATTTGTACAATGCACATGGAGCCTGAGCATCGCCACTTCGGAACTGCCGCATTGCCGCCACTGCTGAAGGAAGATTGATGCATCCCTTTGTTTGCGTGGAGAAACCCAGCACATCAGCTACAGAACCAATGCACCTCAGAACCAGCGCTTTGTCTTCAGAAACCAGTGTATCACCATTGTTGCATGGCAAAATTCAACATATCTCCTAGACTGCAGGACTGACAGTGACACATCGCTCAACTGCACCCGCATCTCGTTGTTTGGACCAAGGATTACTGTACTTTTGCTTAGTGGGCACTGCGTGGGTCCTGTATCCTGCCTGTGCTCCATCGTAATTGGGCTGAACTGTTGTCTTGGTCCAGCGCAATTAATGAACACTGCTAGTGCTATTTGCTTCTAAGTGCTATTTTTATACTTAGGGGCTGATTATGATCTCGTTAGGAAAGCATTCCAACCAAATCGGTTCCAGAATGCTTTCCTAACGACTCGGATCGGTGGAGTCTGACCAAGCGATTTGGATGTATCAGGATGCATCCGGATACGATTCGGTCGGACTCCCACTGAATTTAATGGGAGTGTGTACCAAACGTGAGCACAGGCTCTCATTGAAAAAAGGGGTGGGTGGGGAAAAGCGTGCACCCTGTGGCGTGCACACAATGATGCCCGCCACACTGTGTATGCATGGAAAGAGGGGACCCATGGGGACCCATGGGGCCCCTCCGCGACCGATTGGGAGGGGCCAGGGTGAAGGGGGGCCTGCTATGGGCCCTCAAAGTCCGATTCCCAAAGCTGTTTTGTCTCGTCAAAACCAAGTCGGTACGGCTGTCCGAATCGGTCATCGTACTCGCTCGTTCGGAAACCGTCCCCATTGCGCTGCACGAATCGGCTCCGAACGAGTTGGACTGCCTGAATAGTGTTCGTAACCGATTCGGTCAGCCCGGACGGCTTCTATGCATTGTACTTGATCGTCCGGAAAGGTGGACGATTCGGTCGGAAACATATGCTCTGAATAGGATTCGCTTCACCCGAATCTCATTTGGAGTCTTTCCTAACGAGATCGTAATCTGCCCCGTAATCTTTAAAAATGTATATCTCAACTTATGCTTATTGGATTTTTGGTTTGGTCTTTGTTTTGTTTATGAAATCCTACTTTATTTTCTAAACTGGTATGGAGTCTTTTTGTCGTTTTTTCACTGCTTTACTGTTTGCTGTATTGCACAAATAATTAACACATTGCCTCTTAAGTTAAGCCTGACTCCTCTGTACCAAACATCCTGAGGGTGAACACAGGTTACTTTTTTGTGTGTATCTGACTTACCTCTACTAGGATTGTGGTTTCTGCCAATCAGAAACCCAATTTCTAACAATTTGTATGTTTTGCTTCTAAACGTTTCCTACGGCATACTCCATCTAACCTGCCTGTTAATTTGTATATAAAGCATTGAAACAACAACTATTAACTGTCATTCTTATGAGAATGTTTATCACCTGCGACTGAACTGGACTGATTTAACAGAAGTGACAGGGTTAGGTAGGGGAAGGAGCGACCTCCGGAGCTGCTACGTTGGATGTGGGGGGTGACAGTTAGAGAAAGGGACGCGGAGCAGAAGTGTCTGGTGGGTTGATGGAAGTTCAGGCAGTGTTCCGCAGTTGTGTAGGGTCTTGTATGCATGGGTCAGGAGCTTAAACTGGCATCCTTTCTGTACAGGGAGCCAGTGGAGTTCCCTGAGGTAGGGGGCAATATGGGCTCATGTAGGGAGGACCGTGGCAAATCTGGATGCAATGTGCTGTATGGTCTGTAGTCAGAGGTGAGCTGTGATCCCTGTGTAGAGAGCGCTGCTGTAGTCAATCGGCTGGAGATGAGGGCCTGGGTGATATTGCGTCTTGAGCTCTGGGTACCCATTTGAATATTTTAAGAAGCATGTGGAGAAACAAAAAGCGGGAGGGGGAGATAGAGTTGACCTGAGTCGTCATGGTTAGCTTGTTGTCCTGAATGATGCTTAGGTTCGTAGCGTGGTCAGTACGGGTAGGAGTAGGTCCGAGTTCTGAGTTTTTGTTTCTGAGAATCAGTACCTCTGTCTTGTCTGTGTTGAGATTCAGGCAGTTGTCATTCATCCAGTTGGTGATGTCTGTCATGCAGTTGTGGAAGTTGGTTGTGTTGTGTTGGTGGTATCTTCAGAGAGAGAGAGAATGAGTTATGTGTCGTCGGCGTAGGATATGATGTTGAGTCTGTGGGTTTCGGCGATGCTAGTCAGAGGTGTCATGTAAGTGTTGAAGAGGGTGGGACTGAGTGAAGATTTTTGGGGTACTCCACAGATTAGTTTCTTGGGGTTTGGAGGTGAAGGGGATAAGGCAGACTTTTTGCATTCTTCCCATGAGTAAAGAGGTGAACCATTTTAGAGCAGCTCTTTGGATGCCTATGTTGTGCAGCCTTGTAATGAGTGTGTAGTGGGAGACCATATCGAAGGCCTCTAAGACATCTAGGCGATCAGAGCTGCAGTCTCTCCTTGGAAGAGTAGGGCTCAGATTTCGTCGGTAGCCGTGATGAGGGCTGTCATGGTGCTGTGGTTGCTGCAGAATCTGTATTAGGAGGAGTCAAGTAGGAGGTTCCATTCCAGATATGAGGAGAGTTGTTGGTTGGTGGTTTTTTCGAATACTTTAGCCAGGAGTGGGAGCAGCTAGATCGGTCGGTAGTTTTTGAGTTAGCGGGGATCTGCTAATGGTTTCTTTAGTAGGGCGTTGACTTCTGCATGTTTCCAGTCCTCGGGGAAGGTGGCCTTCACAATGAGGTGTTAAATAATGTAGTGAGTATTTGGATGATTCTGGATTTGCCTAGGTTGAAGATGTGGTGAGGGCATGGGTCGGTTTGGGTCCCTGAGTGGACAGAGTTCAGGATGGAGGCAGTATTCTGTGGGGTGAGCTGGCTCCATTCGGATAGTCGGATGTCTGTGGTAGTAGCAGTGTCATTGTGTTGCTTGAAGAAGTCAAGGGCTTTGGGCAGGGGTTTGAAGTTACTGTAGATGTTGGCAATCTCGTCATGTAAGACGTTTGCAAGGTTGTCACAGAGTTCCTCTGAGGGGGTAATGTTGTTTGTTGCAGCTGAGGGGTTGGAGAATAATTTGACAATGTTGAAGAGTTCTTTGCTGTTAATGGAGCTCGATTCGATGCGTGGCTAAGGTCTTTTTCTTTGATGCTCTCAACTGACTGTGGTAGAGGTTAAGGGCTGTCTTGAAGGTGGTCTTGTCGGTCATGTCCTTTCTGGTGCGCCATCTCCTTTCCAGTTGTTTACAGTGTTGTTTAGCGGTTCTGAGGTCTTCATTGTACCAGCTAGCCTGCTTGGTGGACCTTCTGTGTGTGTTGTTGCCGATGCGAGTATGTGAGGTGTTCCATGGATGGGGTGATGTTGTCATTTGTGGGGGTGCATTGGATGAATACCTTGTGTATGATGGCGATCCCTCCGCCAGGCTTCTTGATGCGGTTGTGGTGGGTGACATTGTATCCTACGGGTATTGCGGTGGGACAGCGGCATAGCTAGGGGTGGCAGTGGGGGCGGTCCGCCCCAGGCGGCACTATTTTGGGGGCGGCAGCCGCGCGGCACTGGCGGCCCGTGGCGGCGGCCTTTATAATTTATTTGGACACTCACTGACACTACTGTCAGTCACTACAGTAGTGTCAGTGTCCCCAAATAAATTATAAAGGCCGCCGCAATGGGCCACCAGTGCCGCGCGGCCCCCGTGTGAAGTGCAAGTGCACCTACACTTGTAAATGCTGCCTGCAGCGGACGCACCACCACCTAGCATAGTGGTGGTGGTGCGGTGCGCGACGTACCGCGTTTGTGATTGTGGGTCCGTCCCGGGGCTGTCAATCTTGTAGCACACGAAAGCGCTATCCATGACGGCCCTGGGCATAATGTTTGGCCAGCCCTCGCGCTGGAAAGTAACGTAGCAGTGATGTGTCACGCGCTCCACCTCCACCACCACGCGCTCTCGTGACGTGAGGAGTCGAGTCTGGGGCAGTGGCAGTGCTGGGCGATTTGCAGCAGCAGAACCAACCACCCCTATGGTAGAGACCCTGGAGTACTGGAGCCTGAGGATGGTAAGAGCTACGAGGGGAGGAAAGGATCTTTGGTGAGTGGCAGGGCAGTGGGAACAGGACTATTCCTACATAGCTGCCAAGGTTTCAGATTCCTATGTGTGACATTTTCATTACTTCAGTGTAGTTAGGAGTGACAATTCAATGACTATGAGTGACACTTTCTCTTCAGTAAAATAAAGAAACGAAGTCAAGGGAAACATAAATACCAGCAATTACACCCATTTTATACGTTCTAGAGATCGTGCGCTCACATTAACTTAATTTGATTGTGTTTCACATTGTGACACTCACTGCCTACTTGAAGTGGCTTCTTGTTATTTTTACTTACTCTTTCTGTTCTTTCAGCCTGATCCAGGCTGGGCAGCGTGACTGGGTCATTGGTGACACCAAGGCAGCTCTAGCTGGCCACTACAGCCAGTGACCCCCGCGGCAATTTCAGTTTTCTGTCTTCTATTTCTGCCGCTGCAAAACCGGACCAGACTCGTCGTGAAGAATGGCCCGTGCCTGTCACTCTCCCAGCCGCTAGGCTTTGATAATTTGCTGCCGGCTGCAGGCCATTATAGATAATATTACGCCCCACAGTGCGGGCGGTCCAGTCAGCCAGGCCAGGTGCGGGCAGTCATTATAGATATTATTAAGCTCCTCAGTGCAGGCGGCCCGGTTGGGGCAGGCCAGGTGCAAGCCAGCCCCGGGCCCCCAAGTACCATGATTAATGCCGCCAAGCACTCAGCAGCCGGCTAACTGCCCTGCCCGTGCGCTTCTGCAGCAGGACGTGACGTCACTTCCACTCGCTGCGTTAGGGCCACAAAGTGTCTTGTACAACCTGGCTGGGGCAGGGCCCGACAGGCTGTCTCTGTAGTAGCTAATTGGGCCCTACCACCGACTGGGCCATGACGTCAGGCAGTCTGACTTATATAGCGCCGCGAGAAATCGATTAACAATAGACACACATTGTATCTGACTGTGAGCCTGCTCAGCTGCTGGGAGCATCCTAAGCCTATGGGACTCAGGAGCAGCCCACGCTGGCCACAGAGGCGCACTGCCACCTGCCACACTGTTTGCAGTGGCGCGGTACTGTTTGTGACAGTGACAGCTGAGACATGCATTATGCGTGAAATTGCATTTCAGTGCGGTGATGCGGATCACCACACTGAACTGCGTTAGTCTAACGCCTAATGCGTGGTACTTGCCAGGGCTGGTCCTATAAAAAGAAGGGGGGGACTAACCAAGTTAGGCAGTCAGCAAATGACATCATGACACGTGCCATCCATAGCTGAAGGTTTCAGATTGCTATGTGTGACATGTTCATAATTTCAGTGTGGTTATCAGCGACATTTGACACTTTCTTGCGAGCAAAAATCAAGCAATGAAGATGAGGAAACATAAATATCAGAAATTAGACCCATTTGAGCAACGAGAAACTCTTAGAAGATCTAAAACTGCTGCAAACGCCTGCTGCAGCTGACTATAATTAGAATGACAGCTATGGACATCGCTAAGAATTAACACCAAAAAGAGCAAGGACCTGCGGTTGGGCTGTAGAACCACTGGAGCGAAGCTGTGCAATAAGAGCCACTGACAATACAAGACAACAGTTTAGTAGAGAACACAGATCTTTACTGGACCCCACCAATGTAGAAGGGGTATTTTCTGCGTGCACATGAGTCATTCAGAGTTGTAGTGGCATGCGCATCACCAGAGCCTGCCCTGATGTCCTGGCATAAATATCTTTAGTGTCACACAGTGAGTGACAAGTTACACACCAAGTGTAAATACACCAGACGACATTTCAGGCAAAGATTGAAAAAAAAATGTTTGCCCATGGCACAGAAGCAGCTTGGTCTTCAGTCGGGTATTCAGTCCACCCTGCATTGCTGTTTAAAGCCTGAAGCACAGCAAGTGTCGAAACACCCCTAAATCCTACACCCCACCTTCAGATCCAGATACACGCAGGTAAGTGCAAAAGTAGTCTGTCTCGAGTGACAGTCACGACGCACGCTGATGAGAGTACCTGTCCGTGAGCATGTGGCATTGCGGCTGTTTGGAGAGAGCTCAAATAATAAACCAGGAGAGAAGAATCACTAAACTCCATGCTGCTCTCTCTGTCCCACATGGGACCTGGGCCCAGACTATAACAGGGTGTGAGAGGCCCTAACAAAAATCTCAGTTACCTCAGGCCTATACAATAAATTCATTAGAGTCAGCTGACTCACGGACTCCGGCTGCCGCAGTAAGCATGTGTGTGATAGCATGATTGCTGGGCAAGCCTTGGGAGAGCCTGTGAGACACACATAGCGGTCACAGTCAGGCAGGCTAACAAATATGTTTAAAAGTATTTAAAAAAATCACACCAGTATAATTAAGCGAGTGGCCCCGGGGTGCCGTGCGCAGCCCTCTATAACTGCGAGATTAGAAAGTTAACACTTACTTGCACTAGTTAATAGACCAATGTAAAATTAGCATTCCAATGATACATGTGAGAAATATTTGTGCCTGAAATTTGACAGTGAGGTGAGATTCAAAATTTGAGTCCGAGACTTAACCTCACACAATCACAGGACTGCGGATGCCATGGGCGGCAATCTGAGGGATAGCCCCGGGCGCCACAAGCTCTAGCTACGCCTCTGCGGTGGGAATGTCAGGCACAGAATTGGGGTTGAGCTAGGTCTCAGTGAGGAAGAGGACATCAGGATTGAGGGTGGAGATGAGGTCCCAAATCGCTGTGGTGTGTTTGCATAGTGAGTGTGTGTTGAGAAGGGCGCATGGAAGTTGGTGTTTTTGTTCAGGTGGTGCCTGTGGTGTGCTCGAGGTGGGGTTGGTTGGTGGACTGGAGTGTGTGCAGTGTCAGGTGACGTGGCAATGGGTACAGGTAAAAGTTCCACCTGTTTATAATGCATCCAGGGTCGAGGGTGTAGAGCTCGGTGATGGTGTAGCTGTGAGAGACAGGAGAGCCAAGGGTCATGGCGCTTGGTGAGGTCCAAGCGCAGACGGGTACAGATGGGCTTGCCTTTGGCATGTCAGCAGCGTGCCCTCTCAGCGCATCTGCTGCGACCTGAATTAAGTAGGTCCTGGGGTGGGTGGGGCTTCTGTTGACGGGAATAACAGTGAGCAGGAGATCTGAGGTGGGAAAACCCAGGCAGCGGCGGGGTCACTGGATCAGGCTGGAAGTAGAACAAGCAGGAACTGGAGGCCACTGGTAAGTGGCAGGCTAGGTGCCCAGGTGCTTACTCATCCCATCTATAGGAGTGGCATTAACACAGCAGGCGCTTTGGCAGTATTGGCTAATGAGATGCTTGAAATGAGAGCCATAATTATGCAAAATCGCCTTGCGTTGGATTTGCCCCTCACAAAGGAGGGCGGAGTTTGCAGAGTCATTTATGAGGGGGAATGCAGTGCATGTATTCTGCACGTAGATGAGCAGCTTGACAGCTACATTACTAACATCATGAAGTAACTGAGCTGGAAGAGCCAGGTGCCTGGGAAGGATTAGAATCTATATTCGGGCCCCTTGGAAAGGAATTTGCTGAGATAGGGGAACGGCTTGGTAGCAGAGGAGGAAGAATTCTGAAACTGCTTCTAACCCCTTTTTTGCTTGTATGCTTATCATCGCATGTGTGCCTGTTTCCTTGAATGTTTGCAAAGAAATTTCATCACAAAATGGTATGGATTGTCAAAAAAACAAAAGGCAAGATGGCTGCTGACTGACCTCAATGAGAGCTGCTGCCGGGTCTCTCCTCTCTGCTAGTGATTAGAATGCGTTTAGAGATGAAAATTTTAAAAAACAAACATCCGCACTGGCGTTTACCTTTTGGCTGGTATGAGGCTGCTGGACATTGGTTATCTATTAAAAACCAGATCGCTCTCTGCCGTAATCTGCTCCTTATCCCGCGGTTTCTGGCGTTTCTCCTGTACTTTTCGTGCGGACCGCTGTTGGCTTGCAAGGAATATGGCTCCAAAAACTGCCAAGGCTGCTAAGGCTCCCAATCTCCCTGGGGGTGTGGGTGCTGGTGTTGGAGGAGCGGCCGGAGCTCCGGGCGCCAACATTGCTAACGCTGCTAATCCCGCTTTACGCTCAGCAAGGGCTCCGATTCATTCACGGCGTGGCGGACAACCCAAGGGAGCAGACGGCAGCGGGAAAGACGCCAGTGTCTCTGATGAGAGTCGGCTTCCCCCCGCAACTGTGGAAGTTCCGTTAAGGCAGACTACGGTGATTGAAGCCTTCTCCCAGGTCTCGTCCATCGCTCCCGCTGCCATCACTCAGGTGGCGGATAGCTTCAAAAATCGTCCGCTTGCAGGAACGGAGGCCCCCAAGGATGACGAACACCACGTAGAGCTGCATGCAGAAACCGGTCAGGAGCAGGGCTTGTCAGCGGATCGGATCCTGTCTACAATGGATCCACAGGTAAACGACTTGAGCTCTATGACTGCGAATCCTGGGGGTTCTGAATTGGCAAACTCAGATGCTCCTGATCTGGTTATCGGGGGTGCCTCTGAAGGCGATAACTTGTCAGAGCCCCTCACAGGTATCATGAATAAAGTAATGATGAGCGGCAAGTACAGAACTAAAGTTACTAGTGGAGCTAACAGCAACTCCCCTCGTGCTGTATTAACTCAATGTGTCCCTTCTTCAGAATTCATAAGTAAAGGCAAAGGCAAAGCTAAGGGCCCTGAACGGATGCATGGATCCCCCGAGGGGGATCAGTTTTATTCACTCAATGATGATTCAGAGTCACTGGTTTCGAGTGATGCTATTTCTTCAGAAGAGACTGACACTGGAGGATCCTCCACTGTGCTTAAAAACTGTCGCGCAAAGGCTGTTTTTTCAAAACATAGATCAAGATCTAGAAGGAGCCCGGCTAATGTGGCCGCTGCAAAAAAGCTGGAATGGGATTATGCCGCTACTAGCAAAACACACAAGATGATGGACGGAATGTTGCACAATGGCAAACATTCACCCCCAGTCACAGATCTGGGTTTAATCCATCGTTATTTTGCTTCACCACGCCACCCCAGTTCAGACATGGCCATATGCAAATCAGTCTTGACCCTGTGCCTCATGGGAACAGTCCAGACCGAACTGCCAAGCCATGTCTTCCCTGGACCGGAATCAAGCATCCTAGGACCGGTTTCGGGCATGCCGCTACTAGCCAGGTTTATGATACTGATGCGCAGGCTGGATCTGGTGGCTCAACTGCCCCCCCTGGTCCATCAACTCCGCCAACGTTAGACCTAGTTTATTCCACACTAAAACAGATGTAGGGGGAGGCAAGAATGGAAAGCAGAAGATCACATCAGGCTACCAAAAAACTACAAATTTCCATCCGCAAGGTCAACAAGCTTTGCACAGAAATGGCGGAGAGAGTTACCCATGTGGAGGATAGAACAGTGGAGCTGGAAGAGGAGGTTGTAAAAATACAGGAGTCCATTAATCTGCATGAGAAACAATCCGTTGATGTTGCCTGGAAACTCGAAGATTTCGAGAACCGCCAACGGCGGAACAATGTTCGCCTACTGGGCATTGCCGAAAATTCAGAAGGGAGTGACATAATGGCCTTTGTGGTGTCTTTGCTAAAAGGTGCACTCCCGGAGCTTGCCCATTGGAATTGGGAAATGGAAGTTCAACGGGCTCATCGCTTCCCTATGGTTCAGAGAAAAAACAATGAGAGCAGGCATAATGAGCAACCCAGAGCCATTCTGATCTATATCGGAAACTTTCTTCTCAGACAGGCTATAATAGATATGGTCAGACCCAATTCCAAACAGACATTTGATGGACATACCTTCTTTGCCCGCCCTGACTTCTGTCATGTTACTGTTGAACGCCGGTGGAGGCTTCGACAGATGATATCTGCGTTTCAGGAGATGGGCTCTGAAGCATATTTATTGTTTCCTGCCCGCCTTAAAGTTATTACGAGTGGGTGGGTACGAATGCTTTCATCAGAGGTAAAAGCTCAAGAACTCCTGGCAGAGTTGAAGGATGTAGGAGGGCGGGGGGCCTCAGGGCGATAAGTCGATTGGGATCTACAGGATGGCTGGGGGCTGTATTGATTTCTATTCCTCTCTGCCTGACTAACACTATTGAGATTTGTATTTTTTAAGTAGTGGTACTTGCTGATTGATGTACACTTTTTTGAATCTGGGGTGCTGGGTCGGGTCGGCCTCCTTCCTAGCTAAAATAGGGGTGGGTTTTTGTTGTTTACTTTTTTCTTTATTGACGGCAGAGGTGTAGAGTCTCGGTGGCAGCTCGAGATGTGAGATTGGTAGCCACACATAGGTCACGGTTGACCTATTTGCCTGTTTGGGTGGTAGGGGAGAGGGGGATGGGGGGGTTGGGCTGCTGGGGGTGGGGGTGGGAGGGGGTTGGGGCAAGGTCATCAGGGTGGTAGGTTTCAGCACAGCACAAAACATTGTTTGAGGAATTTCTCAGATACTAGCTTTGATGAATATGGTTTATTGCCCATCTCTAACTCGGAAGGAGTGGTTATGGATATCTCGGGGAAAAAGGTAATCCATAAGTCGCTTGAAATGGCAGGGAATCTACTCAATATTGCTTTATGAATGTATTAAATATTAGATTTGTTTCAATCAATATATGTGGGCTCAATGACCAATTTAAGCGACAAAGGGCGGCTATAATTCTGAAAACAATGCGGGCAGATGTCTTGTGTGTTCAGGAGACACATATAGAGGGGGATAGGTCCAGAATTTTAGAGCAACTTGGTTTTAGGCTTTTGGTGGCAACTAAGCAAGGCACTAAAACTAGAGGGGTCGCTATCCTTACTAGTAGGAAAGATATTATCGCCAAAAGGGTTTTATCAGATAGATGGGGGCGTTGGGCACTTGTAGAATGCTCTATCCAGGGGATGGTAGTCACTGTATGTTCAGTGTATGGTTCAATGGCAGATGATCCGGAGATATTAGAGCTGCTGGATGATGAATTAGTTAACTGGTCTGCTCCGTTTATAGTGTGAGGCGACTTTAATATCGATGGGCTTGGGGGTCTCTGGGATACTGCCGCTGATAAATACACTGGCCGAAAGAAAAAGGTCTTTAGGGCACTCACCAATTTAGTCAATAATCACGGACTTATCGACTTATGGGATCACTTAGCTAATGGGGATAATGGCTGCACATTTTATTCTGCCCCACATAACGCTATTTTTAGATTAGATTATTTTTTTGTCTCTCATTCTCTAGTTCATCAGGCGAAAATTCAGAAATCCCCTAGGATATTGTCAGACCATAACCCTCTTGTTCTTACGCTAGCTTTTGACAAAAGAGAACAAATTGAGCGAATTTGGACTTTTGAAAGAGGGCTATTATTTGATCCGGATTATGTTCATCATATGAAGGGTTGGATTAAGGCCTTCTTCGATATAAATAGGTATAGCACTACTGTAGGCGTCGTCTGGGACGCTTTCAAAGCGGGCGTCAGAGGGGAGACATTGAGCTTTAGTTTGTCCAGGCATAAGAGGTTGTCGCTCCTGGAGGAAACGCTTTATAAAAACCTAACTAGGATCGAGGAGGAATTGGTTGCTGCACTAAAATCTGGTTTAGCTACTGATGATATTCTGCATCGGCTTGCATGGGCCAAAGCAGAAATTGGAGAACGCGCTGCCGTAAAAGCATCGAATGCTTCCTAGCAAAAAGGGAGCACTGCCATGAATTTAGTGAGAGGGTAGGTCATACACTTGCAGTTAGACTTCGACAAAGGAGTGTAAGGAATGACATAAATTAAATTATTGATGATGTCGGTAATTTAGTTATAGACCCTTCTGGTATCCAGGATGTATTTAGACAATTTTACTATCGCTTATATGGTGAAGGCCCTCAGGTCTCACAGAACTCAATTCAGAACTTCCTTAGTGGCATACCGCTACATAGAATTGAACCTCAGGAGAGGGAGAAACTAGAGGCAGTTTTGACACAGGAAGAAATTTCTGATGCATTAAGAGATCTCCCCTCAGGTAAGGCTACTGGACCTGACCAGATTCCTCTTGAGTTCTATAAGATTTTTTGGGATGAGCTGGGAGCAGTTCTGGTGGAAACCATTCTATGTGTTCAAACCGGCGGGTTGGCCCCAGCCTCATGGGCAGGTGCCGATATTATAATTTGTTTAAAGAAAGGGAAGCCACCTCAGGAACCGGGATCATACAGGCCAATTACTCTTATAAACAGTGATGCAATTTTTTTTTCAAAAGCCCTTGCCACCAAACTGAACAACATCATTGCAGATACCATTCATCCATGCCAGCATGGGTTTATACCTGGGAGGGGGACGACGGAACATACGCGCCGGGTAATTACTCTATTTGATGCAGCAGAAGTCTCAGGAGACCCGATGGCTTTGCTGCTCCTGGATGCAGAAAAGGCTTGTGATAGGGTCTCCTGGGGCTTTCTATGGGAGGTACTGAAATGGTTCGGAATCGGGTCAGGGTTTATCAATGCTATCCGCGCAATGTATTTGGCACCAACAGCACGCTTGAGAATAAATGGGAAGTATACTGCGCCCATTGTGATTAAGCGGGGTACTCGGCAAGGGTGTCCATGTTCACCTTTGCTTTTTGCTATTTACATTGATCCATTACTGCGGCTCCTTGCAGCTTGCCAAGAAATTGAACCAATGCTGTTTCATGGCATTACAACAAAAGTACTCGCTGATGCGGATGATATCGCATTAGTCACTCCCAAACCATTCGAAGCAATCGCAGCCGTTGAAGAGCTGGCATTGGTATTTGGTGAGCTTTCTGGGTATGCCCTAAATAAAGGGAAGACTCAGATAGTTACCAACTGTTTGATAAATTTATCGGATCCTCGGATGACTGACTCAGCGGTATATTTAGGTATCACTATAACTCCTGAACTGAAAGACGTGGTTGCAATAAACATTAATCCCATAATTCAAAAGGCCAGAAAAGATTTTGTCAAATTTCATAATCTGCACTTGTCACTGGTGGGGCGGTGTAATGTGATTAAAATGGTATTTCTGCCCAAAATACTCTATCTGTTTAGGGCTATCCCATTAGAATTTGGGAAACAATGGTTTAATGAGCTAGGGGACTTGGTCAATCGCTTTGTGTGGGCACATGGCAAGACAAGGAGGGCTTTACGATTTATTACTCTTCCCTTGGCAAAAGGAGGCTTGGCATTACCTGATTTTAAATTTTATTATTGGGCTGCTGCACTTCAATATATGGGGGTTTTGTTTGGTGGGTGTTCCGAGACCTTAAATGTTGAAGAAAGACTTCCGGATGTTTATAATTTATTGATGGGTGAAGAGGCCCTGAATAGCTTCATGAAATTCAGTGAACCAAGCTACTACAAGAGAACAAAATTTAAAACCCTGCATGCTGCTTTTAAAATTTGGGCTGCCCTTAAAAGGAAGCTCGGTTTAGGTAGATTACATTATTATACTCATATGATTGGCAACCCAACATTGCCAGAAATTGTTTCTGATCAAATTATGGTAGAATGGGGTGCGCTTGGACTGCTGAAAGTGGGTGATTTAATGGGCCAAGGGGGAATTTATCAATTTCGGGATATACAAGACAAATTTAGTATTAACTCCAAACACTTTTTTAAATACCTCCAAATAAGAAGCTTTCTCTCTAAAAGGACGGGCGGTACTAGGGGCTTCGAAAAGGCTCGGATTATAGATATTATAAGAACTGGGATGGATTGCTCCATCAAAGGAGTTTATTCTGAACTTATAATACTCAAACAGGATGATTTGGCTAAGCAGACCGAAAAATGGAAAAACCGGTTGGGCAATGACTCAGTTAATTTCCTAGAGTCTCTTGAGCTGGGGCATACAGTTCTGTGCTCTGCCGCATTGCAGACTCAGCATTATAAAACAATGTTCTCGCTTTATTATACCCCAGCCAAAATAGCACAGTGGGGTGGTCTCACGGGAATTAGTTGCCCTCGCTGTAACTCATTAGATACGGATGCAGTTCATATGTTTAATACCTGTCCACGACTTGATATAATAAAGACATCAATAATGGCTTTCTGTGATCATACTCTTGGTCTTAAAGTTAATCTAACTCCAACGTTAATGCTCTTAGGGGTTGATAATTATCAAGGGCAGCTCCCTCATTCCCGCTTTCTATTTCTCGCTATGGCTATACTTCTGATCTGTATTGCCACGGCCTGGCGCGATCTAACTGCTCCTACATTTCAGCACTGGCTTGCCCGGCTACTAGCAAGGGGAATCTATGAAAGACGGGGAAAAAGGGGGAACATTTTGGGTAAAAGAATTTGGGACCCTATATATAAATGGAAGGAATCACAATCTTAGCTTGGCTTTAGATTAATATTCAATACCAGTTAACTTAGAATTGTAATAGCCATGCTTTTCCTTTCTTTTTTTCCTTCTATTTTGCCTTTATGCTGTTAGTATTGTTACTCTAATGGAAGTTAAAAACCTGTTTTTGCCTTTTATTTTTCTTCCAATTTATTATGGTTTCTTTCTTCTGTTTTCCTTCTTTTATTTTTGATTTTTGTTTTTTGATATACATTGATGTATGGTAAATCCAGAATGATTAATCCTCAAACAATATTGAATTTATACTGAAAAATTGTGCTGTCTATATTAAAAATGTGTAATAAAACGTATTAAAAAACAAACAAAAAAAAACAAAATGGTATGGATTGTGGACATAAGAAGCTGTGAGCAACGAGAGGAAGAAAAAAAGCAGAGACTTGATGTAGAGGTTGAAGAAATGCAATTTGACCTTTATGACACCTGGAAGGACTTGGGCAAATCCAACAACAAGGAGAACCTGAAATGAATGAATGATGTTCAGTAATAAAGAATTGAATTGATGATTTGAAATTATTGGAGGGTGTTGTGAGAGCTGACTTCCTTATACCTTAATAATTTCACAAAACTGGGGCTTACGCTAACTTATGTTGTGTTTACTATGTCCTCCTTCTTCTGCTAACGTCACCAATTTCACATGTTAACTGTTGTTGTGCTTCTTGCTCCAAATAAAGAACTGCAAGACTCACACTAATAAAATGAGAAATGCTCCTAGAGGCCTTTTCTTACTCTGTACCTAGCCAAGGACATTTCAACTGTCCCAGGCTATTGTCACACAATACATTAATTGGATGGTCAAAGTAACTGTAAGAATGCCTTATTTTTAGTTTTATATAGCGTAAACAAGACTGTTACGGGTGACAGAGCGCTTTACAGGACAAGCAAAGGTACACAAATAATAACAATATAGTATGGCCTGATATTAAATACATAACATGACATATATCACAGAGAACAGTAATTACATTCCCTGATGGGTAGAAGAGAGATAAGAACACATAGTCTAACAAATTCCCAGCCTGAACGTAGTTTTAGGGGTGGAGGAACGTAGTGTAAATGGTGGAGCGACGTACGACAGAGAACAGTGCAAGACTCAGGAGCAGGAGGGGATAAACCAATCAAGAAACAAGTAAGTCCTCAGTGGGTGGTAAATTTGTTGGATAATAGAGTTTAAACTCATTTCTTGAAGAAGGAAGTGGAAGAGTTGCATCTGATTTCAGTAGGGAGAGCGTTCCAGATTCTCGGAGCAATTCTAGAGAAGGATCCATGTATGCTTTCTTTCTCTTGAGTTTTTGTGGCTTGAGTAGTAGAAAACGTACACTTCTGGAAGACCTGTTTGTACCCGAGAGGGTCAGTTTCTGGGCCAGGTAGGAAGGGTGTTGTGGTGCGATGCTTTATGTGTCATACATGCAATTTTGAGATGGATCTTAGCCTCATAGGGTAGCCATTTCAGTGATTAGAGGTCTGGGGTGATCTCTTTATTTTTGATCCAGTGTTGAGTTTAGCTGTTTCATTCAGTGTGGCCTTCAGCGGTGGAAGTGATGTTTTTGGAAGGCCCGCAAGGGTACAGTTACCGTAGACTAGTTTCGGTATGACAAGAGCTTGAACTGCTGTTTTGAGGTCTTCCAGGGGGCAAGAAAAGTTTAAGTTTCCTAAGAAGATGCAACTGATGGTTAGCACCCCTAGTGGCAGCACTGATGTGTTTTTGAATGGAGAGGACTTTGTCCAAGGTTATACCTAGGGATTATGCAAAGTCAAAGATGTGTGGGGTGTAGCTAAAGGCAGTAAGATGAGGAAGCCAGTCTTCTATATTAGGGGCGCTGGAAGGCGGCGAGATCAATAAGAGTTCAGTTTTTATTGTATTGAGTTTGAGGTGATTATGAGTCAGCCAGTATTACATTTTTGTCAAGGTGAGGTTAAAGATATTGATGTCATCAGGCAAAGTGATTTTCATGTAGAGTTGAAATCATCTGCATACATATGGCAGGAAATGTGGGCGAGTTTGAGGATTTCCGTTAGGGGCTCCATGTATAGGTTAAACAGGGAGAGAGTAGAGCCTTGGGGTATGCCAATTGTCACTGGCAACTGGTCGGAAAGAACGTGGTTGAGTAGGGTGCACTGAGATCTGTTGTGTAGGAAAGAGGAAAGCCAATTAAGAACTGAGCCGGAGAGACCCATCCTGTGTTCTAGAAGGTTTAAGAGGGTATCATGATTGATAGTGTCAAACGCCGCTGACAGGTCAAGTAGAATTAGGAGGCACGATTCATTCTGGTCGAGTGAGCGTAGGGCATCGTCGACAATATGGACCATGGCGGTTTTGGTGCTATGGCCTGATCGAAAACCTGATTACCATTGGTCTGAGGGTTGGAATTGCTCAATGTGATTTCAAAGCTGTAAGTGTACACATGTTTCTATGAGTTTGGCCAAAGTTGGGATGTTGGAGATGTAGTTGTTGGGATCAGACTGGTCTGAGTTGGGTTTCTTTAGAATTAGAGTCCTCTTTTTAGGCAGTCAGGTTAGGAACCTTGAGTGAATGAATCTTGGATTATCATGTTCCATAAAGGGAGAAGTAGGTGAGTGGACTCAGGGGGAAATTTGCAAACAAGGGAATAGTTGAAGTGGTTGGAGTATTTCAAAGAGGTCAGAAGATTTAATATGTCATTTTCATTGAAGGTTTTAAAGCTGGATCAGACGGCGTTATTTTTAGGTGTGAGGGGGACTTCTTGGTAATACTTCCTTATCGAGAGAAGTGTGGAGCAGGGAGCTTCCTGTGGTAAGAGTTTCAAATCGTTTTGAATATTTTTGGTGATTAGTGTGCTTTTCTCCGCGAAAAAGGAGACAAAGGCTTCACAACTGAATGGAGGTTTGTTGTCTGAGGAGATGAACTCGCTTTTTCGGATTGACTGTTTTTTGATGATCTTGTACAGTTTTTTTGGTTAGGTTGTTGCCATGTCTAGTTGATTTTTTGAATAATGCTGCTTTGGATATCCTAATGTGCCTATTGTAGGTGCTACGTCGTTGTCCTAGAAATTTGAGGTTGGGCACAGAGGGGGTATGTCTCCATGCTCTTTCTGCACGACTGTGGTGTCAAAGTTGTTCGTTAAGGTTACTATTGAACCAGGGGTTGGATCTTTTTGACGGGATTATCTTAAGTTATTTGGGGGCAAGGGTGTCCATGATATTAGGTATGGAATTGATGTAGTGATCAGTGAGGTCCTAATTCAATTCAATTTACTATTACCATGAGATAATCTTCAAACGTATTCTGTAGTAAAATGTTTCTTATTGCTTGTTCCCTTTCGGTGCATATTCTGAGAATAATGTACCCCTGTAGAATGTATGGATATCTTTGTCTAAAGTCCTAAAAAAGGAAAGATTTAGATTTCTATGGATAGGTGTAGATATCTATGCAGAGGAGACCCTTTCCCCCCACCTTTATAGATAAATCTATGCTGGAATTCACTTAGAACTGGCCTGAGTTCTCTGTACTTTAATTTGTATGCTTTGCTATTAAAGGTTTCCTATGACATACTCTATGTAATCAGCCTGTAAATTCTTATATAAGGCATTGAAGCAACAACTCTTGTATGTCATTTTTATGAGAATGTTTATCACCTGCTATTAAACTAAACTGATTTAACAAATGTGACATTTCCAGTCGGGGAGCACCAAAGTCCATATGGGGTCTACACTGCTCCCGGTCCTAGTTGTTGGCACGCCCCATGAGTTGGATTTTAAGAGAGTATGTTCTGCGCTGCCATGGACAACATGGTGGCTCCCACTGTAGGAAGGCAGTGCTTATCATATTTTGTTACATGTTTGTTGCACAATGTCTTTAAAAATGAAGGTGTTCCTAAAGATAAGTGGCACTAGACACCCTCTTTGTTTCTTTTCCTTTTACTTCAGGTTATTTGTAAGTAAATACTTACCCATTTAACATCTTTCCGGATGTGAGTGCTAAGCCAAATAAACAGCAACTTAGAGGGGCACATGTAAAGGTCAGGAGTGCTGCAAGTAACCCAGAGCAATACTTTGTTTATCCCTGGTTAAGAACAATACTTACGTTGTTACCAACTGTAAAACAAGGACTGGACAACTTTCTTGTGAGTTGCAGTTTTGTACACCACATTACTCCTCATTGGGAGTTTTCCCGTTCTATTGCTCAAGAAGATATTGTTGCACGATAGGGATTGATGTAGCTCCACTACAGACTGTCCAGCAGTGAAGGGCTATGATAACCACCTCACAAGCATACACCAATCAGCCTATGAAAATTTAACACAAGCCAATTGAAATACAAGGACTATGCTGATCAACATTAATCCCCAGTCCCCATATACCATCATGGGCATTCATTTGGCTGTCTAAAAGACAACCACGCTTAAAAGCGAGCACCAAATTCCAACCAAAAGATTTCAGTATAATTAAAGTTTCCAAAATTAGTAGTCAACTGGCTGTTAAACTTGAACTCCCTCCTACGTTAACTGTTCATCAAGTCTCCCTGTTCGTTTGGAGAAATCTGTAACAGAAGACAGGTGTGTGTCCACATAAACCTCTTCTTCTGGTAGACCAGGAGCCAAAATCTGAGGTATGTGTCATACTGGATATGAAAGGAGTAGGAAAGGTGGTTCCACAATCTTCATGAATGGAAAGGCTATGGATCAAAAGCAGGACATGGGAACCTCTGAGTGAAATGCATGTACTTAAGCTTCATCTGGCAAATCCACCTAATTTACTCAACAAATTCAAACCTGGTGGGAAGCGTCTTGGGCGAGATGTACTATCTTGCCTCCGGTGCTTCCAGATGTCTTCAGCATTCTCAATGATTCTAATGTTCCTTGAGTCCCAGCATTCTGGGGTCAATCGTGTCAGAGTTACTTGTTTTGACCACTGCAGTATTATCCGGTGTCCCTCAACCATCCCTTCAACATGGCCTGCATTGGCAGAGATGCAGGACAGGCATGTGATACAGAAATGACATCTCTCATTTCAGCAAGACTTTCAAAGACTCATAAGAGCAGCAGTCATCATGAGTGACGGGTCTTCTATTATTTATATATTCCTGTTGGTTACCAGATAGCACAGATATCAGCAACTAGCCTTCATTGTGCGTCCCCGTACCGTATTGTGTATTAGTTCTAGTTGCAAGGATGTGCTGAGGCTCTTGATATTTACCTCTCTTTGGTTTGTGACACAGCAAGTTTGCCCTGATCTGAATGAATCCTTTAATAGAAAGAGCAATGTAAGTAGGATTTAGCATAGTTTGGGTACATCTTATCTCTGACTCCACGGTTGACACCTATCTGTGGCCAAGACAGACATGGACATAGTTTGCCTTTGAAGAGTAGGATATCATACCAGGTCACGGAGTGCTTTAAGAAGTGATTGCTAAGATACTGGATATGGTAGTCAATAAGTTCTCCTCTATCACACTGTTCAGCTCAGTGTTGCTGTTCCTAAGCAAGGGTCAACAAATTGACGATTCTACCTAGACTGTCAGGTTCTAAAATTTGGTGAATAAGACTGATATACGCACTATTCTCTAAGCTGAAGAAGTGGTAGGCCGGCTAGCTGCTGCTAAGTATATGACCCCATTTGATGCGATTCCGGGTGTCAAGGATAGGACTATGTTCTCCCACCCAGGGCAATCCTTCACACCCATCATTGGCCTCTGCCATACCTGCCAAGAACACCCCACAGTCGTAGTCCCTGGACCACTTTGCATCAGCTACACACCTTATGCTTCTGCATGCGGACAATGGAAAACTCGCCGACAAAGTCAACTCAGTGGAACAGACACTCACAGATCTGCAGTTGAACTATCTGCGCATGGACTCCTCCATGCAGACAATACAGGAGTGCGTTGCCGTGCTGGAGCAGAGGGCTAAGGGTGCAGAGGGGAGATCCAGGAGGAATAATATCTGCATCTTTAGCCTCCCTGAGGAGGCAGAGGGGCAGTATGCGGTACGCTACATGGAACAGTGGTTACGGGACCTGTTCTCCCGCATACGCTTTTGCAGTATTTTTCTATCAAAAGAGTGCACCGTGTCCCCACACGCAGACCCCGCCTGGATCCGGCCCCCATCCAAAAGCTGTTGCACTTCCATGACAGAGACTCCATACTACGAGAAACCAGAAAACTGGCCGAGATCAAAGTGGACAATACCCATGTCATGTTTTGCCCTGACTATACTGTCACGGTTCAGCAACAGCGCAGCTCCTTCCTTGAGGTGGAGCGGTGACTTTGCGAATTGGATTTGAAATATTCGCTCCTTTTCCCGGCACGCCTTCGAGAGGTCTCAGACAGAACCATGCACTTTTTCAGCTCTCCGGAAGATACTTGCCGCCCAGGGGTCTCAGTCTGCAGCTCTGATGGGTCAGGTGCAGGTGGGCGGCCGCCGCTGTCACCGCCTCCTGAGATCGTGGCATCCCCGACTCTCAGGGCTGTCCCTGACCTGGAGCAGATCATCACAGAGCACCACCGGGTGCTACAACATGCCGCGACTCTTACAGAGGTGACACAACATGCGAGCCCTGGCGAGGCCTCGCTCTGCTCCTCAAGTGATGAAAGCTCTGTTGCCACTTGGCCTTCTGGAGTGGACTCCGAGGCCCCCCAATGATTCTCCACAGACATCTGATGAAATTATTTGACCCACTCCCTACCTACTTAATTTCCTCTCATTCTAAATGTTGCAATGTTAGAATTGTGGACGCTTAATCTTGCTTTTTTTCACCGTACAGGTGTCTCTCGGTCCGGACTGCTGTGTCCCTTTGGGGTGGCTCCCCTCTCCCACATTGCACCTGTCACGGGGTTGGTTCTGTTTACCTTTAATGTGGTGGCTCACTTTACTGTCTTTGCACTTTTTTCTGTTTGTAGTCTGGGGATTGACTGACTCTTATGTTTTTGCTCCCCCCATACAGTGATCTTGTTTGTTCCCTAAATGTTAGTCACTGACGGGTTTGGGTGGGCACTTGGTTGGTGTATTGCTCCTATGGTATTCATTGTTCTTCCTTTTCTTATCATGTTCTCTCATTTTAGTTGCAACGTGCTATATGGCCCACCTGTTCTTGCCCCTGCTATATGCCAAACACTGCCATCGCATACACTAGCAATTTTAACTCGCACTGTTGTCCCGTCAATACCTTGACCATCCACGAAAGAATGACGTCCATTAAAATACTAAGTTGGTGAGAGCTCATGTCCTTTGGGGCCGCCTTGGGTTTTCAGATCAATGTCGGGAAGTCACAGGCACTTAGCCTGTCCCTGCCGACACAGCTAGTGGAACAACTGGCAAACCAATATCTCATTCAATAGGCTACTGAGACGATTCTGTACCTGGGGATCAACCTGGCCACGACCACGCAAGCAACGGCTACCAACAACTGTCAATTATTGCTCAGGCAAATTCAAAACGAATTTGGGAGGTGGAAGCACCTTCAGATTTCCTGGCTAGGAAGGTTAGCACCAACCAAAATGACTACCCTCCCCAAGATACTCTACCTCTTTCAGACCCTCCCCTTGCCGTCGTCCCCGGGTATGATTGCCACACCCTAAATGGAACTCTCACAATTTATTTGGCAGGGCAGTAAACCGCGCATGAAGAAGACTTTGACCTACCTCCCTCTGGAGGCTGGGGGTTTGGGGTTTGGGTATCCCTGACCCTCATCTATATTACCAGGTGGCGTAGCTACGCTACCTAGTTGAGTGGAGCTGAGCTGAGTCCGAGAAGCATTGGTTGTTTCAGGACAGGGCGGTGGCCGGAACGTCTCTATGGAAGGTCCCCTTTTTTGAAGGTGCACAGATCACGGAATCTGTATTCATTGTTGATCACGCGTGTTACTATGACAGCTTGGGAGCACCAGACTAGCATTAGACATGGACTGACTACTTTCCCATCTCCTATGACCCCAATATTCGACAACCCAGACTTTGCCCTGGGGATGGAGGTAGAGGGGTTTGCAGAGTGGAGATAATCCACCTGCCATTCCATGTCCACCTATTTGATACTGAGGGTATGCTCTCCTCCCCCAAGATACGTGAAGAGTATGGGCTTCAGGAGTCAGAAAGACTCCACTACCTACAATTACGACATTGTATTATACACCCACAAAATAAACCTAATGCACAAGGGCTCCATACCCAATACGAGAAATGGCTTCTTGCTAAAGATTCGGGTAAAGATCTAATATCTGAATTATACTCATTTTTGATCCAATATAATAAGCATGCATATAATGCTGATCGAGCTAGGTGGAGGACATTGAGTGCCAAGCAATGGGGAGAGATATCACACAGAGCTAGACACACGGCTAGCAGCTGCGCCCTCACCAAAACACTCACAAAAGTTGCCACATACTAGTACTATACTCCAGCAAGACTCCACAGCGTCAAACGCACACAAAGTGTGGACTGTTGGCGGGAATGCGGGATGCAGGGGACTCTGATGCACATTTTATGGGAATGCCCACAACTCTGGCAGTACTGGTCACAGGTACTCGACAACATAGATAGCCATCTGGAAACCCAACTGCTGCGTTTCCCCGCATACAAACTCCTGGGACTTTGAAACCTGCTAACATACCCTTTGAAATCCAGACGTGAGTGGCAAATCGGCATGGCACTGGGAGCTGCCATTCAAAACATTCTCAGCTATTAGGGCTCATCGCAGACCCCCACTCACACTGATTGGCTTCATAGGCTATGGCATATCTTGGGAATGGAACAATCATACTGACCTTGGCTGGGCAGGGAGCCTCATTTGGGGATCTGTGGCAACCATACGTGTCTCTGCTCTCGCAGGAATTCAGGGAATTGACATGCCCAGGATACCTCCGTTTATTGCATCTACCTGAGATGAACCAGCCGCCACTAATTCCAAATCACTGAGCAGACTCAATGATAGTATGTTTCAAGCTTGCTTGTGGGGGTGAGGGAGGGATCGGGTGGGTAAGGGAACCATCTGCCAACCCAACATTAGCAACATTATGATAGCCCTCATCAGTGGTTATGTATCAACTGTTGATTGAGAAAACTGCAGTTGGCACTGTTTGTTTTTTGCTAATAAAAAGAACTGAACCATAAAATGCTAACTTGGAATGTCCGCGGTATCCATACCACTACACGCCGCTATGCCATCTTCTCTTACCTTAGGCGCCACTCTGTTCAAATCGCGCTGCTACAGGAGCCCCATCTAACGCACTAAGAAGCAATTAAATTACAGCAGCGCTGATGTGGGCAACTCTACACCACAGATTTTTCCTCCTATGCTCGTGGCACACTACTGTGGGTTAAGACGGGCGTGCCCTTCGTGTCTGACGAGGTGGTCAAAGACCCGTAGGGCAGATATGTCCTTGTCAAGGATAAACTGGACCGCTGCCTCATTTTGCTAGGCAGCATACATGTACCCAACACTGATCAAGTGATGTTCTTTCAATCTCTCTCAGGGTCTTTATCTCGCTGGAATGGAGTACTGTGGCCGCTTGGGGGTGATTTCAATAGCGTACTCAATACTAATTTAGACCAGTCATTCCCTCCGCTGCCCCATGCAACTACTACCTCAAATGCCCAGGCAATATAGAACTGGGGCCTCACTGACATTTGGCGAGAGCAAAACATGACTGCCAGAATATACTCTTTTTATTCTGCTCCCCATTCGTTGCATGTAAGGATAGATAGGCTACTGGGTACATTGTGACTCACCCCCTGTGTTCCCCACATTAATTATCTGGGACACAATCACTCCGACCATAACCCCCAATACTTGCAGCTCACGTGGGAGTCAGGTACCGCCCAGATGAACGTACAGCGCTCTTAGAATGTTTAAGATGTCTCAACTATGCTGTTCATTCAGCAAAAACAATCGCAACACACTTCCCTTTATCGGTCAATGACCATGGCTACCTCGGAAGATGTACTGTCTTTTCTGACTGCTACCACCCTCCCCAACATCACACATGAACAGAGGGCGGAACTAAAAGACCCCATCTCCCCAAGACAGGAAACTTTATATGCAGTTCAAGTTTGGATCCCTTCCCTTGAACACTTTCACAGGTTCCTGGCATCAGCCTCCCACTATTTCCCAGTTCTGCCCCAGCTGCGTCTCTGCAGCAGAGTCAACTGCTGATGTATTCTTTGCTTGTCCAGAGTACTCCCGCCTGAGAGCAAAATGGCTTAAACCAATCTGCAAGCAGTTGGGTACACGCATTTATGGCGAACCTCTTCGTACCCTCAGATCAAATCCTAGTACGGTGATTGCTTGCTCAGTAGCAAAGTTTTTGGGTCATGTGTGGGCAATTAGAAGGAAATTGCTGAAAGAGTGAGATAGTTTCATTTTGTTCTATCAATTTTAGTCGTTTTTTTACATTATTTTAATCTGACTGTTTACTCATATTTTAATGATAATATCTAAACGGTCTTGAGTGTAGTGCACCCCTAGATCGAAGGCAGCATAACGGGCCATGTCGTTCATCTTGGAATAGGCAAAGAGTTTTGTTGTTTTAGTCCTGTATTGTGCGCTAAGGGGTCGATTCCGATCTCAGTCGGAAGGGCTCCGAATCGGATTCGGATTTGCCTAAACCGATCCAGGGCCCTTGTTTCTGACTGAATCGTTCACAGTTCTGAATGACCAACTATGAAGCCTGGAAACCCTTAGCGCTGACCCAATCGGTTCAGTAAGGCATTCGGAGAGATAGAGCCTTTCTGGAGCTGATTCGTACATCTCTATGGACTCGGTTTCTGAGCGAGCAAGTACGATGAACGATTCGGACAGCCTTTCCGATTCGGTTTGCCCGGAACAAAACGGCTACTGGAATCTGTCTTTGGGGTCCCGTAGCAGGCCTACCCTTCACCCATGGCCCTCTGAATCGGGCCCATGGGTCCCCTCTTCCCTACCATGCACAGTGTGGCAGGCACCTAGGGGTGCCCATCACAGGGTGCACGATTATCTCCGACCACCCCTTTTGTCAATGCGAGCCTATGTTCGCGTTTGGAACACAGGCTCCCATTGAAGTCAATGGGAGCCCGACCGAATCGTAACCAGATGCATTCAAATGCATCATACTCGTTCGGTCGGACTCCCCCGATCCGAGTCGTATGGAAAGCATTCAGACCTGAGTCGTTTGGTATGCTTTCCGAACGAGATCATAATCGGGCCCTAAGTGTTTAATCTAATTATTTAATGAAATTTAGATCATGGCTCAACTGATATTTTTATGTTGAGCTAGGGAGTGCTTGCGCTGTCTCTTTGAGACCTGCTGTGATTACTCAGTAGGCATGCAGCCAAGCTCTCGCTTGCTATTGGCTGGCTGCATTTTCACACGTACATTCTTTATTTTGATTTGTTAAAGGCATGCATTTGTCATGCCTCTTTTACTATTGCCCCTCCCCGAGAGCATTGACTGAGTACAATCTCACTCCACAAGCTAGGTTTACGGCATGTTTCCCGAACTTCTTTTTTCTTGTTTTGGAATAAAAACGCATTCATACAATCCTTTGCGTTTGTTGTCATTTTTAATTTTTGCTCATTTTTTTTTACTGTTGCCCTCTAACTTTTAAATGCGCTCCATTACACGCCCCCCTCCCCTGCTGCACGGATGCCCACGATGCGGGCGCTGTCTTAATGAAAGAAATCTGCTTGGAAGCAGGCTTCCTCCTTTGTTCCTCCTAAAATGTATGTGTCTTTTGTGACATCAAAGGAGTTTTTTGTATAGAATGCTTTTTTCCATTTGCTGGGATGAATTGTACAGAATAAGCGTACTGTTTTTCTGCCTGTTTTTCTGCTGGTGTAAACATACATACTGAAGGTCACACTGTGTCTCTTTAGAAAGGCCATCTTGAACATTATCTTAGTTTCATCAGTAGATAATCCAGGTCACATAACAGAGAATCGCTCCATGTGGGCTCTGCAAAGTGAGCTACCAGCCTCTACCCTTGTGATGTTGCTTTTTTGGGGGATTCAGTCCTGCCAAGTGTCACGCATCAGGCGTGACTCTAGCGCATTTCAGTGTGGTGCTCCGCATCACCGCACTGAAATGCATTGTCACGCATAATGGCAGTCTCAGGTGTACACTTACTGATGGCTGCAAACGTGAGTGTGACAGCTGGCTGCAGGCACAGCCTGTGGTCTCTGCCTGCGCTGGCGTGCAGCGCTGCTTCCGTGGTCTTGAGGCAGTGATTCCCAGCTAAGCTATGGCCTGCCAGTCCGCTACAATGTATCAACCAGCGGCCGCGGTGCCGCGCGCTTTAGAGTCAGCCTGCCTGACCTCACGTCCGTTGCTCAATAGCTGGGCTCCACGGGGGTATACATGACATCCTGATCCTGCTGGCTCCGAGAGCGGGAGTTTATTCTTCAGGAAGGCGTCAAGTAAGGTGGCCGTAAATAATTATGGGGCAGCGGCGCTGTTGCTCGCAAGTGATGGCCCGGCCACACTCTGCTGTAGGCCATTATAATCAAGGCCGCCGCAGCATTCATTCTTCAGTTACAATTTCCGAGCCGGCTGAGGGAATAAGTGCACTGGACGGGTTAATGAAGAGCTATGACTGACCGGCGTCACTGTCGGTTTACAGCGCTGGCTGCCAGGACTCCGTGAGGACAGCAGCAGCCTGGACCGAAGTCTAAGGCAGATTGCCGTAGGGGAGCTCACTCGTGGCATGAGCACCCAGCAGCCCACCATAGCTGCCAAGGTTTCAGATTGCTATGTGTGACATTTTCATAATTTCAGTGTAATTATGAGTGACATTTCAATGACTATGAGTGACACTATCTCCTTCACCACTGACCAGTGTCACCCGACCATCACCGGCGCGGCCCAAACATAGCTGCCAAGTTTTCAGTACACACGAGTAACATTTCTATGTTTTCAAGTCAGGTATAAGTGAATTTTCACATCTCCTGTGCAACACCTTCAGTGATACTTTATAAGGAGCAGTGGTTTAAGAAAACGTATGGTACAAAACGAAAATCTTTTTTTAGTAAGTGCAGTGTAGTACCTGGATTAAATACACCACTCACACCTGACGTGATTTTTGAAGTTGCCCTGCACCCTTTCCTACCATACCATACCTTCCTGTAATATTTTTTAGTAGCATTTAATAAAATTCAGCTGGTAATCTATACCAAATAACAGCTGTCTTATCTCAGTGTCGGCCTGTATATACCCTTTTGATCTGTAAGTTAGAAATTAGTTTTGTTGCACAAAAAATGTTACACTAGTTTGGTATTTTAGTTTTGCAATTGATACGCATTACCTAAATTAATGACAGCAGTTTTCCGATCTCTGAAAAACTTAGCTGCCATCTGCCAGTGACGTGAGCGCCCTGCACATTTATCACTGCTCCCAACCAAATTGTTGCTGCTGGCTGGCCACATCCTCACGCTGGGTTGGGTTGTCTCCCAGGTTCTACAGTACACATGTCACAAGCCTCGACTGGGGCTCTTGACAGCTTGGGCTGGTCAAGGTCACACTTAAACGCTTGTGCGGTCTGGTGACCGAAAAAGGCCCGGGATCGGGAGAATGAACAAACACTGTGCCCCCGTTCCTGAAACCATATGTGATCGGAGGGCAAGAGCTGCGAAGCGTTTTTTGACAACAATCTGTGGTAAATAATCTGTGGGGGTTTAGGAAGGCATGGGTCCAGCAGGCTGCAAACTAACACTCTCCACCATGACCCTCCCCACAACACTGTAAGGGTCGGGTCAGATGGCACAGAAAGTCTGCTGATGGCGGCTCGGCAAAGAAAAACAAAGATGCCGCCCGGCGTCATTCTGTCTATCTGGGGCCAATCTGCGAAGTGTGTGACACTGGTGGTTAACACTGACAAACAGGGTGGCAAGTGGCTGAAACAACTGTCTACTTACAGTGATCGTTTTCAGCCGGAAGCGTGATTGCCAATCACTCTTCCGGCTGAAAACGATCACTGTAAGTAGACAGTTGTTTCAATCAATCAATCAATCAATCAATCAATCAATCACAGAATTTGTAAAGCGCACTACTTACCCGTGAGGGTCTCAAGGCGCTAGGGAAAAAAAAGAAAAAGGGGGGGGTGCTGCTACTGGTCGAACAACCAGGTCTTGAGTAGCCTCCTGAAGGTCAGCAGGTCTTGGGTCTGTCGTAGGCTTAGTGGAAGGGTGTTCCAGGTCTTGGCGGCGAGGTGGAAGAAGGATCTGCCGACGGTGGTAGTTCTTCGAATGCGAGGGACGGTGGCGAGGGAGAGGTCGGCGGAGCGGAGTTGGCGGTTGGGGACGTAGAAGAGGAGTCGTCTGTTGAGGTAGGCTGGGCCAGTCTTGTGGAGTGCCTTGTGTGCGTGGATGAGGAGTTTGAAGGAGATTCTCCTGTCGACGGGGAGCCAGTGCAGGTTCCTCAGGTGGGGGTGATGTGGCTGTGGCGTGGTACATCGAGGATCAGGCGTGCGGAGGCGTTTTGTATGCGTTGCAGCCGCTTGATGAGCTTGGCCGGGGCTCCCGCGTAGAGGGCGTTCCCATAGTCAAGTCTGCTACTGACGAGGGCCTGGGTGACTGTTCTTCTTGTGTCTGTCGGGATCCACCTGTAGATCTTGCGAAGCATGCGGAGGGTGTTGAAGCAGGAGGATCAGACTGCGTTGACTTGCTTGTCCATGGAGAGTGTTGAGTCGAGGATGACTCCCAGGTTGCGTGCGTGGTCGGTGGGTGTCGGGGCTGCTCCCAGCGTCGTTGGCCACCAGGAGTCGTCCCAGGCTGAGGGGTTGGAGCCGAGGATGAGGACCTCTGTCTTCTCCGTGTTCAGTTTTAGTCGGCTGATCTTCATCCAATCGGCGACGGCCTTCATTCCTTCATGGAGGTTGGATTTGGCGGCGAGGGGGTCCTTGGTGAGGGAGAGGATCAGTTGAGTGTCGTCGGCGTAGGAGATTATGTTGAGGTCGTGTTGTCTGGCGATGCGTGCGAGCGGGGTCATGTACATGTTGAACAGTGTTGGGCTGAGGGACGATCCCTGGGGTACGCCGCAGATGATCTCGGAGGCTTCGGATCGGAATGGTGGGAGGCGGACTCTCTGGGTTCTGCCGGCGAGGAAGGAGGTGGCCCATTCCAGGGCCTTGTCTCGGATCCCTGCGTCGTGGAGGCGTGTGCGTAGAGTGCGGTGGCAGACAGTGTCGAAGGCGGCGGAGAGGTCCAGCAGGATGAGGGCTGCGGTCTCACCATTGTCCAGCAGGATCCTGATGTCGTCGGTGACGGCGATGAGGGCAGTCTCAGTGCTGTGGTTGCTGCGGAACCCCGATTGGGATGGGTCCAGGATGCTGTTTTCTTCGAGGTATCGGGTTAGCTGTTTGTTGACGATCTTCTCGATGACCTTGGCTGGGAACGGAAGCAGGAGATGGGCCGGAAGTTCTTGAGGTCTCTCGGGTCCGCCTTGGTTTTTTTAGTAGGGCGTTGATCTCTGCGTGTTTCCAGCTCTCTGGGAAGGTCTCGGTCTCGAAGGAGAGATTGATGACGTTGCACAGGTGGGGTGCGATGGAGCTGCTGGCTTTGTTGAAGATGTGGTG
The DNA here is from genome assembly GCA_963921515.1 of Calotriton arnoldi. Lineage (NCBI taxonomy): Eukaryota > Metazoa > Chordata > Amphibia > Caudata > Salamandridae > Calotriton > Calotriton arnoldi. The sequence continues at coordinate 2,484,569 of CAWUFW010001134.1, read as the reverse complement.
CGGGAAAGGGTCTGACGGGGAGCCGGAGTGTATTGTGCTCATGGTCTTGATGGTGTCCTCGATGTTCACGCTGGCCCAGGCTGGCAGGGGGTCGTGGTCGATGGTGTGCGGCGGGTCTGGTGCATCGATCTTAGTTGGGGCTGTCTGGGTGTTGAAGCTGTCGTGGATGTCGGCGATCTTGCGGTGAAAGAAGGTGGCGAGGGAATCGCATAGGGGTTGCGAAGGCGGGATGTCGTTGGTGTTGGAGCTGGGGTTGGAGAGTTCCTTCACTATGTTGAAAAGCTCCTTGCTGTTGTGTGCGTTGTTGTCGAGGCGGTCTTTGAAGGAGATTCTCTTGGCGGACCTGATGAGGTGGTGGTGGTTACGGATGGCGTCTTTGTGGGCTGTGTGGCTGTCCGGTGTCTTATCACTGTGCCATTTCTTCTCTAGTTTCCGGCAGGTACGCTTGGAAGCTAGGAGTTCCGAGGTGAACCAGCTGGCTCTTTTGGTGGTGTCACTGTAGGTGAGCTTTTTCAGCGGGGCGAGGGTGTTGGCACAGTCGTCCATCCATCGTCTGAGGTTGCAGGCAGCGTCGTCGGTGTTGGATGGGTCGGAGGGAGGGCTGAGAGCGAGGGTTGCCCGAAGTTGGTCTTCGGTGACTTTGCTCCAGCAGCGGCGTGGGATCTGTTGGGTGCGGTGGTGTGTGGTGGGTTTCTGGAAGGTGAAATGGATGCAGCGGTGGTCGGTCCAGAGGAGTTCCGTGGTGTGGCTGAAGGAGACGTGGGAGCTTGAGGAGAAGATGGGGTCAAGCGTGTGGCCGGGTCGGTGTTGTGACGAGCTGGCTCAGACCAAGGTTGGCGAGGCTGTCGATCAGGGTGGTGGAGTTGCTGTCGTTGTTGTTCTCCAGGTGAAAGTTCAGGTCTCCGAGGAGGATGTAGTCGGTAGAGGTCAGGGCGTGCGTGCTGATGAAGTCGGCGATGGAGTCGCTGAACTGGGGTCGGGGCCCAGGGGGTCTGTATACAAGGGTGCCTCTAAGGGTGGTGTTGGGGTCCGTGTGGATCTGGAAGTGCATGTGTTCGGCGGTGCTGAGAGTGTCGTCGGTGCTGGTCGAGACCCTGATGGTGTTCTTGTGGACGATGGCGATTCCTCCTCCTACTGCGTTGATGCGGTCTCTGCGGGTGATCTTATAGCCGTCTGGGATGGCTATGGCGATGTCGGGGGCGGAGGAGTCGTTCATCCAGGTCTCAGTCATGAAGGCGACGTCTTGTGATGATGTGTCGAGCAGGTCCCAGAGCTCGACGGCGTGTTTGCGTGCGGAGCGGGTGTTCAGTAGGATGCACCGGAGGTGGTTGAGGTCCTTCTTGGCGGGCGCCTCGGTGGGTCTGAGGCTGGTGTAGCTGCAGTTCCGGCAGGTGAAGGGACCATGGGTGCGTTTCGGGGCGGCCTTGAAGCAGTTGTGCGTCCATCCGGGGTTGAGAGCGTGGAGTGTGGTGGCATCGTATCAGCGTCGGTTCTCGAGGCTGGAGCGGGGGGCGCGCGGCCCAGGGGTTCTGGCGCTGGGCGCGGTCCAGTCGCGGACGGGCGCAGACGGGCTTGCCTTAGGTACGCCTTCGGCGCGCCAGCGGCGCGGCCGCGCAGCGGCCGCCATATATGGGGAGGTGGGAGGGAGGAGCAGCGAATGGGCAGTCAGGGGGGCGGGCCGCAGGGGACGCAGCGGCGGGAATGGAGAGAGGCAGCGAGGGGCACAGAAGGCAAAATGGACACAAGGGAGGAGGGGGCAGCGAGGGAAAACAGAGGAAAACACGGGCACAATGCAGTGGGGCAGCGAGGGCACAGAAGGCAAAATGGACACAAGGGAGGAGGGGGCAGCGAGGGAAAACAGAGGAAAACACGGGCACAATGCAGTGGGGCAGCGAGGGCACAGAAGGCAAAATGGACACAAGGGAGGAGGGGGCAGCGAGGGAAAACAGAGGAAAACACGGGCACAATGCAGTGGGGGCAGCGAGGGCACAGAAGGCAAAATGGACACAAGGGAGGAGGGGGCAGCGAGGGAAAACAGAGGAAAACACGGGCACAATGCAGTGGGGGCAGCGAGGGCACAGAAGGCAAAATGGACACAAGGGAGGAGGGGGCAGTGAGGGAAAACAGAGGAAAACACGGGCACAATGCAGTGGGGGCAGCGAGGGCACAGAAGGCAAAATGGACACAGGGGAGGTGGGGGCAGCGAGGGGAAACAGAGGAAAACACGGGCACCGAGGCCACAAGCGGAGGGGCGAGCTTACCAGCACAGCAGCGGGCGGACAGCACAGGCGGAGCTGTGTGGTGGGGGAGCGACCTACCTGCAAGGTCAAGGGTCGCTCTCCTCACCGCGCAGCGGCCGCCATATATGGGGAGGTGGGAGGGAGGAGCAGCGAATGGGCAGTCAGGGGGGCGGGGACGCAGCGGCGGGAATGGAGAGAGGCAGCGAGGGGCACAGAAGGCAAAATGGACACAAGGGAGGAGGGGGCAGCGAGGGAAAACAGAGGAAAACACGGGCACAATGCAGTGGGGCAGCGAGGGCACAGAAGGCAAAATGGACACAAGGGAGGAGGGGGCAGCGAGGGAAAACAGAGGAAAACACGGGCACAATGCAGTGGGGCAGCGAGGGCACAGAAGGCAAAATGGACACAAGGGAGGAGGGGGCAGCGAGGGAAAACAGAGGAAAACACGGGCACAATGCAGTGGGGCAGCGAGGGCACAGAAGGCAAAATGGACACAAGGGAGGAGGGGGCAGTGAGGGAAAACAGAGGAAAACATGGGCACAATGCAGTGGGGGCAGCGAGGGCACAGAAGGCAAAATGGACACAAGGGAGGAGGGGGCAGCGAGGGAAAACAGAGGAAAACACGGGCACAATGCAGTGGGGGCAGCGAGGGCACAGAAGGCAAAATGGACACAAGGGAGGAGGGGGCAGCGAGGGAAAACAGAGGAAAACACGGGCACAATGCAGTGGGGGCAGCGAGGGCACAGAAGGCAAAATGGACACAGGGGAGGTGGGGGCAGCGAGGGAAAACAGAGGAAAACACGGGCACCGAGGCCACAAGCGGAGGGGCGAGCTTACCAGCAGCAGCAGCGGGCGGACAGCACAGGCGGAGCTGTGTGGTGGGGGAGCGACCTACCTGGCAAGGTCAAGGGTCGCTCTCCTCACCGCGCAGCGGCCGCCATATATGGGGAGGTGGGAGGGAGGAGCAGCGAATGGGCAGTCAGGGGGGCGGGGCCGCAGGGGACGCAGCGGCGGGAATGGAGAGAGGCAGCGAGGGGCACAGAAGGCAAAATGGACACAAGGGAGGAGGGGGCAGCGAGGGAAAACAGAGGAAAACACGGGCACAATGCAGTGGGGCAGCGAGGGCACAGAAGGCAAAATGGACACAAGGGAGGAGGGGGCAGCGAGGGAAAACAGAGGAAAACACGGGCACAATGCAGTGGGGCAGCGAGTGCACAGAAGGCAAAATGGACACAAGGGAGGAGGGGGCAGCGAGGGAAAACAGAGGAAAACACGGGCACAATGCAGTGGGGGCAGCGAGGGCACAGAAGGCAAAATGGACACAAGGGAGGAGGGGGCAGCGAGGGAAAACAGAGGAAAACACGGGCACAATGCAGTGGGGGCAGCGAGGGCACAGAAGGCAAAATGGACACAGGGGAGGTGGGGGCAGCGAGGGAAAACAGAGGAAAACACGGGCACCGAGGCCACAAGCGGAGGGGCGAGCTTACCAGCAGCAGCAGCGGGCGGACAGCACAGGCGGAGCTGTGTGGTGGGGGAGCGACCTACCTGGCACTTGCCACCCTGTTTGTCAGTGTTAACCACCAGTGTCACACACTTCGCAGATTGGCCCCAGATAGACAGAATGAGGCCGGGCGGCATCTTTGTTTTTCTTTGCCGCGCCGCCATCAGCAGACTTTCTGTGCCGTCTGACCCGACCCTTACAGTGTTGTGGGAGGGTCATGGTGGAGGGTGTTAGTTTGCAGCCTGCTGGGCCCATGCCTTCCTAAGGCCCCACAGATTATTTACCTCAGATTGTTGTCAAAAAACGCTTCGCAGCTCTTGCCCTCCGATCACATATGGTTTCAGGAACGGGGGCACAGTGTTTGTTCATTCTCCCGATCCCGGGCCTTTTTCGGTCACCAGACCGCACAAGCGTTTAAGTGTGACCTTGACCAGCCCAAGCTGTCAAGAGCCCCAGTCGAGGCTTGTGACATGTGACATGTGTACTGTAGAACCTGGGAGACAACCCAACCCAGCGTGAGGATGTGGCCAGCCAGCAGCAACAATTTGGTTGGGAGCAGTGATAAATGTGCAGCGCGCTCACGTCACTGGCAGATGGCAGCTAAGTTTTTCAGAGATCAGAAAACTGCTGTCATTAATTTAGGTAATGCGTATCAATTGCAAAACTAAAATACCAAACTAGTGTAACATTTTTTGTACAACAAAACTAATTTCTAACTTACAGATCAAAAGGGTATATACAGGCCGACACTGAGATAAGACATCTGTTATTTGGTATAGATTACCAGCTGAATTTTATTAAATGCTACTAAAAAATATTACAGGAAGGTATGGTATGGTTGGAAAGGGTGCAGGGCAACTTCAAAAATCATGTCAGGTATGAGTGGTGTATTTAATCCAGGTACTACACTGCACTTACTAAAAAAAAGATTTTCGTTTTGTACCATAAGTTTTCTTAAACCACTGCTCCTTATAAAGTATCACTGAAGGTGTTGCACAGGAGATGTGAAAATCACTTATACCTGACTTGAAAACATAGAAATGTTACTCGTGTGTACTGAAAACTTGGCAGCTATGTTTGGGCCGCGCCGGTGATGGTCGGGTGACACTGGTCAGTGGTGAATGAGATAGTGTCACTCATAGTCATTGAAATGTCACTCATAATTACACTGAAATTATGAAAATGTCACACATAGCAATCTGAAACCTTGGCAGCTATGCCCGGATTGCATGCTGAGAGCGGGACACATTAATTACCGTGACTGTGCTGTGCCGATATTTAAAATAAATAGGGATTGAGCTATTTTTAAAGGAGCGTTGTGTTTGCTTGTGTTTTTTCCCCCTCTAAATTATGTGTATTTTTATAGCTCACACTGGCCACTGGTATGGCGTCAGTGTGCTTCTTTAACACGAAATTTTCACATTGTTAATAGTCACACCTGCCCAATATATAACTGGTGCTTTGAAACTGAGCATTAAAAATAATATCTGCAAATCATAAAAGTAGAGATGCATAATTTATGCAATTCGTCGCCACTCAAAACCACAAGACTTGAAAAATATTGATACTGGATGGAGGCTGCAGTCAGGTGAGGTAATGGATCGGTGTCTGGTCCTAGTCCTCTATCAACAGTATTGATTTCTTCTGCTCACTGCCAAGCAGCACACAAACACTGGAAACAGGCACTATCCAGCCCTGCATGACGGCATGACGCCTCAGGCTGTTTCTCGGTCATTTGTTTTTAAAAGGAAAACTGATAATTTCCACTAGGTGGCAGGAGTGACTAGCTAGTGAACGGAAACCGTAACTTTAATACAGTTGTCTTTTTCATTACATTTTTCAGCTGTGTATGCAGTCTATTGAATTCAAGTTCAGTTTAACAATTCCTCCAATAATCAAATAACAAGCTTTGTGTGTTTCCATGTCACCTTCACAGCACTTTACCATTTTTGCATCGGAGCGACGTCAGGACCAAGGCAGGGGGAGGCGGATGGGGGTTAGAGAGTGGGAGGTGACTGTTCGAAGGCTGGGCCTGCCCTGGGCGGTGCGTGGGTTATCATGCAGTAGAGACGCGATTGTGTTTCGCGCACTCCTTGTAAGCTCTGCCCACCCCTCGTTGTTTACAGTGGTTACTCCCAGGGCTCCTAAGAACAATAGGGTGGCAGAGCAACTATATTATTAGGTCTCGCGTAAAGCGCGCATGCGCTGTCTCTCCGAGACATCTAGTTATCTGTATAGCGAGGGTAATCCCGCCTGCTGCTTGCCTGATTCTTGCAATTGGCTTATTCACACATTCCTGTAAATCCCGGCCTCCCTGTTGGTTGCTGGTCCGATGCATCACTTCCGTTTTTATCGGAAGCAGCACCGACCAACTACAGTTATATTGCGCTGTATTTATTTATGCAATTTATATAGCGCGCAAATACCCAGGGGTGTCTCGGCGCTGCGGAATAGAAGGAAGCAGCTAAGTTGGATGACTACTGGTTGAAGAGCCAGGTTTTCACTTGTTTCCTAAATATCAAGAGGGTGGGACTGGTTTTGATGTGGAGGTGGAGGGTGTTCCACAGTCTAGCCGTGGCAACTGTGAAACGTCTGTCTCCCCAAGATGTTTTCTTTGTGCGAGGGATAGTCAGAAAGTGGGCTGAGGCGGAACGCAAGGATCTGAGTGAGTTGTATGGACTAAGTTCTTTTTGTAGGAACTCGGGTCCAGTCTTGTTAATTGCTTTATATGCGATGCACAGTGCTTTAAATTTAGTTCGACTTCTGATAGGCAGCCAATGAAGCTGCCGTATGACTCTAGAGATTGATTTAAACTTGGAGGAGCCAGACAGAATTCTGGCAGCTGAGTTCTGAACTAATTGCAGTTTATTAAGGACTTTCTCCTGGGCGTTTAAGAAGAGTCCATTGCAATAGTCAACCTTTGACATCACCAATGTGCACATAAGAGTCTTACCGGCGCTAGGGGGGAGGAATGGTAGAAGTTTCCTTATCATTTTAAGGGTGTAAAAGGATGAGGAGACGACCGCGTTCGCGTGATGGATGAAAGACAGCTTGTCGTCAAACATTACACCCAAATTCCTGACCTTAATGACAGGTCCAGGAGGGGGTCCCAGATCGGTTGGCCACCAGGTGGGGGACCAGCCAGGGGCTAGGTTGCCGAAGATCATTACTTCCGTTTTATCGGAATTAAGCTTTGAGCAGTTGCTTGCCATCCAGGAGCTGATGGCTAGCATTCCCTCTCGGAAACTGGCAGCAACTGTTTCTCCATCGTTGTGTACTGCCAGCACCAATTGGGTGTCGTCGGCGTAAGAAGTTAGTCTCATCCCGTGTGCTTTGATGACCCTGGCCAAGTCCGACACATAGATGTTAAATAAGGTCGGACTTAGGGAGGATCCTTGGGGCACACCACAGGGAGGAGTGAATACAGGGGAATAGAAGTCGCCAAGTTTAACTGAGTGAGTACGGTTGGAGAGGAAGGAGGTTAAAAGGGCTTTGGCCCTATGATGAATACCGATGGTGGAGACACGGTCGATCAAGATGGCATGATCGACCATGTCAAAGGCAGCTGACAGATCCAATAGTATCAGGACTGCAGCGCCGCCCTGGTCTAGAATCATCCTGATTTCATCAGAAGCCTTAATAAGGGCCGTCTCGGTACCGTGGCTCTTCCTAAATCCGAATTGGGTGTCATCAAGAAGATTATTGTGGTCGATAAAATGTGATAATTGAGTGTTCATAATTTTTTCAAAAATTTTTGATGGAAATGGGAGGCATGCGATAGGTCTGTAGTTTTTAGATTCTGCGGGATCGAGATTGGATTTCTTCAGTAAGGGTTTGATAATAGCCTTTTTCCAAACTGAGGGGTAAGAGCCTGTACGGAACATTGAGTTACAGATGTTAGTGATGATGGGGGCTATCGAGTCCGGAATAAGTTTTAAAATGGAAGGGGGACATGGGTCAAGGGGAGATCCAGATTTAATGGAGAGAATTAGCTCTGTGATCTGCTCGGTTGAGACCTGGCTGAATTCAGGGAACACAATGGCCAAGGCGTTGGTGAGGATTTTGCAGTTAGAATGATCAGAATTGGCCTGGATTGAAAAATTGGAGTAAATTTCATTGACCTTGTCTTCAAAAAAATTGGCAAGGGAATTGCAGAGAGTTTGAGAGGCATTTATGGGTGAGCTGATAGGTGGACTAGATAGTTTGGTTACCACCTGAAACAACTGTTTGGTGGAGTTTTGGGCAGATTCTATTTGCAACAGGTAAAATTTGCTTTTCTCTGAGATGATGAGATGTTTATATTTAGCTATCGCGTCCTTGTAGCGGGTCTTATCATTGTTATCATAGTACCTACGCCAACGTCTTTCTAAGTTCCTACAGTGTTGCTTCTCGAGTCTGAGCGTCTCTGAGAACCAGGGGGCGGAGGGAGCGCTTCGGTTGGTAGAGACATTCTTCAGTGGTACTAAAGTCATGAAGGCATTCTGTAGCCAGTGTGAGTAATTATTGGAGGCTAGATCGGGGTCTAGTGTGGATTCATATTGAGTGGAAGAGAGGTTAGTTTTTAGGAGATGGGTGTCAATGTTCCTCCACGCTCGAAATTGTTTGGGAGAGCGGGGGATGGCGTGCGGGAGGTTAGTTTTCCTAATCTGGATAGTAAACATAACTGCAGAATGGTCTGTCCAGGTCAAGGGGATGACAGTGGAGAGGGAGATGTGGCTATTATTAGTAAAGAGACCATCAAGTGTGTGACCCGCTAGATGAGTGGGTCCAGTCACTAACTGTCGTAGGCCGGCTGCCTGTAGGTCTGATGTAAGGGAGATTGAGTCCTTATCATCGAGGGATTCCAAATAAAAATTGAAGTCTCCCAGTATGGTGTAATCGGTAGCTCCTGCCACTGGTTCTATCAGGCTACCCAGAGCTGTTAGAAAACCAGCTCGGGGGCCAGGTGGGCGATAAAGGAGGGTACCTTTGAAAGATTGGGTGTTTGAAAGCATAATGGAAAAGGTCAGTGCTTCGCAGACCGGTGAATCAATTGTCTCTATTTTGACTGAATATTTGTCCCGGTAAATAACCGCTAAACCTCCTCCTTTTTTGATAGGTCTATCCTGTCTAAGTGCGTAGTAACCATTGGGAGTGGCGATGCAGAAGTTGGGTCCAGATGAAGGATCACCCCATGATTCCGTTATAAATAAGAGGTCTAGGTTATGGTTGGATAATAGTTCGGAAATTTCAAATTTATGCTTAGGGAGGGAACGAGCATTAATGAGGGCGGAGTGAATGAGTACATGATTTGAAGGATGGAGATGCGAGTTCAAGGGAGAGGGTAAAGTAGGTAGGACCAACTTAAACAGACAATTAGGGCAACAAGTGGGTGTATTGTTGAAAAATGAGTTCAGGCTGAAATGGGGGCAGTGGTGGGTATTAGTGGTGTAATTGAGGTCCATAAGCTGGGAGTTTGTGTAGGTTAATACCTTTTTGCCTGATGTTGGTATTGGAGGGCCAGGGGGTATGGCACTAGGCACGGTACAGGTGCGGACGGGCGCAGACGGGCTTGCCTTAGGCGGCCTTTGGCGCGCCGACGGCGCGCCCGCTGCGCGCGTCCGCTGCGCGCGTCCGCTGCGCGTTGAGAAAGGCATGCAGGTTTTATGGTGCGGTAGGTCAGCTGCTAGACTGCTGACCTCCGTTGTCACCGGAAGTGTGAGGGGAACACTTCCGCAGCTTGCGATCAATCCCTCCACTCAAACTGAACCATCAGCGGTGGACCGGGGAACACGCAGGGGAGCAGAAACAGCGTGGTGAGCAGAGGCGATTTAAAAATTCTTTAAGATTTTTAAAAAGAGAACAAGTGATGAATAAAATTGTTTAAAAGCCCTTTACCAGGCGCTTTACACGTCAGTAGCGAGCGTGCTGCTAGTGTTACCTTCAGATGAGATTGCATCCACTGCGCGCTGCGATGGCATGCGGGTTTTATGGTGCGGTAGGTCAGCTGCTAGACTGCTGACCTCCGTTGTCACCGGAAGTGTGAGGGGAACACTTCCGGAGCTTGCGATCAATCCCTCCAATCAAACTGAACCATCAGCGGTGGACCGGGGAACACGCAGGGGAGCAGAAACAGCGTGGTGAGCAGAGGCGATTTAAAAATTCTTTAAGATTTTTAAAAAGAGAACAAGTGATGAATAAAATTGTTTAAAAGCCCTTTACCAGGCGCTGTAGGGCTTTGTCCGTTTCCTTTAGGGACTACTTGGGCTTTTATCTTTAAATCGCCATGGCGCCCGCTTTGGTTGATTTAGAGCACTTTAAACCCAATAATCATCCATGGTTGCCAGGTCATCCCGGGGTCAAGCGATGTAGTGTTTTCCATTGGAGGCTTGCTGTGGGCGATAAAAGAAGACTCTTTTATTTTGCGAGTCTGTAGGAATTTCTGATGAAGAGCAGAGGTCGCTTTTCTGTCACTTTCGAGTCGGCAAAGCGTTTCGGAACTACTGTGTTTTCCCCCTTTGGTGCTGCAAACCATGGCACCGTTCTGACACATGCTCACCAAAGTACTCCAATCCAAAACTCATTAGTGCGACGCACTGTATGTAGCCCAGGCGGTAGTTAGATACGCATCAAGTCTGTAATGGCAGCGGGTAAGAGATTCTAGGAAGTGGCGCGAGGTAAAAGGCCACCCCTCGAGATGGTTTGGAAAATACCCTGCTTGCAATTACTGTGCACAGCACTGATTGTGGGAGCTGTGAGGTGATGTCATATCTGGTAACTGTTTTGTGCTGCCTCGCTTTGTTACTTACATAGCTGTGATATCATGGTGAAAAAATTATAAACATGTCATGGATAGGCTGCGCTTGGGTAACAGAAGACGGGCAGTTTTTATTAAGTTTGTTTTTCTTGTCATTTTGTAAAAATGTATTATGTGTACTGCGTCTATTAAAAACAGATTTGGGTAATTCTGTCTAAATGAAGTCATCCCAGCTATTTCCAGACTGTCTGTTCCTAGGCGACACCTAAAAAAAGAATTTTGAGAACTGAGAGAGAATTCTGGAAACCCCTTTTGTACTTAAAACAAGAGAACGATAAACCTGAGCATAAAGAAACTTATCAGACTATTTATAACCTGGAAAGTATAGTGTGTAAACTCACAGGTAAAGTCTGGCTAATTGAACTTGTATTCACAGATTACTCATTTTTATTTTTATCAATAAACCCATTAAGACTCCGGCTGACGTCTAAAGTTGGAATTTTACACTGGCATTTAGGAGAAACGGCTGGCTGTTACAAGAGATGATGGTTTCCTTCGTCATCCAGTGGCATCGCCCTGATCATCAGCTAATGCCTCAAAGGGGCTTTCTGCTTGGACAGTGGGGCCTCTTTTTGGCAACTGACAGTTCATCTGACACCTGACATGGCACCCCTGTAGCCATCTCAGCAGAGAGGTCAAGCACTGAATGGGCATGGGAGTCTGGACTTGATCACCTACTGCAGACCTCGATGGTCTGTGTTGAGCAGAGTGAGAAGCAGGTCTTTGTGTCGAGGATTTCCGGATCCGATGCTGCCTTTACACAGAATCCAAATATACAAACACACAATGTTCTCTCAAGTGCCTGGAAGCTGTTCAGTCCAGAGTATGAGCTTCATAAAATGTATCCGTACGTGCATTGCAGAGGGTTTAGTTACTCCCACAGCGAAATAAGGTAATACATTTCTTTAGTAAGCATTCATGAGATGTATTTGGTAGAAAAACAATAAAACGTCCCCAAGGACAACCAATTCTCCTGTTTGTATTTTAAGGCGTGGACAAGAAATCCCAGAGCTCCCGAGTTTCCCAGGTCCATAGTCAGTGGCTCATCCAGTCCAGGACTATTCTCTGGAGTGGAGAAGTGTGGCTCAATGGTTAGAGCGGCAGACCCTGATGCAGAGATCTGGCCCGGGACCAGGGTTCAATTCCCGCCTCGGCGGGTCTTGGGCTCAATTTCCTCGGACCTGATAATTCTCGCCTCTGTGCCTATTCTAATCATGGGTCCCACTCTGCAACTCTGGGCAATAGCTTGCTTAATCTCCACAACGGCCCCAACAGCGCTGGGATGCCTGGCTTCACCCTGGGGGTGCCCAGGAGTGGACATTTCACAGGGAAAAGCCAGGAAGGGTTCCACAGCGGTATGCGTACAGTGCCAGGACACCCCTTTGGAGGTATAAGTGCGCTTTACAAGTACAAATTTAATTTCAAATTTCATTTCATTTCTGCACTCTGAGATTTGTAGTCTCTCTATTCTAATGGGATAAACGGGACTACAAATCCCACAATGCACAGTAGAAACAAGAACGAGGTGAGTTACTCATGGAAACGGGAACTGGAGAGCTCTTGAAATCCTTCTTCTTGTGTCAAGGTGAGTGAGTGATGACAAACTGAACAGGCCTACTCATGCGACAAACAAAGGAGAAAACGTCGATGAAAGCAATGCTTCCCGGGCTGGAGTTTCTGTATATGTCTAAATATCCAGAGGGAAAAAAATATTATTAATTATGGACTTAGTGAAATCAAAGACCTTTCCGGAAAAAACACAAAATCTGAGAATCTGGTGTTTGCTCTGTGAAGGCGTCAACCAAGGCTTGGGTGGCCGAAGAATCGGCTTCGTGATTTTTTATATATTTTTTTTTTGGTCGCTTCAAACACGTTGAAGTTGAACAGGGTCGGAGAGAGATATAAAATTATAAAATCGGCCTGGGCACCAAAATAAAAGTGCCCCCATTTGCGAAATAGGAAGCTAAAAAGTGTCCCATATTATTTGCAAACTGGGGCAATTTTCAAAGTATAAAAAGACACGCCGTGTAAGCGTTTTGCAATGTAGGGCAGACTGCATGGATCTGATGTTGCTGCAGACAATGTGTGTTTTAAAATTTGGGAAATTACCAGCAAACACAGGCCCAATAGATCATTATAGCGACCCATAACTTCTCTAAAAACGGCCCACACACTGACCTATCAGCCCAGCCCGTCGAGCACTAACTGGCTGCCCTTTAAGTGAGTCCGACCCTGTGTGAAGCAGGCCCTGTGCGGCCCTCTCCTGGAGTAAAGGGGAGGGGCTGGGGGGCCTTTAAAGAGGCCAATGAGACTGACCGTCTGCTACGCTTCTCCTTTCAGGCTCCTGCGCTCATTCCGTGTGATCTGAGGTTGCGGTAAGGGGCTGGGATACGGGGTTTGTGGCTTGTTCTGGGTGACAAATCAACAGTGTGATACTCCTTGGTCTGTTCTGGGTGACAGCCCTGGGGTGTGTGGTCTGTTCTGTGTGACAGCAGCGTGATTCGCCGCGGTATGCGTGGTTTGTTCTGCGGGACTACAAGGCAATTCTCCGAGGCTTAACGAGTGTTTTAAGGATAACATTAACTTTTCAGACTGCACCACTGATAAATTGTGCCATAGCTGCTTAGTTTCCGAGGCCCATGGGTGATCAGTTGCTCCTGTCCTGGCCTCGTCTCTCTGCCTTTTGAGAGTTGTGGCCCTGATTTTATTATGGGGTACACATGGCTGTTGTCCTCCAGAATGCAAAGACGAGCCTGGAGTGGGAGACCCTGTCATACATTGAATACTGGCAGTGGCAGCTTTCCTTGGTAGGACTAGAGCGGTCTGAAGATGGGTAGGTAAAAGGTTGTAGTCTAATTAAAAGACTAGTAATGAGAAGTCAATTCTATATGTAAGTTCCAAGCACTTGATTGACGCCAGTGAGTATGGCCATTATTGGCAAGTTACACCTAGTGTCCTGTGCATCAGCCCGTTGTGGTGTTTTAAAGAGCATTCTGGGGCTTGTAGTTTTGACTTAATATAACCAAGTATGAACCGAATGGGCAGCTTTTGAATTGTCCAAGCTGTATCTTATGCTGTCCAGTCCACATACTTATTCCACATTTTGATACTTTGGGGTACATATTTTATGGGCTGTGACAAACCTTGCAAGCTTTAATATGCAAAGGAAGATGGGCCTGAAGGTGCTGCTCGTGCATTGACCTGGAAAGATGTGCGCTCTTAAAATTGTTGGCTAAATTGGAATTCACCCTGGTCTGTTTGATTAGACCCTACAAGTCCTGTTTCCTCTCCCATCTAGGGCTTGTGGTAGATAATAATACATTTACAAGTCCCAGAATGCAAACAACCGGAGTTGGGGCAGATGATTATGCGGTGGCTGCTATGGAATGACCATGACTGAGTGTAGCTTACAATATAATTAAAGTTGACCACTTGGCAGCTTTGCGTGGATGCAATTTAAGGCCTCATCGGTCCAGAACTTGATAAAGCTAATATATTCATCAGTCCAATTTTGCATATAATTGCCATATTCCACAGGCGCATGCATAACATGCTGCTCCAGATGTGTTTATAAAAAAAAAAAAAAATTAAATTTGCATTTTCGTACTGTAAGCTGGGTTTAATAGGCTTGTTAGTCCCTCCTTAGTACCGCTTTGTCTTCAGTTGTAACTTTCCATGAGGATTGGCCCTTTTACTTATCTTGTCACACGGTAGTGTCTTATTTTGTCTGTAAGCACTATTTTCTTTAATTAATTTCTCCTACTGCAGGCAGGACATGCTTTCCTGCAACATTCAGCGCGTCATGCATGCTTTCACTTTCCAAGCAGCCTGGGGCAATGGCGGCCGCTTCTTTGAAATGAAATATGTCTCGCATTTACAAGAGTTTGAGCTATTGGCATTGTAAATGACAATGCCTTTTATTTATGTGTTAATTATCAAAACAGATAAATAAAAGGCATTGTAATTTACAATACCAATACTTAAACTCTCGCAAATGCGAGACCTATTGCATTGCAAATGCTTGTTTTTTAAAGCTGTCCTTACAGGAGATGCTGCTCCCTGTAGCAAAGAAAATAGCAGCTTTTGCCGCCTTTAGAAGAACGACGTCAGGACCAAGGCAGGGGGAGGAAGAGGGGAGGCGGATGGGGTTAGAGAGTGGGAGGTGCCTCTTAGAGGAGGCTGGGCCTGCCCTGGGTGGGTGCATGGCTCATCAAGCAGGAGGGACACGATTATAGCTGGGGAGAACTATGTGCCATCAGCCTTAGCCAAGAGTCTGGGCACCGCTTAGCTGTGTGCTCTCAGGAAGGGCCACCCCCTCCACCTCCTCCCATCTCTCCCCAGAGAGCAGGAGTCTGTCTTATGTATCGGAGCACCAGGAGGAGTGGGAGGGGCTGCAATGCCTCTTCCTTCTTACAAAGAAATCGTCAATAAGCCCAGTCCCCCTTAAAATTGAAACCCAAATCAAACCAATATCATACTCAAAAAAGCCCAACTGACGGTGTACATCGAAAAGTGCAAAAAAGCTAGAAAACAAACACAAACACACAAAGGAGTGGGAGGCTGGGGGGGAGGCGGTGAGGGGGCAGGACTAACACTGTGGCATAAAGAGAAGGTGGGAGGGAAGAAAGCTATAGTAAAATGTAAGCAGCTATGGCACCAAAGCTGAACACAGGCAGCCAGTAACAGAGCAGAAAACCAAGAACAAAGTAGTCCTGCACAAAACAGATAAGGAACCTTAGCGTAATGAGTCAGTACTTAGTCGCTGCTGCATGGGAGGAACTGAAGAGAAAAAGGAGGGACAAAGAGGCAAGACTGACCACTAGCAAGAAAGGATTTTTAAAGGACAGTGAAACAAACAAATCAAAAGCAGGGGGATGGCTTTAAGCACACAAGAGAAGTTACAAGAGGTCTTGAATGCTCGACCTAAAAAGAAGAAGAATTGAGTAGATAAAGGTGTTTTACAGGGAAAGGCAGTTGCAGTAATCGGTCTTTAAATTGACCGATACAAAGAATTTAATGATTTGTAAATGCCAATTTTTAAAATGTTCGTTTCGGTGTGCTTCGCTTGGTAAATTAAGAAGAGCGCCGGAGGTGTTCGTTGTCAAACAAATTGTAAATCTATAATATAGCAGGGGTGTATCCAGTCTATTATGGACCCTAGAGCAAAGAAAGGAGTGGGCCCCATGGCTGCAGTCTGAATTATAAACTACAGCAATAATCATGGTTCAGTAGCCCTCTGAGGCCTTAGAGGCCCTGCACCTACTTTAACAATGGAAGCTACACCCTACTTTAGAGTTAGGAGCCCTCATGCAATGTCTTCCATATTGCTGGGACTATAGTGCTCTCAGGGCCCTAAATGCTCTGGACTTTCATTTGTCTAATTTTGCAGCGCAGGGTTAAAACATCTAGACACAGATTAGCTGGTTTGTGCACGGTGGCAGACAACCATTGCCAATTAACATGACCATGTTGGGTCACTCGTCTTTTCCCAAATAATGCCCTTATACGTCGCCGTAGCTACAGCTTCGCCGATTACCTGCATTAATATTTTTACTGTGTTATTTCCAGTTTTGGCAAAGTAGCCATAAAGGCAGTGACTATATTGTTCACGTTGCGATCGAGTCGCTTTTCTGTCTTCCCCTGACACGTTACTAATTTACTTAGTCGTTACTTCTAAGGTTAAATTTCTATTTATAATGGACAGATTGTCTGATGTAGCTTGACTAAATAAATGGACCTTACAAAATTCATAGGGTGCGATGTACTCCATTACAATTCGTTACAGATTAAAACCTCCCTCTTCATAACTTGCAACTCAAGGCATTTGTAAGGTCTCACTGTTTTACTTCTTAGAAAGTGTTCATCCCCTTTTGACCTTATTAGTATCACCCTCTGATACAATAATTCTGGTAGCATAGTAGGTTCAAGCTCCGCTGTCAATGGATCCTTTTGCTACTTAAAGGCCTGTCCCATCAGGAGTAGGGTTGTCACCTTTCTTAAAACAAGCATTTGCAATGCAATAGGTCTCACATTTGCAAGAGTTTAACTATTGGCATTGCAGATGAAAATGTCTTTTATTTATGTTTTAAAAATCAACACATAAATAAAAGGCATTGTCATTTACAATGCCAATAGGTCTTAATCTCGTAAATGCGAGACCTATTGCATTGCAAATGCTTGCTTATTAGGCTACTAATGTACATTGCCAGTTTTTTAATCTATTTGTATGAGCTGTATTGCACTTCCAGTTTTATGGTCTTATGACCAAAATAAAGTTTTTACGTACGATGCCCTTTGGAATTCATGAGGCGATATGTGCATTGGCGACAGGCAGGGCCCAGGTCCTGATGGATTGCCTGAGGAAATTTACAAGGCCTACGCAAAACAGTTGGTACCCTGCTTGCAATGACTATGTACGAGGAGGCCCTAGAAACCTTCTGCCTTCCAGTCTAGCTTCGGGAGGCACGCCTCATCTTCTTGCCAAAACCGGATAAAGACCCTGAGGCCCTGGGATCGTACAGGCCATTAGCATTACTAAACACAGACTATAAAATCCTGGCAAAAATCCTGGCGGACCACCTAGGACCATTGGTTCCGATGTTAGTGCACCTGGAAGAAAATGGGTTTGTTCCAGCTCGCACAACCTTGATTAACCTACGGCGAATTTTCCATTTTATGCACTATGCCCTACTTACATGCCCTTCTGCAGGCTGCTTGGTCCTCGATTTGGAAAGGGCCTTTGACTCTTTGGAATGGCCCTTGTTTGCAGTATTATCCCCGGTATGGCTTCAAGGACATATTCTTTAGGTTAGTTTGCCTACTGTATACGCAGCCGTCGGTCATAGTCAAGGATGCCCACTCTCCCGATTTCTCTTTTCTCTGGCAGTGGAACATCTGGCAGCCCACCTGCAAGCGCCGGGTGATGTGTGGGGCATACACCTCGGTGATGGGATCCATTCGGTCTCCCTTTATGCGGATGACTTGCTTATCTAGGGATGATACTTCTATTTCTGAAGGGATCCTTCACACACTCCACCAATTTGTTGATCTATTGGGTCTGAAAGTCAATAGGGCCAAATCCTGCCTCTTCCCATTATCCCCGACCACACCTAACCCAGACATCAATCTATTTGCAATCCCCCTCACTTGGCAGCCACATACGTTTATATACCTGGGAATCCAAATCTATCATACACCTAAAGACTTGTTTGATGGGAACCTTACACATGCAGTCACCTTGCTGCATGCTCAGGTGGCCTTTTAGAGGACATTACCCCTGTCAGTGGTGGGCAGAGTGGCTTTGCTCAAGATGGCTGTGCTCCCTCGTCTCCTGTACAATTTTGTCAACCTACCACTATACATCTGTGCCTCCTTTTTCCGTTCCTTTGAAGGTGTGATCAGAAACTTCATATGGAATACCTCCAGAAACTGGGTGGCACTCACCAAGCTTTATCAGCCGACGGACCTAGGAGGTCTAGCAGTGCCCAACTTTGAGCAATACTATTTGGTGTCCCAACTCCAATGGGTTGCGCATTGGCTTGCCACTTTGCACTTAACTGGCACCGCCACACTCAGCCGGCCTGGAACCTAACCAGTATCTGCCAACTATTTCACCCCTGTGCCCGGTCACTGCCACCTAATCCCATGCTTCTGCTAGCAGCACATCGCTGCTTTAGGCGTAGCCTCTATCTCACAAGGGAGGCTGTCCCTTATGCACCAGTTTTGGCACTGTTGGGAACACTGCGTGGCCAACACATTACCACCACAGCAGAACTATCTACCTGGACTGCTGTGGGAATTCAGTCGGTAGGAGATCTCTATAGGGACAGAGTGCTCCTGTCTTATGAGTCACTGGTGGAAGAAGATGGCCTTCCCCCAGACAATTTCTCCTCCACACGTCCCTGGTAGGGGCACTGGGACGCAAATGATGTGATATGACTAGTGAGCCCCTACACACCTCACTTTACTGTACCTTCATATCCTCGGTCAGGCCAGCGTTGGCTGGCTGGTCGTTATGATCACACACGGCACAAACACTTGCATCCCTTCGTGGCCGGTGGGAGGCAGATCTCAACCGACCCTGTATGGACAGGGAATGGTCCTCTCTATTAGAGGGTCCCACTTACCACACAATACCCGATTTCAATTGATTCAGCTATATATACTACACAGGGCCTACCTTACCTCTGCCAACATAAATAGGTACTTTCATCGCGCAGATGCTGCCTGTCCCCACTGCGCGCTGGTAGATGCAGATATCGTACATATGCTTTGGGCATGTCCCCACCTACAGTGCTACTGGAGGGGAGGGATGAGCCACATGGTACATTGCACTGATAGGGTTCTTTTGAATACATGGTAGGTATGCGTGCTAGGCTTATATCAAAGGAGCAAGAAACACAAGGTCACATCCCGGTTTATTAATGTAGGTCTGCTGGTGGCCAAAAGCCCGATCACCCATTGCTGGAAATCTCGTGATCCCCCGCACCTCAAATCCTGGAAGCAATCGTTCCCTGCCTGGGCACAGGCAGAGAATGTTGCCCTGCATAGGGAAGACGCTTTGGGACTTCGTAAGCACCCTCTAGCCAGTAGGTGGGACGCCATTATGGTTGATTTACACACCAGCATGCCTGATGTTTCCACATCACCTGATGCCCAACTGACCTGTGATGTAGAGGTGGAGGAAAGCACCGTGAAACACGCTCCTGCAGCCTCCCGTGACACGTGAATTTCAGAAATAGTACACCCCCCCATTCGGTGTCCCTTTCAGTGGTGGGACCAGTAGAGACAGACACAAAACATTTAACCTAATAGCTAGCTGAGCGGTGTTGCTTGTTGGAGGGTTGGGATGGAAAGTAAGGGCTGGGGGCGGAGCTTGTGAGCTGCAAAATGGCTGCTTGAGCGCTTAGCTCCGGGCAGCCGCCGAACAATGCTACATTTATCCTCATTCTGCGGGACATATTAGCCCTGAAACACCACAGTGCAGTGATCTGCTGACACAGGCTACGGAATGAACTGATCCGGAGACCTCTGAGCCTCCGCTACACCGAGCGGTGAGAGATACGCAGCTGCGGCCTGAGACCGAGATCGGGATGCCGACCTAGAGTGAGGACGGCGAGGGGTGTGGACCTTCCCTCTATGCGGCTGAAGCGCAGCGAGTCCCCTGTACACTTGCGACGCACGGGCTTGAAGGGTGCCCTGTGATAGCTGTGGTCGCTGGGTCCTCAGAGCTCCTGCCTGTGATCCTGAGATCTACCCGGCCCCGGGAGGGGCGGCGGCAGAACTGCGGCTGTTCCGCGTCTGGAACTAGCAGACATCGTTCGGGGATATGATCTGCTGGCGAACTCCGAACCACCCACTGCTATATTTGGGGAGTACCTGATGGGGGCTGTTAATCGCCGACCTTCATGACCAGACACAAAAGATAGCGCTTTGCCGCAGAATTAGAGTGGCGCCTCGACGACGATCCGAGGCATCTGCAGGCTGAGAGGCGGCCCTTTTGAAAGTAAGCCTGGGAGGGCAAGGTGCTCTGCACTGACCGGGAACCGAGAGAACTGCGAGTGCTGGGATTGGTGAGGAGGAACTCCCAGTCGCACTCACAGTCTTCAGAGCGGTGAGAGAAAGGTGACCGCTGCTGCAGAGTGGTGTTGGTGGGCGCTTTGGGTGAAGTGTGTGCTGTTCCTGCGGTCCCTATGAGAGCGGCGGTGCTGCTCGCAGCTCCTGGCGACCGGGCAAGACCGCCATCTTAACTCCTGGCGGCTGTGGCCTAAGACGAAGTACCTGGGGAGGCCACGCGCAACCTGCAGTGCTGCGCTGGAAATACTGGGACAGCCACACACTTGTGCGAACGGAATGAGCAGCTAGCGCCCCAATCGCGCGCACGTGTGAGTGGAGCTCCGGCAGACCTCGTTGACGGCCTGGGCCGCAGCGGTGGCTGGCGGAGGACGGCGACTACAGGGACTGGATCGCATGATTAGGAGAGCGCTTGGGGCATTGGAACACCGACGGGTGCACTGCAAGAACACTGAGCTTTGAGCCCCTGCGCTGACAAGTTCAATCTATGATTAGTTCAACAGGGCAAGGAAGATTAATTTCCCTAAATGACTGGCATACGGTGAGGTGCCCTACCAGTTAATAATTGTGATCCCAGAGAGGGCCACCGACGCCTGGCAATGTGCGAGGGCTAAGAATATAGTCCTTTGGAAGACCAGCGTGGAGGCGATTCAAGGGAGGGAGCCGGCCTTGTCAATGCGCACAGACATACGACCCGGTGTGGAGCGCTGGTTGCTTTGATACTGGGCTGTCCAGTTGGCGCAGAACTAGATGGATGCGCGTATTACACTGCCTGCAGGATTTGACATGAGGACACGCTATAGAGGTGAGAAGTAGAGGTCGCTGCGGTGAGTCGCCGGCGGACCGGTCCATCTCTCTGTGTTCTGTCCGGCTCCTAGCCACTCACCACGCAACAACATGGGCAGGGTTGATCGCACCCAACCCAAACTCACGTTTGACCCCAAGAAGGCAAAGGGTTGGGACACTCCTACAGAAGAAGGTGATACCACTCAAGACACAGCGCCCGAAGAAATGGAATGCGATATCCGCTCTATGCTGGTCTTAATGGAGAAAAACCTCCAAGGTAGTATGGCGGGTCTGGGCACCAAAATAGACACGCCCTCATACCGGATGGACAGGATGTCTGAAAGACTCAACAAAAACGCGGAGCGCCTTGACATGGCGGAGCGCAGGGTCACTGAAGTGGAGGAAGCACAGATGTCGATGGACACTGAACACAAGCAAATGGGTAAAGTCCTGCAGGTCCTTCAAGATAGGGCCGAAGATTTGGAGGCGCGCTCGCGTCGCAATAACTTACGGATCACAGGGGTCCCTGAGTTGACACCTACTGGTAATATGGAGAAATTTGTGGAGAAGATGCTGACTACATTGCTGGGTGAGGAAGTGTTCTCTACAATGTTTGTGGTGAAGAGGGCGCATAGGTTGTTGGGCCCCTGCCCTCCACCTGGGGCGCCCCCTCGGTCCATAATAGCACAGCTGTTGAACTATAGGGACAGAGACTCGGCGTTGTCTGCCGCTCGGAATAAACAATCTTTACAGTATGAGGGAGCTTCCATCTCATCGTACCCGGATTTCACGGCGCGTGTCCAAGAGGCGCGCAGACAATTTTCTCCTTTGAAACGGCAAATGAGAGACCTAAATATTGACTATGCCATGCTGTATCCCGCTAGGCTGTGGGTTAATCGAAATGGTCACTCCCGAATTTTCACGGAACCTAAAACACTACAAAAGGCTTTGAAAGAATGGACCAAAGAGAAACGCTCCAGCCCGGATAGAGAAGAATCGTTGGGAGCTGTAGGAGGCAGCTTGGAGGAGCAGGACTGAACTAAACGCTGACAGGGGTTCCGTAAGTTAAACCATGTTGTGGCATGCAACATTACATTGGGGTAGAGAGGAGGACCGGGGGGGGGGGGGAGGTTCTTGGGGCACTGCCATGATGGGTGGCGGGGTATATGTCTCTGAGGATGACAACACTGGTTATAAGATATGCTCATTAGTGGGTGTTTGCCGGAGGAATGATGAAGTCGCTTCTCCATGGTGTGGAGGACTGATGGTAGAGGTGATTATAGCGGCAGAACTATGATAGCTGGGCGGTGTTTTGAGGGCTGTGCTAGATTCCCCTATAACTCATGCCCTGCTCGAGCTCGCAACATCTGCCATTAGGTGTAACACACTGTTTAAGTTTGTTATTTGGGGTTATTGGGGAGAGATGGGAGGGATCATGTCGACCAGGCACAGTTGGGATATGCCTGGCATGGGTGGGGGGAGGGTCAGAATTGAGACTCACAATGCTAGTCTTAAGCAATGATACTTTTAGGATTGGTGTCTGTAATATGTACAACGGCACAGCTACGAAGCAAGTAAGATGGATCCATGTTAAACTACACCACATAAAGTATGGATAGTGACTCTAGAGACACGGGCCTTGACACTGTAAATGCACTTACATGGAACATACGGGGCCTAAATGACCATCGGAAAATACGTAAAGTTTTGAGCTATTTGAACAGACATGACGTGGACATTGCTCTGTTACAGGAGACGCACTTGCCACTGGACAGCCCTAGGCTGCGCATTAGAGGATTACAAGGTAATATACACACTGCGGGATTTGCTAGGCATGCAAGAGGGGTATTGACGTGGGTTAATCCTAAGAAAGCATTGTCACTGGAACCGATAGTGACAGACCTGGAGGGCAGATTCGTAATCACAAGGTGTAGGGGGGAAAGAGATTGACTACCTGCTGGTTAATGTATACGGACCAAATTATGATGACCCAAATTTTCATCTGAAACTGACTGACACTGTAAACTCGCACTTGGGGGGTCGTCTACTTTGGGGTGGTGATTTTAACTTCCTCAGGGACCCGACTCTGGATAGATCTGGTGGCCCGGAGAGACATGTATCGTCCTCTGCCAAAGTGATGGGTGACACGCTGGTTCCCCTTGATATGTCTGATGTATGGCGACATGGACATCCGATGCAAGGGGGATTCATGCATTATTCTGCATATTACAACCTACATACCAGAATAGATTATTGGTTTGTGACCAGGCACCTGCTTACACATATTCATACATGTAAGATTCTTCCCTGCACCTACTCTGATCATTCCCCATTGCTTCTGGTAATAGATACCCCAAAAGCACGTATACCCCCTTTATTTGGAGATTCCCCCCCCCTACTCGTTATTAGACGCTGTCTTCAAGGAAGAAATTGCTGAAGCTATCGAAATATACTTTGAGAAAAACGTGGGGTCGGTAGACGCCTTCCAGACAGTGTGGGAGGCGTTTAAGATATATATATATAAGGGGAGTGGCTATGTCTAAGCATGCGGGTGTACTGCGGTCGATCTGACAACGTCTTAAGGACCTGGAGCGGAAGTTGGTATCCCTGGACAAGCCCAACTTGATAGTCCTGACAAGTCTATTACACAGGAGATAAAGACGACCCTGGCGGAGTTCTATAAAGAAGCTGACGCGGAGGTTAAACATTTGGGCAAGTATGCCACTGCCCGTGTGTATGGAGAGGGGGCGCGTCCTGGGGCGGTCCTCGCGCAACTGCTTAGACAGCGCAGGGTGCAGCAGGTGGTGCCAGAGTTCGTGGTGCCGGACGGCGACTCACTACTCACCGATTTGGAGGTAGCGCATGAATTCCGCCAATATTATTCAGAACTATATACCTCCCGAGTGGACAGCTCTGAGGAACAGGTGCTCGATTATCTGACCCATATCAAACTGCCATGGCTCACTAATACTCACCGGGAATTCTTAATGCGACCTATAGAGCGGGAGGAGATATTACTAGCAATATCAAGTATGAGGGCGGGAAGCGCCCCGGGAGGGGACGGCCTGACGGTAGCCTTTTATAAGGCGTTTTTAGACCTACTACTGCCTCATCTGACTATGTTTGAAGATATGTGTGTTGCAGGGACGATGCCGCCATCTATGAGGGAAGCGATCATTGTTGCAATCCTCAAACCGGGTAAACCCCCGGGTGACTGTTCCTCGAATAGGCCATTGTCCTTACTTAATGTGGACACCAAAATTATCGTGAAAATTCTAGTGAACCCATTGGTTCACACGCTAATAGAGCCAGAACAAGCTGGCTTTGTGCCGGGCAGAAATTTGACATATAATCTGCGTACTGGATTTGCCGCCCTACAACACACTAAACCAGAAATCCCAGCGGTTGCAGTATTTTTAGACATGGAGAAAGCATTTGATTCGTTCGAGTGGCCTTTCCTGCTACGGATGGGGGTTGGGCAGGTCTTTGTTCAACTGCTTGGGGTGTTGTATAACACTCCCACAGCTCGCATAAAAATAGGCAGCCTGGTTACGGAACCTATTCGAATCACCAGAGGTACTAGACAAGGCTGCCCTTTATCTCCTATATTATATGCCCTAGTAGCTGAGCCCCTAGCCTGTGCATTACGGGAATATCATAGCCATGGAGGGATAAGGTTCCTGGGATATGCGGTGATTGTCTCCACTTACGCAGATGACACGCTGTTGTATGTACGTAACCCTGAAGACAACCTCTCCACAGTATTACGAGAGGTGGTACATTTCGGTGCCTTGTCCGGTTTGCGTGTTAACTGGAACAAGTCTATCATATTTCCTCTTACCCCTTCCACTGAGGTCTTTGAGCCAGAATACCCACTACGATGGTCCACGGAGGCGGTGCGATATTTGGGTATCAAACTACATACAGATTCGGAAGTGGTGTTCCGGGAGAACTATGGGGTAGCGGTTGGTAAGCTGGAAGAAGA
Source organism: Calotriton arnoldi (assembly GCA_963921515.1). Classification (NCBI taxonomy): domain Eukaryota; kingdom Metazoa; phylum Chordata; class Amphibia; order Caudata; family Salamandridae; genus Calotriton; species Calotriton arnoldi. The sequence continues at coordinate 2,459,688 of CAWUFW010001134.1, read as the reverse complement.
CATAGAGAGGTGGATTCGGCTGCCAATTTCCTTGATGGGTAGGGTGTCTATTATGAAGATGGTAATCCTGCCTCGTTTCCTATTCCTCTTCACAAACATCCCCATGGTGCTACCAAAGGTCTTCTTTCAACGCCTCCATGGGCGGGTAAACTGGCGCGCGATAGTTGGCGGATCCTTACTCTCCCGTACTCTATGGGAGGACTTGGAGCCCCTAATTTAGACCTATATTACAGAGCAGCCCAGAGTGCGCAGGCATATTATTGGATTCATGGGCCACCTGAGATACCGTATATTCGTATAGAGTCAGTGGTGGCAGACCCCACTCCGCTCCCGGCCTTACTATTTAAGCCCCCCGGCAGACGCACGGGGATTATGCATTCCCTCAATACAGTAGTTCACGCTTGGCACTACATACTACAGCTCCAAGCAGGTGCCATCCTGTATTCTCCGGTAGCAAGACTAGACTGGTGCCGATGGTTATCGCCGTGCGCAGATAAAGGGGTTGTTGCGGCACTGAGCACGCTAGGGATACAAACTATAGGGGACCTCTTCTTAGATGGCGTAGCAAAAAGTTGGGGGGATTTGGACACAGAAAATGGACCCCCGACCCTCCTTGCGCAATTTCAATTTTACAGAGTTCGCCACGCACTAAGTGAACAGATGGGTGAGGATATGGCAGAGCCCCCGGAAGTGACAGCCTTAACTAACATTATCACTACACAGGCAACTACCAAAATAGTATCCAGGATCAACCATATCTCGGTGGCTACTAGGAGTGGTGACCATAATAAGGCGAGATTAGCCTGGCAGCGAGATTTACAGAGGGACATCCCGGACGATATGTGGACATACTGTTGTCTCAGCACAAAGCGTATATCCCTGAACGGGAGGCATAGATTGATACACTTCAAATAGGATATATTACACCCCGGAACGACTCCATAGGTATGGGCTACGGGAGGAATCGACCTGCGACAGGTGTAATGAGCAGGCAGCTGATTTTTTTTTCACTTAGCCTGGACTTGTCCAGGAATAACACGTTTTTGGGGGTTGATTTTTGCTGAACTAAGCCAAGTGGTAAAACTGACACTGATACCGGAGCCGGCCCTTGCCTTACTGGGATACTCGAGGGCGATACCAAAGGGTGCCAGGAGATTGATAGATGTGGGTTTGTTGCTAGCAAAACGATGTGTGGCGATATGTTGGATGAGAGGTCCCCTACCTACAATTGCACAATGGTCTAGGGAAATGCTTTTCTGCAGTACGCAAACTGAAGTCTATAGTGAACTGCTCCCACCAAGAAATAGGCCAAAGAATTTTTGGGCATTATATAAAGCTTATGTGGACAGTAAAGACGATAATGAAGGTGACGATGTGAATGGGGAAGGAGCAAGATCCCCGCTTGGGTCCTAAAGTGTATAAATGTAATGTTGGTAAAAGAGTCTCTGTACGGGTCATTGAACTACGACTTCTGATACAATGGATTGAAGTAATTGTCAAGAATGGGCGATTGATGGACACTCAAGTGTATTGTACAGAGGGCACTCTCCCTTTAATAATTGTTGAGTACAGATGTATCTGATTGCACCAATTATTATGATGTAAAGGATGTAATGTGAGTCTCATGTTGATGGGGTTTGAAAACTTAATAAAAATAAATAATTTAAAAAAAAAGAAAAGTAAGGGCTAAGCCAATAGTTACTGTCACAAATTCCCTTTTTCCCCTTGTTTCAGTTGTATCTGATTGAGTTGGTGACTGTTTGACTCTAATATTGCAAAATGTAATTTACTGCGCAGGATGCATACCCTTGCTTGTTAGACACCCTAATTTATGTTGATGAGCGCACCTTTGCTTGACTGAATGCATGACCTCCCCTGTTTCTCTTCAATTGATGCTGGGAGGCACTCTGGGAGATGCATTGGACATGTGCAATCGGCGGCTGCTGCTGCAGTTAGTCCTGATAATATTGCCCTTGTCATCACATTTAGTTTTGCTGTCAGTTGACATTGTCATTGTATAGTGTAAAATGTATTTGTCTCTGTGCTTGTAAATGTACAAAAGAAAATGAAACAAAAATTAATAAATAGATTTAAACAAAAAAATAGAACTGCTGTATTCCAGTCTGTTGTGCAGTTCCCACTAATCCGTAGGATCTGCACACTTGTTGGACAACATAGTTTGGGTGAGGTGCCTAGACTGATTCTGGGCACCCCCGCAGGATATGTTGGCCTAGAGACCAGCTAGCTCACAGTGCCGCCATAAGCCCCCTAACCCTACCAGTGAGCGAATAGTTTCTGGCAACCACTGAACATGACAACTCTGACCCCTCAGGGATCTTGGTAACTGATCAGAACCTCTTGCTCAGTCACTCGTGCTCATTTGATCTCTGAGAAATATACAGAGAATACTCACTGGGACGTTTTCAATATATTTATTGAACCAACGTAATTCTTGTATAAAATACATGTGCTGCGATAATCAGTAGACAGAAGCAGATGAAAGTGATTACAAGCATCAAAAGAGTAAGTAGTAGATACAGTTCTACCATGGTGCTAAAAAAGTGTATGTATGCAGGCATATAAAACAAGGTAGTAATCAGGCATACTCCTATGCGGAGCCTACTCTGTGTGTACCTAGAGTGTGGGTAGGTGTGAAGCCAAGAATCCCCCAATGGATGATCCAACCCCATTACCTGGCGGGAGAGAATGTAGGGCCCCGTCGTGGTCACAAACTATACACCCCTCACAGAGATGTCAGACCGCTGCTTGGTGAAGTCTCAGCATGCAGGGACCCTCTGTGTCAGCTGAAGTGCCTCCTCTGCTATTCCCCTGAGATGCTGATTATTTATAATAAAAAGCATCCTTGCCATTTACGTACAGATTAGCAATGTTATGGATATGTAGCTAGCCCTGTCGCCCGTGGATAATGATTGAACAAAATTTGTACATTTGTGCGTAAAGGTCTTGTACTTGGTGTTCAAGGCATTGTGATAATGTTATGCGAAGCCAGATGTGTAAACAGAAGTAGTTTCAGAGAATCTAATCCAATATTGTCACACAAGCGAATATGTACAAAAGGTCACAGCAGAAATGTTATTGTGAAAAAGAGGACAATATAAGAAATGAAGCTTTGCTACATGGGCCTAACCCGGGCACATAACAAATTTAGTCAGAATACGTCTCTGAGCGAGAGTCACTTTGGAATATCCAATGCACAGAAGTGGTACCAATTCACGTTCTCGCAGGTGGGGAATAGTTCTAGTCAAGGTTTTCCCCAGTTCTGAAAGAGGCCTTGAGCCACCTTCGGACGCAGCCACCATTCATGGTCCGTGAGGCAACAACGGCTGAGTTCATCCAACCTGACATTTAGAGATCTCACCAGGTGCTGCGCCACCAGTAAAATGTCCTGACATACCAGCAATATCCAGCAGTGCAGAGCCTCCTAGGCACAGGGTCCATGACCCCATTCTGCCCTGCTTGTTACAGTACCACATGGCAGTAGTGTTGTTCATGAACATCTGGACCAGCTTCCCTTTGTTGGAGGGTAGGAAAGCTTTCGATGCCAAGTGAATCACCCCCAGCTCCAGAAGAATGACGTGGACTCGAGTCTCAGCCAGAGACCAGAGGCCTCTAATATTCACTTCTCCCTGATGGCCACCACAGCACAGAAGCGATGCATCGGTCTCCACTGTCAGCTCTGGGTGCTGAAAGGGGAGTGGTCTACTTTTGACCCTATCTCAGTCCAATACCCACCATCACAGATCTTTTGCAGTCCCTTTGAAGTCTGGACCAGGTCAGAGAGATACCCTTGGTGTTGTGCCCACTGGGACTTAAGACCCCCCTGCTGAGCTTTCATATATCATTGAGTGTACTTTACCAGCAGGATGCACAAGGCCATCAGACTGAACAGTGAGAGTCAGGCTCACCAAAATCCAGGATTGAGGTTGAAACATTGGGACAATAGCCCGAATGTCCTGGACTCTCTCCTCTGTAGGATAGGCATGGAATCGCACCGACGTCTAAGGAGTCAAGTTTGATTTTGGCATGTTGATAGTAAATCCCAGTAAATGCTGGAGGTCTGCCATAGTCTGCAGGTGGTTGATGACTGCCTGGGGCGAGCCTGCCACCAGCAGCCAGGCATCGAGGTAGGGGAAGACTGAGACTCCTGAACTCCGCAGATGTGCCACAACCACCACCATCATCTTGATGAACACCCGAGAGGTGCTGGTGAGACCAAAGGGGGGCACAACCAAATGGAAATGCTCCTGGTCCCCATGAACTGCAAGTAACACCGATGGGCCTGCAGAGAGGGATGTGAAAATAGGCATTCTGAAGGTCTAGCGCTACCAACCAGTCTCCTGGGTCGAGTACAGAGAGGACCTGAGGAAGCATGAGCATCTTGATTTTCTCTTTCCCAATGAAAGCATTGAGAGCGAGCAGGTATAGGATAGGATGGAGGCCTCCGTCCTTACTGGGCACCTGAAAGTAGCAGGAATAACATCCACAACCAACTTCTGATGGTGGCACCCTCTTGATGGCTCATTTAGCCAAAAGAGCTTGCACTTCCTGGTATAATAAGGAGAGGTGGCCCTCCGTCTGCCAGTCTAAGGATGGTGGCAGGGATGGCGGGGTTTCTGTAAATGGAAGGGCTTAACCCCACTGGACAATTTGAAGCACACACTTGTCCGAACTTATGGTATGCCATTTGGGCAGGTCGTGCCTGATCCTGCCGCCAACAGGGTGCCCATGTTGGTGTGAGGGCTTACTAAAGAGGCTTGGAAGCAGTGGCTGCCGGAGGGGTGACAGACTGGGCAAATCTCTGGCTCTGAGTCCCATGGGATTTGTGTGAGCTTGTCCTGGGCTTGAGAGTGCTCATGCAGGGTTTGGCCCAGGTCCCAGCAGGACATCAGAGAGGTCTTCATAGAAGGGCAGCAGGGGCTCTGAGTGCGAGATCACAGGCTGTAGCACCTCCGTGAAGACATTTGTCCTGACTTCCACCAATGGTAGCGTGAGGTCTAGGACCTCTGTTGCCCACCACAGCATCGTAGCAAAAGGTGTCCCTTCCTCTGTAGCCACACTAAGAGGAAAGACCAGACCAGTGTCTAGTGCGGTATCCAGGCCACTATTGTCAGCCAGGTCTTCATACCAGTTGTCTTCGGCCAAGGGTTCTTAAAAAGGGTCAGGATAGCTGTAAGGATTCACAGATCCACCCCAGTCATACTCTTCACAGGCCTGTTAGGAAAAGGAAGCACTGTCTCTGATCTGAAAAGGTTGTGGTCCAGTTGACGCAGTCGTCAACATCAGACGGTATCGGTCAGGATTCACATCAGTCAAGAATGACTATGGGGCAGATGTTGGTAAAGGGCATCAGCGGCACTGGCATCACCCGACCAATCCCAGGCAAAGGTCGTGGATGCACGACCAAAGTTGGTCTAGATCCAGGAAGAGATCTAGAGGACCCGAATGGCACAGAGAGGGAACCAGCCGGTGGTTACCCAGTCGGGCACTTCCCAAACCTGTGGAGCCCAAAGGCTCTCCATAGAGGTCCGTCTGCCCCCAAAAATGAGGTGCAACTCCTTGAGTTTGGTGGGGATCGCTCTGGGTCCTAGAAATTCAGGGAGGTGAGCAGCGGACCCAGGCTCAAACTCCTCAGTGAACCTATGGGGCATTGACTTGTGATGTTGTTCCAGCACCTCATCCAATTACTTTGACCCGTGGGGCAAAGTTGTATAGCGCTTTGACTTCTTGGTCTTATTTTTCTTTTGGGAATGACTCTGAGAGGGGGTCCAGGACCTTCAGCATGATCGGCACCTGGAGCGGTTCAAAGCCATCCAGTTTTGAGCAGTCACAAGCTTCATTGCTCGCTCCATATCTCCTTGGGGTTCACCATACAGCAGTTGGGGCAGGCCTTGGAGTAATAGTCTGCCTCTAGGCACCACAAGCAAACCAGGTAGGGGTCTGTCATAGACATTTGCCTGTAACATGCTCCACATGGTTTAAACCCCACAGATTTCTTAGGGGACATCCCTACGGCATACTAGGAGCAAAAAGGCTAAAAACGTCAAAAGTGTGGTAAAAAATCAACTGAGGTAGCTCTTCCAGATCTGCACTGATGGTGCGGAAAGAAAGGAACTGAGGTCAGCACTCTGGGATGGGGCCTATATAAGCACCATGCATGTCACATCCTCTGCAGACACTGTGTAGCCATTCGGTGCGAGCTACCAGCGCAGTGGTACTGCTCAAGATTTTCCAGATCCAGTCTGACACCTGGGGAATATTGTAAGATAAGGAATTTGTGGCTAAAAGTCTCTATCGGACTGATACAATACAGTGTTTACTTTAAAAAAAATTGCAATGTGCAAAGTAGGCTTGCAAAACAAGAACAGATTGGAAGTGTGAGTCAGAGCGTTTACTTTTGAAACACCAAGAAGTTTGTCATATAAGAAAAGATTAAAAGCCCAAGTATGAAAAGAGAATACATGTTTGCTGAAGTAATTGAGAGAATATCTGTAATAAATTGGAGTATTACTTGAGGGTTGTAACCACTTCAAGTAATAATCACCATCCTTGTCGAGGTGAACCACTTAAGTAGCTAAATCAATATGAGCTCTACACCCTGGTAGCTACTGGATAGAGCAGGCAGGCTTAAGTGAGGGGCTGATTACGATGGCGATGAACCCGCCACCGGCAGGCTGCCGTGGCGGGTTCACCACCATCGTAAGGTCAATTACCGCCCGCCAGATTAGGATGGCGTGCGGTGTGCCTGGCGGGCGGAAAGCCCGTCCACCAAGGCTCTGACGGAGGCAATTGTTACGATTGCCTGTCGGACCACGCCACATCCACAGAGTGGTAGCGGTGCCTAGCAGGCACCGTCCGCCAGATCAGGATGCTGGCAGGGATGTACTTTGGGGGCCCTTTGCGGGGCCCCCTTGTGCAGGGGCAGTTGGTGTATGGCCTGGGGGGCACCTATGGACTCTTGGGATGTGTGTGGGGAGTGTACTATGGTAATACTAGTGTCCTCCCGCATCTAACACTAAAATCCAGTTAAAAGCAGCCTCAGTAGCCACAAAAAACTCAAAGGCAGACGTTTGAGGAACAAAAGTAGAGTTCTTCTGGTGAATACACAAGAACTGTATTGGCTTTCTGTTCTCACCCTTTGAAGTGCACCCCAAGTGTTATACGCAAAACCCAGATACAGTAGTCTGGTAGGACAAAAGCAGAGTTCTTCAGCAACCAGACAGTGTATGCACAAGAAATGTTTTGACATTGTGTTCTCTCCCTTTGTAGTGTTACGTGTGGCTCAGCAGACTTGTCAAGCAGGATTTGACACTGTGCCAAAAAGGAGGCACATAGCCCCACCCTGCATCTTCTATAACATAAAGGGGAGTCATCTCTGGCCATTCACGTCAGCCTATAGTTTGCTCCTGGGAGGCATTGCACGCAGTATTCAGACAAAATATCGAATCAGTAATATCGACTTACACAATTATTTAGTTGGAAATATCGTGACACAAAAATATCGTGAGCAAGAATATCCTGGACAAGAATATCGATTTTAAGGTTAATATTGATTTTTAAAATATAGGTCATTAATGTGCTTTGCAAAAATATAGGGGCATATTAGCAAGACCCACGTTAAATTATCGCCATTTTAGCGGCAGGAAACTGCCGCTAAAACGGTGATAATGGGCTTGGTAATATGCGTTATAGAATTCCAATAGAAGCCCAGGTTAGATGTGCAGGACATCTAACCTGGGCTTCTATTGGAATTCTATAACGCATATTAGCAAGCTCATTATCGCCGCTTTAGCGGCAGTTTCCTGCCGCTAAAACGGCGATAATTTTAACGTGGGTCTTGCTAATATGCCCCATAGTTGTTTAAAATATCAATTTTTTTTTTTTTTTAAATTAGTGTTATGTATTTTAGTATATATTTTAAATGTATGAGATGTAATTTTTTTTGTAGAAGTAATGTCTATGTTTTTTAATATATGTGTTAAATTTTTAGTAGTTATCAAATTAAATTTAATTACATTTTGCGTTTTTTAGTTCTGTAGTGGGTTGTGGGTTTATAAGGGAATATGGTGGGAACTAATTTAACTATAATAAATTAATGATTATCTTTTATTTAATTATATTTATGTAATTTATATTTATTATCGTTAATTGTGCTTTTTATTTTTTTGGGGTAAATTGTATGTGTGGGTTGTGGGGTTTATAGGGGTAAAAGGTGGAAAGTAATTTATGTTTAATTACTTAATAATTTGTTTTCAATTAATATTAATTAATTGATTATCAATTATGGTAATTGTGTAATTTTTTAGGTGCAGGTTGTGGGGTTTATAGGTGTAAAGGGTGGGAAGTAATTTATTTTTAGTTAGTTAATAATTAGTTGTTTATTAATATTAATTAATTGATAGTTATGGTAATTGTATAAGTGTTTTTTTTAGGTGCGGTTTGGGGGTTAATAGGTGTAAAGGGTGGGAAGTCATTTTGTTTTTATTAATTACTTGGTAATTATTATTATTAATCGATAATCAATAATTATGTTAATTGGTTAATTACATTTTTTGGGTGTGGCTTTTGGGTTTATAGGTGTAAAGGGGGAGAGTAAATTAATTTTACTTCATTTATAATTAGTTCTTAAATACTATTATTTATTTAAATGTTTAATTAACTTTTTTAAAGTTTAATTTTAGGTATTGGTTGTGGGGATTATAGGGGTGGGAAGTTAATTAATTTTAATGAATTATAATTTGGTTTTAATTAATAATATTTGTTTGATAATTAATTATGTTAATTGTGCAAATCTTTTTTTTTTACGGTTGTGGGGTTTGTAGCGGTATGGGGTGGGAAGTAAATCAATTTTAAGCAATTGTTTTTTGTAATTAATAAATATTATAATTGATTGTGTTGTGTGTTTTGTGGGGGTATATTGTGGGAAGTACATTAATTATAATTAATAATGAATATTTAATGAAAATGAATTTGTTTTTGAATATTTACATTAATAGTGTAAATAATTTTTCAGGTGCAGGTTGTGAGTTTTGTGGTGTTATAGGGTAGAAAGTCATTAAACTAAAATTAGTTAATTTTTTTGTTAAATGATTTCTAAATAAAAATATTTATTTGTATGAAAATTATTTTGGATTTTATTTATAATTAGGGCTCCCGGTTTTATGGTATTTTATTTTTTACATTTCTATAAGTATTAACCCATATTTATTTTTTGCTAATTTTATCTATATTTATCCATTTTTATTTTGCGCTTAGTGTAAAGAAATTAAGCCGCATTGGGTGTATTTCCAAATTTATTTAACAGACAAATGTTTTTGCTCTTGTTTGAATGTCCAATGGTTTTTAGCTAGTTACAGTATAATACAATCAGTTGAAACAATTTGCATTGTACAATAGCTTAACCCACTGTTCTGCTGCAGGTATTTATGCTCCATGAAGAAATCTTTTTTAATTGTGTAAACTCCCCTGCTTGTCAATATGCACAGCTTGGCCTAGCATTCATGTAAAAATGGAAAACTGGGAGCCAAAATTTTAATAATATTTGTAGGTATTTGTGATATGTATTTAACATTATAATATGTTTTTATTTTTTCAAATTATTTATATTAAATATATCTTTTTTTATTTACTTTGTTTTTAAAATATTTTGATTTTGTTTAAGATATTTTGTTTGTTTTTAATGTTGAACTGACTGGAGTGGGAATAGTTAATTTCACCCCTCCGCTATTCAGCACTTTCGCTACTGTTGCATTTATTGGAGTGGGAACAGTAAATTTTACCATTTTAATGGTAAATATTGTGGCCCTCTTTACGATGTCGGTTGGAAAGACCATCCTACCGACTCGTCCTCGGATTCATTCCGCCCGACTCGACCGCGATGTCTCCGACCACCGTATTATGATGCATCGCAGGTAAAACTTCGACCACTCACTGTCAGGCAACTGTGGTTTCTGGTGGGCTGGTTGGGCTGGGTGGGAAGGTATGTGTAGGACAGGACCTGATGGGAGATGTACTTATAGCAACCACCACTCCTCCTCCCACCCATCCCAAGCAGCTCACCTGGGCCCATGTCTATCTGGCAGTAAGGGGACATGTACTATCAATATGGCTGACACTGGTGGCTGGTGTCTGACTTGACCTCAACTCCCATCAAGGCTTGTGCTCCGAACACCAGTCCCCAGTGTCAGCCATCTTGCTAGTCCATTTCCACTCACTGTCAGGTAGCTATAGGCCCATCTGAAGTGGTTGTGCTGGGTGGGGGGAGGAGTAGTTGCTATTACTCCAACTCCCATCAGGCTCTGCCATACACACACTCTTCCCACCCATCACAGCCAGCTCCCCTTGAACTCTGATTTCCTGAAAGTGAGTGGTAATGTACTGTCAAAATGACTGACACTGTGGACTGGTGTTTGGAGCAAAAGGCCTTGATGGGAGTTGTGGTCAACTCAGACACCAGGCATCAGTGTCAGACATCTTGATAGTACACTTCCCCTCACTGTCAGGAAACCATTCTTCCTGGTGGCCTTGTTGAGCAGGGTGGGAAGAGTGTGTGTGGTACAGGGCCTGATGGGAGATGTGGCCATTGTAAATACTCAACCTTCCACCCAGCACAAAAAGCCTACCTAGAACCTTGCTTTCCTGACAGTGATTGGGAATGTACTGCCAAGATGGCTGACACTAGGGACTGGTGTTTGGAGCTCAAGGCCTGGATGGGAGTTTTGCTCAACTCAGACAACAGGCATCAGTGTCAGCCATCTTGATAGTACACTTACTCTCACTGTCAGGAAAGCATAGTTCCAGGTGTGCTGTTTGGGCTGGTTGGGAGGAGGAGTGGTTGCAATGACTACATATCCCATCAGGCCCTGTCCTTCACACACCTTCCCACCCAGCACCCCTGGAACTCTGTTTTCCTGACAGTGAGTGGAAATGAACTGCCAAGATGGCTGTCACTGGGAATTGGTGTCTGACTCAAACATAACTACCAACTGGGCCTTGTGCTTCAACCACCAGGCACCATCTTGCAAGTACACTTCCCATCATTGTCTGGACAACACTCTTCCTGGTGGTTTGGTTGGGCTGGGCAGAGAGAATGAGTTTAAGTTTGACAAATAGCCCATCAGCACTCAAACCCCAGCTCATAAAATTAGTTAGCCATAAATTAACAAAAATACAAGTTTTAGATCTCATCTAACTACGGAGTCAACTGAAAAAATCCATGAGCTGTGTATGCACAAAGCTAAGCAGTCACACATTTGGCGCTTTACAGGAATTCACTTGAGTGTTACGAGATGAGAACAATAAGCACCTCACTCACACCATGAGCACAAAATTCCAGGGAAAGCAAAATACTGTGAGTGTGTAGGCAACCACACCTATGTAACTGCTGAGACATGGATTAAGACCAGTACATCATTGTTATCCTACATATGTGGAGCACACTAAGCCACCAGTGTCATCTACAGAGTGTCAGGTGCCAAGCAGCCACCAGTGTCATCTACAGAGTGTCAGGTGCCAAGCAATGTCTTTGGACGTGTCATAAGAACTAAACATAACATGCTCATTTCTGCACATAGGTGGAGCTGATTATCAATCCACATCTTCTCAAACTTGCATTGTTCTTCAAAAACATGGTGAGCATCATGGATGAAGGAGGCCAATCTATCATCATAAACTAATTGTTAGGTCCAGTCATTTACGTAATGGGTACAATTTGAGGTACATTGGACATTCACACAGTTGATCTGGGAACTTCACCAGACAAAATGATGACAGCCAGTCCCAGACTCCAGCCGACCAGGAACTCACCGGCATTGAGGTCTCTCAAACAGCGGAGTGCGTTTGGGTCATGCCGTGCGCAGTGATTTTGAGCGCCGGGTGTTTGTCTCTTTCTGTAAAATCATTGCAAACAGCACCACACGCAGCGCAAGAGGGCGCAGCTTTCTTTCTGCTGCTCGAGTAGATTTTCTACTTAAGCTGCAGCTTTCTTAACGTGAAAGGAAGGTTTCTCAACTAGACCTGCCGTGACCACTCACTTTGAGAAATCCAACCACCCGCCTTCAGAAATCTCGCCAGGAGGTTGATTTTCCTCACTCGCACTCGCCAACTAGACCTTGGAGTGTGGAATGCAGAAAACACAGCTAACTTCTCGAACGGAGTTCAGCAGCGAGGGTTAATCTTGACTTCAGGAGGCCAAACGCCTGCTCTACTATCCGGCCATGGGTCTCATTAAAGCGCACTTCTGCTGGGGTGACTGGGTTACGCCGTGGTGTCAGTAACCATGGCTGGTTGGGGTATCCAGAGTCTCCTACATTAAACACAGAAATAAGTTCAGTTGTCAAACAACATATCACTATCTGACATACTACCAACATACAGTACAACATTTATATACATCACCTACCAACAAGCCAGGCCCGGTCAGGTTGCAGTGAGTCATCGAATGGGGGATGATGCTGTTACACAGGATATGTGTGTCATGTGCAGAGCCAGGGAAACGGGCACAGATGTGTGAGATGCACATGTCAGCCAAACACACCACCTGGACATTGATGGAGTGGAAATGTTTGCGGTTGCGATACACCTGTTCATTGGCATGTGGTGGTATCAATGCAACAGGAGTGCCATCAATAGATCCAATTACATGGCGGATCCGTCCTAATGCATAGAAATCACCCTTGATGTCAGATAATTGTCCAGGTTTAGGAAACTTGATGTAGTGGTCCATGTAATGGGCCAATGCCTGCAACACATCACGAAGGACATTACTGAACATGGGCTGGGACATTCCACCCGATGGTGCCACTATGTTCTGGAATGTTCTCGTGGCAAAGAAATGCAATGCTGCCATCACCTTCACCTTGGGGGTTAGTGCTGTTGGATAAGTGTGACGAGGCCACAATTGAGGTGACAACTGTTGGCACAACTCATCAGTTGTTGCCCTTGTGAAACGGTATTTCCTGATGATGTCTTGTTCTTCCAATGTTTGTAGGTCTGGAAAGGGCCTGGACACAGGAGGCTGTCTGCCGCCCATCTGCGATACCTATGTGTAGAGTGTATACATAGTTGGTGTCAGTTCAAAATGTACCAAGCAACATGCACTTAGACCAACAGCCAAGAAAAAATAAACACACCTAAAACTACATGTCACTGAAAATACACATTTCAATGAACAATTTTGAACTTGGATACATATAACAGCATGCAGGTTATTGCTAGATATGTTTGAAAGGTTTAGTGACACAGCAATTAAAGTGCAGTAGTGTAAACCTCACTAGTGTCTGTGATTGTTCATGTAGAGCAAGCAGGACATACTCCAAACGTCACAAGGCAAAAAGCCTAGATTACAATTTGTGAGAAGAATCATATATAAAGCATGCTATGATTTTTTTTCTTCAGATTTGTGTGTCCCCAAAATGGATTTGTTGTTAACTGTCATTCATGAGTGAATTGTGATGTAAGTGTACAATTATGTTAGTATGGCATATGGTCCATGAAGTACAAGCACTTGGTTAGTAGGTATCCTAGATATTTGTGCCTCTGTTGGCTAGATGTCAATGTCAACATTGGTTTTGTCTATGGGTGTGACTTGAAGTTACAAAGCTTTGTTTATGAAAACACACTTCAACATAGTTCATGCTTTCGGATGTCAGCAATTGTGGCAAAGTACAACAGTTTAGGAGAAGCTTGCTGCATATGTTTATAATGTGCTGAAAGATAACTGTCTCATCAATACACCTGGATACATATGGACTTTGACTACATGGCAGTGACTTTGGGCACACCATTGTATACAACGTAATGGTATGTGACTTGATAGTGGCGGACCCATGTCTGTGCCTTCCATAGATCTGGTAGACTAGTGGTAATGACAACCTTGCCACTGGTGGCATGCCACTGTAGGCCTTCAAGGCTGTGGACCCATATGATACATTTCCTGTGCCCATGATGAGTGTAAGTAAGCATTGTTCTGACGGTGTCCCAACCCTGTTGCCCTCCAGGACTCCACATTTTGCAGATATTGATTTCTATTGTCCAGTGCGTTTAAAATTAGATGTCAGTCATGACATCCTGATTTTGTTTGGATACATCATGTGGATGGTGTGTGTATCCATGACATGTCTCAGTAAGTTACAGTGTGTTACTCTCTTTACAGTGACACAATTGTTATTTGTGTTAGTTGGATGTGTACACAGCGTATGGTACATGAATGGTTGTCACACAATTAGAATGCTAGTGATGACATGCTGTGATTATAAAGTTGTACAGTACCTACCATTGTAATGTACGTCTCATTCTGGCCTTATGTCACAGTTAGAGTGTGAGAGTCTGGCTATTTCCAAATTCTGGGATCTGGACATAGGCCACATCATGCTCATGTGAAGTTTCTTTTGATTTTGATTTGGTGCACACATGGCCGTGTGTTTGCTCATACACCGAGAAATATGATGCACCAGACCAGAGTATGGTAAGCAGCAAGATAGGGATGTATGGTCTATCTATCCCAGGCTGATGTTAGTTGCAATATGTTGTCAAAGCTTTTCAATTAGTATTTGTGTGATAAGTGAATGTGAGTGTGTCTATATGGCCAGAGAGGATGTGTGACAAGCTAACTGTGACCAAGACATAATTTATTTATTTAAAGTTTTGTATAGCACGAACATGGCCCAAGTGGGTATCAAAGCGCTTTACATACGAGTTGTGGAAGACATAGGTAGATAGCTGTGGGAGAAAAGTAGAGATATATACATCAGGTACACAATGACATATTAGAAGGCGACATTGAGGCCGTAGCAATTGCCAGGTAGCAGATTAATCGGCTAAACAAGATAGGAGATAAAAGGAGAAAAACTTCTAGTGCAGCGCAGTGCTCATCAGTAGAGCTTTCACTTCCTTTTTGAAGGCAAGTGTTGAAGGAATCAGTCTTGTTTCCACAGGTAGGGAGTTCCAGATTCTCGGGGCAATACCAGAGAATGTACGATTGTATGTTTTCATTTTTTTAAATTTCTTCGGCTTGCGCAGCAAAGTACTGGAGCTCCTTGAGGAACGGGAGCCACCCGATAGTTCGAGCTTATTTGCCAGGTATAGTGCTTGGTACTTCAGGCTTGTGGTTTTGTTCTTTATTCTACTTGTTTTTTGCATTGTGACAAGCTTTATGTTGTTCCTTTGAAACCTATTGTGTATTCTGATTTGACATGGGTTTGTTAGTGTGCAGTCATAGGGATGTGTATCATGAGTGTGTGTCTAGCTTTTCCACCAAACTGAGCAACTTGCTACTGCATTTCACATATGGGCAGTAGTTTTAAATTTTGTTGTTTCAGGCATATCATGATTCTGAGATGGGATATGACACGCCTAGCATTGTAACTAAGATGGCAGACAGTTTGTATTTGCTAAATGCTGTGATAGTCATATCAGTTAGGGGACACACCGGTGACCTAGCTACATGGGGATTAGGAGTTGTCGCAATACTTTAAGGAGTGTATTGGGCTTGTTGTGTCCAAGATATGTCATCTACTTGTTCAGGGACAATGCTGGGTGCTGCATGGTCTGTGTGTGTCACTTATGTTTCAGACATTTAGGCAAAGTCTATTCATTTCAAAGGGTATTTTTTATGTACATCAAATTGACCTGTTGGGAATGCTAGGCTATGTCAAGTCCTGTTAGTACAGTCTGAGTGAACAACCTTTTTCTGTGCTTGGTCATCCAATGCCCCTTCGATTCCCCCTCATGTGGCACAGCTGAAGGTATACCTTTTCAGCATGACAATGCATGGCAACAATCTCCTTCTTGGCTCAGTTCATGCAAGCAGTCTGAACCTAAGTCGTTGGTAACAGGAGTGGTGTGGAGTCAATTTAGTTCAGGGTGGATGTTGTGTGCCAGTCTGGGCTGACACTGCCCAGGGACAGCTGCCCAGGACCTCACAAATGCTAATGACTACAGAGCCCAGCAACCGAGCACTGCCTTTAGTGGGCTTTCACTGTTACGAGCTACAGGTGGACAGAGCCCTCCCTTGGGTTTTCAGCCATAGTCCATCAGGGTGATGCACAATCAACGCAAAACACCCCTCACCTGGGACTCTTAGGAATGGGCTTAGATGTCAATGTGTTTGACAAAAACGGCCCTTCAGTTTACAGACTGGAAGGAGAATGTTTAATCGGAGTTTCTTTTCATGCCACACTTGACTTGCTCACACCCCTCACTCAGCGTACACAATGCATCGTCATTATGGCATGTGGCCACATAACTTGAGGGTGCTATGGATGTGACCGCAACCTACCCCTGCCTGGATGACCATCGGGGAATCCTATGGTATGCCCCCACAACAGAAGTCCGACAACCATAATTGCATCGTAGGACATTGGGCACTGCTCAACAGGAATGAGGGCAGAGTGAGAAGAGTTGAGAATGGATGAGTTTTTGGGAATTTTTGCACACTTTTCCACTGACAATTGTTTTGTCTGTACAAGCTAGGACTATACAATTTTACCCACACAATATTTGTAGTTGAGCATATGATATGTGTGTATGTTGTCATTTGTGTATAGATGACAATGGAGTACTTTTGAGATATTCTTGATGTTGGCAAAGATCACACAGAGATGAACTTGGAGTGTTGTTATGTCTAGTGGATTGCCCTGTGCTACATGTGATAATCCGAGTGGACTTTGAGTGCACAGAAGTGTTGTGGGCCCATCTGCTGCGCATGTGCTACAGGAGCCTGTATTACACCCATGCACTATATTGACAGACAGGGGAAGAGGTGAATGTTGGGATGTGAGGCCTAGCTGCACATGTGGTTTGAAAGGTTGATGTTGTATGGACTGAGCTAGCTAAACAAGGGTAGAGGTGAGAGAGACCTGTGTTTCCATTTTGGAAATGGATTGGAGACTCAGACGTGATAAGGGTTGAACAAATAATTGTTATGGGAGTGCAAGGGAGGAGTTAAGGTCAAAGGCAGTTCTTGGATAGGATACATGAAGTATCCTCATTATTACAATGTGACATTTTTTTAAACGCTGGGGTGTGGGAATCAGAGTGTGGGACCTTGTAAAACTGTTTAAAGCCTGTGCGAGGTATGCCAGAAATAGGTAGATGTGATTGAGTTAGAACCAGCTAGACAAGGTTAGAGGCTAGCAAGAGATGAGAGCTGTAGTCTGTGGCACTTCAGTGAGAGATGACTGTTGTAAGGCAGTGTCATTGAGAAAGTTAGTTGTTAATGTGCAGAAGCCAATAGTGGTATGGAGCATGGAACTGAGATGTGGATGTGACAGAGCCACAGTGAGACAAGGTTAAAGTTTTGATTTGAAACAAAGTGGATAGTCAAGGATATACACCAGTTATGTAAGTTAGGGTACTGGATGGGGAGATGCGAGTTGTTGGCCAGTAGATGGATGTTGTGTTTTAATCTGTGGATGCACTAGTTTATCAAATGACTATTAGTAGTCCTTAAGCAGAGTAGGGTGAGTGGTGAGAGGCAAATTAATGAGGACCGAATTATTGAGCAATGTAAGTGTCTGGATGAGAGCTGTGGTGAGGTGTTAAGTGAGAATGTCAGAGTTAGATATGATGCTGCACCTTGTGAAAAAAATGCAGTCCAAGCCATTAGTGAGGGGCAAAATGGAGATGAGAGGTGTACATTTGACATGATATGTTTAACGTTTGCTGAGGAGGTGATGAGTACAGTACATTGTGTGCATAGCATGAATGGGAGAGGTGTTGTGTACATAGTGATGAAGAGTGCTGCTGGGAATGTAGGTGTGGATGTAAGAGGTGCAGAATGAGAATGTGAGAGTCTAGGTGGAAGAGTTGGAGTACAAGGGTGGAGCTTGGAGGTCAGAAATGGTTTTAAGGATGGCATCACCAGAGAGTGAGTGTGAAGAGCTTGTGTATGATGGATAGGTTGAGAGGTGAGCATGTACTTTGAGGTGGATGTGAGAGTGGTCAGACCAGCACAAGTAGACATTATGCAGGCCAAGAGGTAATATTGAAATGTACACATGGAGAGGATAGGTCGATGAAAGTATGCAAAAACAGTTGACAGAAGAACGTTTAGGATGTAGTATGTGTTAGCTGCAGCTTGCCGTCTGCCAGCCACTGATTGTTCATGACAGATTGTTGACATGGCTGCTAGTTTAACACTAGCATATGCAAAACCTATTGGCATCACAGGGCACATCCCCTCCACCAAGCCTTGCCTTGGCTGAGTTGTGTGTGGGCCCTTTGTAGGTAGATGTTGTCACTGATTGCTCTGTCTTCCCCTTGGATACTGCCATGGAATGGAGGTGTTAAGGGTTCATGTTTACTTTCATGAGGCAGAAACATTGAATGGCAGTACATTGATTAGAGGGCCATATCCCCCCCAAGTGAAAACTATAGAATGTGTGTTGGTGGCCCACCTGGGGGCAGACTACTCCTGAAACGCCTCTCTACACTTCCCAGTACACTACACACACATGGGTACTCATGGCATTCTGACTTTGAATGTCAGAGGTATGTGGATGCCAAGGAAGAGACACGCATTGTGATGATATATCTGGATGCGCTGGGAAAAAACACATTGCACTGTTACAAGAGACACATGTGACACCGGAACATTATACCCAGTTCCAGAAATGTTTGTAGAGCCAATATTTTTGCATAATCTTATCCGGTTTGGCAAGGGTAGCCCTTGTGTGGGTCTGCACGGGGGGTCCCATTTAGCCCATTAGATACTACCATGGAGCCTGAGGGCAATATGTCTTTGTAGAGGTGCTCCTAGATGTTTTCTTAGATTATGGGGCAGTATTTCTGTGCCGAATGTGGACAAACTGGACTTCATTCTACACCTATCCCTTTCCCCACTTCTCTTTGCCGTGACAATGTAGCCGCTAGCCCAGCAAATTTGTCAGGGGTGGTAAGCATGGTGAGTTCCACTAGGCGAAGAGGTACATGTAGTATCCATTGATGAAGAGAAAATGCTGCTCTATATTCAGTCTCTCTGCAGGGACACTCCAGAGTTTCTGTGAGACTATCAGATTTGCAGAGTGTGTCGAATTTGTGTGTTAACTGGGCCAAGTGTTGTATTTTTCCCACCTGTGTGGAGTATCCTCCACAAAAGGTGAAGGCAGGTGAGCAGAGGGTGATGCGTGAGCTTCATGTGTTTTTTGTACTTTGTGATCTGTAACTGTCATGATGCAAACTATCTCATTGTGCAAACCTGAGCAAGGCCATATGCTCCTTATGTCCACAGATGGCTTTTTGTTGCGCTCTGTCAGTTACAGGCCAAGGATGTATTTCACTTTCAAAGGTGGAAATGCTCCCCTCCATCTTGTAATTTTCCCATCACCTAGCGGTGGCTGTGCCTCGTGCCACCTCCAGGGAGTTGGACACCATGCTGCGAGAGCTGATATGTAATGGTGGCAGGATAAGTGTGGCTCTGTGGAGGCTGCATCTGCCTGTGTGAAGGCTGTCCAGGGTGTGCACTGTTTATGGGATGTTATGTGTCAGCACTGCTGCAATTGCCGGTGTGCTGTTGTCCGAAGTGGGCATGTTCCCAACATGCAGGGCACAGGAGCTGGTGAGATCAATGTTGCTCCCTGGAGCGCAGCTCCCCTGTGAAGCTGACAGCCTGATAAAAGTGGCTTATTTGAACTAAAAGGGCTTGAGGCTACTGAGGGACATGATCCCATACTCTCCGTCTGTTATTCTGCA
Source organism: Calotriton arnoldi (assembly GCA_963921515.1). Lineage (NCBI taxonomy): Eukaryota > Metazoa > Chordata > Amphibia > Caudata > Salamandridae > Calotriton > Calotriton arnoldi. Next base: position 2,439,981 of record CAWUFW010001134.1, on the reverse strand, counting down.
CTTCCTAGCACTTTTCCATAGAGGCATTGTTGGGAAGGACTAACAGAATGGACAGACACAGGATTAAGGTCAGTGGGGGACATATTCAGGGTCAAGTAGCACATTATCTTTGGCCAGTTGCAGGAAGATACTGGCATTCCAGGGGGCCATTTCTTGCACATGGCACACTGATAGCTGAGATGGGAAACCTGTGGCGAGTGACGGACACTGAATCAGTGCATCCCTCCCAACCCACGCCCTGCACATCATGGGTGGAGGTCAGAGACTGGTGAACTTATTGGTTGATGTGTTTGAACACATGAAGACTGACCCACTGTCACCCGCTCGCTGGCTATGGGACACTGATATATTATGAGCCCTCACGACCGAGGAGTGGGGATACACTAGGCACTACTGATGTACAGTATCTCATTATTCCAAACTCCAGTCAATTCAATTTGACATCCTGCACAGAACATGTCTCACCTCAGCTGTACGACCCCGTAAATTTGTGTCCTGCCCTCTGTGCCCACGGTGTAATACACCCATTTTGTATTTGATACATATGTTCTGGCCATGGCTGTATGCTGCAAACATGTGTTCTGGAGTTGCAGATGTACTTGGCCCAGTGAGGGGTTGGTTCAACCTCCTTCCATTGGAGGTGCTGCAGAGAGGGATATTCCTGCAGATGAGGTTTTTAAAGGTATCCAGTGAAAGAATGGATTTGTAATTTCTCATCACAAGCCAGGCCATTTGCATGCATTGTTAGGCTACTGCAGGCCCAACACTACAACACTTGGGCGCAGCGTCTCACTAATGGTGTAGGGCTGAGGCTACTGTACAGCGCAGGGAGTGTGTTGTTTGCCTCCACAGGATTGCAATAGCTAAGCTGTAGGACAACTTGTCACAGGACTTACAGGATACACAGGAAAAGCCACTGGATGGGTGAAGGACTTTGAAGGGTCAGGGTCACAGACACGTGGTCATGGACCTATCAGAGGTTGTCCGGACATAGCTAGATGAGGCAGCTGCTCTGTCATGTGAGACAGACTGGCTGCCTGACATTGCCTTCTTCGTTCACGTGTAGGTGTGTCTTTTAGAATTCACATATGCTACAATGTCAACTGTTGACAATGGTTACTGTACTGGAGGCCACGGTCTCACCCCCATGTGTGGACTGTGAGGTATGTGGGATGCTGACCTTCTAAATGCCTATGACCCCTCTGTGCTCGTCTATCTTGTTATGGTTATCGTGTTTTGGAAGTGGGTCAATATTGTACCATATGCTCCTGTTGAGCTATGCTTGACTCAATGATGAATGTTTGTTAAGCCCAGCTGATTGGATCTGAATTGCCTGCTTAACGTAAGATGATTTACATCCATTCCAATTTGTGCCTAATATATGATAATGAGCTGATAGTAAGGGATTTGTTTGGATGTTGAAATGACATATGTTAGCAAATGCAATTCCCTGCCTCTTTCTTTTGTATGTGAAAAGTTTTGAGATGTGTATCTTCCTTCCCCAGAGGTTTTGGATAGTGAACCTTCCTTTATGAACCTGTAGATTTGAAGCCTGCACCGTGTGGACTCTCATTACTTTAGACCTTTTTGAGTGCTGTATATCCAAATGGGACATTTTGATACCATGTCCTGACTGTACAGGTAGGCATCCTATCTCATGCCCATCAGGCTGGCCTCAGTGAACAGTGGTGGAGGAATGGCACAGGTCCACCAGGGGTGGAAAAACCTGGCCTGGCAATGTATATGGGGCCCCAAGATAGTTGTGTCCCAATGTATTTGAGTGGGGTGTGTTTGCAAGCAGACCTAGGTGCATGCTAGGAATTGTATGTAAGGGATTAATCTGTCTGAGTCCTGCTCTGGAGCTTTACTGGATCCTTCACATGTTGTGATTCATGACACATCCAACATCCCATGCTGGTTGTGACTCCCTATGATGACCTGGCTACCTGCCCTGCAGTGAGGCTAAGATAATGGAGAGCAGAGGCTTTGGTGAATGCCTGCTCCAACACTGCTGAACTCATCTGAACATAGAATGTGGGACTGCGCGATTGGGCTGATGGAGTGGCAGGTCAGGCTGGACTATATTAGTCAGTTTAGTGTTTTGATTCATGTATTGATCTGTCAACAACTGGTGCATCAGATTAAGAAAGTTGTCAGATTAGAAACAACCTAGGCCTAGCTTTTCCATCCAATTGGGTGGATGCATTGTATGGACACTTGACAGATCGGCCCAATCTTTTGACATCATTTTAATGTGGTGTTTATATATATATATATATGTTGTTGGCCAATTTACAGACATTCACACTAGATAATGTGCTTCTCACAAAGCTGGTTCAACAATGGCAGGGAATATATGGTGACCTGTAGTCACTTCCTGTGATGTGGCTTCCTATGACAAGACATCTTATGGAATTTATAGGTGGTTCATATATTCTGCTTCTGCCCGGGGAACTAATAATTCTAGGAGTGGCCAGTGCATATATTTCTGTGGACATCCTTTTGTGTGTGCATTGATGTTCTGTTGCCATAACATGTCACTTTTTGCGATGTGGTGTACTCATCCATACATTTATGTATGCATATATATATATATATATATATATATATATATATATATATATATATATATATATGTACTTATAGCTATTTCTAATCCAACCTTAAATTTGTGTTTATCCCAGTATTCAATGCTCAGACTGTGGATACCTGGTGATGACACTCACTAATTTACCATGCTCAACATGCTACGGGACACTTTAAACTCTATTGACTTTCGCTGGGTAGTTATGTTAATATGTAGGGTTAGGGGTCTAAACTTACCGGCGGCGATGAGCGTGTTGGTTCAGATTGTAATATTCATCATAGATGTATAGTAGAGGGATGAAATGTGCGATGGACTCCATAGCTGCAAAGCAGAGGTCACAGGAAGCGTGTTATGATGATATTCGGAGTTGAAATACTCCTCTACCGCCTGCTCTGTCGAGGTGGTTGGCCCAACAGATTCAGCGCATAGGAAATATGCATCATAATAGGGCGGACGGTTCCGGGGTTGGAAGTCACTACGAACGGCTCCATTCGGCGTTTCAGAAAGCTTCACGGTCGGAATTTGCAGTCGAAATCGAAGAAACCGGGTCAGTCATTAAGCAATGGGTTTTGGGCTTCATAATCAGCAGTCAGAACGACCGCATCTGAAGCAAGATCGGTCGGTCCGACCGACATCATAATCAGCCCCTTTATGTTTATACATATCCGACCGACTTCTTAATCAGCCCCTTTATGTTTATACATATATCTGTATATCTATATATCTATATATTTTATATTATTTAAACAATTTTACATTTTAATATAATTTACATATATTAGTTTAATTATATTTTTTAAATCGACATAAGCTAATATATGTATATAGATGTGGGTCTCAGTTTTTGAAAGTAGGTTTATTTGTTATATTTGTTAAAATATATATTAAAAATATTTTATTTGTATTAAATTAATGTTATCATTTAATATATTTTATTTTTAATATTTGAATCTGTATAAATTTAAAAATCGATATTTAATACAACTATTTTTGTAAACTATATTTTTGCACTTACCTTTTTAAGTATAGGTAGTCGATATTTTTGTTGTCAATATTTTTGCCTCGATAATTTTGTAGGACAATGTTTTCCTAGACGATATTCTGTCAGTGAACCATTTCACGCATATTCCCACCTATTCAGAGGCTAATTACTGCCTGGGAAAAGCTGGAGAGCAAATTCAAATTAGCTTCCATGAAAGTCAGGCAGGGAAACGGTAACTTTCCAAAAGTTACTTTTCTTTAATATTTATTAAAAATCCAACTTCACCATGAATTGAATTTTTAATAACTATTAAAAATAGTTGTTTGTTTTTCTAGCATGTCCCATTCCCAAGATACAGTATTAGTATTTAATACTGCATCCCAGTGTTTTCCTATGGAACAGCCAGCCTTGCAACATGAACATAGCTTTGAGGTGAATATCACTGTAAAAACTTGTTTAAAAATAAATGTCTATATGTCCTACTTTTAAATACCATGCAACCTGCCATATGGGTCATAAAGAGGTGATTGACTCAACCCCTCATCGGCTCCCGACATCGCCACTGCAATGCCAGCGAGATACAAAATCGCTCAACAGGACCGTCTTCACACACCAGGAGGAGTACTCACTATCATCTACAAAAAAAATATCAAATGCACAACATCCAAAGAGATTGCCATCCCATTCATGGAACACCTGCACTTCAAGCTGCAAACCTCTGAAACCTTCACCCTGTGCGCAACCCTTGCCTAACAACCACCTGGACCACGAGCCACCTTTACCGAACTCATCACTGATTTCATCTCTCCGCTCACCATCTACTCCAGAGTCTACAGTCTCCTCGGTGACTTGAACTTTCACCTGCAAGACCAAAATGACCCCTGCTCCATAGCACTCCTTGAAAGCTTGAGCAATATCAGACTCACCCAGCTCATTTCAGATTCAACACACAGTGCAGGACATACACTGGACCCCATTTTCATCATAAGCGACAGCATCAAATACAATTCCACCAAACCACTCTCATGGATCGACCACTCACTCATCTACTTCCAAATCAGCACACCTCAAGTCAAGACCCCTACTAGGATCAGCATTCCAAGCCACAACTAGGCCAAAGTCACAGAATCAGGACATCAACAATTTTGACAACTAGATCAAGTACTGCATGGACTCCCTTGCACCCATCAAAACCACAAGCATATTAGATCAAACAAGCAGGCTAGCTGGTACACAGAAGACCTCCGAAAGACCAAATAACACTGTAAACAGATAGAAAGGAAATGGAGAGCCAACCATGACACCACTGACAGAATAACCTACAAGGCTGCACTTAGACACTATCACCAGCAAATACAAGACCCCATGAAAAAAGCACTAGTGGACCGCATCAAAGGAAGCTCCAATAGCTGCAAGGAGATCTTCTCAATCGTCTAAGATTTTACTGAGCCCTCAGCCACTCTTAACATCGCTGCCTCCCAACAACTCTGCGATAACCTTTTCAACTTCTTCCACAGCAAAATCACAAGTTAACTCATTACTAACCTATCCACCTTAACTCATTACTAACCTACCCACCACCAACCAAGTCGGTCACCTGATGGAATGGACAACCCTCACCAGAAACGACGCAGTGCCAATCGTGCGGACCATCCACTCAGGGGCCCTAATGGTCCTAAGCCCCCACCACATCTACTACCCGGGAACATCACCAATCAGCATCACCCTTACGCACATCATTAGCTCCTCCATTAAGTCCGCCACTTTCCCGGATTGAATGGAAACTTTCAGAAATCAATGCACTCCTCAAGAAGCCCTCGGCTGACCAGACTCAACTCAGCAACTTCTGACCCATCTCCCTGCTCCCCTATCCAGCCCAAAAAAATGAGAAGGCCATCAACAAACAACTCATAAACTTCACCATCTTCTAGTTAAAACTCAGTCAGGATTCAGAAAGATCCACAACACCGAAACAGCGCTCATCATGGCCAATGATGACATTCGACCCATCCTGCAATACCCTCATCAGAATACTCAATGAGATTGGCATACAAGGATCCACTCTCAAATGGATCTGTTCCATCCTCATGGGAAGAACCTAATAGGTTAGGCTACCACCCTTTACATCAGAGACCAAGAAAACTACATGCAGAGTCCCACAGAGATTGTCCCTCAGCCCCACTCATTTCAACATATACACCGCTCGCCAACATCATACATTCACAAGACACCACCATCATCTCCTACGTCAATGACACTCAAATCATCCTCTCCCTGATGGACAAGACAAACACCGCCAGCACCAACTTCACCAACTGCATGAACATGGTTGCAGACTGGATGCAAACCAACTGCCTGAAGCTCAACTCCAATAAGCCAGAAGTAGTGGTCTTAGGCAAGACCCCCCCATGGGACACCACATGGTGGCTATCAGAGCTAGGACCCAGGGTCACACCCAGAGACCACACAATAAATTTAGGGATCATCCTAGATGGCAAGCTGAACATGATGGCTCAATTCAACGCAGTGTGCACCTCCTGCTTCCACATCCTATGTATGCTGCAAAAGATCTGAAAATGATTGCCTCAGAACACCAGGTGGACCATCATGCAAGCACTCATCAACAGCAGGCTGGACTACGCCAACTCTCTCAATGCTGGAATCGCCAAACCACTCCAATAAAGACCCCAGACCATCCAGAACACCACTGCAAAACTCATACACAGCCTCCCACACGGCACCCACATCTCAGAAAGCTTCACTGGCTCCCTATTCAAAAGCGCAGCTAATTCAAACTTCTCACGCATACATACAAAGCCCTACAGAACACAGGAATAGATGCCCTGAATGGCCTCATACACTTTGACCACCCCACCAGACACCTATGCCTCACTCATTTGCAGACACACCTGCATCTGCAAAAGCAAAACTAGAGGTCTCTCATTCTTATACATTGCACCCAATACATGGAACAGCCTCCCTCAACACATCAGAGCCTCCACCTCACTTCTTGAGTTCCGAAAGAAGCTGAAGACCTAGCTCTTCATTTAAGCATTTTGGGAACCACACACTTACACCCCTGCCCAAGCACCTGAATACCCTCTCGGGTGATTAGTGTGCTATACAAATCAACATAACATAACATATATAACATAACTTATCATAACTTAAGATAACATGTTTTGTTGACCTCCCAAAAGGGTTTTTAAGTTAAATATGTCAATTAGGAGTATTGGATTTTACCATGTTGAAAGGAGAAGCACAATCACTTTATCTCTGGTTAGCAGGGGTAAAGTACACAGAGTACTACAGCCAGCAAAAACAAGGGGTCCAAAACTAAGGCGAAAAATCCAGGGTGACCATGCAGAAAAGGTGGATTTCTTGCAGGATCACTGAGTAAACAGCCCACTCAGATTTTGAACTCATTAAGATCTTCATGCTATTTACACAGAACGAGAAGCAACGGTCAGGGTTGATGAAAACCACATTCAATAAAATGGGAAGTCGTGAGTCTTGGATTATGGTGCCGAATTTTTCTTTATTGTATATTCTCAAAAGAGCGTAGCCAAAGCTTTTCGCCTTACAAAAGGCTTCATCAGAGCTGCAAATACGAAAAATACAAATGTGTCAAATATTTTAAAAGGGTAAACTTGATATATAAACTACTGCTGTTTTATAAAAACATTTTAACTGAACAAGATATACAAATGTGATGTCCTGCATATACGGACCAGAGACATAAGTAATGCACAGCAAATGCTCAGAAGAGTCAGAAAGCTTCAGAAATAATCCTATTTCATCCCAATGTCATTATTCCTCGTTAAGGAAATGAGCTGTTTGAGCCTATGTATCTGTAACCTCAGATATGTGAAAACCCCAGATGGAAAGAAAAACGCAAGTGCAGAAAAGAGAGAAGAAATGTGAGAGAGTAATTTAAGATAAGGACACATGTGCACTCAGATCATATCCAAAGAATTTAACATGGAGAACTATTCTCTAGAAAGCAATCAGTGAGCTGGACCTAGATTGGTTCCCATGTTAATGGTTCATGTAATGAAATGAAAATGATGTTTATAAAGCGCTCGAATGCCGCAGCGTCTTGGCGCTGAAACGATGAGTCAGTGGTGCACTGTGAGTTGCTATAGCTGATTTAAGAGGGAAACAGCCAGGATTTAAGTGATTTCCTAAAAAGCTGCAGGTTTGGTTGCAGCCTCATGGCGGTTGGCATCTTATTCCACAACGTGGAAGCACGATAGGAAAAGCTCCTGCCACCCCATCTAGCTCTGCAAAATTTGGGAGTTTGAACAAGACCCCCATTCGTTGATCTTAGGTTCCTCGTGGGCACATACCTTGGGAACAATTTTTGGATGTACCATGTGAAAAGAAAAAGATCAACTATATAATAGGGTCTCTTACCCAAATATTTAATCCACTATGGACACGAGACACCTTTAAGTAACCAAGGTAGTAATTGTATCCTATAAGTTCCTACAAACAGAATTATTTGTTATTTGAGTATTTTCTTAAACTGTTACATGCTAGGATAAAAGTCAGCTAAGAATATCTTTCATCCTAAACTTACATGCAAGATTGGTATCTGCTGAAAAATATTCTGTGTCCCATTTGGTAATCACCGCATGAAATTCCTGATCAAGACATGTGTATCATACATTTAGATTAACTTGCCCAAGCACCATCCAATATTTTCTCAGGTGCACCAAACCTTTCTACATGGAAGTAAAAGGCAATCCATAAGCCAGTTGCCAAAATAATATTCAAAGGCAGTATAGAACACTAACAAAAAATGTATTCAAAATTATTGTCGCCCAGAAACTTAAAACCCTTTGAGCCACAACCATTCAAAAATAGTCATGTTTTAAAAATACTATTCAGAATGCACCTTAGTCCAGGCTGTAGTCTCATAAGACTATCATCAAACGATCAAAGATAAAGTATATTTTTAGTGAACCTTTAGGAAATCCTAAAGTACATTTGGGAAATATTTAACCCCAAGATACAGATAGGCGCTGATCATATTACTATATATGGTATTGAAGAGCCCTTATCCCATCCAAACCTTAATGAAAGAAAGGTAAACTTTGTTACCTAGGAGATAGAGTCGAATGTTTGTTCCTTTCTGGTAAGGTTCCCACGAGGAACAACTTTTAGTGCATCAAACGTCTCGCTGTTCTGTATGGCTGTGTTCGACCATAAAAAAAAGAATAACACCCTTTTTTGAAACAAGAGAGAGAAAGAGGAGGCGAAGTCTTTCGGTCAGAATCATCCCAAACCAGTTAAAAAACTAGCTGAGTATGTATCACACTATTACACATGGATCAAGTATGGCCATTCTATACGATGTACTATTCTTAAAGGTCCAAGAAACACAAGTCCTAGACAGTGACCAAAACATCATGTGGTCATATGTGCTGTCCATAAAATGCCAGATACTCATAATACCATCAGAGCCCACATATTCAGATAAACTGTAAGTTAGTAATAAACCAAATAATCATTGCACTCTCCAAAAATCAGACCCTGCTTAACATCTGACATCAGACGGGATCAGATGCTTTCAGGGTGGTATGGCCGTGTATTTACATCACATTTGTAAATCTTGTTCAGTTAACATGTTGCTATAAAACAGCAGTAATTTAAGTATCAAGTTTACACTTTTAAAATATTTGACACATTTGTATTTTTTGTATTTACAGTCCTGATGAAGCCTTTTGTAAGGCGAAAGGTGTTGTCTGTGCTCTTTTAAGAATATACAATAAAGAAAAATTGTGCACCATCATCCAAGACTTACGACTTCCCATTTTATTGAATGTGCTTTTCCTCAACCTTGACTGTTGCCTTTCGTTCTCTGTAATTATTTGTGTTAATGTATGGTCAATGTGCAGTTGACCATTGAGGTGGGCAACGGTTGTTTCTACTTGTTTTTCTGTTATTTGTAGTGACTGTTTCAGGCTGTGCGGCATCAAATCTGCTGGCTGCATTCCCCCCCTTTTGTTTAAGATCTTCATGTTGACAGTCTGTGTTCTCTGATAAGAGGACAATTACATTTATGAAAAAACAAGAGCATAATGTGGCTTTGAGAGTAAGCATAATTAGATAGAGAAAGTATTCAAATTAATTGTATGGTAATTTCTTTATTACAGATTGTGATTATATTTGCATCACAACCATGAAGAACAGGGGTACACAATTATAGGTATCGCTTTGGAATTAAAACACTAACTTTCATCTGCCTGATGGTTTTAGTTATTTGTCTAGCTACCCTGTTGGGGTCATGTCAGAACTCCTTCCTGACTGTTTCCTTCCTCAACAACCCTTCCACCTCATTTGACCATTCTGATCCGCTGTGTGATAATAGCAAACAGAGTCATAATTGCCTTAAATTAGGCCATTTTGAGCTGTCCTGAGGAATTCAAAGGCTTTTGACAGTTTCTTGTTCAGCATTGCCAGGCTTTCCCTGATGTGCCAAAATAGGAAAAATGTATATTGGAAGGACTGCCTTAAATGGGGGGCTTTCTGACATACATTTCACAAACGGGCCATCAGCTGAAGGTCTTCACTAATGGAGTCAGTTGAGGCTGTGTTGTGACCCCTGGAGCCTCCCCTAGCTCTACATAAAACACAGAACAACAAGTTTGGTGGGGCAGGCACCTTGCCTTGCATCTGCCAAAAGTGTAAATGACCACCTTAGTCTTCTCAAGTGCTACTTTTCAACATGCTATTTTTCACTGCGGACTTTTGAAGGTAAGTCTTTTCCAGGTGCTATTTTTCAAATAGCAATTTTGAGTGGGCAATTTTTAGTGCATACTGATATGCACAGGAGAGATACAGGCCCCCTATTTCTAACCACTTTATCAAGTTTTCAGCAAAGGAGAAAGGGAAAGAAAAAAAAGAGAAGAAATACAATAAAAAGAAGAAACATTACAAAAATGTAAACAACATGTGCTCTCACCAAGAGCGGGCAGTATATGCATTAGAAAAAAAAGCAAAGGAAAGTTGTACAACCATGGCTATGCGAGGCAATCTCCTGGCAAGCTGCCACCCAAATGGGGGAGAATAGAAAATTCCCACAGATATCGTCTTCACAACTGACCACATAAACTCCTCATATCTCTCCCGTCTCCCTCCAAGTTCCATCCAGTTCCCCCCATCTCAGCCCAGCAGACCAGCAATAGCTACCAAACCCTGGGGATGCACACACACACCTGACCAGCAGAGCTGTCCTTAACAAAGGTCAGAAAATGGGTCTGTATTTTGTCAAAATGCAATCTAGTGTTTCTCACAGTCACATTCAGGCTCTCATTGTGTAAATGCCCCAGATCTTTGCCCACCACAATTGCATAGTAGGGATTTCTGGACCCTTCCAATGAAAGTCAATCACCACAGATGCCGCCACCAAAAAAAAGAGTAATCAATTTACCGGAAGAGGAGTTGAGGTGGTATAGAATTTCCTCATTTGGGGTCCGGACCCCTAACAGTGGCTGGAGAAGAGGTTTGGGTGAGCAAAATGTGCAGAATCTCAGAAATTTGGCAGAACACATGTCTCCAAAATTCAGCAACTACCAGACATTCCCACCAAATGTGTAAATATGTGCCTCAAGTCTCACACCCCACCAACAGCTGTCGCTCATGCCCATCATGTATGACAAGCAGGACGAAGTAGGATACCAGAGCAGGAGCACTTTGTAGCATTTGTACCAAATGCAGATGGAAGACTTAGCTACCCTCTGACAGATCGATCTCCATTCCCCCTCATCAATCTCAATATTCAGATCAGTCACCCATGTATCATATAGCCTGTCTTAGTCACATCTGAAGGGCGTTCCAACACTCTGTAAAAACGTGAGTTCGCTTTCTTTTTGTCCCCGCCATTTAGGATATCTTGCAACAAGTGTGTCTCTCGCGTGCCTCCCTGGAGGGTGACAGCAAGGCGAGCCCAATGAAGCAACTGTGTAACTATTGAAATCAGTATGAAAAGGTGAGCCGTGCACTGCTCTCTAGTCTTAAGTATTCCATTAACATACAAGTCCTTAAGAGTAATGTCAGTCCCTCTGTCCCACATACAAAGCTCCCATCCCACATGCCAGGGGGAAAATCTGGATTACCAAGAACTGGAGTATGTGGCAACTGGTAGAGCCTGAACTGATGCATACAAGCCATGTGCCTCCAGTGATTGATGGTGGACAGAATGAAGGACAATAGAGTGCCAACGGAGTAAAGACTATGGAGCGGCAACCACAACAAATGTTTAAGGGGTAGTTGGCACACCAGCTGCCCAAGTCGGACCCAAGGTAACAGAGATCCAGTCCAATGCTGAGGTAAGTTGGGCAGCTATAATATAATGGGCAATGTGCTGAACTCCGTTCCTCGACCACCCCCACCTAAAACGGTACAAAACTGCTTTAGCCACTCTGGGGGATTTGTCACTCCACACAAAGGACTATAGCTTTCTTTGGATCAGCACAACAACCGTTTTTGGTATCTGGAGTGGGAGAACTCTAACCAAGTAAAAAAGACATGGGAGGAAATTCATCTTAATGCCTACCCATCCAAGAGATCTCAAGCCGGCCCCACCTATAGAGGTCTTTGAAGAGAACATCCAAAAGCGGCAGAATATTACAAAGAAAAACATCCGAAGGATCCGTCGGAACGGACACCCCTAAGATGTGGAAATCAGTAGGGGCCCAAGTAAAGCCCCTGGACTCAACCTACTGTTGCAAGGAAGATGAGATGGGACTGACCCCATACCAACTGACTTCTTGTGGTTAATTTTAAATCCAGAAACCTCACTATATCGTTCGGAGCAGTCAAAAAACAAAGCATGTCATCTGCAAACATAGTAATCTTCAATTGCATGCCGCCTAGGGAATTCCCTGAATGTCAGTGTTCACCTGAATGTGCTAAATAAGAAGTTCAACACTAAGAGCAAATAATGCTGGAGATAAGGGACACCCTTGACTAGTGCCTCTAAACAGCATAATCAGGTCAGACAAATGTATCTTCAAAGATGGTGACACAAAATTAGCTAAGATATAAGACCTCAATCGGAGGCCCAATCACATCATGGACAGAATTTTAGTCAAGGAGGACCAGTTCACCCAGCTGAATGCTTTCTGCGTAACCAAAGAAAGTGCTTTGCCACGTGTGACATTTTCAAAGGTTATTCGGATGTTGTCCCCCATCTGTTGGTCTCACATGAAACTGCTTTGAAGCGGGGATACGAGGAAAGGCCAGATCCCGGCCAGTCAATTTGCTAAAATGTTGGTAAAGATCTTAACGTCCCCATTCTGTAGTGCAATCGGTCTATATGACCCACATTGATCTGTGGGTTTGGATGGTTTCATTATCATTGATTGGGTATATTCCATCACTGATCCCATATTTAAGAATGAATTAAAGACCTCAGTCAGGTGAGGAACTAACAGTTCCCTTAAGGATTTATAGAAAGAATTAGGGAACCCATCAGGTCCAGGGGTCTTATTATTTGGCAAGAATTTAATGGTAGACCACACTTCTCCCTCCGTAATGAGGGAGTCCAGCGCCTCTCTGACCTTATCGGGAACCTCCGGGTAGTGGAGAGACGCCAACTAATCATCCTGTTGATCTGGATCTAAGGCTTCCCCCCCGGTAGAGCTCCTTGTAAAAAGAAGCGAAGGCATCACAGACATCCATGTTAGAAGACAAATAGGAGCCATCCTAAGTCGTGATACCGTTAATATAATTCTTCGCACGGGCCGGTTTAATCTTGTATGCCAGCATTTTATCTGCCTTTTTCACTTTCTCATAGAACAATTGTTTGGTCTCAAAAGTTTGTAGGCTGCATCCTTATTCATCAAGGTTTCCAACTCTCCCCTCACCTTTTGTAGTTTCCTATAGACAAGGAGTGAGGTCGATTGTTTATGTTCCGTCTCCAACTTGAACATAGCATTCTTAAATTCTGCTAGTCGGAGCTTACAGAAAAGTAAAAAAAGAAACAGTGCCTGCTATAAACTGCCCAGTATCACTGCTTTAGCAGCATCCCAGGTCGTGGCCCAAGGAAGATTCTCGGTTAAATTCTCAGTAGTGTTCAAGCACTTCCTTGATTTTAGAATGGACAACTGGATCGCAGGAGGCAATCTCATTCATTTTCTACTGTTGATATGATTGTGGGGATGCTGTTGAAAGTAATAATGTGACAGGAGCATGATCAGATGGAACTTGAGAACCGATAGTCGCGCTATCTACGCTAGGCAAGAGGGTGGCTGACACTAAAAGAAAGCCAATACGAGAATAAGATTTGTGTATGTCTGAGAAATAAGAAAGTCCCGATCACGAGGATGAAGATGATGTCATATTTCCAGCAAATTCAAATCTGTGACACCATGGGTCAAAGGCTGTGGAGGGTGGTATGCATCCCATGAAGAAGTCAACCGATCCACGGTTGGGTCCAAGGTGGCATTGTAGTCCCCGCCCAGAATCAATTGATGTCTGGGGGCCTTTGCCACAGCTGGAAACAAAGCTGAAACGAAGGGCACCTTGTGGTCATTTGGACCATAAATAGAAGCAATGGAATAAGAAGTGATATTGTCTGAGATGCAAATCATCGCCCATCTCTCTTACTTATCTCGACATGATGAAGTCACCTGCAGCTGTACACCTGCCTGAAGTTTGCAACCCCTTTAGTCTTAGTAGAAGTGGAAGAATGGAACTGCCCCGGAAAACACAGGACTTAAGCCTGGAGACATCATCTGCTAGCAGGTGGGTCTCTTGAAGCAAGACCACATTCACTCCGCCTGAAGACAGCCAGCGGGATAGTACTTTACGCATACAGGGGGAGTTAAGGCCCTGGATGTTGAGGGATCAGTAACGTAATGGTGGCACAGCTGCCAGGAGATCGGTAAAGTGAGAAGAATGACTGTGGGCAGACATCTGCCCGTGACCATCCCTTCCAAGCCAAACTTCGATCGCCCGCCCTGGTGAGGTCAACACAATGAACAATAAACACACAAAAAATAACAAAATCAAAAAACAATGCCAAAGAAACATACACAACATCAGTTTCATAACCAACTGTGGTTTGGTCATGCCCCTTTTCATCCTCCATAACAACCCCCTTGAACCTGCAAGACCAAACACAATAAAAAGTTAAAAACACAACAAACTATTAAAAAACAAATGCTAAATCACAGCCAAGCTTCCCCAACATAACCTCACTGAAAAGTCATCTCGTCTTGGGGAAGAAAAAAAGAGAAAAGTGGGTTAGCTCCTGGTGGTATCTGGCCCTCCCGCCCACCAATTTCGAAGAGAGAATAACTGCGCTTATGAGGCAGCAGACAAATAAGCCCATATATATAAGTAAAGGGAAGGAAGGGATGAGGTGGGAGAAGAAAGGAAGGAAGGTACGAGGCGTAGGGGGTGCAGGGGGAAAAGGAGAAAGAAAAAAAGGGGGAGGGCAAAGGTATACAAGTTACTTCAGCAGCATACTAGACCAGAGAAATGAGCCAGCAAAGTCTGTTCAGAACGTTAACAATACATTGTTCATGGTTTGCCGGTCCACTACTGCCGACATCTGTTATCTATGGGAGTGCTGTGTCTGCCACTCGGGCAGGTTGGTTCTGTAGAGTTTGTGGGTTCCCCTGCCATTGACAATAGTCCCAGTAGCTGCAGGGCACTGTTCACAGAAGAGAATGTCATGAGTTTATTTTGGAATCGAAAAAGCATCTTAAAGGGAAACCCCCAATGGTATGAGATGTCAAGGCTGCAAAGATGGTCAGTAACCAGCTTAAAGAATCTACATTTCAGCAGCGTATGTGTATACAAATCTTGATAGGGGTGTAAAGTTGACCCACTGTTGATCAGTAAATCTTAATCCCGAGCCATTCTCAAGATATTATCTTTGATTTGAAAAAAATTACCTGGCCAGAACAATAGGGGTGAGACTGTTGCCAATCTGATAGGCGTTGGTGACTCGGTGAATCTGGTCAAGTTCGATCAGTTGGTCATCAGGAGCTGTTAACAGAGTACGGAACAGGCCCAAGACATAGTCTTGGAGTTGAGAGGCACTCATAGATTCTGGAAAACCTCGAATGCGAACATTGTTTCCATGGTGATCTTTTTTCATTATCGTTGATTCTGCCCCGTAAAAGTTCATACCGCTGCTTAAGCTCATGGACCCTAGTACTGAGGACATCTATTTCAGGTTTCTCTTTCGCCATCGCAGTTTCGATGTCATCCACCCTATGATAGATCTTTTGCAGGTTTTGGCCGTGTTTGGTAACAGCAGTGTGGAACTCCTTTTTAATCTCACCCAAATCTTTGGGAAATTCGTTCACCACTTTGCGTATATCAGCTTTGGTCGCTACAGCTACCCCGTCAGGCACAGACGTTTGGGAAGGAGTCAACATTGCCACAGCCACAGAGTGCAAAGCACTGGACTTGGAAGAAGGTTGAAGAAGCTCAGCGATACTTGGGCCTTTGGGTAGCTTTGCTTTCTTAGCAGGCAACAGGATGCATGCTTAGCAGCAACAACAAATCATGGACGGTGGGGGGAGTGACTCCTTAAAACATCATTACGATCGAGGTAACAACACAGCAAAAAAAGGCACTCTCCATCATTTTCCCAGCCATATGAAGTTCCATCCTGAAAATTGGGCACCAGTCCATTGGAGCATATGTGATATGGTACTTTCAATCAAGGGTCAAAATGGCTGTAAACCCCTAAGCGATGCCATGGGTTTCAGAGTTTAAAGAGCCATCTGTAACCCCAGGGACGGCTCAAAGCAACCCCGGGGAAAGCCGTACAGTTGGAAGGTCACCATTGTAGTGTCTTATGAGTTTTTATAAGAGAACCCTTTTGGCTCACACCAGACTCCATAGAGCTATGACGTAGGTGTTAGAGCGGAATGCAGTGAAATCTTGGTTTAGAATGTTGAGTTGGCAGTTACATGCAGAAGAATAAAGACAGGTAATATTAAGCTCCGTGTGTGGCGCAGTCGTTGGCGGGTACCTAGGCTGAGGTGGAAGATACATCCATCACATTAAATAGATGGAGAGTTGCAGAATGGGTCCCCCCACCAGAATTTGCTCTGTACATTATGGAGTATGCGGTCATGAAGTAATCTGATTTTCAGGGCTGGAATTTAAGCAGGGTGTAGCAAGATTGTGGAGGGAGTGAGTGTTCATCACATTTTGAGGAGGGCTGCAAAAAGTCTTAATGCACATGAAGCGGGAGCCGGGCAGGATTCCCTCAGGTCTTCAAGCCGGACTGGGCATCGAGGACGTCTCCCAGAGAACAAGGAAGGGGGAGGCAGCCGTGTGATCAATGTACTCTGGCATTGGCCCTCTGAGTGCAATCCAAGTATGAAGCCCTGGGTGCCCCCGCACTCACCAGCTGTCCATAGAGGTTAAAGATAGGGAGGCCCGCTTAGCCAAAAGGAAGTGCTGTAATTGTCATGGCTTAGACCGACTCCTTTTGCCCGAATGCGCTGGCCAATGCCATCTTGGAAGGAGGAGAGCGGCGCCACCAGGGCTCAGAAGAAGCTACAGATCTTCGAATCTGTGCCACAAATGTAGCACTTGGTCATCGCGACAGGTGGGGAAAAGGTTCCTCCTCACAATCCGACCGACAGAATCTGATCTACCTCGACATGGCAGGAGTTCCGGCCAGGAGGGCCGTCACACCAGAGGAGCTAGGCAAGGATTCAACTACATTGGTCCTTGTCATAGCCATGCCCGCACTCAGAGGCCCTCTTATGCTTGGATCTTGCATAACTTCACCTTTTCTTCTCTAGCACTCCTCTTTAATGCACCTCATGGTTTCTTTCTTAGCTTTACCTCTGTTTGTGTTCCATTCCTCACCGTTACAAAATTGTACAGGCAGTTATCACTGTCAAAGCTCCAACAATTGCATTTATGAGGATATTCGGATGCTTATTGTACTTATGTCAGTTTAGTACTACTTATTTTAGTGTTTGCACCTTCTGTATGTATGGTTTGATGAAGTAGAACACTAAGAAATTAATTTCAATGAAATGTAAATGAAGACAATAATAGTGCACAGTAGTTGTAAGTGTAATTTTCAATGGGCCTTGTAAACATAAGGGGTGGGTGGTAAACTCTGCTTCACTGGAGGAGTTCGCAGAGTTTTTCCTCACACCGCGATCCGCCTGGAGCCCGTACTTCTGGAAAAACTCCGCCAACTATTGCGTGGCAGAGTTTTTCTCATATGCAGCTCACCAAGGTTAAGTTGGTGAGCGAGAACTTTGGTGCTAGGATGAGTCCCAGCTCGATTTCTCAAAGCGGGCGGTCGAGGCAGGTTGCTACCATACGCATTGAGAAAGCTGCTGTTCCAGGAGAAAATCTACTTTAGCTGCAAAAAGAAGCAGCACTCTCTGGCATGCTGCGTGGTGCTGTTCACGCTGATTTTATAGTGTGGAACAAGCTTTCGACACTATTACCATACAAGAAGATAAAAACAAAGAAAAGAAAGACGATAAGAATAAATTTAATTGCTAAAAATTCACATCATAGAAATACCCAGCCAATTAATTCCCAAAACCTTTCCAAAAATAACAAAGCCGCACATGAACACAAATATGGACCAACTTTAACCACTATAAATACATTTAAAAAAGAACATCATTAACAGAATGATATCATAGTTTACACATGCAGATAAAACAACTTCATAAAATCAATCATCCATAGCACGCCTTATTCTGGCTGTACTGTTTAAAAAAACAAGCAACCGACCCATAAGAGAGTAACAATTCTCAAAGTATCCTAACCATGATATGTATGGTATATGGTGAGCTTCATAAAGGAAGATAATCTTACAGAATCTCCCTAATCAGTTTGGTTTCTAGCTTGGTCCAGATTGTTATCCAACAAAGAAGGGGGCGAAGTGCGAAGACAGCACATAAATACCTACGGCTAGCTGCTTATGTGCTATTTGAGACGGAACACCTTGCAGCATACTCAACAGGTGCCTAAATTATCTGTTTTTGATAACCTGAAGTGATTTAAGATCAGCGTATTCCTAAATGTCACACCATAGGCAACTTTTGGTGTACATTTAGCTTGATATATATATAATATAATATAATGGCTTTCTGCGGTTTCCTGTCCAACTTGGACGTAAAACCTGAAACCGATGAAATCACCCTCAATAATTCATTACATTTCACTCCAATGTGGGGCTTCCAATTCAATCTTGAATCACACAAAATCCCCAGGTAGGAGACGGTTGAGACCTTCATTAGTGTCCAGCCTGCACCTGGAATTTTGTTAAGATTTAGTTGGCCTGGAACCTACTGTCATGACAAAAGACTTGTAAAAATTGGTGGCCAGGTCCTCATCATTCATAAAACAACAAACAAATCTAATCGAGTTTGCAGGCCCAATACAGTTCTAGCTAAAAGAACCCCGTGATATGCACAGTAATGCTGTTAAGGGTTGTTTTCCGTCAGGAGAACCATCTGCTCCTTATGCTAATAATGTGTACTCTAATCTATTTATATTCAGGGGAAATAAGAGCTGGGCCAAAATACATCCTTGACAGACTCCTCAGTTTGTGCTAAAAGGTCACAAACAAGATGAATCTCTGGAATATCAAATTGAGGCAGCTGCATCATATGACGATCCCCAAGAAAAATTTGATATCTGGGTCCATACTGAATGAGAGAAGAATGTTCCATAGTGTGGAACGATTTACACTGTTGAAGGCCGAAGTTAGGCCATAAAAGCCATGGATCAAGCTTGGTCTTACAACAGTGTACTGATTAATGATCAAATATAAATTCAAGCATTGATCATTTGTCACCCTGATGGGTATAAATCCATATTGAAGGTCAGATAAAATATCGTTCTTTTGAGCCCAAGCTGGTAGTCTATCAAGAACAACCCACCCAATAAAACTTGGGATTGTTCTTGTCCCCTTTTTGAACACTGGAGAATAATTGAAGTTCACAAGGAGTGTGACCCTGACAGTTGTGTTTATGGTCTGGGTAAGCAAGGGAGCCCATATCTCCAGCTCATTAATGTATGCAGATTCATTGTGAAGTCTATAACTAATTTTGTTAACCATAAAGAAGAGAAAATGTGTTTTCTATTGTTTTTTGTCAACAGATGGCTTGGAACTACTTATTCAGTGCCTTATCAAAGCCTTGTGCTACTTTTTATAATTTGCATGCCAGGGTCATGTTCTGCTTGAGAAAAGGGAAGGGATCAACGAGAAGAGCTTCACCGAACTGGACTGATGATAAGTGCCAAAAACGTATCACCTTTGTTTTTGCAGCATTCGAGTGAAGCTAGATTACCATCATCCGTTTTGAGAGGTTGCAGACTAAACACATGTAATGATCAAACTCCAAGAGACCATCATCAGCATCTTAGTATCATTCTCTAAAACTCAGCTCATGATAGCTGAAGACTTCTGAGGTGAACTACTGGTGATTCTTTTAAAGAACAGGTTTTGACCTTCTTTCTTGTTACTAGGATAAGTAAAGCTTGCACCCACAAACATATTTATTATATTGAATCCTTAGGTAAGGAAAATGTCCTGTTAAACTTTCATAAAGAAACACTCACACTTCACATCATGCTTTCTGGGCTCAATCCTCTCTTAACCCTAGTCTATGAAGTCTCTCTTTAGAGAAGTCTGGGAAGTTTCAAAAAGAGTTAACAATGAACAGTGGAAAAGAGGGATGACACACTCCGGTGATTCAAGTACAATGATTGCCTATAAAACAGGGTTAGAAGTTTAGAGTTAAATAATAAACAGTGGGAAAAAAGATGGATCACACCCTCAGGTGATTAAAGTACAGTGATTGCCTATCAATTAGGGTTAGAATTTACCAGCTTTCTAGAAGCAAGTTCTAACAAGATCTAAACCAATCTAGATTTACCTGTGTTCTCTTGTGTAGGCGGCCTTGCCTGCCAGTTCGGGATGCACTGTATCTATATGGAGCAGGGTCAGTACTGACTTGCATAAGAGTGGCCTTTCGCTAGAGAGGCACAGAGGACCAAAAACAGTGGTTTGGGATGCTACCCACTGAGATTGCTTGTGATTTAGACTATTTTAAACATTCCTCCCAAATTGTTTTGTGTTTTCTCATCTTTCCAAAAACAATGATAGTGACGAAGAGCTTGCGGTCAAGCCACAAGTAGCTTGAAAGAGTCTGAGTTCTTGCAGATCACCCTACCCTACACTCAATTCAGTCCTCTGATAATGAGGTCCAAAAATGAGCTATAATTTTGGCCTCTCTCATCTGTATACCAACCCTTTCCCAAAACCTATGTGAAGAAGTAATAACACTTCCACAAACATGAAAACAGTGGAGTACTTGCATGCAATGGTGTCCCCAAAAATGAAAGATAACTGCCCTTGGTTTAGTCTTCCAAGCTGCCAGCAGTAATCCAAAAGTCAAGTGCCAGCAATTAAAGACTCAAAATAATTCCTTGGTGTAGCTGCTCTAGAATGTACATTGTTAAAAACGAAAGCATTCCACATGAGCTGGTGTTTTTTATACTGGTGAAAGACTTAGAAAGACATCCTTTCCTTACATCATGCACTGTTTTAGGGAGTCAGTTGAGTGCATCAGGTAAATCACTGAGGGAAGCAAACCTCTTCTGTTATCCACAGCTTGAAAGGTCTAAGTATATAGACATTGTCAGGGTTCCTATCCAGATGTATGACATTTGCGCTCCTATGGAAAGGTCTCCACCTATTAGCAGCAATTGTTTTTCAAGAGCTGGTGGAATCTCCTGCGATGCAGTTCACTGTGTGGTCTATGAAGAGGAAGTTGGTGAAGGTTCCCGAAGTGTACTATACCTCTTCATCTGCTTCTTTCTCTTGTTGCTAGTGCCGCACTGGGGCTCGAGCGCTGGGGCAGACAGCCTGAGTTAAGGAGCATTATTTTTCAGAGCATAGACTCTGACACTGGCAATAATTCTCAAGTTTGTGTATGGCTACATCAGGAATATAAATGCAACACTTTTGTAGTTAGTATCTACTTTATTATCCTTGCTAGCATTTTTGTTGAGTTCACCCACCTCTTCATTTTCTCAACTTTTCTTTTAATGACAGACATTTACATTTGGTTTAGTCTATTTCTCTTATGGATATTTCCAACAATGTGAGAAGTGAATCAATATCTCTCACATGGCAATCAAAACACAGGCATGACCCAATAAGGAATATCTCCACACTGATAGGATCAAGCATAAACGCATTGTTCTTCCCTGAGCATAAACTTTTTCCTGTACATCTTCTTGTTTCTGGAATTTCACTATCAGCGAGGTCAAGCAAACAAATATGTCAGTAAGAAAGGGTGCAATATTAGTGTGCAAGTCAATTCAGATCTTTTTTCCCAGCAAAAAAACAGTCATAAGTGCTCAATAAACTCAGGGAAACAAAGTTGTAGTGAAAACACAATCATTAATTTCAAGGACATCAGGACAACGAAAGGTTTGGTGGCAATAATAGACCGGGTCAGCCACAAAGCTATAGCATAAGCAAAAACCTTGAAATTAATCAGTCATTCCTAATGCAATCAGGAAAAAAAGGTTAGACTGAGTATGTAGTGAATTAGGCCCTTTCACAATAAAAAAATAGTCACAACACATTATTAAAATGTCAAAGCTGAACAAAATACTGTGATTATGGAGTCAATCAGATGTATCTTGAAAACAGATCCAAAAATGCAATAGTATTAAATAAACATAAAGCTATGGAGTAATTTTGATTTTTTTTCTTTAAATATTAAAAAGAAGTAGATTATATAACAATCAAGTTAATTCAAGACCAAATGATGAGCAGCAAAGTTTGGGTACATTTGCCAACACAAAGCAACAATATTCTATGTCAAACACACACTTTCTTGTAAAACCCACAAGAGAAGTCTGTCAGTCACCCTAATACACATTTTGACTGAGAATCTCCGAATAAGCTGCATATTCTAACAAATGCACAATTGTGCCAAAGGCCATGAAATTACAAATACATACTCTACAAGAGGTTTGATCAGACACAAGTCTACTATCTGATCCCTGGTGGTAAATATTTGAACTTTAGACTAAGCATGTCTGATTCTGATCATATTAGATCTAAGTAGGAAGAGTCTATGTCAGATTTTCATAATAACTGTTGAATAAGAATTAGTCCTATTTAAATTCACTTCATGTAGGTTTTAATTTTTTTAATATCCTGAAAATGTGGCTTGGAAACCCGGAGAGTAAAAAAAGGAGTAATATTTGGATTCACTTCATGTATGTGGATATGTGAATATCATCACAAATTTGGCATGGGTAGCCAGTGAAAAAAGGTAATTAGTTCAATTTAGATTTCTTTTACATAGAGTTTCCTTACCTGTAAATACTGAAAATCAGATCCCAACATCAGCCACCCTAACATCCATGATATGATTATCATATCACTTCCATGTAGATAACAGGGATGTTACGAGGTGCAGATTGGAATCCAATCAAGTCTGGCACAGATCAAGCATTCACAAAGTAATTCAATTAGATCTAACAGACCTTCCATGTCATGAGGGGCTGCCATGAAATGAAAGGGTAACATAAACATACTGCAGGTACATTTTTATTAGTTATACATAATTTGATTGGCACAGATCTATGGTGTGCAGCAAATGGCTAACAAAAATAATGTAAAAGAAAGGCAACATCAGGAACAAGATAGTACTGAGGGATGTTACAGTGAAATCTTTTTCGCAAAAGCATTAGAATCGAGCTGTCCAGTGGGTCTGTTATGCATGGAATAACCAGTAAGGGAGGGACATAAGAAACAAGAGCACATTATGAATATTCCACATATACTTCTTGATGTTGTGTATTTTGCATGTTCATGTAAACATGACCACCTTTAAGTAAATATGACTTACAGAAAGAGAGTAATAAACAGTACCTTTTTCACATTATCGATTTGGCACTCTGGTGGGGCTTCCTGCACTTCCACTACATTGGCATGGCATGGTGCCTGCGGAGGGGTAGAGCGCCTCCAGAACAATTTTCTTTTACTTTTTTTGTTAATCTGTGAAATAAAACGTAGTTCACTTATAGAGAACATGAAGGGACATATGCTAAATTTCTTTAGAAAGTTTGTTGCTTTTTAATAGCAACAGTATATCTTGAACATACCATCTCAATGGGCAAAAACAGATTTACAACTCTGCTGACCAATCCATTTGAATGAGGAGGATTAAGGTAAAATGAGTGAAAGTTAGGGCCAGCAGGAGGAGGTCGCCATCTGCCTATTTTTAGCTAATCAAAAGTAGCAGATTTTCTTGTTGTGATTGTGATGGGAATAAATGATATTGTTCTGGATTTTTCCAGTGGGCAAATAAACTCCACCAAAGCAATAGAGAAATGATACAGAACTAGTGCTTCTCATGTGTACATTAGATTGCCAAAAAAAGCCTACAAATCATTTTAGTACAGTTACTTAGAAAGCTATAAAAATCTATTTAGGAAGCAATAACGTGATAGTTAGCAAGTAGTTGTGATTGGCATTGTCTACTACAGAAGTCCAATTTTTTGTTTTGCTTCTCAAAAATAATTGTCATTATTTTAGAGTAAGTGACAATAACATTACAGACATTACAAAAATAACATTACTCCATCCAAGCAGCATACTGTACACCTTCCACTGCCTTGTCTGTCTATGAAGTTGTCTGTACACAATGGGAGCCGCCATTAAATTCACACCGCTTCATACACATAATGATTTTTTCCATTGTGAGTCATTGTCTCTGAATCATGGGGCAATGAGAGGTTGTTCGACAGTGTCCGTGCTAGTTACTATTTTTAATCACTGGTTTGTCAGCACTTCAGATAGTACTGCCTTTCAATTAGGTACCTAAGTGCTTCTTTATGTACTTATACTTCTTGAAAATAACTAGGTTCAGCAGTGAGGGCTTTTTCCAGAAGGCAGAAGATGGTTTTTAAGTCAGATAGAGTATGATAAAGTAATCACATGTAATAAATGTAATGCTCAGGCAGAGCTATTACCATTACAATGTGCTCTGTATATACAATTGGTATACATAGATAGTTTAGTTGGCTACAATAAAGAAAACCAGAAGTTGACAGCAACTTCTAGAGTCAGGTTATTTACCTCCAAAAACATTTCTAGTGATTAACCAAGAGAACTAGAAATTACAGCAATTGACTTCAATCAGGGAAAGTTTTATACAGTTTAATATTCTGACTCTGAGCATTATGCCTGACAAACCAGTCATTGTTGAGGCAACTGGTCACAACAGTATAACTGTGGTGTTATGGATGTTGTATCCTTTGTTCTAGTTTTCTTGGAGCTCATGGTTATTTGGGTTTGTTCACTTGGTCCCCAAAGCCCAATAGATCACCACTCAAAAAGCAAGCTATATCGCAACACATAACATTAGTAGTACTGCTGGTTTGCAGAGAGTAAACTTGACAGCATCAGTAATAATAATAATCTTTATTTGGCAATGGTCACAGCCATAAAAGATAAAAAGACAGGAAATATGATACAACAACAATTCATTTAAAAGTTCATTTAAAAGTTGTGCAAAATCGCAAAAGTCCTAGCAGCCATCAGTCACATCTAGAGTTTCTGGATCCTAAAGCTGCTCTCAAGAAGTTCATTACTACAAAAAGCGTGGGATCATTGGGCAGAAGCTGCAAATACAATAAAGCAACATGGGCATGTCTAAATCTCAAGTCTTTTATGGTTTAAATCATTTTATTGAATTTTATCGTGAAAGATAACAATACGCCCACCTACAACCACAGGCCGGCGGGAACTTGCCTATGCTTTTATGTTTTATTGAATCGAACACAGAGAAGAACAAAGGAAAGAGGCAAGAAGGGAGTCGAAAAGGAACAGAATATAGCCAAGAGTAGAGAGAGCGCCATAGGGAAACAAAGAGACGGAGAACCACCCATTGCTCAGATTAAGGCCTTGTAGGAGGTCAAGGCTGAGTTCCCCTCTGGGAAGAGGGTGAGGCCGCATGGGGGGGACGTGGGGAACCACAGAACCCTGAGATATCGAGGGCATGTGAGCTCAACAAACTCGGAGGAGAGGTACGCCACGGTGGACCCCCAGGTTTTGTCAAACTTGGGGAACGTGCGATGAAGCCCAGCTGTGATCCGTTCCTTCCCGACCACCTCCCACAGTCTGTGTAGCCAGTCTACCTTGGTTGGGATGACATCCGTGCCCCACCTCGCCAGGAGGACTTGCTTGGCCACTCCCAATGCCAAGGTGATCGCCCTACCTCTGCAGGAATGGAGAGGGTATGTAAGGGGGTTAGGAAGTCCCAACAAGATGTAGCTGGGGAATCTAGGGAGTTCTGTTTGGTATATGTGGTCGACTACAGGCAAGATGGAATCCCATAATGGCTGTATCTTGGGGCAATGCCAAAGAATATGCGATAAAGTGCCCACCTGACCGCAATTGCGCCAACAAAGATCGCTGCAGCAAGGCCTCCATTTAGCCACCCGCACCGGAGTATAATACTAGTAATGCGCAATTTTTAGGAGCATCTCTTTCCCTGAAGTTCTACATGATGATGCTCGAGCCCTGTGTATAATGTCCGCCCATTCTTTCGGGGAGAATTCCCTATCCAGCTCCGATTCCCACCTATGCTGCGCTGGGGACTTAGAGGGCTTCTTAGCCTTTTTGAGAAAATTATAAATGTCCGACAGGAGACGTTTATTTGAAGTGCGGGTGATAAACCAGATCTCAAATTTTGTAAGGAGACGGGTTGCATGCAGACGCACCTGAGGCCGCGTGACCCAGTGGCGCAGCGCTAAGTACTGCCAGTACGCTTCCTTGGGGATCCCGTAGTGAGATACAAGTTGTGGGAAGTCCATAATGCCCTGTAAGTCAAAAAGGTCACCAATACATTTACAGTTGGCCTCCTGCCATTTCAAGTAGGTGTTCCCGGTGAGAGCTGGGGGAAAGTCTGGGTTCCCAGTAAAGGGGGTCAAGGGTGAAATGGTCGTAGAGAGCTGACATCTTTCCTGTACTCTATCCCATACCGTCATGGTAGCGCGCAAGACCGGAGAGAGATACGCACCCGGTGGACGGTGTCGCCGCGGGAGCCAAGGAACCTTCCATATATGAATCCCGGCTACACCCCGGTCCATAAAGCACCAGTGCTTTTCGGACTCTAGTTGGTACCATTCCACCATCCAGCACAGCTGCGCCGCTTCATAATACCGGCTCAGGTGGGGTACCCCATGACCTCCGTCCTCCTGCCGCAGGTACGTGAGGTGTCGAGCCATGCGCGGCTTCTTCCCTCCCCAGATGAAGCCATTAATTAGTTCTTGCAGTTGGAGCAATATTGTAGGTGGTGGACTTAGGGGAAGTGTTTGCATTATGTACAACAGACGCGGCAAGATTGTCATCTTAACCGCGGCTATCTTGCCCAACCATGAAAGAGCATGTTTCTTCCAGGTATTTAGGTCCTTACGGGTCTTAACCAGCGCTTCCAAGTAGTTCACCTGGGCTGTCTTTGCAGTGGTCGCAAAGACCCGGAGTCCCAAATACGTGATATCACTTGCCGCCCAGGAGAGTGGAAAAAGCTGCAACAGTTGGAGGCGGTCCACAGCCGGGATCGTGAGACTAAATGCCTGTGACTTCTTCAAGTTTATTTTGAACCCCGACACAGCGCTAAAGGTGTCCACCTCCGCCAGCAGGGGTGGAAGAGATGACAGCGGGTCGGAGAGGAAAAGGAGCACGTCATCCGCGTATAGCGAGATCCTATGCTCCCTGTCCCCCATCCGGATCCCGTTGACCGTAGGAAGTTGGTGAATTCGTTCAGCAAACGGCTCCATGTAGAGCGCAAACAGGAGAGGGGAAAGCGGACACCCCTGTCGCGTGCAACGCCTGATCGGGAAAGGCTGGGAGACCACTCCATTGACCCTAATCCGGGCTTGCGGCCCTTCATACACACAGTTCACCCATTGCCGGAATCGTTCCCCGAGACCAAATCGGCATAGGACCTGACGCAAATAGGGCAAGTGGACCCGATCAAATGCCTTCTCGGCATCCACTGACAAAAGTATCGCCGGAATCTGGGTGTGCTGCGTCTTATCTAAGAGATGGCACAGTCGCGGAGCGAGTCACGCTGCCAGGATGCTAGTAAAAATCTTCAGGTCAACGTTGAGCAGGGAGATGGGACGGTATGAAGCACACTCACGAGGGTCCTTCCCCGGTTTGGGTATGACCACAACTTCAGCCATGGACATCGAGGGGGTGAGTCTCCCTGTGGAGCTGAAAGCGTTGAAGAGGCGCGCCAGAAGAGGCGCAAGGTCGGGCACAAATACCTTCTAAAAATCTACCGGGAAGCCGTCTTCACCAGGGGCTTTGCCGGCCGAAAGACCCTGAATAGCCCGTATAACCTCCTCCAGACGGATGTCCGCCTCCAACGTGGTCGCAATGGAGTCGAGTAGCGGTGTCACTGGCGCCGCCTGTGTATATTCTTCAGCCGCGATGGGGTCCAAGCGTTCAGCTGAGCATAATGCCTTATAGAAGGCCTCGAATTCAGACGCAATGTCTCGGTCCGCTCGCAAGGTCTCGCCCCGGGCATTCGTAAGTTCCGCAACCCGACGTGACGCCATTTCAGCTCGAAGAGCATGCGCCAAGAGTCTCCCGGCTTTGTTCCCCTCCTCGTAATAGCGTTGTTTGGTGCGGAGCAAGGCATATTCGGTGCGATCCAAATCTAGGGCCCGTAGTTGTTTCCTCGCTTGCGTAAGCAGTCGCCGCGTCGGAACAGCCCCAGTACGGCGGTGAACCCCCTCCAGCTCCCGAACTTGAGCCTCCAGCTCCCCCTCTTCTCTCTCCAGTCTTTGTTGCGACTCGCCGCGATAGCGATACAGCGCCCACGGACGACTGCCTTCAAGGCATCCCATAGCGTTTCCACCTCAACAGTGCCCACGTCATTCAGTTCCAAGTATGTTTTAATAGCGTCCCGCAATTCGGCGATATTGGCCTCATACGTGAGTATGGTGCGATTAAGACGCCAGGACCGTCGCCCCGGGGAGCCGCCCGGGAGAGTCAGCGTTAAAACAACTGGTGAATGGTCCAAGAGGGCCGCTACCCCAATGGAGACGTCTTTGATGGACGCCGTGACCCTGGGCGAAGTCCAGAAGAGGTCTATACGGGCATATGTCTGATGAGCTGCGGAAAAGAAAGTACTCCCGTGCGGAGGGGAAGCGGTGGTGCCAGGCGTCCGTAAGGCCAGCTTCTTTCAGCCTCTGAAGTGTCGTGGGTGAAATTGAACCCGTATGCCCCACCCTAAGCATTGACCTGTCCAGATCCACTGCCGGGACTATGTTGAAGTCCCCCCCGATTACCAAATCCTCATCCGGGGATTCCATGAGTAAATTAAGCGCATCGCGTAAGAAGACCTCCTGATGCTCGTTAGGACTATAGACTGAGGCTATTGTGTGCACCCACTCTCCCATTAACACCCGCAAGGCAAGAAGTCGTCCAGCGACTTCCACGAGATTCCCGACCACTGTCCCCTGGAAATGCGTGGCCAGAAGGATCGCCACCCCAGCCTTCTTCCCGGGACCTGATGAGAAGTATTGCTGATCGAACCACTTAGAGCGAAGTCGCCGCCAGTCCGCCCGCATGAGGTGAGTCTCCTGTAGTAGGCAGATATCGCACTTGAATTCTCTCAACAAGGTAAGAAGCGCTTGCCGCTTTGCCAGAGAATTGAGGCCCCGCACATTGAAGCTCAGGATGACTACTTTAAGACGGGTCATGAGCCTGTATGGGAACGCGCGGCCAAGCACCCGCCCCGCCAGCAACTTAGAAACCAGGGAGGACAGGGTGTTTGCTCCCCCACCCCTCGCCCCATCACCAGCCTCCCATCTAGACACGCCTGTCTCCCCACGCAGCGCCGCGCGGTGTAGCTCAGCTTTGTGGGGGCGTCCCATTGTGTGTGTCCATAGATAGGCCCCAGGAGCCCGACAAAGCCTCCGGTGCATCTGCAGGGAAGGGGCACCGGGAGAACGCACAGGCAGCACACCCCCAAAAAGCCCAACTGCCACAACCTCCCTCCCCAGGTGTTCACATCTTCCCCAAGCACAGCCCCCTCCCCCGACCACCAGTAATGAAGGCATTCCCTACCTGACCGTGGAGGAGCTGCAGATCTCAAGTGGGTGGAGAAAAAAAAAGCAAGAAAGAAAGAAGAGAAGTAAACAGCGGAAGAGAAGTATGAAGATCACCAACGTGCAAGGGTCCATGAGTCTGACGGGCGGTCATTACCATTACCATTTACCCGCCCCCCCCCCCAAGACCGACCTCTCAAGGTGCTTGGCTTGGCCCATTCTTCCAAACATGTGAGATCAGGACCACGGCAGACCGGGTCATTCACCAGCTTGGGCAGCAGAGTCCTCCCTGTCTGGTATCTGTTGCAGCAGGGCTTCCCGTTCCGCTCGGCGTTCCTCCTCGGAAGGCTTCGTCTGGGCCCCCCTCCTAGGGCCCCGTCTCCTGCCAGGCCTCCACGGCCGCCCCGTGGGTGGGCCTCCCTCTGTCGCCTCCGGGTCTTCAGGCACTGTCAAGGCAGCCCCAAGGACAGCCCTCGCCTCCTGCAGGTTGCGCACACCATGCGTTTCTTTGTTCCAGACGAAGGATAGTCGAAACGGATGTCCCCATCAATAGCGTATTCCCTGCTCTCGGAGGAAGGTCGTGGCTGGACGCAACTCCTTACGCCTCTGAAGGGTGAGGGGCGAGAGGTCTTGGTACACCCCCACCTGGAGGCCTTCGAACTCTACTGTTGCACGGTCGCGTGTGGCTGCCATAATGACCTCCTTCTGCCTGTAGGAGTGAAGACAAGTTAAGATGTCCTGTGGCTGGCCGGGGCCCGAGGCAGGGTGCCCGACTCGATGCGTGCGGCCCAGCGTGACCTCCTGGTCCAGAGCCATGTGCTTAAAGAGGCGGAGAACCCGGTCCTCGAGCTTGCCGCCGTCCGCTTGGAGTGTGGTACGCCTTTGATGCGGACGTTGGAGCGCCTGGAGCGGGTTTCCAAGTCTTCCATCTTAAGGTATTGCTCCTCTTGCTGCTCCTGGAGGTCAATGAGTTCCCTGGCCTGTTCAGCAAGCTCTTCCTCTCGTCTGTCCCCATTGCGCTCCAGAGTGTCCACCCTGTCTCCCACCTCACCGAGATCTGCTCGAAGCTGTTTAATATCAGCGGCCAGGTATCGTCGCAGCCCGGCGAAGTCATCTCTTAGCGCGCCAAAGAGCTGTTCCATGAATTCCTTCGTGACAGGCTCGGCAACCAGCCTGGCAGCTGAGTCCGTTGTGTCAACGCCAGAGTGTGATCGAAGGGGATCAGTGTTAGGCCCCCCAGTCTTCTTCCCGGCTGGCTTCTGGAGGAGGTCTTTAACGGAGGATTCCTTGCTCGAGATTTCTTTTTGTTTGGTTCGTTGGGAAGCCATGGCCGGCTGCCCTCAGGTGGGTGACTGGTGCTCCCACAACAGCGAGTCCCGTCGCGTGGGGTGACGGTGGCCCTCTGTAGCCCCCTGCGCTCCCCGTACTTGTCTCCACAAGAGATGATCAGGCCTGTTGCTTCGTCTGGGCTCCAGGCACTTCACCCGACAACCAGGGCAGCCGCGGGACCTCGGAGAGCCCACTTAAGTCTGCAAGGGGTCTGCGCCCTCCGCCGTACTCGGTGGAGCCGATGCGAAGGCGCCACGCGGTCACGGCCCCCGGGGAGCAAAGACGCGTACTGTGGGGCTGCCTCCAGGCAGGGCGTTTCACGTCTGCACTTCTAGCGCCACTGGAGATCCGCAATACTAGCTGCGTGGGGCTGCTGTCCCATCCGGCGCACCAGCCCTCACCACTTCAGGTGAAGCCACTGTGCGAGGCCCCTCCACCAAGCCCAGGAGAGCCCCGCGGGACAGCATCGGTATGCGAGCGGCAGGGGTGGAGCCACCGGCAGCAAGGATTCCCCAGGCTCGCACCCCCCTCTATGCTCCCAGTCTGATGCACGGGCTTCACAAGCCCAAGGTCGTCGGAAGCGCGAGGGTGGCTCCCGGGGTCTGCGATCCTTCAGGGCCTATGGGGTCACTCACCGCAGCTGCGTTGGTGGCCCCGCGTCCACTCCACATGTGGCTGGCCGCACCGGGTCACCAAAGTCCCCCTGGGCCGGGCGATCTTAGGTCCTGCCCCCCGGCACCAGGGCTCTGCCTCGAATTAATACCCCGGGGGCAGCGACACACTGCCGCTCCGCTCCGGAACACTCCTAGGCGGCCGAGGTCCCCCAGGCCGAGGATCAAGGCCACCCGCCTAGCGGAAGCCGGGCCTCTCCGATCGGCGCCGTCAGCAGGCCTCACCGCTGTTCCTCCACTATCTCGGGGGTGCGGGCTCCGGCGCGAATCCACGGGAAGCCAGTGCTCGGCGGGTCCCGTGCCCTTCCAAAGTGCTGGTCCTCGCTTGGGGCGTACCACCTCTCCGCAAACGGGGGTTCACAGCTCAGCGCATGGGCTCTGCGCCCCTCCCCCCAACAGCGCGCCTCCCGCTGCGGCCTTTAACGCCGGCCCAGCTCCGCAGCCACGGCCTCCCGAAGTCTCTCCTGACGCGCAGAGCCAAGGACAGCGCCCGCCTCCAACACTGGGCTGCCCCACCGAGTTGCGGACACGATAGGTGCTATTTGCAGCGTCGCACAGGTGCCAGAACCGCTAATAGATGCCTGATTGTCGGCCTCGGCGAGCAGAGCCCCTGAGTAACGGTGCTACTCCACCGCCATCTTGACCACGCCCCCATCTCAAGTCTTTTAAAAGGGGATTAAGAAACAGTCTCCTGGGACAAGTAAAATATTTGCATAAAAGAACAAAATATAGGGTATCCTGTGGAGACCTGTCGTCACAGCCATAGGGACCTCTATCCTCTACATGTAGAACAAAGCCAGCAGGAGATGCCAAAAGATGTTGAAGCTGATTAAATCTGAATCGAGTTATTAAAAATCTGTCAGAGGCACTGGTTAAAATGGAGATTTCTCCACACCCTGGACTGATTTAAATAAAACATGCCCTCTCACCACAGGTGCACTAAGCTCGTTCTCCTCACGGAAGGACGTGGCGTATTTATAAAACAACTCTTTGACTATTTTCCGATCTCAGGACTTCACTGTATCATATTTCAGGAAAATGTCTGCTCTTCCTAGGGCCATGAGGGTCTCCTTGACATGCTGTAACCAGGGGATATTGAATGCATGGTCTAGTGAGAGGCAGTTCAGGATAACTGAACGATTAAAAGCTGTCTCATCGCTAGACAGATCTTCACCCAGCACAACAAAGGCTTAACTGCCACCAGGTCAGTTATATACTTAAGTCCTAATTCTTCGTGTACGGAGAACAAGGGGGTGCCCTGGGGGACTTTCAAAATTTGTCTCAAATATTTATTTTGTTCAGTCTGTAGTTTGTTGACCGCCGTATACCCCTAGACCTCGCTGCCATACAGGACCTTAGAAATGCAGAAAGTCTGGTATAGCTTTAGGATCACCCCGGGCGACAAGGTGCTTAATTTATGGGCATAGTTGGCAATAGCTCCCATTTATTTATTCATGTCCACTAGCTTCCCCTCCTGCAAGTGTTTCCAATTTATTTTTGCATTGAAAATAATTCCCAGGTATGAAAAAGCCGGGACCTTGGCTAAACTATGGGTTCCTGCCTTGAAAGTCTTTGATCTAATCACCCGAGTGCCTACTTCCATAACATACGATTTTGTAAAGTTGGGCGACAAGTCCAACCCATTCATGAAAGAAACAAACCCATTTATCTTGTCTGTAGGCCCATTGGTGTCCGTGCAATCAATACCGCGTCATCCGCGTATAACAAAACTGGTACTGATTTCCTGCCTATCCTGGGGTTGTCAGTCTATAATGATATCAGGGCAGATTCTGACCATTAATATATATCATAAATAAAAAAAGGGCTAAAATACACCCTTGGCGAACCCCTTGCTGCAATTAAAATAATTGGTAAGACCCCCTTCAAGAGAATATCTAACTGCAGCAATGGTGTGGGCATGGAGGGTCATTAATACCTTTATGATCGGCGGCTCAACCCCAAGAGAACTGAGTAAAATCCACAATTTCTTGCAGTTCACCCACTCGAATGCTGAGGTGAGATCCATCAAGCCCAAAAAGAGAGCTCCGGGTTGGGCGATGATGTATTTGGAAATGAGAAGATAAAGATTTAGATTTTC
This sequence comes from Calotriton arnoldi, assembly GCA_963921515.1. Taxonomy (NCBI): domain Eukaryota; kingdom Metazoa; phylum Chordata; class Amphibia; order Caudata; family Salamandridae; genus Calotriton; species Calotriton arnoldi. Next base: position 2,406,196 of record CAWUFW010001134.1, on the reverse strand, counting down.
TGTGATTAATTTTCCTGTGTGAAATCCTTATTGCACCTCCGAGATAATTTGGTTTGTGTCAGCCCAGGCAGAGAGCCTATTTAATAAAACCCAGCCCAAGATCTTACTGTGGAGTCAAAAAGGGATATAGGAAGGTAACAGTAAGAGTTGTCCCTGTCCCTCTTCTTAAAAATCGGGACGGTGGTAGCGGTAGGCCATGAGGGTTGCATCCCGTTCCTTAAAGCGGCATTTAGCACCCTGGTCAAAACCGGAGCCCATACATCAATGTTGTCCCGAAAAAAGTCTGGAGGAATCCCATCGGGCCCTGGGGCCTTGTTCCGGGACAATCCCTCAATGCCCAACTTTACTTCATCCAGAAGAAAGGTGACGGGAGCATCCCTAGGGCAGCATTCTAAATCATTATTAGATCCCTCACTTTGCCCGAAATTATAAACTCTCTCAAAATGGGCAGTCCATTGATCCGGAGTAATGTGGTGACATAAGGTTGGTCTTAACAGCTCTAAGAAGCAAGGGCTATTTATAACATGCCAGAAAAGAGTGCAGTCCCTCTGTTCACTTGCTTCTGTTAGGTCTTCCCATGCTTGTCTTTGTAGCGAGCACCTCTGTTCCTTAAGGTCCCCCTTATAATTACTGCGACAGTTTGTCACCCAGATTCTATCATGGGGGGTCTGTTTCAGGGCCTTCTTAACCCCTTCCCTGCTCATGACGAGCTCAGCTCGTCATGCTGCGCGGTTGGGCTGTGCGCATGATGAGCTGAGCTCGTCACGACCACACCCGCGATCGCAATGTCCAGCACCTGGGCGGAATTCCGATCGCAGCGAAGGCATTAAGGAGCTGGAGAGCTTGAGAGCACTCCACATCAAACCATATCGGGTGTTCAGAGGGAGGAGTGACTTCCGAGACCGTTAACAGACAGGCAACTGACCAGGCAATGGCAATAAATGAGCATATAGGTTCCTCTCCAGGGGCTGAGGGATCTAAGCATGTTAAAATCTCTTATTGTCGTATTTTAACAAGGGAATGATTAAAAACCTTAGTATCTAACTATGAACAATGTAAACGCCTCCCCTGATCGGTTAAGGATAATGTGCCCGCGCTTGTGCTACGGGGCACCGTCTGATTGCCCACCCCTTCAAGCACTAGAGTCATGGGGTAGTGGTCACTAAATGGGCTGTGTAAAATATTAAAAGAAAATGTGGACCAGCCCAAAGAAACCGAAACAAAGATGTAATCAATGATCGTTGCACATCCCCTGCCTTTATAGGTTGGGGGAAAGTGTGAGTTACTGGGATAATACATCTTATCTAAGGTGAATATTAAACCATAAGTATTTAAGAGACTGTTCAATTCAAGACCTTCTGAAGAGTGCTCCATATGCAATCCCTCCATGATCGTACATGTAGGCAGACTTTGCGAGTTTTGTGAGGAGTCTGGGCATAGATGGCAGTTACAATCTCCTATCAAAATAAGATTCTCCTGGGGGAGGCCTTCTCCCTGTAATGATTCAAGGAAGCCACTTAGGTCTGATAGGCTTGAGGCCTCTTGCTTCTTCCTTTTTGGATTATAAAACGTAACTAGTGTCAGACAAAACGATCTTCCCATTACTAATTTGAGGCCCTGGAGTATTTTAGAGTCCCATTTCAAAGGCTTCACAGTCCCACAGAGCCCAAGGGCTACAAAGATGATTAAACCTCCACTCGCTCTTCCTGCTCTGGAACCCTCTGCCGGGAGGAAGAAGGTCTTGTAACCCTCAATAAAAAAAAATATTTTCAACCTCCCAGGTTTCCTGAATGCAAATAATGTTAAAAGATTTAATGAACTGAATCCACCTATCGTCTGCGAAGTTTGCAGCAAGGCCAGCCACATTCCAAGAGATAAAACTTAGATTTTCCCCTGTACCATGGTTATGGTTTGAATAGGGAACTGTGGAACCCTCAAGCTGGTCTATGGTCCTATTAGTGGGTGACCTACTAGGATGATATTCTATATTTACGTGAGGCAGTGGCTCAATGTACGCCAATGCCTGTGTCGGAGGTTCTGAGGGTGGGTCTATGACTTTGATGGCGCCCTCTGGCAGTCAATCTAGATCATTAAGATTTGCCAAAGAGGCATAGGAGTTCAAAATTGTCTGCAACCCACCCGAAGCACGAACACCCCCACGTGGACTAAAAGGTGACTACTTTTTATGGTGTTATGGGCGGGTCATTAGAAAAAGCCCAATGGTAATGGTTTAATACCGGAATCATGGAGAAAAGACTGAGATGTTTCGTGCAAGTTCTGGGTGTCTAAACGTGACGATCACGCTGTCTCCCTCAAAAATGTTCCTGGACAACCCTATCCAGGAGACCCTCCTAGCCATCAGAATGTGTCTTTGATCTGCCACGTTAAATCTAGTGCGTCTGCCTAACCAGTGGGAAACTTTATTAATTAATTGAACCGTGGTTTCCTGGTTTGGGGAACCGAGTCCTGGAACCCCTACCAGGACCAGAGTGTAGGGACAACAAGCTGGGGGGAGGTCAATTACTGGTAAGCCAGGGCTGTTGGTGGGAGCTGGAAGTTCCTTTGCTGCTTCAAGGGTGTGTGGCAGGGGGCGCTATCCGATGAAGTCTGTATGCTTACGTCCTACTTGGGGGTTGAAAGATCGGGAGGGGGCATTCAGGCAATCGGGTTCATGGTCATAGCTCCCACTGCCATAGGTTTATGAATAAGGTGCTGACCTCTGCTTGGATTGTCTGGGAGGGGTGTCTCAGTGCTTACGGCCTGAAACTGTAGGTTTGGAGAGGGGAAAGCTTTATTAATAGTGGACAACGCACTTTCAACTCTATCCAGTGTGTCTCTGGAATCTGACATCAGTTTTGTAAGTTGATCCTAGAACTGAGTCAATAATTCAGTCAATATATCTGTGAATTTTGGCTTTAGGGGGTCCCAGAACTCCTCTGTGTCCATCGGGTTACTTCTTATGAGTTCCTCTCCTGCCTACTTCTGGGCATTTGTCTCATACAACTTTTTAGCTCTGCTTTTCCTCTTGAGGGCTGGGGGAGCCACCGGATCCGCGCCTGGTGAAGTAACTGGGCTGCCCTGCTGTTGTCAGGACCAGAGAGGGAGATGCTGGGGTCCTCTAGGTCTATAGGTGTGGCCCCTAAGACAGGCTCCTGTGGTTTTGGGCCAGCCTGGTGTAAAGTTTTGCTAGGCGATAGTAAAGAAGGGCCACCAGATCCCATAGAGAGCCTCCTCTTTGCCCATTTCCTTAAAGATGGCCCCCACTGCTTTCGCTAGGAAAGAGTCAATGGTCTCCCGCTTTGAACCAATGGGGGTAATAATGGGTGCAGCCTTCCTCTTCCCCATTTTGCCCAAAGTGCAGGGAGCCCACAGTAAACCAGAACACAGGGCGGGGACCAAAACTGCCATGTGTGAACAGGTTACTCACTGTGTTGACTTCTGTTGGATCCTGTAGCTGGGAGAACATCCAGTATCGATGTCAGACCACACCTGCGAGTTTGAGGGGGGCGAAATATTGCCCGGCCACCAACATGCAGGAACCAAGAGGGTAGGCCCAGCCCCCTCCAGCCACTGACGGGTGCAGACGGGCCCGCTCTTGGCCAGTCTTTGCCCGGACATGAGCTTAGGTGTGTCCTGCACACGTCCTGCGCAGCGGGAGCCCAAGGCAGCCTTAATGCACCTTCGGGCGTGGGAGTGCGGGCGTGGGCGGTGGCTGCAGCTGCAAACAACACTGCTGCATGTGGTCCTGCCCCTCACCTCCTGTTCGTGCTTCCCGCGCAATGGGAGCCCAAGGTAGCCTTAATACGCCACCTGGTGTGGGAATGCTGGCAGCTGCAGCAACCAACACTGGGGCTTGTGGTCCTGCCAATCACCTCCTATTCAGGCTACCCGCGCAGCGGGAGCCTAAGGCAGCCTTAATGCGCCTCCGGGCGCGGGAGTGCTGACGTGAGCGGTGGTGGCGACAGCATCAGTAGTTCTGGACTATTCCAGAAGATGCCAATTGAAGATACAGCGGCCAGACATAATCTAGAAAGATGGCCTCTTTTCCTCTGTTAAAACTTGTCAAAGTCAATATTTCTGGAAGTCACAGGTGTCGGGAAATATACCTACACCAACAGTGGGCCACCTTTGGGTAGAAAACAGTTAGGGGACCATTCACAAAGATACTGTAAACTTATATGTCCCCACCCCTCATTTTAGAGGTGGAGTCTGGAAAAATATCAAATATGACCATATAGTTACACTAGTAGTAGCTTTAAGACATAATTTTATGTTCTGCACATGTGGTGGAGACCTCACATATGCAGCGGCGAAGAACTCCCAAAGGTAAAGTATAGGGGAAATTTATAAAAGTTTATTAAACTTTATCAACAGTTATAAAACTATGTTTATGTTAGATATAAATGTAAAAGAACTATTGTAAATATAGAATATATATTTTTTTTAAATGCAACAGCACTATTAACTCACTCTTGAACTAGATATTTAATTAATTAACATATAATAAAAAATCTGAACTTAAAGTAAAATGTTTATATTTATTATGTACTAAAAATGACTATATGGTACATATTTTTAAATTACAAAAGATTATTAAAAAGTTTAATAATAAAACAATTTTTTTTACCATTTGCATTTAATTAACTTAACAATAAAGTAGATTACTTAAGATTATTTAGTTTGGGGTTTTATTTCAAATCCCTCCCTGCCTCCATTATTTTTTATAGAAATGTGTTTTAGTAACAATGGCTGGACATGTGTAGTGCTGGACTTACTCCACGTCTGAGCTGGAGTACAAAGATTATTGTTTTGGGTACTTTATGGCTGTAGTAACTATAGGAGTGCAGTTTGTGAATAGGCATGGGCTTATTCTTTGTCGGTGGGTGCATGGCAAACCCCTCCATAGTCTTTCCTTAGCCGCTCCTCACTCCTCCCCAAACCCCGCCAGTACAGCAACACTTGAAAGTCTGAGTTTATTAAATACAACTTAATTTAGATTAACTACCTTTCTTATACATATATCCCTTCCATGTATTTATGTATGTTTACATTTATTAATTTACTCCTAATTCAGCATCTCCAATGCAATACCCTATATCTTACCTTATGCTTCTCTCAATATAACCTCTACCTCCATTCTCTGACTCACCTCAAACCTCATTCTACTACTCTCTCCAATGCTCTAACCTAGTTATTACCCTATACCTCTCTCAATATAGCCTCTATCTCCACTCTCTGACTCATCCCAAACCCCATTCTACTACTTTGATCCCCAAAATAACCCTTTCTAGACTGTTCCCTCCTCTACTCCCCCTTGCATCATCTCAACCTCTTTTACTATTCAGATCTCCCAAACAATCCTATCTAACCCTTCCCTCATGTATCCCTCCTAGACTAATCTGATACCTCATCTTTCTCTCTAATCCACTTCTAGAGACTCTTCCCCCCTCCATCTCTACTTTACTCATCCCATACCTCCTCCTACTGCTATGCTCTCGAAATAAACACTTTCTAGACCCTTCCCTTTTCTATCCCCCCACTATCCTTTTCCAACTAACAGACTCACATGTCCACCGTTCAAATTAATTTCATATTTCCCTATACTAATTCACCAATAACCCTTTTTGGGATCCAGAGTAGCGTGCTACTTGCCGAAAAGTGCTTTGACACCTCGTCAGGGGTAGTAAGCGCTAAATAAATGTAATTACAATACAATTACAATATTTCCCAGTTCCCTATCGCTCCTCTGTGTCCCTCATTTACTATTATAACATAGATGTATATATGTGGAGATCTCTGATCTCCCCATATAGGTTTGTTTATAATATTTTGAAGAATGTAAGTAGTGCTGTTGTAGTAGTACTAAACATTTTTCAAAAATGCAATTTGTGTATAGACCCCTGAGAGGCCAGTTTCTTGGTAATGACTGGTCACAGTTAAAATTGTCCGTTCGTGGGCCATTTGCAGAAACACTGAAGTAGCAGGATCACTATTGTATACCTAGAGTCTTCTAGAGCTTAAAATCTTGATATTTCTGGAAACTTGCATCATAGAAAAATGATTAAAAGGTTTCAGGATCAGGATAACGATCTGACCCAAGCAAAGACAGTAGTATGTAAACTGAATGAGACTGACACCTTGCTTTCTTCTTAGGATTGGGTATGGTGATATATGCTCACACAAATCTAGGAGCAGT